>OU538800.1:12500-637500 GCA_912999815.1 Campaea margaritaria
GGCGACTCCCGCCGTCGCCAGCAGGATCGCCTCCCTGTGGGAGCTCCCTCTTGCTGTCACGAGGGTGTCGTCGGCGTAACAGACTACGCCGACTCCCCGTAGGTTCTCGCCGCGGAGGACCCAGTCGTACCCGATGTTCCACAGGAGGGGTCCGAGGACCGACCCCTGTGGAACACCGCACGACATGGGTCTTTCGTGCCACTCATCCTGGCCTGGGTACTTCACCGATCGGTCCGCGAGGTAGTCCGCCACGACTCTTCGGAGGTAATGGGGCACACGGTGAAATTTGAGCGCCTCCTTTATGGTGTCCCAGGGGAGGGTGTTGAAGGCGTTCGCGATGTCCAGCGAGACTGCCAACAACACCTCTCCCTGGGCAACTGCCTCTTCGGCGAGGTCCCTCACCTGGGCGATGGCGTCCAGGGTCGATCTCCGGGCTCGGAAGCCGAACTGACTGTCGTGGAGATCGGGCCCCGCCCCTGTCAGGTGCTTGACGAGACGAGCGGCGAGCACCCGCTCGAAGAGCTTGCTCATCTCGTCAAGCAGGACGATGGGGCGGTAAGCCGACGGCGAGTCAGCCGGCCGTCCGTGCTTGCGGAGGAGCACAAGCTTCCCCGTCTTCCATGGCCGCGGAAACCGGCCCCGGTTTAGGCACTCAGAGAAGAGCGCTCCCACTCCCTCGCCCAGCTCTCCCATGGCGGTGACCACCACGCGGCCGGGGATGCCGTCCGGTCCAGGGGCCGTATTCTTTCGGCGGAGACGGAGCACCGCACCCTCGAGCTCCGCCTCCGACACCGGGGGTATTTCCTCCTCCTCTGTTTCGTCCATGTGTGGCTCGGCAGGTGCCATCGATGGGGGCCACCACTCCCCTCTGTCGGGGAAGAGGGTGGAGACGACCCGCTCAAGGAGTTGAGGCTCGAGGGTTCTCGTGAGTGGGGGGGCCCATGGGCGGAGCTTGCCACTTAGCACCTTGTACGGGCGCCCCCACGGGTCTAGGTTGAGGGTCTCCAGCCACTCTTCCCACGACGACTCTTTGGCCTGCCCGATCGCCGTTTGTAGGGCCGTGCATTTGGCCCTGTATTGGGCGTATGATTCACGCTCGAGCTCCTCGTCCCGAATCCTTCTTCGCCGGAGCCGAGTGTACTGGCGGCGCGCCGCGAAGCAGGCCTTCCTCAGCTCGCGGAGTTCCGGGCGCCACCAGTACAGCTTGCGGCGTGGCGGGACCGGCCCCGCCCTGGGCATTGACGCGTCGCAGACGCGGGTCAGAGCGCCAACCAGCAGCTCTGCCGCGGCGTCCACGTCCTCTGCCACCACGGCGGGACCGGAACCCGACACCCAGGCCTCGACAATCGCCGCCTCCTTGGCCAACTCTCCGTCCAGCCGCCTCAGGGACCAGCGGACACCCTCCGCAACCGGGGGGAGTCCGACTCTTTGTGATGCAGACGCGGAGACATCGAACCGGATGTAGCGGTGGTCAGAGAGCGTCTCCACGTCTGCTCTCACCGTCCACCCCCGGACGCGGCGCGCGAGGGCGGGGCTTGCGAACGCGACGTCCACGATGGATCCGCCCCGCTCCCGCACGCAGGTGTCCACTGAACCCTGGTTCAGCACCTCCAGGCCGAGGGACGTAAACCATTCCTCCAGGGCCTCTCCTCGCGCATCTGTCGCAGGGGAACCCCACGCCCTCGACTTCGCGTTGAGGTCCCCAGCGATCAGGACGGGACTGGGGTGCACTTGCCCCACAAGAGCCCCCACCTCAGCGAGCATCTGCTCGAATTCGGCGAGGGTCCTGTTCGGGGAGAAGTACACCCCGATGTGTGCGGTCCCGTCCAGGATGGCAAGGACGCATCCCCGGCCCTTTATCACCCTCTGGAAGGGGGGGGAGCCAGCCGCCGTCTGGGCAATGATGGCCACAAGGCCCTCGCGGTCCCCGGCCCAGTTATCCCGGGGGGGGACGTAATAGGGCTCGGCCACGATAGCCACCCGGATGGACCACTCTGCCATGCTTTGGAGTAAGAGATCCTGGGCACGGGCAGAGTGGTTCACATTCGCCTGAATGTAGCTGTGGGCCATCTAATTGACGGTTGTCAATGGCTCCTCCTCTCGCGCCGGGCGCTGGACAGGTCGCAAGGGGGCCCTAGAGCCATTGCCAACCGTCGTTTTCGCTTTTGCCCCTTTTCTGGGGGGCGTGGCCGAACACGCCTTGCTGCCGATTCGATGATCGGCAGCTCTCTTGGCCGCGTCACAAATGGGGCAGTGTGGTGCGGCGGCAGTGCACTGGGCCGCACCGTGGCCGGGCTCGCCGCAGCGGAAGCAGAGCCCACTGCGGTCCACGGTCGCGGTGCACTTGGCGCCCACGTGTCCGGGCTCAAGACACCTGAAACATCTCTGGGCTCTGGGCTCCAGGATCTGAGCCCGGACCGACACCCAGCCCACCAGTAGTCTCCTCTGGGCGACCTTTTTGGCTGCCGCCACCGGGCAGCGTAGCCAGACGGTGCCCTGCCGGCCGCCAGAGCGAACGATTTCGCCCGCTTTTATGGCGTCCCTTGGGCAGCCTCCAGCCTCGGCTATGGCGCCAACAACGTCGTTCTTTGTGGCCGAGTCATCCAGCCCGGTGATGCGCATCTCCACGCATTTTTCGGGTCTGGAGACTCGGACCACTTCATCGCCCAGGGCCTCCCTAAGTTTGCCGGCCAGGGCGTTTGCCTTGTCGGCACTGGCGGCGCCTGGCAGCTTAAGGAGGCGGGCGCCAGTGGCTGCGGTGCTGAACCTCACGCCGTCAATGCCCAGCTCCTTGAGGTCAATGTGACGTTTGGCCTCGGCGAGCACGTGGCTGTAGTCGATTCCGCGCTCCTCGGCGCCCGGCTGCAGGGTCAGCATGACCGCAGTCGAGCGCGGGACGCGGAGTTTGGGCACCTTTTTGGGGTCCTTCTTCCCTCCCTTCTTCCTCCTGCCCTCCCCTGGCGTGTTGGAGACGCCAGGCGCTTTTTTGGCAGTCTTCTTGCCGTTCCCCTTGCCCTTGCCCTTCCGGGTCGCGACAGTCCACTCCTCGGCAGCAGGCTGAGGGTGTGGCTGGGGCCGGGACTCTGGTTGGGGTCGGGTTTGGGGTCTGGGTGGTGGGGGCTGCGGGTCAACCGTCCCCTTGTTCTTCTTTCCCTTAGCAGTTTTGCTAAGGGAGGGCTTGCTGGTGGGTGCGGGTGCGGAAGCGGGAGCCACATCCATCGCCTGTACGTCCTGTGGGGCATGGGCTGCACGAGGGGCAGCCGTTGGCGCAGCGGTAGCAGTCGCTGCAGCCTGGTCCTTTCTTTTATCAGCGGCCAGTGGCGGTCGGAGCCGCTTGGCCGGGAGTAGGCGCTCCTCGAGACCCTCGAACCTGGCGCTAATCATGGTCCCGCATTGGATCATGACCGCGCGCATGACCTGGTCGAGGGACGGGCCTGGGGCCGGCGCCGGGGCTGGGGGTGGGGCCGTCCGTAGTTCGGCCATCTCCTTGCGGAGTTCTGCAAGCTCGGCTGCGAGCCGCGCATTGGCTGCCTCCAGCCTTGCCACCTCCTCAGTGACTGTGCGGACTCGCAGCTCCGCGAAAGACACTTTCAGGGCGTCAGTCGCCTCATTCAGGGCCCTGACGTAGGTCCCTTTGAGGCGTCCTGACGTCCTGGCTACCACAGAGATGGTCTCCAGGGACTCCTGGACCACTTTCTCCAAGTCCAGGGTCTCCGGTTCGGCTCTTCCTTCCGCCGGGAGGACCGGAGACTTTCTGAAGATGGCCGCTCGGGTGGCTCTCTTCTGGGCCAGTTCATCGGCCAACTGGCGTTCGGCGTCCAGCCGGAGCTCCTCGGCCTTGGCCGCGTTGAGCTCGGCTTTGGCCTTGGCAAGACCGACGTACTTGCCAGTTGAGGGGGGACGGCCACGTCCTCTCTTGTCCGGCGTTTTCGCCGACGGCGCCAAGTCCTCACTTGAGCCGGAGCCGGGGACGTCCCTCGCGCGTTTCCTCCAAAAGCGATTGGAGGACAACGAGGCTTGGGACGTCACCGTCTCACAGCTCATGTCCGTTTCAGAGTCGGACAAGTTCGCTGACCTTGCCAGCGCGAATTGCTGGTCCTCTTCGTCGGGTGTCGGGCAGCGTGCCAAAATGACACGAGCCTCTCGTGCCCGTGTCGGTTCCGTCTTCTTCTTGCGAAGAAGACGGCCGACGGGGGCCTTGTCCGTGTCCGCTTTCGCGGGAGAATCGATGTCCGTGTGGTCGCATGGGTCAGGAGAGCCGAAGCTCTCATAGCGGCTGGTGCCCCCCCCAGAAAACGAGGGGCAGACCGGCTCGGGAGAACCGGTGAGGGATTCTCCGCCACTGTAAGTGGCGGTACCCTCCTGGGGTAGTTTTTCTTTTTTCCAACTCGCCATGTTTGTTTTGACAGTTTAAAGGCGTGACGGCCTGGGGTTGGTGCCCTTGGGACCGGGTCTACCCCCCGGCCATGCATCCCATAGGCGGGCACCGGGACCGTGAGATTAGGTGAACATGGAGATGAACAAGAGTGAAAGAAAGAAACATACACAAACAAAACAAATAAAGAAAGAAACACAAACAACAAATAGATAAAAAGAACAAGAAAACATATATATCTGCAAGAAATGGGGATGAGAATGGGGGTGAGGAATGAAATGATGGTAATGGGGATGAGGATGATCCGGGATGGGGCCCCCGCAAAGCAAAAGCTTTGCGAGAGCCTTCATCCCGTTCTGTCTCGTCCGCGGGCCCCTATACCGTGTAAACACGATAGAGGGACCCGCGACCGAGACCGCGGCGCCCGGGGTTTCAGTTACGTCTATTCCAGAGGGGATTAGACCAAGAACAGGCAGCAACCACGTGAAGGATGACCCCGGACTTGCCTTGGGAGATCTTAACGACCTGCGCTCCTTCCCAAAGCCGACGCCTCCCCACTCACCACGGGGTGAATGAGGAAGGCCTGGATTCAGGCATCTAGTGATGGATGAACCCAGACCCGCCCAACCTAACCTAACCTAACCTAACCTAACCTAACCTAACCTAACCTTTTTTTTTTTTTTTTTTTTTTGCCCGGGGAAAGATTACCTTATTGATACCATCGGCCTCGGGGGAGGCCGGCTGGTTATGTGGGGGTCCCCCGTCAGCGCGCATCCTAGTGATGCGCGCTGACTGGGTGTACCCACTAAAAAACCCCGGGGTGTTCTCCGCATCGCGTGTTGGGGTGGTCGCGGGCTTACTGTTCTGCTCCGCGGCCACCCCTGCGGTCGTCCAGGCACCGCCTTGGACCCGTCCCTGAGGCCCTTGGCCTCGTCCGTGTTGGATGCGTTCTGGAGAACACTGCAGAACGCATCTCGACCCGGGGCTAGTTGGTTGGGTCTTGGATTCCCCCGATCCGCGACCCCTAGCCCCTGTTATGGCGGAGGATGGAGGGTGTAAACGGCCCTCCATCCTCCTTTCTCTCACTGCAGCGGGAGCTGCAGTTCCGCTCGGGTGAGCGGCCAGCCGGCGGGTGGTGGCTTAATGCCCACCGTTTGTGAGCCAGTCCGCCATTTGGCGCAGGAGTGGAGTGTCCTGCGCCTTGGCGGTCTGGCTGGCTGTCTCCGGTGGGAGGACGGGGACAGGAGTGTCCCCCGTCTGGTCGACTGTCTCCGGAGGGGGGACAGCCGTTTCCATCATGTCGCCGCCCCCCTGAGCTTGGGGGGGGGCGCTTGCCGCTGCCACTCGGGCGGCGGGGGGTCTTCCGGGTTTGGGTGGGTCGCATCGTTTGCTCCCCACCCGATGGTCCGCCGGTTTATTGGCGGCTGCGCAAAGCGAGCACTTTGGCGCAGCCGCAGTACATTTGGACGCCCTGTGGCCGGGTTGACCGCAGCGGTAGCATTGGTCGCTGCGATCAACCTCTGCAGTGCACTGAGCCTGCACGTGCCCTTTGTGCAGGCATCGGTGACACTGCATCGGCCTGGGCTCGAGGAGCCTCACCTGCGCCGACGTCCACCCCACCGTGAGGCGTCTGCCCTCTGCCAAACGCTTGGCAGCGGCGATCGGGCATCGCACCCACACGGTGGAGGAGCCGCGGGAGTCGCGGCGAGGCTCCCCTGCCCTTACCGCGGCCACAGGGCACCCTCCTCCCTTGGCGACGGCGGCGACGATCTCCGCGGCGGCGACGGAATCGTCCAGGCCGGAAATGCGCAGGTCCGCACATTTCTCCGGCCTGGACACCTTCACCGTCTCCGGGTCCAGCACCTCTCGTAGTTTCCGGGCGAAGGTGTCCGCCTTCTCGCCGCTCGTCGCCCCGGGTACCTCCAGTATGCGGCCTCCGGTTAGCGCCTTCTTAAACCGGAGGCCCTGTATGTTGCAGGAGGCCAGGTCCACCTTGCTCCTGGCCTCCGCAAACACCTCGGCGTATGTCACGCCCCTCTCCAAGGCCCCCGGCTGCAGCGTGAGTACCACAGCCGAGGACTTGGGCGGGCGCAACCTCTCCGGGGCCGGTCGGCCGCGCGGCTTTGCGGTCTTGGCGGCTTTGGCACCGCCTGGTGCTGGGGCCTTGGGTTTGGCGCCCCGTTTCACCACCGTCGACCACTTTTCGCCAGTTGCCGACGGGGGGGGGCGCGGAGCCGTCTTCTTTTGTATTGGGGGAGGGGCCGCGGCTGCCGTTTCGGCAGCGGCCTTTGCCTTTTTCCCCTTTCCCTTCCTCCCTTCCTTCTTTCCGGGCTTCTGGGGCTCTGGAGGTGTTGGCTCCGAGGGGGCCGTCCCCGGGAGCGACGATCCAGGCCCGGGCGGGGGGTCAGCCGCGGTGGCGGAGCTCGCCCTGTCCGCCGCCAGCGGCGGGCGCAGACGCTTCCCCGGCAGGAGACGCTCTTCCAGCTCTCTCATCCGCGCGCCCATCATGCTACCCACCTGCAGCATGATGGAGCGCGTGAGCTGCTCCTCGCTCTTCCTTCCGCGAGGTCGGGCTTTCTCTGGTGAGGCTTCTCTGGGGGCGGGGCCCCTAATCGCCTCCGCCCTCTCCTTCCGGAACTCTGCCCGGAGGTCCGCCAGTTCCTTGCGGATTTCGGCCAGGTCCCGCTGCAGGCGGGCGTTCTCCGCCTGCAGTTTGGCCGTCTCTTCTGTGGTGGTCCTGACGTGTAGGGCCTCCACCGCGACCCTAATCGACGCCGCCGACTCCTTAAGTGCCCGAACGACCGTGCCCTTAAGGTTGGAGGACTTGGTGGCCATCTCCACTATGACGCCGACGTCGTCGAGAACCCTCTGGTGAAGGGCAGCGGCCGTTCGGGGGTCACTTGCGTCTGGTAGTCCCAGGGCCGTTCTTGAGACGGTGGCCTCCTTGGCCATGTTCTGTAGGCGCTCCTCGTTTTTGCGGAGCATCGCCTCTCTCTTTTCTCGCCGGAGCTCCGCCACGCGGAGAAAGGTCGGGGTCCCCGGCAACGGCGACTCCGGTCTTATCCGGTCGCCGTCATAGGAAGAGACCGAGCCCGACCGCCCGGGCCGCCTCTTCCTCTCTCCTCCGGTCCTTTCCGGTGCCAATGTTAGGCCGCTGGTATCAGAGTCAGTGTCGTCTGAGTCACGTACACGTTTCTCTCCCTTCCCCTCGGGTGCGCCGAAGCTCACCTCCGACTCCGTGTCGGAGAGGTCGGCCATCCACTCCGAGGAGGGTGTGGGGCAACGTGGTAAGACGACGCGCGCCTCCTTCCTCATCTTCGCCTTAACCGCCCTCGTGCTACTACGGAGGCGGTCGGCGAGAGTCTCCTTAACTTCCGCGTTAGCGGCAATCTCAGTGTCCAGTTTCATGCCAGGGTCGATAAGAGAGCTAGAGCTCCCACAACGGTTGTTGCCCCCCCCAGAATACGAGGGGCAGACCGGCTCGAGTGAGCCGGTGAAGGATTCTCCGCCACTGTGAGTGGCGGTACCTTCCTGGGGTATATTGTTCTTTTTGCAACTCGTCATGTTTTTTGGCAGTTTAAAGGCTTGACGGCCTGGGGTTGGTGCCCTTGGGACCGGGTCTCCCCCCGGCCATGCATCCCATAGGCGGGCACCGGGACCGTAGGATTAGGGTGAGAATGAGCAGACACACAAGAAGAAACACAAACAAACAAACAAAACAAGAGGAAAGAAGAACAAGCAAATATACACACAAACAAACAAACAATCAAAACAAAATCAAACACACGAAGAAAAACAACAAACAAAGAAAGAAAGAAGAAAACACACATTAACCTAGAAAAAACACACATTGAAAATGATGAAGATGATGATGATGATGGTGATGGTGATGGGTGATGGTGATGATGATGAGGATGATCCGGGATGGGGCCCCCGCAAAGCAAAAGCTTTGCGAAAGCCTTCATCCCGTTCTATCTCGTCCGCGAGCCCCTATACCGTGTAAACACGGTAGAGGGACCCGCGACCGAGACCGCGGCGCCCGGGGTTTCAGTTACGTCTATTCCAGAGGGGATTAGACCAAGAACAGGCAGCAACCACGTGAAGGATGACCCCGGACTTGCCTTGGGAGATCTTAGCGACCTGCGCTCCTTCCCAAAGCCGACGCCTCCCCACTCACCACGGGGTGAATGAGGAAGGCCTGGATTCAGGCATCTAGTGATGGATGAACCCAGACCCGCCCAACCTAACCTAACCTAACCTAACCTAACCTAACCTAACCTAACCTAACCTAACCTAACCTAACCTTTTTTTTTTTTTTTTTTTTTTTTTTTTTTTTTTTTTTTTTACGTTGGGAAATCCATCATGGATACCACCCAGCCTTACGGGGGGCGGCCGGGTGGTTATGTCAGACTCCTACTGACTAAAACCCAACGGGTGTTCACCGGGAGCGCCGAGGTTGCCGGGGCTACGAGATCACGATGTCGTATACTATCGCGGCCCCGGCAGCGCAAGTCCTCAAAAGGACGTCGTCCCTGTGACGGGGTGGGGGAGTGGTTCCACCCCGTCGACCCTTGAGGGGCGCGCGGAACACCGCGCGCGCCGCCTCGAGGCATGTAACTGGGCGACGGATCCCCCCCGGGTCCGCCGCCCTGGCCTCTGAAGAGGAGGGTGGAGGAGGGTCTAACGGCCCTCCAGCCTCCTTTCTCCCACTGCAGAATGCAGGACTGCCCTGCGTAGTTAGGGCAGCCGGCGCGTGGTGGGTGGGTGTGTTAGCGCCCACTGTTGGTCAGCCACTCCGCCATTTGGCGCAGGAGTGGAGTCTCCTGCGCACTGGCGGGTTGGCTGGCGGCCGTCTGAGGGCCAGTGTCCATCTGCTCACCCCCCTGGGATGGGGGGCTGCTCGATGGTGATGGTGCGGCGGTGGCCGGCTTCTTCTTCTCGCCCCCCTGGGCTGGGGGGCTGCTTGGCGGCTGAGCCGTGGGAGCTCTCGTTGTGGTTTTGGGTGGGTTGCACTTCCTGCTTCCCACCCGATGGTCCGACGGTTTGTTGGCGGCTGCGCAAAGTGAGCACTTTGGCGCAGCCGCGGTACATCTAGATGCCCTGTGGCCGGGTTGACCGCAGCGGTAGCACTCGCCGCTGCGGTCAACCTCTGCAGTGCACTTAGCCTGCACGTGCCCTTTGTGCAGGCATCGGTGGCACTGCATCGGCCTGGGCTCGAGGAGCCTCACTTGCGCCGACGTCCACCCCACCGTGAGGCGTCTGCCCTCTGCCAAACGCTTGGCAGCGGCGATCGGGCAGCGCACCCACACGGTGGAGGAGCCGCGGAAGTCGCGGCGAGGCTCCCCTGCCCTTACCGCGGCCACAGAGCAACCTCCCCCCTTGGCGACGGCGGCGACAACCTCCGTAACGGCGACGGAGTCGTCCAGGCCGGAAATGCGCAGATCTGCGGTTCTCTCCGGCCTGGACACCCTCACCGTCTCCGGGTCCATCACCTCTCTCAGTTTGGCGGCGAAGGCGTCCGCCTTTTCGCCGCTTGTCGCCCCAGGGACTTCTAAAATACATCCCCCGGTGATGGCCTTCTTAAAACGGAGGCCCGTGATATTACACGAGGCCAGGTCGACCTTGGACCTGGCCTCCGACAGCACCCCGGCGTATGTCACGCCCCTCTCCAGGGCCCCCGGCTGCAGTGTGACTACTACAGCCGAGGACTTGGGCGGGCGCAGCTTCTCCGGCGCCGGCCGGCTGCGGGGCTTTGCGGCCTTTGCAGTCTTGGTGCCGCCCGGTGCAGGGGGGGCTGCCGACTTGGCGCCCCGCTTTGTCACCGTCGACCAGGATTCGCCCGTGGACGGGAGTGCCGACGGGAGAGGGCGGGGGGCCGCCTTCCCTTGGGTTGGGGGGGCTGCGCCAGCAGCGTTGGCCTTTGTGCCCTTCCCCTTTCTCTTCTTCTTGGGCCCAGGTTTTCGGGGCCCAGCCGGTGTGGACTCTGGGGCGGTCGTCCCCGGAAGCGAGGGCTCGGTTCCGGGTGGGAGGTCCGCCGCAGCGACAGCGCTCGCCCTGTCCGCCGCCAGCGGAGGGCGCAGCCGCTTCCCCGGCAGGAGGCGCTCTTCCAACTCCCTCAGCCGCGCGCCCATCATGCTGCCCACCTGCAGCATGATGGAGCGCGTCAGCTGCTCCTCGCTCCTCCTTGTGCGAGGTTGTTGAGTCTTCTCGGGGGAGGACTGCCGAGGGGGCGGGGGGGCGGAACCCCTGATCGCCTCTGCCCGCTCCTTGCGGAACTCCGTTCTGAGGTCCGCCAGTTCCCTTCGGAGGTCTGCCAGGTCCCGCTGCAGGCGGGCGTTCTCCGCCTGCAGTTTGGCCGTCTCCTGGGTGGTGGTCCTAGTGCGCAGAGCCTCCACCGCAACCTTAATTGAGGTCGCCGAATCCTTCAACGCCCGAACAACCGTGCCCTTGAGGTTCGTGGACTTGGTCGCCATCTCCATGATGACGCCAACGTCGTCCACGACCCTCTGGTGGAGGGCAGCGGCTGTTCGGGGGTCAGTTGTGTCCAGCCCCAGGGCCGCCCTGGACACGGAGGCCTCCTTGGCCCTGCTTTCGAGGCGCTCCTCCTTCTGTTTCAGCATGGCTGCCCGTTTCTCCTTGCGGAGCTCCGCCACGCGAATAAAGGCTGGGGTCCCCGGCAACGGCGACATCGGCCGGTCGGTCCGGTCGCCGTCGTACGAGGACACCGAGCCCGACCTTCCGGGCCGCCTCTTGCGCTCTCCGCCGGCCCTCTCCAGCGGCAGCGCCGGGGCGCTCGCCTCCGAGTCCGTGTCATCGGAGTCTCGGATGCGCTTTTCGCCCTTCCTCCCCGTCGGCATGTCTAGGCTCATCTCCGACTCGGTGTCGGAGAGGTCGGCCATCCACGCCGAGGAGGGTGTGGGGCAGCGCGGCAAAACGACGCGCGCCTCTTTTTCGGTCGCACCCGCCTTCGCCCTGCTGCGAAGTCGGTTAGCGAGGGGAATCTCCTCTGCCGTTTCCGCTTTCGCGGAGAAATCGAAGTCCGTTTTACTGCCTGGGTCGTTGTTTCGAGAGCCTGAGCTCCCACAGCGGTTGTTGCCCCCCCCAGAATACGGGGGGCAGACCGGCTCGAGTGAGCCGGTGAAGGATTCTCCACCACCAACGGTGGTGGTACCTTCCTGGGGTAGTTTTCTATTTTCGCAACTCGCCATGTTTTTGCCGGTTTTGCGGCTCGACAGCCTGGGTTGGTGCCCTTGGGACCGGGTCTACCCCCCGGCCATGCATCCCATAGGCGGGCACCGGGACCGTAGGATTAGGTTGACGATGACAAATGAGAACAAGAAAGAGAAGAAAGAAAGAAAGAAACACATACAAAATAAAACAAAACAAATAAGGAAGAAACATACAACAAATAAATACGAAAGAGAGAAGAAAACATATACCTGAAAGAAATGAGGATGAGAATGGGGGTGAGGGATGAAGATGATGGTAATGGGGATGAGGATGATCCGGGATGGGGCCCCCGCAAAGCAAAAGCTTTGCGAAAACCTTCATCCCGTTCTGTCTCGTCCGCGAGCCCCTATACCGTGTAAACACGGTAGAGGGACCCGCGACCGAGACCGCGGCGCCCGGGGTTTCAGTTACGTCTATTCCAGAGGGGATTAGACCAAGAACAGGCAGCAACCACGTGAAGGATGACCCCGGACTTGCCTTGGGAGATCTTAGCGACCTGCGCTCCTTCCCAAAGCCGACGCCTCCCCACTCACCACGGGGTGAATGAGGAAGGCCTGGATTCAGGCATCTAGTGATGGATGAACCCAGACCCGCCCAACCTAACCTAACCTTTTTTTTTTTTTTTTTTTTTTTTTTTTTTTACGTTGGGAAATCCTGCATGGATACCACCCAGCCACGGGGGGCGGCCGGGTGGTTATGTCAGACTCCTACTGACTAAAACCCAACGGGTGTTCACCGGGACGCGTGTTGCCGGGGCTACGAGGTCACGATATCGTATGCTATCGCGGCCCCGGCAGCGCCTGTCCATAAAGGACCCAAACCGGGACGGAGTGGGTGGAGGTTGCCCACTCCGTCGACTCTTGAGGGGCGCGCGGAACACCGCGCGCGCCACCTCGAGGCATGGTGTAGCTGGCGGTCGATCCCCCCCCGGGGTCGGCCGCCTTGCCTCGTGTTATGGGAGGGGGTCGGAGGAGGGTGTGAGAGATCCCCTCCGACCCTGAAGGAGGAGGCGACGAACCAGGTTAATCCTGGTTCGTGGTCATCGCCTCCTCGCCTCCCGGCTCCGGGGGGCGGCAGAACTGCCCGAAGGCTTTTGCCGCCGCCTTTGGTTTGGGTGGGGAGCAGGCTTTGCTGCCCACCCTGTGGCCCGCTGGTTTGCCCGCGGCTGAGCAGAGCGAACATCTCGCCTCAGCCGCGGGGCACTTGGCCGCCTTATGACCTTTTTGACCGCAGCGATAGCATTCATCGCTGCGGTCGACCTCCGCCGTGCACTTGGCGCTTATGTGCCCCTTGTGGAGGCACCGGAAACACTGCGTCGGCCGGGGCTGCAGCAGACTCACCTGCGCAGCGATCCAGCCGACCAGAAGGCGTCCTCCGTTGCCAATCTTCTTGGCCGCTGCCACTGGGCAGCTTACCAACACGGTGTTGGTGCCCTGAAAGCCGCGTCTCAGCGCGCCCGCTTTGACGGACTCCGCAGGGCACCCGCCATGCTGCGCAATGGCAGCGACCACCTCCTCGGTTGACACCGATTCGTCCAGGCCCGAGATGCGCAGATCTGCACATTTCTCGGGCCTGGAAACCTTCACAATATCCCCGTCCAGGGCCTCCCTTAGTTTCTGGGCCAAGGTGTCCGCCCTGGGACCGCTCAGCGCGCCCGGCAGCTCAAGGATGCGGCCGCCGGTGGCAGCCACCCGGAACCGGAGGCTTGGGATCCCGAGGGCGGCGATGTCCACCTTGGCCTTCGCCTGCTGTAGCACCTGGGCGTATGTCGTGCCCTTCTCCTCGGCCCCGGGCCGCAGTGTGAGCACCACGACTGTGGACCCGGGGGGGCGTAACTTCACCTGTGCCGCTCTGGCCGGAGGTTTGGCGGCTCCAGGGCTGGAAGGCCCTGGAGCGGCTTTCCGCTGCTTCTTCGCCCCTGAGGGCTTGGCGTTCCGCCCTGCCACCGTTGACCACTTCTCGTTGGTGGACGGGGGTGCCGGTGGCAGGGGGCGGGGTGCATTCGCCGTAGCCGCTGCAGGTGCGGCCTCCTTTCTTCGCCGTTTCTTGCCCTTGCTCTTGGGCTTGGGAGCTGCTCCGGGCGGCGGTTCCGTCCCGGCCTCCGGCCCCCGGACCGAAGCTTTTGCCGCACCAGCGGCAGCAGCATTCGACCGGTCTGCGGCCAGTGGAGGTCGGAGACGTTTCTCCGGCAGGAGGCGGTCCTCGAACCCCTCCAGCCGCGCGCTCACCATGCTGCCGACCTGCAGCATGATCGAACGCGTCAGCTGCTCCGTATCGAGGGGGGCCTCGGTCCTCTTTGGGGAGGCTCTCCGGCGGGACGGAGGGGCAGGGGCTTTCTTCGCCTCCAGCACCTCTCTCCGAAACTCCGCTCGGAGGTCCTCCAGCTCCTTTCGGAGCTCAGCTAGGTCGCGCTGCAGGCGCGTGTTTTCAGCCTGCAGATTGGCCACTTCCTGTGTGGGCGTCCTGTCCCGCAGGGCCTCTACTGCGGCTCCAATGGAGGTCGCCGCCTCCTTCAGTGTTCGGACAGTCGTGCCCTTGAGGTTCATTGACTTTGTCGCCACCTCCACAATGATGGCGACATCGTCACGAACCCTCTGATGAAGGGCAGCGGCTGTCCGGGGGTCTCCAGAGCTCGGGAGTCCGAGGGCCGCTCTGGAAGCAGAGGCCTCCTTGGCCCTGTCCTCGAGGCGCTCCTCTTTCATCTTCAGCATGGCCGCCCTCTTCTCTCTGCGCAGCTCCGCCACGCGCAGAAAGGCTGGAGTCCCCGCCAACGGCGACATCGGCCGGTCGGTCCGGTCGCCGTCGTACGAGGACACCGAGTCCGACCGACAGAGCCTCCTCTTTCGTTCGCCGCCAGCCAGCGACAGAACGCTGGCCTCGGAGTCGGTGTCGTCCGAGTCCCTCTCCCGTTTCTCCCCTTTCTTCCTCTCCGGTGTGCCGAGACTCATCTCCGACTCGGTGTCGGAGAGGTCGGCCATCCACGCCGAGGAAGGTGTGGGGCAGCGCGGCAAAACGACGCGCGCCTCTCTTTCCGTCGCTCCCGCCTTCGTTCTACTGCGAAGGCGGTTGGCGAGGGGGATCTCCTCTGCTGTATCCGCTTTCGCGGAGAAATCGGTGTCCGTGGTCATGCGTGGGTCAGGTAAAGAGCCGAGGCTCTTACAGCGGTTGTTGCCCCCCCCAGAGTACGAGGGGCAGACCGGCTCGAGTGAGCCGGTGAAGGATTCTCCACCACCAACGGTGGTGGTACCTTCCTGGGGTATATCAACATTTTTGCAACTCGCCATAATGGTCGATTTAGAGGCGCGACAGCCTGTGGGTTGGTGCCCTTGGGACCGGGTCTACCCCCCCGGCCATGCATCCCATAGGCGGGCACCGGGACCGTAGGATTGGGGTGAACGATGAAGGCGAAACAAGAAAAGAAGAGGAAAGAAGAACAGACAAAAACAAATAAAGAAGAAACACACAAACAAATAAATAAGAAAGAAAGAAGAAAACATATAAACCTGTAAAGAAATGGAGATGAGGATGGGGGTGAAGGGGGTGAAGATGATGATGATGATGATGAAGGATGATCCGGGATGGGGCCCCCGCAAAGCAAAAGCTTTGCGAGAACCTTCATCCCGTTCTATCTCGTCCGCGAGCCCCTATACCGTGTAAACACGGTAGAGGGACCCGCGACCGAGACCGCGGCGCCCGGGGTTTCAGTTACGTCTATTCCAGAGGGGATTAGACCAAGAACAGGCAGCAACCACGTGAAGGATGACCCCGGACTTGCCTTGGGAGATCTTAGCGACCTGCGCTCCTTCCCAAAGCCGACGCCTCCCCACTCACCACGGGGTGAATGAGGAAGGCCTGGATTCAGGCATCTAGTGATGGATGAACCCAGACCCGCCCAACCTAACCTAACCTAACCTAACCTTTTTTTTTTTTTTTTTTTTTTTTTTTTTTTTTTTTACGTTGGGAAATCCATCATGGATACCACCCAGCCTTACGGGGGGCGGCCGGGTGGTTATGTCAGACTCCTACTGACTAAAACCCAACGGGTGTTCACCGGGAGCGCCGAGGTTGCCGGGGCTACGAGATCACGATGTCGTATACTATCGCGGCCCCGGCAGCGCAAGTCCTCAAAAGGACGTCGTCCCTGTGACGGGGTGGGGGAGTGGTTCCACCCCGTCGACCCTTGAGGGGCGCGCGGAACACCGCGCGCGCCGCCTCGAGGCATGTAACTAGGCGACGGATCCCCCCCGGGTCCGCCGCCCTGGCCTCTGAAGAGGAGGGTGGAGGAGGGTCTAACGGCCCTCCAGCCTCCTTTCTCCCACTGCAGAATGCAGGACTGCCCTGCGTAGTTAGGGCAGCCGGCTCGTGGTAGGTGGGTGTGTTAGCGCCCACTGTTGGTCAGCCACTCCGCCATTTGGCGCAGGAGTGGAGTCTCCTGCGCACTGGCGGGTTGGCTGGCGGCCGTCTGAGGGCCAGTGTCCATCTGCTCACCCCCCTGGGCTGGGGGGCTGCTCGATGGTGGTGGTGCGGTGGTGGCCGGTTTCTTCTTCTCGCCCCCCTGGGCTGGAGGGCTGCTCGGCGGCTGAGCCGTGGGAGTTCTTGCCGTGGTTTTGGGTGGGTTGCACTTCCTGCTTCCCACCCGATGGTCCGACGGTTTGTTGGCGGCTGCGCAAAGTGAGCACTTTGGCGCAGCCGCGGTACATCTAGAGGCCCTGTGGCCGGGTTGACCGCAGCGGTAGCACTCGTCGCTGCGGTCAACCTCTGCAGTGCACTTAGCCTGCACGTGCCCTTTGTGCAGGCATCGGTGACACTGCATCGGCCTGGGCTCGAGGAGCCTCACCTGCGCCGACGTCCACCCCACCGTGAGGCGTCTGCCCTCTGCCAACCTCTTGGCAGCGGCGATCGGGCAACGCACCCACACGGTAGAGGAGCCGCGGAAGTCGCGGCGGGGCTCCCCTGCCCTTACCGCGGCCACAGGGCAACCTCCCCCCTTGGCGACGGCGGCGACAATCTCCGTAACGGTGACGGAGTCGTCCAGGCCGGAAACGCGCAGATCTGCGGTTCTCTCCGGCCTGGACACCCTCACCGTCTCCGGGTCCATCACCTCTCTCAGTTTGGCGGCGAAGGCGTCCGCCTTCTCGCCGCTCGTCGCTCCAGGGACTTCTAAGATACATCCCCCGGTGATGGCCTTCTTAAACCGAAGTCCTGTGATATTACACGAGGCCAGGTCGACCTTGGACCTGGCCTCCGACAGAACCCCGGCGTATGTCACGCCCCTCTCCAGGGCCCCCGGCTGCAGTGTGACTACTACAGCCGAGGACTTGGGCGGGCGCAGCTTCTCCGGCGCCGGCCGGCTGTGGGGCTTTGCGGCCTTTGCAGCCTTGGTGCCGCCCGGTGCAGGGGGGGCTGCCGACTTGGCGCCCCGCTTTGTCACCGTTGACCACAACTCGCCCGTGGACGAGGGTGCCGACGGGAGAGGGCGGGGGGCCGCCTTCTTCTCGGTTGGGGAGGCTGCTTTCCCCTTCTTCTTCTTCCTCCTCTTTTGCCCGGGTTTTCCGGTCTCGGCCGGTGTGGACTCTGGGGCGGTCGCCCCCGGGAGCGAGGGTTCGGTCCCGGGCGGGAGATCCGCCGCCGGCGGGGGGCGCAGCCGTTTCCCCGGCAGGAGGCGCTCTTCCAGCTCCTTCAGCCGCGCGCCCATCATGCTACCCACCTGTAGCATGATGGAGCGCGTCAGCTGCTCCTCGCTCTTCCTTGCGCGAGTCTTATCCGTCTTGTCGGGGGGGAGTTGCCGGGGGGGCGGGGGGGCGGGGCCCCTTATCGCCTCTGCCCTTTCCTTGCGGAACTCCGTGCGTAGGTCCGCCAGCTCTCTTCGGAGGTCTGCCAGGTCCCGCTGCAGGCGGGCGTTCTCCGCCTGCAGTTTGGCCGTCTCCTGGGTGGTGGTCCTGTTGCGTAGAGCCTCTACCGCAACCTTAATTGAGGTCGCCGAATCCTTTAACGCCCGAACAACCGTGCCCTTGAGGTTCGTGGACTTGGTCGCCATCTCCATGATGACGCCAACGTCGTCCACGACCCTCTGGTGGAGGGCAGCGGCTGTTCGGGGGTCGCTCACGTCCAGACCCAGCGCCGTTCTGGAAGAGGAGGCCTCCTTGGCCCTCTCCTCGAGGCGCTCCTCCTTCTGCCGCAACATTGCCTCCCTTTTCTCCTTGCGGAGCTGCGCCACGCGTATGAATGTTGGGGTCCCCGGCAACGGCGACTCCGGCCTCGTCCGGTCGCCGTCGTACGAGGACACGGAGCCCGACCTTCCGGGCCGCCTCTTGCGCTCTCCGCCAGCCCTCTCCAGCGGCAGCGCCGAGGCGCTCGCCTCCGAGTCCGTGTCATCGGAGTCCCGGATGCGCTTTTCGCCCTTCCTCCCCGTCGGCATGTCCAGACTCATCTCCGACTCGGTGTCGGAGAGGTCGGCCATCCACGCCGAGGAGGGTGTGGGGCAACGCGGCAAAACGACGCGTGCCTCCTTTCCAGCCGTGCCTGCCTTCGCCCTGCTGCGAAGACGGCTGGCGAGGGGAATCTCCTCTGCCGTTTCCGCTTTCGCGGAGAAATCGGTGTCCGTTTTACTGCCTGGGTCGTTGTTTCGAGAGCCGGAGCTCCCACAGCGGTTGTTGCCCCCCCCAGAATACGAGGGGCAGACCGGCTCGAGTGAGCCGGTGAAGGATTCTCCACCACCAACGGTGGTGGTACCTTCCTGGGGTAGTTTTCTATTTTCGCAACTCGCCATGTTTGTGCCGGTTTTGCGGCTCGACAGCCTGGGTTGGTGCCCTTGGGACCGGGTCTACCCCCCGGCCATGCATCCCATAGGCGGGCACCGGGACCGTAGGATTAGGTGAAGAATGAAAGATGAACAAGAAAAGAGAGAAAGAAGAATACACAAAACAAATAAAAGAAACACAAACAACAAATAAATAAAAAGAACAAGAAAACATATATATGTACAAGAAATGGGGATGAGAATGGGGGTGAGGGATGAAATGATGGTAATGGGGATGAGGATGATCCGGGATGGGGCCCCCGCAAAGCAAAAGCTTTGCGAAAACCTTCATCCCGTTCTATCTCGTCCGCGAGCCCCTATACCGTGTAAACACGGTAGAGGGACCCGCGACCGAGACCGCGGCGCCCGGGGTTTCAGTTACGTCTATTCCAGAGGGGATTAGACCAAGAACAGGCAGCAACCACGTGAAGGATGACCCCGGACTTGCCTTGGGAGATCTTAGCGACCTGCGCTCCTTCCCAAAGCCGACGCCTCCCCACTCACCACGGGGTGAATGAGGAAGGCCTGGATTCAGGCATCTAGTGATGGATGAACCCAGACCCGCCCAACCTAACCTTTTTTTTTTTTTTTTTTTTTACGTTGGGAAATCCATCATGGATACCACCCAGCCTTACGGGGGGCGGCCGGGTGGTTATGTCAGACTCCTACTGACTAAAACCCAACGGGTGTTCACCGGGAGCGCCGAAGTTGCCGGGGCTACGAGATCACGATTCCGTATGCTATCGCGGCCCCGGCAGCGCGAGTCCTTAGAAGGACTTCGTCCCTGTGACGGGGTGGGGGAGTGGTTCCACCCCGTCGACCCTTGAGGGGCGCGCGGAACACCGCGCGCGCCGCCTCGAGGCATGTGACTGGGCGACGGATCCCCCCCGGGTCCGCCGCCCTGGCCTCTGAAGAGGAGGGTGGAGGAGGGTCTAACGGCCCTCCAGCCTCCTGTCACCCACTGCGGTATGCAGGACTGCCCTGCGTAGTTAGGGCAGCCGGCGCGTGGTAAGGTGGGTGTCTTAACGCCCACCGTTGGTCAGCCACTCCGCCATTTGGCGCAGGAGCGGAGTGTCCTGCGCGCTGGCGGGTTGGCTGGCGGCCGTCTGGGGGCCGGTGTCCATGTTCTCGCCCCCCTGGGCTGGGGGGCTTGGCGATGGTGGTGCGGTCTTCTTCGCGCCCCCCTGGACTGGGGGGCTGCTCGACGGCTGCGCCGTGGGAGCTCGCGGTGGTTTGGGCTGGGGTGGGGAGCAGTTCCTACTTCCCACCCTGTGCTCCGCCGGTTTGTTGGCGGCTGCGCAGAGTGAGCAACTCGGCGCAGCCGCAGGACACCTAGAGGCCTTGTGGCCGGGTTGACCGCAGCGGTAACACTCGTCGCTGCGGTCAACCTCTGCAGTGCACTTAGCCTGCACGTGTCCCTTGTGCAGGCATCGGTAGCACTGCATCGGCCGGGGCTCGAGCAGCCGAACTTGGGCCGACGTCCACCCGATGACGAGACGCTTCCCCTCTGCGAGTCTCTTGGCCGCGGCGATCGGGCAGCGCACCCACGTGGTGCAGCTGCCCCGGGGATCTCTCCGCGGCTCCCCCGCCTTGACTGCGGCCACAGGGCACGCACCTCCCCTGGCAACGGCGGCGACAACCTCCGCGACGGCGGTGGACTCGTCCAAGCCCGAGATGCGAAGGTCCGCGCATTTCTCGGGCCTGGACACCCTCACCGCCTCCGGATCCAGCACCTCCCTCAGCTTGCTGGCGAACGCGTCCGCCTTGTCGCCGCTCGTTGCCCCTGGAAGCTCCAGGATGCATCCCCCTGTGACCGCCTTCCTGAAGCGAAGGCCCGTGCGGATGTCACAGGAGGCCAGGTCGACCTTGGACCTGGCCTCTGACAGGACCTTCGCGTAAGTGACTCCCTTCTCTAGGGCCCCCGGCTGCAGCGTGATCACCACAGCCGAGGACTGAGGGGGGCGCAGCTTCTCTGGCGCCGGCCGGCTGCGGGGCTTTGCGGCCTTTGCAGCCTTGGTGCCGCCCGGTGCCGGGGGGGCCACCGACTTGGCGCCCCGCTTTGTCACCGTCGACCACAGCTCGCCCGTGGACGAGGGTGCCGACGGGAGAGGGCGGGGGGCCGCCTTCTCTTGGGTTGGGGGGGCTGCGCCAGCAGCATTGGCCTTTTGGCTCTTCCCCTTCCTTTTCTTCTTTGGCCCGGGTTTTCGGGTCTCAGCTGGTGTGGGCTCTGGGGCGGTCGCCCCCGGGAGCGAGGTTTCGGTCCCGGGTGGGAGATCCGCCGTCGGCGGGGGGCGCGGCCGTTTCCCCGGCAGGAGGCGCTCTTCCAGCTCCTTCAGCCGCGCGCCCATCATGCTGCCCACCTGCAGCATGATGGAGCGCGTCAGCTGCTCCTCGCTCTTCCTTGCGCGAGCCATATTCTTCCTGTCAGGGGAGAGTTGTCGGGGGGGCGGGGGGGCGGGACCCCTCATCGCCTCCGCCTTCTCCCTTCGGAACTCCGTCCTGAGGTCCGCCAGCTCCCTGCGGAGCTCGACCAGGTCCCGCTGCAGGCGGGCGTTCTCCGCCTGCAGTTTGGCCGTCTCCTGGGTAGTGGTTCGGTTGCGCAAAGCCTCCACCGCGACTTGGATTGAGGCCGCCGACTCCTTTAGTGCCCGAACAACCGTGCCCTTGAGGTTCGTGGACTTGGTCGCCATCTCCATGATGACGCCAACGTCGTCCACGACCCTCTGGTGGAGGGCAGCGGCTGTTCGGGGATCACTCGTGTCCAGCCCCAGGGCCGCCCTGGACACGGAGGCCTCCTTGGCCCTACTTTCGAGGCGCTCCTCCTTCTGTTTGAGCATGGCCGCCCTCTTCTCCTTGCGGAGCTCCGCCACGCGGATGAAGGCTGGGGTCCCCGGCAACGGCGACTCCGGCCTTATCCGGTCACCGTCGTAGGACGAGACCGAGCCCGACCGCCCGGGGCGCCTCTTCCTCTCTCCGCCAGTCCTTTCCGACTCCACCGCCAGGCCACTGGCCTCCGAGTCGGTGTCGTCGGAGTCTCGGACCCGCTTTTCTCCTTTTTTGCCCTCCGGTGCGCCGAAGCTCATCTCCGACTCGGTGTCCGAGAGGTCGGCCAACCATGCCGAGGAGGGTGTGGGGCAGCGTGGCAACACGACGCGCGCCTCCTTCCTCGTCTGCGCCTTACCCGCCCTCGTACTGCTACGAAGGCGGTCGGCGAGTGTCTCCTTTACTTCCGCGTTAGCGGCGAAATCGGTGTCCGTGGTCATGCTTGGGTCAGGAGAGTGTGAGCTCTCGTGATGGTTGTTGCCCCCCCCAGAATACGAGGGGCAGACCGGCTCGGGAGAACCGGTGAAGGATTCTCCGCCACTGAAAGTGGCGGTACCTTCCTGGGGTAGTTTTTTCTTTTGACAACTCATCATGTTTTTATTGGCAGTTTTAAGGCTTGGCGGCCTGGGGTTGGTGCCCTTGGGACCGGGTCTACCCCCCGGCCATGCATCCCATAGGCGGGCACCGGGACCGTAGGATTAGGTGAAAAATGAAAGATGAACAAGAAAAAGAAAGAAAGAAGCATACACAAAACAAATAAAAGAGACACACAAACAACAAATAGATAAAAAGAACAAGAAAACATATATATGTACAAGAAATGGGGATGAGAATGGGGGTGAGGGATGAAATGATGGTAATGGGGATGATGATGATCCGGGATGGGGCCCCCGCAAAGCAAAAGCTTTGCGAGAACCTTCATCCCGTTCTATCTCGTCCGCGAGCCCCCATACCGTGTAAACACGGTAGAGGGACCCGCGACCGAGACCGCGGCGCCCGGGGTTTCAGTTACGTCTATTCCAGAGGGGATTAGACCAAGAACAGGCAGCAACCACGTGAAGGATGACCCCGGACTTGCCTTGGGAGATCTTAACGACCTGCGCTCCTTCCCAAAGCCGACGCCTCCCCACTCACCACGGGGTGAATGAGGAAGGCCTGGATTCAGGCATCTAGTGATGGATGAACCCAGACCCGCCCCGCCCAACCTTTTTTTTTTTTTTTTTTGTTGCCCGGGGGGAAATTACCTTATTGATACCCTCGGCCTCGGGGGAGGCCGGCTGGTTATGTGGGGGTCCCCCGTCAGCGCGCACCCTAGTGATGCGCGCTGGCTGGGTGTACCCACTAAAAACCCCCGGGGTGTTCTCCGCATCGCGTGTTGGGGTGGTCGCGGGCTTACTGTTCTGCTCCGCGGCCACCCCTGCGGTCGTCCAGGCACCGCCTTGGACCCGCCCTTGAGGCTCCTGGCCTCATCCGTACTAGATGCGTTCTGGAGAACACTGCAGAACGCATCTCGACCCGGGGCTAGTTGGTTGGGTCTTGGATTCCCCCGATCCGCGACCCCTAGCCCCTGTTATGGCGGAGGATGGAGGGTGTAAACGGCCCTCCATCCTCCTTTCTCCCACTGCAGCGGGAGCTGCAGTTCCGCTCGGGTGAGCGGCCAGCCGGCGGGTGGTGGCTTAATGCCCACCGTTTGTGAGCCAGTCCGCCATTTGGCGCAGGAGTGGAGTGTCCTGCGCCTTGGCGGTCTGGCCGGCTGTCTCCGTTGGGAGGACGGGGACAGGGGTGTCCCCCGTCCGGTCTACTGTCTCCGGGAGGGGGACAGCAGTCTCCATCATGTCGCCGCCCCCCTGGGCTTGGGGGGGGGCGCTTGCCGCTGCCACTCGGGCGGCGGGGGCTCTTCCCGGTTTGGGTGGGTCGCATCGCTTGCTCCCCACCCGATGATCCGCCGGTTTATTGGCGGCTGCGCAAAGCGAGCACTTTGGCGCAGCCGCGGTACATTTGGAGGCCCTGTGGCCGGGTTGACCGCAGCGGTAGCATTGGTCGCTGCGATCAACCTCTGCAGTGCACTGAGCCTGCACGTGCCCTTTGTGCAGGCATCGGTGACACTGCATCGGCCTGGGCTCGAGGAGCCTCACCTGCGCCGACGTCCACCCCACCGTGAGGCGTCTGCCCTCTGCCAAGCGCTTGGCAGCGGCGATCGGGCAGCGCACCCACACGGTGGAGGAGCCGCGGGAGTCGCGGCGAGGCTCCCCTGCCCTTACCGCGGCCACAGCGCAACCTCCCCCCCTGGCGACGGCGGCGACAACCTCCGCGATGGCGACGGAGTCGTCCAGGCCGGAGATGCGCAAGTCCGCGCATTTCTCCGGCCTGGACACCCTCACCGTCTCCGGGTCCAGCACCTCGCGAAGCTTCTGGGCGAAGGCGTCCGCCTTGTCGCCGCTCGTCGCCCCGGGTACCTCCAAGATGCGGCCTCCGGTTAACGCCTTCTTGAACCGGAGGCCCTGTATATTGCAGGAGGCCAGGTCCACCTTGCTCCTGGCCTCCGAGAACACCTCGGCGTATGTCACGCCCCTCTCCAAGGCCCCCGGCTGCAGCGTGAGTACCACAGCCGAGGACTTGGGCGGGCGCAGTCTCTCCGGGGCCGGCCTGCTGCGGGGCTTGGCGGCCATGGCCGCTTTGGCACCGCTTGGTGCAGGGGCCTTTGGTTTGGCGCCCCGTTTTACCACCGTCGACCACTTTTCGCCTGTGGTCGGCGGGACGGGGCGCGGGGCCGTCTTCTTCTGTGTAGTGGGAGGGGCTGCGGTTGCTGTTTTGGCAGCGGCCTTGGCCTCTTCCTTCTTGGCCTTCCTCTTCTTTCCTCTCGGCCCGGACTGCCGGGGCCCGGCGAGTATGGGCTCTGAGGCGGTCGCCCCCGGGAGTGGGGGTTCGGTCCCGGGTGGGGAGTTAGCCGCGGTGGCAGCGCTCGGCCTGTCCGCCACCAGCGGGGGGCGCAGCCGTTTCTCCGGCAGGAGGCGCTCCTCCAACTCCTTCAGCCGCGCGCCCATCATGCTGCCCACCTGCAGCATGATGGAGCGCGTCAGCTGCTCCTCGCTCTTCCTTCTGCGAGTCTTCTCCGGTGAGGCTTGCCGAGGGGGTGGGGGGGCAGGGCCCCTGGTCGCCTCCGCCCTTTCCTTCCGCAGTTCTGTCCGGAGGTCCGCCAGCTCTCTCCGGATCTCAGCCAGGTCGCGCTGCAGGCGGGCGTTCTCCGCCTGTAGCTTGGCCGTCTCCTGTGTGGTGGTCCTCGTGTGTAGCGCCTCCACTGCGACCTTGATGGAGGCCGCTGACTCCTTCAGCGCCCGAACAACCGTGCCCTTGAGGTTCGCGGACTTGGTCGCCATCTCGACGATGACGCCGACGTCGTCCACGACCCTCTGGTGGAGGGCAGCGGCTGTTCGGGGGTCGCTGGTGTCCAGTCCCAGGGCCGTTCTGGAAACGGACGCTTCTTTGGCCCTCTCCTCGAGGCGCTCCTCCTTTTGCCGCATCATGGCCGCCCTCTTCTCCTTGCGGAGCTCCGCCACGCGGATGAAGGTCGGGGTGCCTGGCAATGGCGACGCCGGCCTCGTCCGGTCGCCGTCATACGAGGACACGGAGTCCGACCTTCCGGGCCGCCTCTTCTTCTCTCCGCCAGCTCTCTCGGATGTCAAGTTCGGGCCACTGGCCTCCGTGTCCGTATCATCCGAGTCTCTGACTCGTTTCTCGCCCTTTTTTGGCTCTGGTGCGCCGAAGCTCACCTCCGACTCGGTGTCAGAGAGGTCGGCCATCCATGCCGAGGAGGGTGTGGGGCATCGTGGCAGAACGACGCGCGCCTCTTTCCTCGTCGTATCCGCCCTCGTCCTACTGCGTAGGCGGTCGGCGAGAGTCTTCCCTTCCGCGTTAGCGGTTAAATCGGTGTCCGGTATCGTGCGTGGGTCAGGTAGAGAGCCGAGGCTCTCACAGCGGTTGTTGCCCCCCCCAGAATACGAGGGGCAGACCGGCTCGAGTGAGCCGGTGAAGGATTCTCCACCACCAACGGTGGTGGTACCTTCCTGGGGTATATCTTCTTTTTTGCAACTCGCCATGGTGTTTTGCAGTTTTAAGGCGTGAAGGCCTGGGTTGGTGCCCTTGGGACCGGGTTCCCCCCGGCCATGCGTCCCATAGGCGGGCACCGGAACCGTGGGATTCGGCCACCACAAACGTCATGAAGTGAGACACACAAACAAGAAGAAAACACACACAAAACAAGGAAAATAGGGAACAACAAGCAAACAAACCAAACAAACAAACAAACAAACAAACAACAACACAAAATAAACACGCAAGAAGAACAACAAGCAAACAAGAAAGAAGGAAGAAAGCACACATTAACCTGGAAACAAACAATGGGGTGATGATGGTGATGATGATGATGATGGGTGATGATGATGATGATGATGAGGATGATCCGGGATGGGGCCCCCGCAAAGCAAAAGCTTTGCGAAAACCTTCATCCCGTTCTATCTCGTCCGCGAGCCCCTATACCGTGTAAACACGGTAGAGGGACCCGCGACCGAGACCGCGGCGCCCGGGGTTTCAGTTACGTCTATTCCAGAGGGGATTAGACCAAGAACAGGCAGCAACCACGTGAAGGATGACCCCGGACTTGCCTTGGGAGATCTTAGCGACCTGCGCTCCTTCCCAAAGCCGACGCCTCCCCACTCACCACGGGGTGAATGAGGAAGGCCTGGATTCAGGCATCTAGTGATGGATGAACCCAGACCCGCCCCCCCGCCCAACCTAACCTAACCTAACCTAACCTAACCTAACCTAACCTAACCTAACCTCCTTCCCTCCCTCCCTCCCTCCCCCCCCCCCTTCCTCCTTCCCTCCCTCCCTCCCCCCTCCCTCCTTCCTTCTCTCCCTCCCTCCCTCCCCCCCTCCCTCCCTCCTTCCCTCCCTCCCTCCCTCCTTCCCTCCCTCCCTCCCCCTCCCTCCCTCCCCCCTCCCTCCCGCACTCCCTCCTTCCTTCCTTCTTTCCTTCCTTCCTACCTTCCTTCCTTCCTTCCTGCCTTCCTTAACGCACAGTAAAAAAAAAAAAAAAAAAAAAAAAAAAAAAAAAATCAAGTTCGTTCTGAATACTTAATTTGGGTACTACCTACCTAATACTTTTGTGTTTCAGGATTATCCATTCTTTCTGGGACACCCTATTTTTTTTTATTATGTTAAAAAAAAAAAAAAAATATATAGACATGTTTTTACAGAAACACGTTGGTACGTGCCTACACTGGGATTTGAACTCAAGACCTTCTGATTGGAAGGCGGACGTTCTCCTACTAGGCTACCACCGCTTCATTCTTAAGTTAATGTCAATCAGCTAGTATTTCAAGCCCCGGATATTCCCCAGGATGGCATTCAGTGACGCCGTGTCAGGATCGGCTGGCTATTAGCGAGATTCGTTCTACTCGAGCAATCATGACTTCCACTCTTCCTTATTTATTTATGTACTTTCCTAATGTATTTGATGTTTTGTTCTTATATTACAATACTACGGGAAATGTACTTACATGTCTTAATCACAATACACTACTTGCACCACGCACACTTATTTGGTCACGTTAAGAACTCAGACAGGTGTGCACTCGCACACCGTGACTGCTGCCGTTCGACTGCCGACTGCCAACTGCCTGCCAACTGCCGAGTGCCGAGTGAACCCTCCTCGCGGGCGCTACCAACCAAGTGGTATCCGTAGTAGAAGTCAACTGCACTGACTTTTTAGTAGAACGACTAGCGCCACACGACAACTGTCGGTACTAAATTATAGGAAGTCATGTACATTTTTTTTTTTCCCGGGGAAATGCATTAGGCATACCACCCGGCCCCGGGGGGGGGGGCGGGGTGGTTATGTGGGACTCCCCCGCCAGCTGGTCTGGCGGGGTTTACCCACTAAAACCCCGGGGTGTTCTCCTCTCCGCATTATGGAGGTGGTCACGGGTTCGCACGGCGCTTCCGCGACCACCTCTGCGGGCGCCCTCCCGGGCTCGCCACGTGAGGCTTGGGCCTCTTTCTCCGCTGGGTGCGTCCCGGAACACACGGGCCGCACCTCAGCTCGGGACTTCTAACTTGGGCGTTGGACCCCCGATCCGCGGCCCAAAAGTCCCCGTTATTGGTCCCTCGCTGTGCCCTCTGCTGATCAGAGGGACACGCGAAGGACCTCTTCTCGCCAGGTTATTTGCTACGGCCACCAATTCCCCTAGGAGAATTGCTGACCGAACCCCAGGGTGCACCGGCCCAGCTGCTGCCCTTCCCTCCGGATGCAACGCATCAAGAGGGACGAACAACAGCCGGGCACTCGTGGAGGTTACCTGGCCCGCACCCCAGGAAGTCATGTACAGCTGTAACTGTTGGCTGTTCACTTATTAAACGACTACAAAAAAGGTGAACGTTATCAATTCGTCTATACTTTTTATTTTTTTATTTTTTTTATGTTTGTTATTAGCAAGTGCAGTGCGCTATCGATACTACCCACGTAGTCTACCAATTACTCGGAAGTGTCGAAATAATGGCAAAACGAAGCGAGCATAACTGCTATCGGGGTGCCTTTCTAAACACTAGCATAAGTAAATAATATAAGTTTTTCTTTTTACGTACCTGATAGGTAGGTACTTAGCGGTAGTAGTAGGTAAGGTGCGTGCGCGGTCAGCGGTCAACGGCTGTGTGTCTGCGCGGACTCTCCCTCAGCGCTACGCACCGCACCTTCAAGGTTCGTGGCAAACAAAATAAATAAGAAACGAATTCGGGTTTAGACATAAATATAAAAAGAAAAATATAGGAATAACGTAATCTCTTTAATCACTTATTATAACTAATATCACAAATCGGTTCGTTCGTTCCATAACCAATTAATCTATACAATTTTAAAATTTGCAACGTTATTGACGGTCTATCGCGCACGAATCCCGCACCACTTCACGCGGAAAACTCACAAACCAAGATCGGCGCCCGTCGACGGTGACGAGTCGGCACCGGCGCAGCGTCACAGTAACGACGAGGCGCCAGCACGGCGTTACACGAGCAACGCGGCGTTGGCAGAGCGTCACACGAGCGACGAGCGACGAGTTGACGGCGACGAGAAGGCGCCGGCGCGGCCTTACACGAGGACCGGTAGGCGGCGCGTGCGGTGGCGCTCGGCGCAGGCGCCGCGCTATAACGGCATCTCTGCGCCCACGATGGCCACGGCGAGGGCGAGCGGCGGCGGCGCGGGGAGCGCGGGGGGCGGCCGGAAGGGCGGCACGGCGGCGTGCAGGTCGGCGAGGCGGCGCGCGTCCAGGCGCAGGCCGGCGCCGCGCGGGGGCTCGTCGGCCGCGCCCGCCTCCAGCACCGGGTACAACGCCGTCTCCTCCGTCTGCACGTGCCGGTCCGCCGACGACGTGCGCTCTGTACAATATACAGAGAGTTCTGTAGGATCGGGTGAGTTCATTCGGTGTCGAGCGTCTGCTCGACCGACAGATAATCTTATACAATTAGGAAATTTTTGTAATCGAAATGTCTTTGTGTTATGTAACCACACACACCACCTTCCGCACCTTTCCGACTTGTGTACAAAAGGTACGTCGGTCAAAGAGACGAAGCGTACCGGTGTCGTTGAGCGTGGAGAGGTCAGTGGACGGCGTGAGGTCGGGCGCGCGCGGCAGCGGTGCGGCGCCGACCAGCGCGGCGCACACTGCGCCCCCCGCGGCGCCGCGGCGTCCCCCACCACCACCAGCGCCACCGCCCCCACGCCACTTAGGCGGCATGAGACTGGCACGCACGTTGCGCTCCGGCCGGACCACGATGATGTACAGCTGAAACGGAGAGACGCTCTAGAGATCGACCGTTTGCGGTCACGGACCGTCGGCGCAGGCCGTCGGACTCACCTTCGGTGAGAACAGGCAGACGAGGGTGACGCTGGCACTTAGCGAGATGGTGACGGCCATGCTGGTGACGCGCAGCGGTACATGCGATGCCGTGCCGAAGTACAGCGGCACGAACGCCAGCCAGATCACGCACGTCGTGTACATGGTGAACCCTGAGACAGACACCACGGTCAGGAAGCTCGCGACGCCCCGCGGGGGGAGGGACATTGCGGTGCGTACCGATGTGCTTGCTCTCGTTGAAGGCCTCGGGGATCTTCCTGGTCAGCACGGCGTACACGGTGCACACGAGGATCAGCACGATCGGGTAGAAGAAGGCGATCGTGTAGGATGCGTCCACGTACGAGTCACACACCAGCATGTTGTCGTCGCGCGTCGGGTAATGGTGGATGGCGCGCGCCGGCGACACCACCTGCCACACCACCACGATCACCACCTACACACGGACGCACAGGACGGTTAGCAGTGGGGCGGAGGGAGCGGGGAGAGTGGCACGGGGGCGAAGGCGGACGCGCCGCACACCTGGATGGAGACGAGCGCCGAGCAGATCAGCAGCTGAGATTTGGGCGAGATGAGCGACGGCCGCCGAGCCGACTGCTTGCTCGCGTCGAAGATCCGGGCGATCCTGTTCGTCTTCGTGAGGAGAGCCGCGTATACCACCGTGAAGCAGAATCCCGTTCCGAAACTGCAAGACGCGACGTTCGCTCGGTTAAACTCGGTTCGCTCCGGGGAACGAACGTGTGGCGACGCGTTACCGTTGCAGCGAGCAGAGGACGTCCGTGGGGCGGAAGACGAGCGCGAAGGTGACGAGGTAGCACATGAGGATACCGGCGAGCAGCACGAAGGACAGCTCGCGGCCGCTGGCGCGCACCACCGGCGTCGCGCCGCGCGCCGCCCACACGCCCGCCACCAACCTGCACGGCGCGGAGTTAGTAGCGGTCGGACCTGGCCTGGCCTGGGGGACGGTCGGAGAGGACGTCGTTGTGCATCACTCACATAGTCAGCACGATGCCGAGCGATGAGAAGGCCATGGCGCCGATGGCGGCGGGCGAGTCGGGCCGCAGGTACAGCTCCGGCACAAGCGCGCAGCGCGTGCGGGCCGTGTCCGGCAGCGTGCCCAGCGGACACTCTGCGCACGCCGTCTCCGATGTCGGCGATCGGATCTGAAACCGGAGCAGCTCCGTTCGTATTGCGTTCGGTGTGCCTTGGCCATGCGTCACCGGAGTTCGGGCGGCCGAACCCGTTCTTAGCTACTAATATTAATTTTAGGTTTGCGTAAGAAAAAAAACACTCTCGCATCAGACCGTCCGTGTGTCACAATACATAAATAATCAAAAATAGTTTCTTTAAAACGACCAGCTACCGTTATATCAGACAGGTGTTTTTTTTATTAATCTCTTGTATTATAATTTCCCTTTGAGAAATCACAAAAGTCTGTACCTCATACTGCGTGCAGTTGAAGCAGTGCCAGCAGCAGCTCTCTCCCTCGACGTACTGCTTGGCCTGCCCGAGCTCGCACTCGGCGCTGCAGACCGACTCCGGCGGCCGCGGTGACTCCCATTTAAACTGGATTTCTAAAAAAGATACTCGTTTTCGGACGGGGTCGTGCCGGTCACCACGACGAGCGGCTCTCCCCGGCTCGGCGCTCACCATCCATGTCGAGCTCCAGCTCGCCGTCGAGGTAGCGGCCCACCTTCAGCCAGCGATAGACGCCGCGCGACACCTGCTTGAAGTGCAGGATGTTGTATCGCGCGGGACCGTCTCCGTTGCCGTCGAAGTGAAACTCGTCTCCGCTCAGACCTGCAAAGCGATCAACGCCAGAGAAGCATAGCCACGTTTTTTAAATTATATCAATAGCAAAAACGAAAAAATATAGTCGAATAGTCAGAGGCCGACCTATAAAGCTCACTCGTCGCAGATATCGCAAGAGAGTAGCTCCGCTCGCGGGCCGCATCGCCTCGCACAGCCCCGGCTTGCCACCGCAGAGGTCGACGTGCATGTCCCTGTAGAATGAAACCACACGTCACGAACGAGCGCGTGAGTCACGACGCGAGCGGCGCGCGGTGCGGAGCGAGCGCAACGGCACCTGATGGCGTGCGCGAAGGCGAGCACGGCGTCGGCGACGAACTGCAGCTGCGCCTCAAACTCCGTGTTGTCGGCGGAGAGGCGCTCGGCGCCCGAGCAGCGCCGCGCGTACTGAGCGTTGTAAGGCGTGCGCGCACTGCCCGGGTATCGACACCGAAATTGGTCTTCCCAAAATTCTGAAAAAAATGTTTTTTTAAATACACCGTTTCACCCTCGCATCCGACCGCGATCGGGCGCCCCGCGTGACTCTAGAACTCTCTCATTTCAAAATACGGCACTCGCGAGTCAGCAACGCACTCGAGGAGGAAGATTACCGACAAACCAGGGGTTCCTGGGGTTGTTCTCGACGGTGAGGCTCAGGAAGTACTCCCGGAAACCTCGCACAGGGTTGGCCTGCGGCTGCACGCTGATAGTGCCCTCGACGGCAGCCTCGTTGCCGTCGGAGACCAGCGTTCGCGCGCTCCAGCCGTCCGAGCCGACCCAGCCGAAGGCGTCCGTGGCGCCCGCGCGCCGCACCGCCGCCATCACGCCCGCCACCTCCTGGTCCGACCCGAACACGATGACGCCTGCAACGCACAGCGCCGGGTCAGTGCCGTCCCGCGGTAGGGAGGGGCGGTACCGCCGAGGGGGGCCTTACCTCGCGCGCGCGGCCGCGTCAGCAGGCGCGCCACGGTGGCGTCGTAGGCGCGCTCGTCCGCCTCGCCCGAGTCCTTCACGAGCCGCTCCTTCACCGCGATGCAGATGTCGTTTCGTGCCAGCAGCGTCTCGAGCTCCTCGAAAGCCTACGCGAAGAACGCGATTCATCAGAGTCGGCTCGAAAGACGCGTGATCGACGTCGTAGGGCCGAGCGGTACCTTGATGCCGTAGTTGGACTCCTCGTAGACGATAGAGACGTACCGCCAGCCGAGCTTCTTGACAATCTCGACCATGGCGCGCACCTGGTGCAGGTCCGAGGGGATGGTGCGCGTGAAGTACTCGAACCGCGCCTTGTTCGACAGCTCCGGGGACGTCGAGAAGAATGACACCTGCGGACGCGCCAAACGTCAGATATAATATTCGGTGAGCGTCATCGTACCCTCGATAGCGGAAGGAGTCGAGTTGCGTTCGACCTGCGGTATCCGGAAGAGCCGCAGCAGGTTGGCGACCTGCACGGATGTGACGGAGGAGGCGGCGCCGACCACACCGGAGATCACCTTGCGCAGCGCCGTCGCATTGCACGCGTACTCCGCGTCGTCGATGTTGCTGATCGAGCCTGCGCACACACATTATTTCATTTGAGCTCGTATATTTTAAGGGACGGCAAAAAATAAATTAGTAAGCCGCGGGAAAGCATAGGAAAAATTATATATACAAAGGCGGTAAAAGCCACTTTTGGCTTTCGAAACGCAAGCGGCCCCGCAGGGGGGGGGGGGGGGGGGGTAGAGGAAGCGAACCGATCGGATCGCACGGTACCTTTGATGAAGTCGAGCGCCATCTCGAGCCCGTAGGTGTCGTTGTCGCAGTCGTCGAGCACGTGGGCGCCGAGGCGTACGCCGGGCGGCGCGAGGCCGGCGCGCGCCACGTGGTCGAGCGCGAACAGCATCGCCTCCAGCGCCTGCACGCCCCCCTGCGCCATCACCGGGCCGCACGTCGCCAGCTCCGACCGGCTGTGCACCTGCGTGGGTGCCGACACGTCTACCGATCACTCGAGCTGGAAGCGGTGCCGACTGCCGACTGCCGGTGTGGTGGCTGCCGGCCATCATTACAGGTTGCAGGTTACAGGTGGCAGGTGATGGGTTTCAGGTGACAGGTGACAGATGACAGGTGGCGATGACAGGTGACAGGCAACAGGTAACAGGTAACCAGCTGACAGATAATAGATGGCAGTTAACAGTTGACAGATGATAGTTGACAGTTGACAGATGACCGAAGGCAGAAGACAGAAGACAGAATATAGATGAAAGATGCCAGATGCCAGATGACAAATGACACATGACACATGACACATGACACATGTGACAAATGTGACTAATTATAAATTAATAATATATCGATATAATAAATAAATTTAAAAAGAGTTCAGTCGTGTGGTCTAAACCACACTCTTTTTTTTTGGCTGCGTATGATCGTCGACTCTCACGGTGGCGAACGATCCCTTCCTTCTGATATTTTATTTTATTTTATTTATAATATGGGAGTAGTGTATCGATAGCTTCTGACATCAGATAAGCGGCCGGACCGTTGTATTCCTTTTGAATCATGACAAATGTGGAAGCGAAACGCTTTGGTAACGATAATATGCATTAAGGTGGTATGTTTCGCTTCTGGCGGGAAATCCAAATTTTAAGCGGCTTTTTGGTTTCGGGTGCTAGACCGCGTAACTAATTTTAATGATTACAAATTTTGTGTCAGTAGGAGATCATTCTTTTCGATATTACGGTAATATTATGGTTTGAATTTTATTAAGGAAATTTTACTTTTGTTCGCGCCACTTACATTGGCACTCATAATACCTTCCTACCTTCCTATTCCTATCATTTCTTGGCGACTATCTCTGTCGCTCATATCGTGGTATCCACGAGAAAACTGCTTGCCGCCGCAAGTAGTCTGCGATCGACCCTCGTCCTTCGCGGCTGCCGCTCTCGCCGAATCCAAAGTACTGGATCTGCTGCTCCTCTGTGGTGGTCCACGTGAATTCGACGCGAAAATATAAACAAAACCCGCTATAAACCCGCCGCGTAAACGCTCCTTGCCGACACGCACCAACCGCCAAAAATACAGTCCACTACATCGAACGTCATAACATCCTGAAGGAACAAGCAGCTTGGAGACGGACCCGAACCGAGGTGATTGCAGTTGCATGGAGACCAGGTTAGTCGCCAAGTTCCTTTGTACTACTCTTCTACCAGCCATCCTTCCCCCGCCATTGGAGGCGCGCTCAGCCTATACAGCTTAGCTGCCGCGCTAACATATTGTTGGTCCTCCGCCGCCGGATCTTCTCTGGTCCTCCCGCTATTCTCTGGCCCCTCTTAGGCCTCATATAGTCCTCTTTATAACCGCCCGCAATTTTATATTGGTATTTTTACCAACGATAATTTCCTATAATTATCGTGTTCCCGCCCGCAATTACAGTTCAGATAGTACCCTGTACTATCCTACTACGCTCTTATATACTTATTTCGTGTATTCCGCATTCCTAAATAGTAAAAATAACGATTTTTCCGTAATTCTTAATTTTTATTAAAAAGTGAAGGTATTCCTAACGACCGCCCGTGCGTCTCCATGTGGGTATTCAATACGCCGCGCGCGCGACAGGTAAATGCTGTAGGCAGTTGCAGTAAATTAGGAATTTCATACTTTATCTAGTTTTTTATACTTTGTTAAGATCGCTATGGCTACTCGTTCAAAAGACAAAGATAGTGAAGTATACGAGGACGCAAAAGCGCTCGATACGTTACAGATCGAACGTTTGACCTTGATAGGTAAACGTGACATTATATTTTCCCGCTTACAAGATATTTTTAACCGATCTTTAAAGGCTTTTGTTAGCGCGGCAGCTAAGCTGTATAGGCTGAGCGCGCCTCCAATGGCGGGGGAAGGATGGCTGGTAGAAGAGTAGTACAAAGGAACTTGGCGACTAACCTGGTCTCCATGCAACTGCAATCACCTCGGTTCGGGTCCGTCTCCAAGCTGCTTGTTCCTTCAGGATGTTATGACGTTCGATGTAGTGGACTGTATTTTTGGCGGTTGGTGCGTGTCGGCAAGGAGCGTTTACGCGGCGGGTTTATAGCGGGTTTTGTTTATATTTTCGCGTCGAATTCACGTGGACCACCACAGAGGAGCAGCAGATCCAGAACTTTGGATTCGGCGAGAGCGGCAGCCGCGAAGGACGAGGGTCGATCGCAGACTACTTGCGGCGGCAAGCAGTTTTCTCGTGGATACCACGATATGAGCGACAGAGATAGTCGCCAAGAAATGATAGGAATAGGAAGGTAGGAAGGTATTATGAGTGCCAATGTAAGTGGCGCGAACATTTGCCCCCGGCCTAAAAACCATTGGTTTTTAAAAGAAAGCGGGAAATAAAAAAAAAAATAAAAATAAGAGTTAACTCTTAAGCAGTCAACGGGTTAAATATAACATAGCGGTTGACCGGGGAGCAAGGGGTTAAATTATTGGGTAGGTAAGATGCATAAACGGACGACGGGTCTCTGGTAGACGCCGGTCGCCGTTTTTACTGACGCTACTCGACAGATGCCATCGCCGCCGACATGAGTGGCCACGACGACGCCGAGAGGCCAGGATAGCGGGGGAATATTATCAGTGATAATAAGAACAATAGAACCTATTGTAATGGGATTCGAAGGTGTATTCCATTTTCCTCTAGATTGAAGTAAGTGAAGATATTCCAACTTCCACCGTTTGGAAAATGATTGTACCATTCGATCCAATAAAGCGTACCGTTTCAATAAGTGTCCAGGTTCATCGGGAACCGTGCAAGCGGGTAAATGCTTCAGCGGTGCGGTCATTAAGAAATGTGAAGCACTCAGCGCGGTCGGCTCAGACGGATCTTCGCTCAATAACGTTATAGGACGAGAATTGATAACGCATTCTATCTGTGTGAGTACGGTTAACATTTCCTCATAGGTGAGTAACTGTGAACCGATCGTCTTATGAAGATGACTTTTAAACGCTTTCACATATATTTCATAATTCCCCCCGAAGTGAGGACTTCGCGGTGGATTGAATTTCCAGTGTATGCGATTAGCTGATAACTCATCTGAGATAGACTTATTATATTCGTCGGAATTTAAAAGATCCGTTAACGCATTTTTCGCGCCTACGAAGTTCCGACCGTTGTCAGAATACATAAACAGAACAGTACCCCGACGCGCGAGAAACCTCTTGAAAGCGGACAGAAATGAGTCGGTACTCAGATCTGTGGTGAGTTCGACGTGCACTGCGCGAACCACCATACATACAAATATGCATAGGTAGGCCTTTATCGAGCGGACTCCGCGTTTTCTAAACGGAATTATAGATATAGGGCCGGCGTAATCTACGGCGGTATGAATGAAAGGCTTGGCTTCATTCACACGGCAAGCGGGTAAATCTCCCATTAACGGGAACGTAGGTTTAGGTTTAGATTTAAAACAATAGTTACATTTGTGTATAACAGAACGAACTATATTGCGGCAGGAAATGATCCAATATTTCTGTCTGAGTATTGACATAAGCGTAAGCGGGCCAGCGTGACAGTGTCGACGGTGGTAATGTGTAATAATTAGTTCAACAATGCGGTCTTTGCGCGGCAACAGAATAGGATGCTGTTGGTCATAGGACAAGTCAGCATTTCGGAGCCGGCCTCCGACTCGTATGAGTCCGTTAGCGTCTAAAAATGGCACAAGCCGTTGGATTGCTCTTGAGCAGCTGTTATTTGACTTTAGGCATTTAAGTACGTCGTGAAAATAAAAATATTGTAATGATTTCAATATTTGCAATTCTGCGTAGTTAATATCGTCAGCGTTAAAGCAATTAGCACGATGTAATTTTTTAATGAAGCGGTAAATTAAAACGACTATGCGCAGGAGCATTAGCCAGGAAGATACGCGGGCGGGGAGATCTAGCAATGGGTTACAAATCTCATCGATTTTAGGAGTCAAGGGACTCACGGGCAAAGAAATGATTTTCTTTGTCTCAGATAACTCCGAGTCTACTTTAGACGGAGCTACTGAGGTAACTGGCCAATCACTTGGGTCTTGGCGCAGCCATGCGGGACCCGTGAACCACAGCGGGTGGTCCAGCAGTTGAGCGGGCGACAGTCCACGAGACAAGCAGTCACTGGGATTCTGAGAGCCAGAGACGTGCCGGAAACTGTCAGCGGGAATTGCGGTAACAATTTTTGTTATGCGCGTAGCGACGAAAGTTTTGAACCTATGCGGTGAAGCAATGATCCATTGTAGTGCTACCATGGAATCAGTAAAACAGTATATTTTCTCAATGGAATGACGTTTTCCATACGTATCGATAACGCGGCGGGCTAGTTTTGACATAAGCAGGCAGGCACAGAGTTCTAGTCTGGCAATTGAAATAGTTTTTAGCGGAGCTACCTTTGATTTGGCGCAAACTAAGCGGGTGACTGGTGAAGAGTTCTCATCAGCCCGAGTTCTAATATAAATAACCGAACCGTAACCGTTCTGACTGGCATCTGCAAAGGCCACAATGGAAACCTTTGAGTTTTCTTTCACGTCTAGATGGCGTTGAAAGCGTAACTTTTGAATACAGGGTAGTTCTCGGGTATAGTTTTGCCAAACATTAGTTATATCTGACGGCGGTTGTTCATCCCAGTCGAGTTTCAATATGTGAAGTTTTTGCAAAATCAGTTTAGCGTATAAAATAACTGGGGCGATAAGACCGAGAACATCATACTGACGCGCAATTAACGATAACATATTGCGTTTCGTAGCTGGACGGTCTTCAATGTTCACTGTGAACATGAATGAGTCACAGCTGGGCGACCACTGCAAGCCTAAAACCTTTAAACTCGTGTCTGGCTCTTCAAAGTTTATGTTAGAGGTGTGACGATCAGAGACGGGAAGGGAGTCAAGGAGCGCGGGTGAGTTACTAGCCCATTTGACGAGATCGAAGCCCCCGGCCTTGAGCAACTCGCGGAGATCGTCTCTGAGTTGTAAACAAGCAGACAGAGTAGGCATGGAGTAGCACACGTCGTCCATGTATGTGTTGTCGCTGATAAGAGATGCTGCGAGTGGGAAGCGGGCACCGTCGGCGGCGCACAGCTGTCGCAACACTCGCATTGCAAGGAACGGACTGCTACGTAGACCAAAACAAACGCGGTTGAATTGGTAGGTATCAAGCGGAAAAACGGGATCGAATCGATACAGGAATTTTTGATATTTGCGGTGGTCCTTATTTATCAAAATTTGTAGGTACATCTGTTTAATATCGGATGTAAAAGCAATTGGGTAGAGGCGGAAATCCAAGAGGATTGTAAAAAGATCGTTTTGTAAATTATCCCCGGTATATAAAACTTGATTCAAGGAGAGGCCTGAGTCAGTTTCAGCACTGGCGTCCATCACCATACGCCATCGAGTTGTTGTTTTTTGTAGTCTCGCAATGGCGTGGTGTGGCACGTAATATCCAGTAAAAGGACTATCATTGTCGATCAGTGAAATGTAACCCTTCTGAATGTACTCTTTGATTATAGCATCGTACTCTAAGCGCAGAGCAGGTATCGCGGCGAGCTTACGTTCGAGATACATGAAGCGTTTTTTAGCGATAGGGTAAGAATTACCCAGAGAGGTCGCGGGATCGCGGGAGAAAGGTAACGCTACAGAATAGCGTCCCGTAGGATCGCGGGAAACGTTATTTGTAAAAATGCGTTCACATTCTATAGCGTCTGGGCTCAAAGTCGGCGTGCATTGCACCTCTTCAAGCTGCCAGAAGCGTTGGACAAGATTATCTAAACGTGGTCCTTCCGTAAAGGTACAGAGGGAAATATGAGAGCGGCATCTATCTTCAACCAAGGGGTCAGTGATAGAAACAACGGTTTCAAATATGAGCGGGCGTAACATGAGCGGGAGTAACATGAGCGGGAGTAACGGGAGCGGTCCCGATTACGATAAAACCAAAAATGGTTTCAAAAGCGGTTGGAGTACCAGGCGGACCAGCGGCGCGGCCTGATAGCAATATTTCAGAAAAGAGCGGCGCGCCTATAAGTATGTCGATCTCGGAAGGCGAAGCGAAACTGTCGTCTGCCAGAGGCAGGCAGTTCAGGTATGAAAGGCAGGATACGTCAATTTTCACTGTCGGTAAATTGTCTGTTATGCGGTCGATAACATAGGCGTCAATTGCAATAAAATTATCATTTAGGCGGGAAGATAAAGTAGCAGAAACTGCTCCCTTGATTGGGTTAGATGCTGAACCTATCCCTTTAACAACGGTGTTCGTCACCTTATTGCATTTTAAATTTAATTTAGCGCAACATTTTGAAGTTAAAAAGTTACTTTGGGAAGCCGAATCAATTAAGGCGCGTACTACATGGCGGCGACCATTTAAATCCGTAGCATAAACTTGTACGGTTCCCAGTAAACAAGTAGTGTCATTAGGCTGCGAAGCGGGGCGTATATTACACAGCGACACCTGTTGTTGTGATGACTGATAAGCAGTTGTAGGTAAGTTCGTCAGCTGAGCGCTAGCGGAGCCCGCGACGGGCGGCGGCGATGCCGAAGGCGGCATGTGATCCCCGGCGGCGGAGAAGTTGCCAGTTCGCGCGCGCGGAGGCGGCGCGTGCGCCTGTGACGGAGCGCTAGGGTACGGGCGATTGTCTTCACGGGAAGATGATACTTTGCGGCATAACATGGAATGATGTTTACATCCACAATAACGGCAATTAAATTTAGAATTGCAAGCAGTATTTATATGCGTAGTGCTTAGACAATTAGTGCAACCTTTGCTTTGTTTTACAAAAGTGTACCTGTCGTCGATAGAAAGCTTATCAAATGCAGGGCATCTATATAAGTTAGCGTGATCGGCTTGTTTGCAAAGCGGACAGTGAGTGACGCATGATGCTGCAAAAGACTGCGTAGACCTTGCAGTACCCGGCCTGTTATCACTGCGGCTAAGAGAAACGGTCGTAGTGCGTTCCAATATTTTGCTTTGTTCGCGGATGAATTTTAAAAGTTCATTGTATGTAGGCATAGATTTACCTCGCATGTGCATTTCAAACGACCGTGCAGTACTTGAATCTATTTTCTTCAAAGCGAGCGATAGTAAAATAAAATCAGACACGTTATCGAGCTTGAGAGACTTCAAACTTGACACAGCCGTGCAGAATTTATCTAGGAATAATTCTAAGTTTTTATTCGTCGCGGTGTTAAAAGATTTAAAATCAAGCATTTGATCAAGATAAGCGGAGGCTAGGTTACGTTTGTCGTTATACTTATCGACGAGCGTCTGCCATATGATCGGATAATTATCACCGTTAGGTACGATACCAGAACAAACTGCAAGGGCCCGGCCTGACAATTTATTAATTAAATATTGGACGCGTTCGTGATCAGTGAGATCGGGATTTTCGTGAATCGTGCGTTTGAATGACTCATAAAATATCCTCCAGGTCATCGGATCTCCATTGAAGACCATCAAATCGAGTTCAGGAATTCTGATGGATTTACGTTGCGGGGCAACATTGAAATCAGCGGTTTTTAAAGGCGGGTTAAGTTTATTATAAACAAACTGACAACGGCAAAACATATCTTCGAAGACGTTTATAGATTGGTAGTTTACCGTGTACGAAGCGTTGAGAGTCAACTCGGTGACATTTAATTTGTTCACAATTTCATTGAAATCGGAGCGTAAGCGGTCTAACGAGATCATTCCACATAGAAATAAATCTTTCTCAGTATCATCAGTGAAAGCCTTTAAAGATCGGTTAAAAATATGTTGTAAGCGAGAAAATATAATGTCACGTTTACCTATCAAGGTCAAACGTTCGATCTGTAACGTATCGAGCGCTTTTGCGTCCTCGTATACTTCACTATCTTTGTCTTTTGAACGAGTAGCCATAGCCATCTTAACAAAGTATAAAAAACTAGATAAAGTATGAAATTCCTAATTTACTGCAACTGCCTACAGCATTTACCTGCCGCGTGCGCGGCGTATTGAATACCCACGTGGAGACGCACGGGCGGTCGTTAGGAATACCTTCACTTTTTAATAAAAATTAAGAATTACGGAAAAATCGTTATTTTTACTATTTAGGAATGCGGAATACACGAAATAAGTATATAAGAGCGTAGTAGGATAGTACAGGGTACTATCTGAACTGTAATTGCGGGCGGGAACACGATAATTATAGGAAATTATCGTTGGTAAAAATACCAATATAAAATTGCGGGCGGTTATAAAGAGGACTATATGAGGCCTAAGAGGGGCCAGAGAATAGCGGGAGGACCAGAGAAGATCCGGCTCGAAGGACCAACAATATGTTAGCGCGGCAGCTAAGCTGTATAGGCTGAGCGCGCCTCCAATGGCGGGGGAAGGATGGCTGGTAGAAGAGTAGTACAAAGGAACTTGGCGACTAACCTGGTCTCCATGCAACTGCAATCACCTCGGTTCGGGTCCGTCTCCAAGCTGCTTGTTCCTTCAGGATGTTATGACGTTCGATGTAGTGGACTGTATTTTTGGCGGTTGGTGCGTGTCGGCAAGGAGCGTTTACGCGGCGGGTTTATAGCGGGTTTTGTTTATATTTTCGCGTCGAATTCACGTGGACCACCACAGAGGAGCAGCAGATCCAGAACTTTGGATTCGGCGAGAGCGGCAGCCGCGAAGGACGAGGGTCGATCGCAGACTACTTGCGGCGGCAAGCAGTTTTCTCGTGGATACCACGATATGAGCGACAGAGATAGTCGCCAAGAAATGATAGGAATAGGAAGGTAGGAAGGTATTATGAGTGCCAATGTAAGTGGCGCGAACAGCTTTCACTGATGATACTGAAAAGGATTTATTTCTATGTGGAATGATCTCGTTAGACCGTTTACGCTCCGATTTCAATGAAATTGTGAACAAATTAAATGTCACCGAGTTGACTCTCAACGCTTCGTACACGGTAAACTACCAATCTATAAACGTCTTCGAAGATATGTTTTGCCGTTGTCAGTTTGTTTATAATAAACTTAACCCGCCTTTAAAAACCGCTGATTTCAATGTTGCCCCGCAACGTAAATCCATCAGAATTCCTGAACTCGATTTGATGGTCTTCAATGGAGATCCGATGACCTGGAGAATATTTTATGAGTCATTCAAACGCACGATTCACGAAAATCCCGATCTCACTGATCACGAACGCGTCCAATATTTAATTAATAAATTGTCAGGCCGGGCCCTTGCAGTTTGTTCTGGTATCGTACCTAACGGTGATAATTATCCGATCATATGGCAGACGCTCGTCGATAAGTATAACGACAAACGTAACCTAGCCTCCGCTTATCTTGATCAAATGCTTGATTTTAAATCTTTTAACACCGCGACGAATAAAAACTTAGAATTATTTCTAGATAAATTCTGCACGGCTGTGTCAAGTTTGAAGTCTCTCAAGCTCGATAACGTGTCTGATTTTATTTTACTATCGCTCGCTTTGAAGAAAATAGATTCAAGTACTGCACGGTCGTTTGAAATGCACATGCGAGGTAAATCTATGCCTACATACAATGAACTTTTAAAATTCATCCGCGAACAAAGCAAAATATTGGAACGCACTACGACCGATTCTCTTAGCCGCAGTGATAACAGGCCGGGTACTGCAAGGTCTACGCAGTCTTTTGCAGCATCATGCGTCACTCACTGTCCGCTTTGCAAACAAGCCGATCACGCTAACTTATATAGATGCCCTGCATTTGATAAGCTTTCTATCGACGACAGGTACACTTTTGTAAAACAAAGCAAAGGTTGCACTAATTGTCTAAGCACTACGCATATAAATACTGCTTGCAATTCTAAATTTAATTGCCGTTATTGTGGATGTAAACATCATTCCATGTTATGCCGCAAAGTATCATCTTCCCGTGAAGACAATCGCCCGTACCCTAGCGCTCCGTCACAGGCGCACGCGCCGCCTCCGCGCGCGCGAACTGGCAACTTCTCCGCCGCCGGGGATCACATGCCGCCTTCGGCATCGCCGCCGCCCGTCGCGGGCTCCGCTAGCGCTCAGCTGACGAACTTACCTACAACTGCTTATCAGTCATCACAACAACAGGTGTCGCTGTGTAATATACGCCCCGCTTCGCAGCCTAATGACACTACTTGTTTACTGGGAACCGTACAAGTTTATGCTACGGATTTAAATGGTCGCCGCCATGTAGTACGCGCCTTAATTGATTCGGCTTCCCAAAGTAACTTTTTAACTTCAAAATGTTGCGCTAAATTAAATTTAAAATGCAATAAGGTGACGAACACCGTTGTTAAAGGGATAGGTTCCGCATCTAACCCAATCAAGGGAGCAGTTTCTGCTACTTTATCTTCCCGCCTAAATGATAATTTTATTGCAATTGACGCCTATGTTATCGACCGCATAACAGACAATTTACCGGCAGTGAAAATTGACGTATCCTGCCTTTCATACCTGAACTGCCTGCCTCTGGCAGACGACAGTTTCGCTTCGCCTTCCGAGATCGACATACTTATAGGCGCGCCGCTCTTTTCTGAAATATTGCTATCAGGCCGCGCCGCTGGTCCGCCTGGTACTCCAACCGCTTTTGAAACCATTTTTGGTTTTATCGTAATCGGGACCGCTCCCGTTACTCCCGCTCATGTTACTCCCGCTCATGTTACGCCCGCTCATATTTGAAACCGTTGTTTCTATCACTGACCCCTTGGTTGAAGATAGATGCCGCTCTCATATTTCCCTCTGTACCTTTACGGAAGGACCACGTTTAGATAATCTTGTCCAACGCTTCTGGCAGCTTGAAGAGGTGCAATGCACGCCGACTTTGAGCCCAGACGCTATAGAATGTGAACGCATTTTTACAAATAACGTTTCCCGCGATCCTACGGGACGCTATTCTGTAGCGTCACCTTTCTCCCGCGATCCCGCGACCTCTCTGGGTAATTCTTACCCTATCGCTAAAAAACGCTTCATGTATCTCGAACGTAAGCTCGCCGCGACACTTGCTCTGCGCTTAGAGTACGATGCTATAATCAAAGAGTACATTCAGAAGGGTTACATTTCACTGATCGACAATGATAGTCCTTTTACTGGATATTACGTGCCACACCACGCCATTGCGAGACTACAAAAAACAACAACTCGATGGCGTATGGTGATGGACGCCAGTGCTGAAACTGACTCAGGCCTCTCCTTGAATCAAGTTTTATATACCGGGGATAATTTACAAAACGATCTTTTTACAATCCTCTTGGATTTCCGCCACTACCCAATCGCTTTTACATCCGATATTAAACAGATGTACCTACAAATTTTGATAAATAAGGACCAACGCAAATATCAAAAATTCCTGTATCGATTCGATCCCGTTTTTCCGCTTGATACCTACCAATTCAACCGCGTTTGTTTTGGTCTACGTAGCAGTCCGTTCCTTGCGATGCGAGTGTTGCGACAGCTGTGCGCCGCCGACGGTGCCCGCTTCCCACTCGCAGCATCTCTTATCAGCGACAACACATGCATGGACGACGTGTGCTACTCCATGCCTACTCTGTCTGCTTGTTTACAACTCAGAGACGATCTCCGCGAGTTGCTCAAGGCCGGGGGCTTCGATCTCGTCAAATGGGCTAGTAACTCACCCGCGCTCCTTGACTCCCTTCCCGTCTCTGCGTTAACGGAATGCGTTAAAAATGCGAAAAATGCGTTAACGGATCTTTTAAATTCCGACGAATATAATAAGTCTATCTCAGATGAGTTATCAGCTAATCGCATACACTGGAAATTCAATCCACCGCGAAGTCCTCACTTCGGGGGGAATTATGAAATATATGTGAAAGCGTTTAAAAGTCATCTTCATAAGACGATCGGTTCACAGTTACTCACCTATGAGGAAATGTTAACCGTACTCACATAGATAGAATGCGTTATCAATTCTCGTCCTATAACGTTATTGAGCGAAGATCCGTCTGAGCCGACCGCGCTGAGTGCTTCACATTTCTTAATGACCGCACCGCTGAAGCATTTACCCGCTTGCACGGTTCCCGATGAACCTGGACACTTATTGAAACGATACGCTTTATTGGATCAAATGGTACAATCATTTTCCAAACGGTGGAAGTTGGAATATCTTCACTTACTTCAATCTAGAGGAAAATGGAATACACCTTCGAATCCCATTACAATAGGTTCTATTGTTCTTATTATCACTGATAATATTCCCCCGCTATCCTGGCCTCTCGGCGTCGTCGTGGCCACTCATGTCGGCGGCGATGGCATCTGTCGAGTAGCGTCAGTAAAAACGGCGACCGGCGTCTACCAGAGACCCGTCGTCCGTTTATGTATCTTACCTACCCAATAATTTAACCCCTTGCTCCCCGGTCAACCGCTATGTTATATTTAACCCGTTGACCGCTTTAGAGTTTAACTCTTATTTTTATTTTTTTTATTTCCCGCTTTCTTTTAAAAACCAATGGTTTTTAGGCCGGGGGCAAATGTTCGCGCCACTTACATTGGCACTCATAATACCTTCCTACCTTCCTATTCCTATCATTTCTTGGCGACTATCTCTGTCGCTCATATCGTGGTATCCACGAGAAAACTGCTTGCCGCCGCAAGTAGTCTGCGATCGACCCTCGTCCTTCGCGGCTGCCGCTCTCGCCGAATCCAAAGTACTGGATCTGCTGCTCCTCTGTGGTGGTCCACGTGAATTCGACGCGAAAATATAAACAAAACCCGCTATAAACCCGCCGCGTAAACGCTCCTTGCCGACACGCACCAACCGCCAAAAATACAGTCCACTACATCGAACGTCATAACATCCTGAAGGAACAAGCAGCTTGGAGACGGACCCGAACCGAGGTGATTGCAGTTGCATGGAGACCAGGTTAGTCGCCAAGTTCCTTTGTACTACTCTTCTACCAGCCATCCTTCCCCCGCCATTGGAGGCGCGCTCAGCCTATACAGCTTAGCTGCCGCGCTAACAACTTTCATGAAAAAACAAAACTCAAATCATTTCAAAAAACTCAAGTCATGTGTGATTCGTGGCTGAATCTCGGCCAGGCAAAGGATAGTACATTTACTGTGCCGGTGCTTTGGAAACACGCCCGCTAGCGAACATGTGTTGCAGCATCACCTTATTGGCGCGGCCTTCCGCTTCGCCTCGGCGACGAAATCCATGTGAAATATTGGCGATAATCGGCCAATTAAAAAAATAAAAATATTTAATATTATGGAAAGGACACTTGCAGAAACGTTTTTGAAATTGTTAGGTAGGCACTTTAAGCACAAACCATCACCAGGTCGATATTGAAACCTTCGTTTAACAATGAGCCTTCTAATCTAACTACTTCAAAAATGTATTAGCTCAATACAAATTGCTATACAATGATGAAAATCAGTGGATTCAAGTTTTTAATACCTCTTCAAGTCCTCTCTTTTATTGCTATCGCTTGTGTCATGGGTCGGGTGTGGACAACGCTACCCGCCCAGCCGACTCCGGCCTCTGCTCCGTTTTAACGCCACAACCGATGCACTCAATTTATTAGAACGATGCGATTTCCGCTTTCAATTTGCTGTCGGTGGATTAAATAACGACCCGAAAAAAAAAATTGTGGCACTCGGAGACTGCCGCGGTAAAGCTATTGCATAGCATTTTTTATCAACTTATGTAATTATAATTATTTATTTATTTTATTTATCCAGTATTTTTTTTCCCTTTGTTTTTCTTTGATATTAATTCAAGTTACACTTTTTGAGCGTGGTGACCGATAAGAAAACCATTTTTTTTCTTTAATTAAATAAATGAGAAGTTAATATTGTTCAAAATATTTGTATTATCTTACAGTACATGTCGGTTATTCAGGAATATTTATCATTGAAACTATAGGTTTATGGTAACTGAAATAAGAAACTTAAGTTTGAGACTTGATATCTTCTAAATATCTGGAAAATACCGCGTCAATGGTGGTCCCATATTTCGTTGTGGATTCTCGTGGATTATTATTCATTTTCAAATTCAATATTTTCGAAAGAAACGTTGCCAACCGCTCTGATTGTTTATCAGTGTAGTTGATGTTGAAATCGCCAGCCAAGATAACTGGAAATTTAGTACCAAGTATTTTCGACCCTTCTTCAGTGTACTCCTTTTTTAAAAGTGCCACCTAGAGGCGATTTGCAGAACTAAAGAGACAAGCGTGATATTTCAATAAGTCATTAAAAGTTCTGCTATTCATCGATAGATGGCAAAACTAAAAAGTATCACCGCTGTGCCTGTCGGAGTGGGGGGTGTTAGGTTATTTTTGTTACGGAATTTGCGGATTCGGTCTCCACGCTCAAGGCCCGCGATAGAAGCTATGCAATAGCTTAAAAATAACCAAAGTCATCGTATAATTCCCCGCAATTAGAAAAGTAAAACTACGTAGAGATACAGCTCAGTCTCGGTACCCGTCGGCCGGATCACATACCATCATGAGTCCGCCGAGGATGATGTCTCCGTCGACGACGGCGGCGTGCTTCACGGGCCACGCCGCCGTCTCGTTCTCCTGCTTCTTCTTGGCGCTGAGCCTCGCCGCCCCCGCCGACACCGCTGCCGCGCCGGTCTCACTGATACCTTCCTGCACCACGGTTTTAGATCTACGCGAAGATATCACTCGGAGCTCGTTCGCACCATCGTCGACCCCTGCACCCTCGGTCACGTTTCTGGGACGGGGAATGGCGTCAGTGGTGGTGGCGGGGGTGGTGGTGGTGGTGGTGGTGGTGGTGGCAGTGGTAGTGGTAGTGGTAGAAGTCGTGGCGGCGGCGGCGGCGGCGGCGGCGGCGTGGAGCTCCACGGCTGCGAGGCGCTCAGCCCCGCCGCCGCGCAGCGAAGACGCGCTCGGCCGCAGCTCCTCCGGCTTCGTCTCGTACTTCTTCTTCTTGAACATCTTCGATATATCGAACGGGGCTATTAGCGAGTGGGTCTCCCTCTCATTCCTGGGAGAACGAGGGGTGAACAACGCGAAACGCTCGTCCGAGTGCAGCGGGCCCAGGTCACGGGCGAGCGCGGCGGACGCGTTGCGAAGCGGGTGCGGGGAGCGCGGTGCAGAAGCGGTCCCGGCGCCCGGCCGCAGCAGCAGCAGCAGCGCGAGGCCAGCGGCGGCGGCAGCGGTGGCGGCGGCGGCGGCGGCGGCCGCCCGCGGCATGGCTCTAGCCGCGCGCCGCCCGCGCCTCGCGCTGGTGACCGGACCTCACATCCGAAAACGAGATCCCCTCGGACATCGAACGATCGCTTCGTCCGTCGGTACTTCGACGACGCCGGACGGCAACCGGCTTGCCAGTGGCCCTCAGAGCGCGGCGTCGACTCGGACCGACGCGCTGCCGCCGGTTCACTTCTTGCACTTCGGACACTTTAGATTAATATTAGATTGACGCCAAAAAGTTTGCAAACGGAACTTCGTCGCCGCTCACCGTTCGGCCGAGATCGCCGCATGCTTTGATCCTCGACCGAAAGCGGATACCGCAAATTAAATTTTTGGATGTGACTTTCTGTCGTCCGAAGTACGAAAGTAAGTTGTTTACGTGTACGGCGTCGGTGGCACGGGAGCGGGCGGACGCGAGCAAGCGAGGCGCGAGCGGGCCGCGGAGTGCCGGCTCCGCGCCGCGCCGCGCTGCGCCGCGCCGCGCCGTCTCCGCGCCGCCGCGCGAAGGTAACTATCTTTACCTTCATAATAATTATAACAAACAATACTGATTTTTATTTGATAACTTTAACGATTCAGATGCGGCTTATGAGGAAAAGTAAACTAATTTGGTCAAAATGTATATATGTCTTTTATTGGCTCCAGCCAAAATTCAAACACTTTTAGATTTTCCTTATATTTATTCTCACAGATTTACGCTTAATATCTCAACATAATCATAATTCCGAATTCACAATACATTTTTACGCTTTCTTCACTTCGTGTGGTCACTTCGCTCGCCGGTTAACGAATGTCCCCTTACGGTCAACCATCGCCACGCTTTCGTTTTGGGCGGAAACGTGACGAACGGTTGAACCGGAAGGAGTTACAATTTTCGTAAATAAAATATTCTCGCTTTATGTTAATAATTGAAAATAATCAATATAAATAATAAATAATTTTGCCGTGATTATAATTAATTAATTAGAGTATTTAATATATAACCGACACACTTATTACAAATCAGCAACAACTAGGAAGTACTTCTAAAGTGATCAAATGCAGTACTGTATTTACATTTAATTTACAATGATATTATAAATCACGCTTACACTTTTATGTATTTGCTTGTTTGAAATACCAAGGAAAAAATTAACACTTACTATTCAGTATTTACCTTTCTGATTATATTCAAACCAGCTAAGTACTGCCGCTGTTTCATCCCACAAAACCGTACATTTTCCCGGGAAGATATTCCAAAAAGTTGTATGAAATTCTTTTGCGGGTAAGTTTGTCATTGTAACGCGTCATTTATTTATAGATTAGTTATAAAAAAAGAATTTTATTAAACTCGCGAGTTATTCTTCTCGAAGAGAGAAGAGAATATTCGATTTGAATTAATGTTAAATTTTATTCTTTCGGATATAACTGTATGCTCTAATTACGAGTTATAATTGAAAAAAAAACTAGTTCTCATTAGACCACACGACTCAAGTAAAACTTCTGTCGCTATTTATTTATTTTTATAATTTTTGTTTTTTTTTAGCTTCTTTAGGCTCGCTTGACTTGGGGAGTAAGCGGGTAAATGCGTTACGAAAAATGTGATAGGGCGAGGCGAATAGAATTTGAGAGATAAATTAGTTTATGAAGGTTAAAAGATAGAGGGGTAGAGGGTAGAGGGTAGGGGGTAGGGGGTAAGAGGTAGGGGGTAGGTGGTAGGTGGTAGATGATAGATGATAGATGACGTAATGCATTCACCAGCCCACTCCCCAAGCGTGCGTAAAGAAGTTTTAAATACTTCAAAAGTAGAAGTTTAAATTAGAGTATTTGTTAGGGCTTGCTATGTTACAATAATAATAATTACATTACAAGTAGTGCTACGAGGGCGCTACACAAGTGCTACGCAGACGCTACGCACTAGCTACGCGGGTTCTACGGACACGCTGCGTGGGAGAGCGAGTGCTACGCTGCGGTTGCCAGACTCGTAGCTCTACACAGTGCACAAAACTGTGTTTAAGAAATTATGTAGTATTAAAAGTCGAACAAGATTTGGACTAATAAAGCAGCTGGTTTAGCAGCGGCAGCGGCGGCTTGTCATCGCCGAGCTTGTCTTGGCGCGCATTAATCACTCAATATCTCGTAACATACTGAAAACTAAATGTTCGCTCACTGTGACGGAGCGCCGCGTGGAACTCGAGTCGTGCAATATTGAACACTGCGTACAGTAGAATAGAATCGTTTAATTAATAACTTGCCCGTACATTCAATTATAATACAAATTTTAGATTGTGAATAAGTAAATAAGGTCGTCAGAACCAACATATCCTACACACGCATTCATAATAGGGCACTGTTCATGAAAACAAAAAAAGAAGATTGTTTGTCGAATTGGTTGATTTATTGCTTTTTATAATAATATAATAGTAAAATATGCGTGTGCGTCCATTGTGGAGCGAGTGCATGAAGAGAGAGATAGTTGTGAATGATCGACGCATGTTGAGTGATGTCAGATGACGTATGTGACAGGTGACGTACGCGAGTTATGTGTGTAAAGTGTCTGTGGGTGTGTTGAATGAAAAGCTTCCAATAGATTTAGGCGGACAGATGGCGGTGGAGCTTGAGGCTGGTGCAGCGCGAACAGCACTATTACAAGTCAATCACTTTACTCTCATATAGGTACATAAAGCAGACTAAAAAAAACAAATATGATAAAGTGATTATGGCAGAGTTTGAAGGCGGTATAATTTTTTTTATTTGACTGAGTAACAAGTCCAGGAAGTCGTTCACCTGATGGTAAGCGCTACGCCTGCCCATAATAGTTATAATGCCACCTAGAACTCTGCACTGCATAATCTTGCGCGACATTGCACAGCGCTCGTCACCCTGAGACATGGTTCTAAAGTCTCCTACGCCCAGTAATTTTGCTGGAGGCAGTGCCCTTCAAACCGGAACACAATACTATTTGCATTCTAGTGCTTGCCGGATGAATATCTGGCGGTCCTAGGCGGTCCTTAGGTCCCTGGGCGGCCTCCCACTACAATTTCCCTTACATGTGGAGATTCGTGTCTGAATCTCGCACACGATAAAAGAAACTCCGTGAAGTGTTTCGGCAGTATGGCCGTTAGAGATCATACCAGATATGAAACTCCCATCAGCGGTCAAAGGTAGCCGCGACATCAGCAGCTACATTTGTCATCATCGCCCTGAAGTCACTGACCTCCACCCATATGAGATATGGTGCATCCTTTTGGAGCCCTCGCCCGGTGAACACGTAATATTGCATCAAACTCATTACCAGGCTGTGTGCTCGGCAAGGATGTGGAGCATGCAGTAATGAGTTGAACACTCCTGTGTTCCCATAACTCATATATATGTATATATATATATCAATTATTGTAATGGGTATTTTGGTTAAAGCCGTTTAATTTTGTTGTGATTTGAGATCACTTATGAATATGATGTCGATTAGTTAAAAAAAAGTATACATATAAAAACCCATGATATATTCACTCCAACTCCATCGTAATAATAGTTTACCGTTCAATAATGTGATCAGTTGAAATAACTAAAGAATCGCTCCCGATATTATGAATGGAGGATGTGTTGGAGCGCCTTCATACGTGAGGGGAGAGATAATGACCGCGCCGCCGTGCTGTCGCCGCCGCCGCCGCCGCTGCCGTACCGCGCCGCCGCTGCCGCACCGCGCCGCCGCTGCCGTACCGCACCGCGCCGCCGCCGCCGCCGCCACCCGTCTTACGAGGGAGTATACACATGAATGAATGTCACGAGACTGCATCAATAGAGATCGTTAGGGTTAGTTAGGCTTGTGTAAATAAACTAAGATGATAATGCTGAAATATGATTTGAAGAGTAAAATGATGAGCAGGTCGTTCACCTCATAGTAAGCTCCACACTCGCCCATAGCAGTGGAATGCTACCCACTACTTTACATTGCATCATTTTGTGCGGCCCTTCGTTGTGCTTGTCACCGTAAGTTAATGGATGTTACGTGCCATTTGTGCCCAAACATGATTGCGCTGGAAGCCTCAAAACAAAACACGGTAACATTTGCACATTACTGCTTGGCAGATGAATGTCTAAATAAGGTGTAATACTTCCCCAGGTGGGCTCTTGGAGAACAGCTCCAGCACTACAAGAGTCTGCCACATCATCATCATCATCATCATCAACCCATAACGTCCCACTGCTGGGCACGGGTCTCTCCTCACTTTCGTGAGGAGGGTTAGGCCATAATCCACCACTGGGGGCCCAGTCCGGATTGGTGGATTACATACCTACCTCCGAAATAATTCTCGGATATGTATGTGGGTTTCCTCACGATGTTTTCCTTCACCGAAAAGCGAGTGATAATTACGTACATATGTTTTACAGAAACACATTGGTACGTGCCCGCATTGGGACTCACGACCTTCTGATTGGAAGGCGGAAGTTCTCCCACTAGGCTACCACCGCTTTATAGCCTGCCACATAGTATACATATATCGGGTTAGATGAGGTTCCCTTCTGTCCATTTTCCCCGGGCAAAACATTTTCCCCAGGCAAATAAAAAAAAAAGTTTCCCTTCTGTTATACTTATTCGGTTTCAGGAGCAACGCTGTCGATACTCATCTCTCTGGAAATAAAAAAAAAAAGTAATAACAGTTCCAACTTATTCAGACAAACACATAATATTTGTATGTACATCATTAGCTGAACGTGTCCCGAAATGTACAAGTAGGTATAGTCAACTATTACACTAAGCGGTAGGACAAACGATGTCCCGAGAATGTAAGCAGGAACTCGGTCAGTAGCAGTTATACTCGCAGTGGATATGCTTACATCGTCGGATCCCCTCCGGTTGACCGCAGGCCGGCCGACTTTACACATTGATGACGATAGTGTGTCGAGGCCGGAACCGTTGAACCGACGGCGAGCTCGAGCCGGGACCTCCGCCGCACCTAATGGATTAGGGGCGTCATCGCCACAAGCTTAGGAAACCTCCGCACTGGAAACGATCGTTGGCCGTACTTACAGTATGGTGGCCATCCGACGAAATTTCGCAGCTACCATATTAAAATAACCGATCTTTTTCCTTTTTATTAATACCGAGAGGATATTTGCTTAGGCGTGACCTTTGCCGATCCGAGTCTGGCGAGAATCGAGCCGATTTACTTTACAATCTTCACTCGACCGGCTTAAAAGGTTTTCAGTGTTTTCCTAATACGTTTCGCCGTCGTCCATTTAGTATGTGTCTTTCGATAAATGAGCTTAGAGACTGTTGACGTACGGGAGGTACGTAGGAGTGGGAGATCAAGCGTTGATTGAGAACTGGAGCAATCGAAGCTGCCGATCTCGGGACGTGCGTTGTTCTCCGCGTGTTCCTGCAATGTCATTCGAAACTGGCAACGGTGGGAAAGAAGATTGGACTATTTCCACATTTAAGACCGAGTTCTGTTTAAAAAGTTGTAGGAATGCATCGTACTCAATCTGTTAAAAGGCCGCGGAGTTTCCTTCGCTAGAGTGGACTCAATAGCTACTGTCACTGAGCTGTGACACGGATCGATGCGATGTATTACCTTAATTAAGATTCCTGTGCCATGAAATTCTCATCAGCTAGCGCCGGAGTCGGCCGTCCGCGCCGAATATTCATTCTAATGGAAAAATTGTTTACGCGCTTCGACTCCCTAATGAGCCCGGCCCTTATGTTTTTGCAGTTATGGACGCCGCGTCGCCACTGAAAACAACCCAAAGAAAAGAAAACATTTATTCTGACACAAGTGCACACAACAAAAAGCACGTACACGTTGAAAAACAAGACAAGGTAATGACACACTGAACGAAGATAATAGTGTACGCAGATAGCCGGCGCGTAGTGTGCGCCGCGTGCCGGACACGACACGCACTAAGATCTATGACAACTCTTGAAAATATCTGTAGAGATTACATAAACTATTATATTATGGTCCAGATTCCAAAGCACTAGCGAGATGATTGGAGTATAATTATTGCGCGCATGTGTCCAATGTCCATTCCGGTTCCAAAGAAATTAAAACTGCCGATTAAACCATGGAATATTACAAAAGTGATGGGTCGCGGCCATCACGCTCATGCTCGCTCCAAATTACCACGTTTAATATAATATAACAAATGACAGACAATTCTGAATACAGATCTCTTCATGAGCCGGCGCGGCTCAAACATGACTAATGCTCCCTGTGTAACGAAGCGTCTCTCCCCCCCCCCCCCCCCCCCCACATCCCCCCACATCCCCCCACCGCACCGCTGGACGAGGGTCGTGTAATTAATATCTCCGGAGGTGATGACTAACTAGTGGTAGTGGTGGCGGCATCCGATCCTCCCGCACTACACCTACACGCCGCCGCCGTGTCGTGTCGTGTCGTGTCGTGTCGTGTCGTGTCGTGGCAAGTCGTGTCACAACAACCAGTGAGTACGATGAGTGGAGTTGTAACAACTCAGAGAACACGACTAATAAGACAATATTTAATATTGACAACTATACCTAACGCAGAACGTCGGCCTTCCAATGAGAAGGTCGTGAGTTTAAATCCAAGCGCGGGCGCGTACTCGTACCAATATGCTTATCTAAAACGCATAATATATAATTGTGTACGTAATGATCCCTCGCTTATCGGTGAAGAAAAACATCGTGAAGAAGCCCACATACACATACCTACCCGTGGATTATTTCGGAGGTGAGTATGTTATCCACCAATCTGGACCGGGCCCCCGTGGTGGTTTATGCTCTAACCCTCCTCACGAAAATGAGAGATGTGAAACCCGTGCGCAGCACGCGCGCGTGGGACGATCTGGGTTAATGGTGGTGATGATGATACATATTACTAAAAAAGTGTGTCGATACACAACGAATAGTCGATTACCTGTTGCTCGGTCACGAAATTTGAGAGTGTTTCTGCCAAAATATACTTAATTGTACTCGTATTAAAGAATTATCGTCACCATTGTCAGCTACGAGGGTGAATCAAAAAGTTCTTAGAAGTGCATATATATGAAACCTTTTTGGATCAAGTTCGATATTCAAATTAAAGAGTGTCTATCACACTATATTTATGCAGACTGTCACTTGTTTTTGTCAGTTCGTTCGCATGTAATAAATTTTTTTGTGCAACGAGTTGCTAAAAAGTCAAAATTATGGATAAAAGTGAGTTACGTGCGGTGATAAAATATCTCAGTTTGAAAAAAATGTCTACGAAGGAAATTTTTTTGGACATTCAGCAGACATTAGGGGGTGATGCTGTACCCTATTCTACGGTTGCGTACTGGGTGGCTGAATTTAAAAGAGGTAGATCAAGCTGTAAAGATGACCCGCGTTCTGGGCGGCCTTCAACCTCCTTTACAGAAGAAAATGTCAAAAAGGTTGAGAATCTGGTTTTGGAAGACAGAAGAATGACTATAAAACATATAGCTGAGATCCTAAAGATATCTTTTGGTAGCGTTCAATCCATTTTAATTGATTCACTGGGGTTCAAAGAAGTGTCTGCAAGATGGGTGCCACGAATGTTAACCGACGAAAACAAAAAGCGACGTTTGGAAATTTCCAAGCGTAATCTCGAAATGTTCCAGCGTGATTCGGATAATTTTTGCCGTCGTCTTGTCACCATGGATGAAACGTGGGTCCACCATTTTGATCCTGAAACTAAAAGACAAAGCATGTCTTCGAAACGACCATCCTCTCCATCCATTAAGAAATTTCGAGTTGCTCCTACCGCTGGCAAAGTTATGGCCTCTGTGTTCTGGGATAGTGAAGGAATCCTTTTTATTGATTACATGCCAAAAGGCCAGACGATTACTGGACCCTATTATGCAAATTTAATCCCGAAAGTGCGTGAAGCGATTAAAGAAAAACGTCGTGGAAAACTGTCGTTGGGCGTGTTGTTCCTTCAAGATAACGCTCCTGCTCATCGATCGGAAGTTGCGCTCAATGCTATCCGCTGTGCTGGCTTCAATCTCCTTGACCACCCACCATATTCTCCGGACTTAGCCCCAAGTGATTTTCACTTATTTCCAAAATTAAAAGAGGAAATTCGTGGAACAAAATTTCACGATAATGACGCGGTTATAGCTGCCGTAGAGGACTTTTTCGAGAGTCAAGAAAATAATTTTTTTTCACAAGGAATAAGGAAGTTAGAAACGCGTTATTCTAAATGCATTGCATTGGAGGGAGATTATGTAGAAAAATAAAATATTATTATTTAAATCTTTGCATTTTTTAATATTGATTCCAAGAATTTTTTGATTCACCCTCGTATATAAGTATCGGTTGCAAACAACTAGCGCGATTTAGACAGCTCCAGTAGTTGATGTACTAGATTGAAAGGGGTCCGACGGCTGTGATATATCGCATGCAGGGCCGCGTGCCGCTGCTAGTTTATATTTCGTCCAGCCAAACCGCCGCTGCCGAGCGATAAATTAAATTTATTGCTGTTATTAAACCTTCTGTAGGACTATCAGGCTGCTCGACAGTCGGCCACTAATGACGCATTTCCTGCGCCTCTGGACATGACATGTTCGCCCGGCGCGCGGTGCGCGGCGCCGCCGCCGTCCGCGTCATGCGCCCACCGCGCCGTGCACTCGCCCTCAGACGTTGTTTTCGTTACTACCTTTTCAACATACCTCTCAAGTTTCCTACACATGTCTCCCTTAGAGGCTGATTGGCAATTAGCAATGTTTACAGGCTCGTTTATCGACGCCGTTTGTAGGCACACTTACACACATCCGTACGATATCATATGTCACGTATCTACACACTCTCCTAAAATAACGAGTGTCTCAAATAAAAAGCGCCATAATGTCTGTTTGCCTGTTCGCATATAGCCCGCGGCGGCAGCGGCGGCGCGGCGCGACGTTGCGACTCAAGATTGGCTGAGAAGATGCTTCGACACGTAACAAGACTTCTGTGTTTGAGAATCATTAGTTACTTTATTTGTATAATTATTATGTATATTTGAATGAACAACATTGCACGTAGCCGAGACGTTCCCTTAGAGAGCCGAAGCCGCGGAACATGACACTAGCGCAATACAAATGTAGCGGGTCTCGATTAGCGCTGCGAGCTGCCTTCTCTGTTCACACGCTTGTTTACACCCCCCGGCCCACGCGAGGGCGCCGCCGGGCGCGGCGCGGCGCGGCGTGGCGCGGCGCGGCGCGAGCTCTCAAGCTCTCGTTTCAAACAGAATTCAATAACAAACATGTTGTTTTACTCGTGTTCATACAGGTGAGCAAATTTTTGAAGCACTGATTACATTTTCTCAATTTTCTTCACGTTGTTCTGTTTCTTTTATGTTAATGCTATGCAAATATTACTGTGTCATACACAAAAATATAAGCAACAACGACATCTCTTCAAATTTTTTTTTTTTTTTTTGATGTTGTAAGATATATTATAAATGCATTATAAGTATGTAAATTGCAATGAATATAATATTCCCGTGAGTAACCAGTCAAGCCCCTGAGCGGCAAGCCACACCTGCCTGCGGCACTCTCCATTGATATGTCTTACGCCTACAGGAACACGGAAATGAAATGTCGCAGTTCAGGAGAGGTCAAGATTAGAGGTCGTCGCGTCGTCGTATCGGCTGTGACACGAAGGACACCTGCGCTTCGCCTCGTCCTCGTCCTCGTCCTGCCGCATCATCACCTGGCTCCCGCAACCTCCCGATGTCACCCCTAGGGGATCACGCGCCAGGTGCCGTTCAAGGTGCCCGCAAGTTCTGTACGTACTCGTTACTGGAACAATCCTCCGACGGGAGGCCTGAGATCAACCGACGACCGTACATTTAGTATAGTAGCAGTAGTGCACTGCGCGATGGCCAGCAACCCTCTCCCCGGGCGATGTTATTACTGCTCGATAGCTGCGGAGCCGCGGAGCTGCGCCGCCGCCGCCGCCGCTGACATGTACAGTGCAGTTCAGTTGGTGTTTGTTTATTGTTATGTTCACAGTCGCTTGTTTACTATTCGTTTTATATTAAGTAAAATTATAGAACGTTGAAGAGGTTTAAACTTATGCCATTTCGTGTGCAAATAATATTTTTGAATATAATATTATTCAACGTTGTCGGACAAATATAAATCCACTTTTATAATTATTTAACTATGGAATCACTTTCTTCTTCTCCGGACAATTGTACGTCTCTATATGAAAACTGTTTAAGGTTATTTTATTTTATTTTTCACGAAATATTAACAACTTCTTAAATATACTCGTATCCCGGATACAATAGTACTGTAGGCACACATATAGCCAGTAACAGTTTTCACTTATGGATGAACCATCACTGTCCAGAGATCATCTATGTACTGAAGAAATTTACATTACTTATTTTTTAAGAAATGTTTTTCCACATTATAAATATAGGTCAACCAAGTTTGTATAGTTATATACCTAATAGATAATAGATAAAAAAGGATTGAAAAAGTTAGTTGTTCGTATGAAGAACGAGTTCCGCCGGTAATTAGAAACGGGGAGGTGAATGATTATTCTTGGATAATTTCTGCGGGAGCTCAAAGTCAAAAGTCAAAGTCAAAAATGTTTATTCACATAGGCCCCAAGAGGGCACTTATGAAAGTTCACTGACTCAACCGCCAGATTCGGAATTACATCCAAACGAGAAGAATCGGCAAGAAACTCGTTGGTTTTTTTTTTTTAATTCTTAGTGTCTATTTATCTTAAAACTATATTTATTTTAAAACTAAGTAATATGGTCGCCAGGAGACGCTTGAGCAGGTTGCCTCCATGCATCTTTGTCATTAATATAGTCATTAATTTTATAATATGCTTTTTTAACTAAGGTATTTTTTACTAAGATCTTAAATTTAGATTGTGGTAACTCGCATATTGTTCCTGGAATTTTATTATAGAATCGAACACCATTTGCTAGAAAAGATTTGTTAGTTCTACTAAGCCTATAACATGCTCGATCTAGTGGTTATGTAAATTTAATAGTTATCCAAGATCCATAAGAAGCTGATAGTTTTCCGTGCAAAATAAAAAAAAAATATTATCATATTATTTTGATAATTATGATACGAGATGCAGATGCAGGCTTGACGACAGCCTCCAGTCCGATGTACGTATTTACGCAATGTTTAATGTAAACATTAAACTCATATATTTGGGTAATGGCTTGAGATACAAAAAAGTGAAATTCAAAAGGGGTGCAAACAAAGGACGTTTTATTAGGGCGAAAGAAAACATTTTTGCGGGAAATCGCTCGTAACAAGCGGCTGAAAGAAACACGAATCGCAGTATATTTTTACCTCAAGATTTTTGTAAATTCCTGGCGTTACATTGTTAGCAGCCACTTTGTATTTGATATTATTTGAGGCCACGAAATACTTTGGCACACAAAGCGACCCGCGTCCAACGGAGAAGGAGCGAGGTGAGTTCGAGCAGGGAGCAGCCGGCCGGCTGGCCCAGAGGCCGCGTGCTGCTTCAGCGACTGACACGTCAGCGACTCAGCACGACGCACCAGCACCACTCAAGCGGCCTCCAATCATTTGTACGTTGAGGCATCCCAATAGCTATTGCTTATGGAGAGATTGTGGTTAACTAAGATTCCTCGCCTGCCGCAGGCTGTCAGAGAGCACGATTGTCTTACAAGCACCCGGCGGAACTCTGGCATTGCCTTATCATATTTGATGATAATGGAAGTGTCACCCAGAATTTGATTGCTACAAACTTGTTGTTCACGTCTCGACAAATGGCCGATGCAAACAAAACCATTTATATTCTGGATAATACCAACAACTATTGTAGCATTTAAGTACCAGTATTCATTATAATCAGAAATTATATTGCAAACTGGTTTCCCATTTCAAGGAGCAATCAGAACGAAAATACAACGAGGTAAGTTGAAACCGCTTTCATATTCAAGAACTCGCTACACCTGCCAACGGTCGCATTATTAACTTGGTTAACTCCCCATCGCGATGTTAAGAAACTTACGAAATAAGAGACGCGGCGCTACATTCCAGGCGTAGCGGCGGCGAGGGCGGCGGCGCGGGTGGCGGCGGCGCGGCGACGCGGGCGGCGGCGCGGGCGGCGGCGGCGCGGCGACGCGGGCGGCGGCGCGGGTGGCGGCGGCGCGGCGACGCGGGCGGCGGCCACTTCAAGCTGATGTTCAAGTAATGGTCACACAGATATAGTACAGGTAGGTAATGACCGCGGGACTTGTTTCACGTAAAGTGCGGCTCGTTGAGGCACTGTCCGTTGTCCCGCAGGTGTTGTTTGATTAGGCCGGCGCCCTCGGCCTGCGGCGGCGTCGGCGGCGCTAAGGTAAATACGTGCCCTAATTAGGAAGGAACCCACGACAAGAGACGCCGCGCGAGCTGGCTGCTAACTTTGAGTGTGTTCCTTTCAACAACACCACCGCAGCACCGCAGCCCCGCCGTCGCCAGCGCCGCAAGAAAGGGACAAAGCCGACTCTTCTTCTATCCAAGTAATTAGCTCAGGTAAGTATATTTACAAAGGATAGGTTTCAGCGTTTCCTTTGTTTAAGAGATCCAAATAATTAGGTGGTGAATTTTAGCTTGTGGTCGATCTTAGAGTAGTTATTGCAATTACGATTTTTATAAAACAAGTAAACACCTAATCAAAATTGTAGGTGTACATTTAAGTCCCGAGGTGTGCAACCTGTGAATCTAGCAGTGATAAGCCGGAGCCGGAGCCGGAGCCGGAGCCGGCGCGCCCGAACTGAAACAATTTCCGAGTGCGGTAGTTGTTTTTCCCCGAGCGGGCGAAGGATCCAGAAACAGTTTAATTTGCAGTCCTGCTCGGAATGTTTCAAATATTCAGATCCTTGTTCAATGCCAAATACTTTTGCTAATGGCCTTCGCGGTGAAATGAATGCGTTATACTTTACACACATACTTACACCATGTTTACAAAATAATAATTAAACTAGCTAGGATATTGGCAGTGTCCACACGCGCCTCGGCCGCCGCTGCCGCCCCGCGTCCGGGCCTCACCGGTGGCGGCGGCGGCGGGGCGACTGTGCGCGTGACATCCCATTCGTCCAAAGAGATCCAACAATCTTCACACAGATTTTACATGTGGAATCCCTTTGAAAACTATCGGGAGACGTGGGAGATGAGCTACACCTTTTTAAGTAAACGTTGAACGAGCTCCGAATAAAAGATGTAGCTACATTAACTTCATGAACGTGAGCAAATTATCATTTCAGCGGAGAACGGCTTTGGCCGCTACTAGCAATCGTTTTCAGCGATAAGACAGCCTATTGTACTACCCTTGTTTACCTATTGTAATTTTTCTGTAATGTGTTTATGTTTGTTTCTGGTGTACGATAAAGAGTTTTCTATTCTATTCTATTCTATTCTATTCTATTCTATTCTATTCTATTCTATTCTATTCTATTCTATTCTATTCTATTCTATTCTATTCTATTCTAGATGAGCACATTGTTGTAGTTGTTGTTTTTACTTTTGCTTGTATGTGTTGGAGTGCAATAAAGAGTTGTTATCTTATCTTATCTTATTGTGGGTCCTACGTTGCTACGTCAATTTGCGCATAGGATATACATAACTAGCATTGTCAAATGTGATGTGTTACTTTACGAAATATTCAATCAAACAAAATAAATTTTTCTCTTGTTTGCCAGATCCAGGTTGGATTTAGATTGTTTTATTTTTTGGATTGGATTTTTCACACTTTTTTTTCAGCCACTTTAAAAAGAATACTGTAATTATTACACGACCCCTGTTGTGTAAAAGTAATAGGGCGATAATGTGCGATGCGAGGAATGGGGCCCCGAGTAGCCACATTGAGCGACACGACATTGAGCGCGGCGCGTAGTGGCGCGGCGCGGCGCGGCGCGGCGGCAGCGGATGCCATTTGAGATACCTAGGGGTGCCATCTCTGTAATAGGTTTCGAGAATCTCGGAGCCCTGTATCTTACTTCTCAAAAATTCACGAGATAATTTCAAATACTAGTGATAATTATTAAAATATAAAGGTCTGAAAATAGCGTATCAATTGATGTTCTAATCGTTTCCCCGAATTGATTACGAATCAGCTTCAATCCCAGCACGGCCGTGAATCATTAGATTGATTTATACGTACGCGTCCGACCGTGACTCGCGATGCTGAGCAGGGTTCGTATGTATCTGATTGGCACAGATTTTAAATGATTTAAATCCATTAAACAGAGCAAGGTTTTAGTAATCGTATAATACCTATCGTTATCGTTACCGTCGGAGTAGGTGGCGGCAGTGGCAGCGGTGGCAGTGGCGGGATGCGAACCTTCTCGCGCATGGTGGAACTGAGTGCTAATGGTAGCGAAGCACACCGCCCGCGCCGCGCCGCACCGCGCCACCGCGCCGGGTACGAGGGCTGGCCACAGCGCCGACTGTCAGCGGTAAATGCAACTGTGCAACTTGAGTCGGGTACTTGCTTGTGGTCAAACTGATTAGCCTATCTAACTGGTTTCCCCGACACGAGTGATTCGCCGACTCACACTCGCAGAAACACTTTTCCTCCTAGCAGCTTCGCTCTCTCTACACTACGCATTATAATTCTTCTTCATTTTTTATGATTTAGTGATGGGTATGAAGGCGTACTTATAATTTATTTATATCGAAATGAATGTATTAATTTCGTACTTACTTTTATACGTAGGTACTCGGAAGACCCTTTTGACTTCCTTAAGGATTACTGACTTCAAGTAATAGGGTTGAGTGTTCAAGTCGGGGAAAGGTTATATTCGTACCTAATTTAGCAGATGATTTGTCGACAACACTGAACCGTTCATTGTTCAGTCAGCCGCGACCGACGCACCTTACTCGCCGCCGCCGCCGGCGCCGCCCGCCAGCCGCCGCCGCCGGCGCCGCCCGCCACCCGCCGCCGCCGCCGGCGCCGCCTGCCACCCGCCGCCTGCCACCGGTTGCTGCTGCCAACGCCCGATAACACGTCCGGGTGGGAGACCTGAACCTTTCCCAATAAAACACTTTGATCTGATCTTAGATATAATAAATACTAAGTCATTCAAGCGTCTCAAGCAAGTCTGGATACAACTGGAGAAATGATGATATTATCTATGCTTGAGAGGTTCGTTCAGCGTTTCGTCTCACGACCCGTGCTGTGAACATGGAAGTGCGGGCTCAATTGTTGTTAGGTAATGAGTTATCAAAAGAGTGAGGCGGCATAATATTATATGGCTCGTAATTGAACAAACCCGTCGATTGGCGCTCTCCATAGTTCAATACGTAGTCGGGTTCTCAGTACCGCCACCACACAACACGTATCGACACGAATCATCCACGAGCCTGTTCTGTCGCGAGATAATGTTTCTTAGAAAACATTATTCAACAAAACATATCTACCCATCGTCAGGTTTCTCGAGGAAATTCTATGTATTGTATGTTTAGCCGAAATGGATACGAGTCGCAATAGAGACAACACGCGTACGTATACCTCTAGGCCGATCGGATACGCAACAGTAGGAAGATAAGGCAGTAGCCGCAGGAGTGCACAGTGCACGTACCCGTCGGCCGCGCCGCACCACCGCCGCGCCCGCACCGCGCGGGTAATGGGCTCAAGCCTCACGCTGCAAACCGTACTTCACTAATGAACTCCGAACCGCACAGAATCGTAATGGCTGCCTGTGCAAACCGATTTTGATCTAATTTAATTTGGAAATAATCGGTATGAACAAACGCGTTTCAATAATTATGTTCGCGCCACTTACATTGGCACTCATAATACCTTCCTACCTTCCTATTCCTATCATTTCTTGGCGACTATCTCTGTCGCTCATATCGTGGTATCCACGAGAAAACTGCTTGCCGCCGCAAGTAGTCTGCGATCGACCCTCGTCCTTCGCGGCTGCCGCTCTCGCCGAATCCAAAGTACTGGATCTGCTGCTCCTCTGTGGTGGTCCACGTGAATTCGACGCGAAAATATAAACAAAACCCGCTATAAACCCGCCGCGTAAACGCTCCTTGCCGACACGCACCAACCGCCAAAAATACAGTCCACTACATCGAACGTCATAACATCCTGAAGGAACAAGCAGCTTGGAGACGGACCCGAACCGAGGTGATTGCAGTTGCATGGAGACCAGGTTAGTCGCCAAGTTCCTTTGTACTACTCTTCTACCAGCCATCCTTCCCCCGCCATTGGAGGCGCGCTCAGCCTATACAGCTTAGCTGCCGCGCTAACATATTGTTGGTCCTCCGCCGCCGGATCTTCTCTGGTCCTCCCGCTATTCTCTGGCCCCTCTTAGGCCTCATATAGTCCTCTTTATAACCGCCCGCAATTTTATATTGGTATTTTTACCAACGATAATTTCCTATAATTATCGTGTTCCCGCCCGCAATTACAGTTCAGATAGTACCCTGTACTATCCTACTACGCTCTTATATACTTATTTCGTGTATTCCGCATTCCTAAATAGTAAAAATAACGATTTTTCCGTAATTCTTAATTTTTATTAAAAAGTGAAGGTATTCCTAACGACCGCCCGTGCGTCTCCACGTGGGTATTCAATACGCCGCGCGCGCGACAGGTAAATGCTGTAGGCAGTTGCAGTAAATTAGGAATTTCATACTTTATCTAGTTTTTTATACTTTGTTAAGATGGCTATGGCTACTCGTTCAAAAGACAAAGATAGTGAAGTATACGAGGACGCAAAAGCGCTCGATACGTTACAGATCGAACGTTTGACCTTGATAGGTAAACGTGACATTATATTTTCCCGCTTACAAGATATTTTTAACCGATCTTTAAAGGCTTTCACTGATGATACTGAGAAAGATTTATTTCTATGTGGAATGATCTCGTTAGACCGCTTACGCTCCGATTTCAATGAAATTGTGAACAAATTAAATGTCACCGAGTTGACTCTCAACGCTTCGTACACGGTAAACTACCAATCTATAAACGTCTTCGAAGATATGTTTTGCCGTTGTCAGTTTGTTTATAATAAACTTAACCCGCCTTTAAAAACCGCTGATTTCAATGTTGCCCCGCAACGTAAATCCATCAGAATTCCTGAACTCGATTTGATGGTCTTCAATGGAGATCCGATGACCTGGAGAATATTTTATGAGTCATTCAAACGCACGATTCACGAAAATCCCGATCTCACTGATCACGAACGCGTCCAATATTTAATTAATAAATTGTCAGGCCGGGCCCTTGCAGTTTGTTCTGGTATCGTACCTAACGGTGATAATTATCCGATCATATGGCAGACGCTCGTCGATAAGTATAACGACAAACGTAACCTAGCCTCCGCTTATCTTGATCAAATGCTTGGTTTTAAATCTTTTAACACCGCGACGAATAAAAACTTAGAATTATTCCTAGATAAATTCTGCACGGCTGTGTCAAGTTTGAAGTCTCTCAAGCTCGATAACGTGTCTGATTTTATTTTACTATCGCTCGCTTTGAAGAAAATAGATTCAAGTACTGCACGGTCGTTTGAAATGCACATGCGAGGTAAATCTATGCCTACATACAATGAACTTTTAAAATTCATCCGCGAACAAAGCAAAATATTGGAACGCACTACGACCGATTCTCTTAGCCGCAGTGATAACAGGCCGCGTACTGCAAGGTCTACGCAGTCTTTTGCAGCATCATGCGTCACTCACTGTCCACTTTGCAAACAAGCCGATCACGCTAACTTATATAGATGCCCTGCATTTGATAAGCTTTCTATCGACGACAGGTACACTTTTGTAAAACAAAGCAAAGGTTGCACTAATTGTCTAAGCACTACGCATATAAATACTGCTTGCAATTCTAAATTTAATTGCCGTTATTGTGGATGTAAACATCATTCTATGTTATGCCGCAAAGTATCATCTTCCCGTGAAGACAATCGCCCGTACCCTAGCGCTCCGTCACAGGCGCACGCGCCGCCTCCGCGCGCGCGAACTGGCAACTTCTCCGCCGCCGGGGATCACATGCCGCCTTCGGCATCGCCGCCGCCCGTCGCGGGCTCCGCTAGCGCTCAGCTGACGAACTTACCTACAACTGCTTATCAGTCATCACAACAACAGGTGTCGCTGTGTAATATACGCCCCGCTTCGCAGCCTAATGACACTACTTGTTTACTGGGAACCGTACAAGTTTATGCTACGGATTTAAATGGTCGCCGCCATGTAGTACGCGCCTTAATTGATTCGGCTTCCCAAAGTAACTTTTTAACTTCAAAATGTTGCGCTAAATTAAATTTAAAATGCAATAAGGTGACGAACACCGTTGTTAAAGGGATAGGTTCCGCATCTAACCCAATCAAGGGAGCAGTTTCTGCTACTTTATCTTCCCGCCTAAATGATAATTTTATTGCAATTGACGCCTATGTTATCGACCGCATAACAGACAACTTACCGGCAGTGAAAATTGACGTATCCTGCCTTTCATACCTGAACTGCCTGCCTCTGGCAGACGACAGTTTTGCTTCGCCTTCCGAGATCGACATACTTATAGGCGCGCCGCTCTTTTCTGAAATATTGCTATCAGGCCGCGCCGCTGGTCCGCCTGGTACTCCAACCGCTTTTGAAACCATTTTTGGTTTTATCGTAATCGGGACCGCTCCCGTTACTCCCGCTCATGTTACTCCCGCTCATGTTACGCCCGCTCATATTGAAACCGTTGTTTCTATCACTGACCCCTTGGTTGAAGATAGATGCCGCTCTCATATTTCCCTCTGTACCTTTACGGAAGGACCACGTTTAGATAATCTTGTCCAACGCTTCTGGCAGCTTGAAGAGGTGCAATGCACGCCGACTTTGAGCCCAGACGCTATAGAATGTGAACGCATTTTTACAAATAACGTTTCCCGCGATCCTACGGGACGCTATTCTGTAGCGTTACCTTTCTCCCGCGATCCCGCGACCTCTCTGGGTAATTCTTACCCTATCGCTAAAAAACGCTTCATGTATCTCGAACGTAAGCTCGCCGCGACACCTGCTCTGCGCTTAGAGTACGATGCTATAATCAAAGAGTACATTCAGAAGGGTTACATTTCACTGATCGACAATGATAGTCCTTTTACTGGATATTACGTGCCACACCACGCCATTGCGAGACTACAAAAAACAACAACTCGATGGCGTACGGTGATGGACGCCAGTGCTGAAACTGACTCAGGCCTCTCCTTGAATCAAGTTTTATATACCGGGGATAATTTACAAAACGATCTTTTTACAATCCTCTTGGATTTCCGCCACTACCCAATCGCTTTTACATCCGATATTAAACAGATGTACCTACAAATTTTGATAAATAAGGACCACCGCAAATATCAAAAATTCCTGTATCGATTCGATCCCGTTTTTCCGCTTGATACCTACCAATTCAACCGCGTTTGTTTTGGTCTACGTAGCAGTCCGTTCCTTGCAATGCGAGTGTTGCGACAGCTGTGCGCCGCCGACGGTGCCCACTTCCCGCTCGCAGCATCTCTTATCAGCGACAACACATACATGGACGATGTGTGCTACTCCATGCCTACTCTGTCTGCTTGTTTACAACTCAGAGACGATCTCCGCGAGTTGCTCAAGGCTGGGGGCTTCGATCTCGTCAAATGGGCTAGTAACTCACCCGCGCTCCTTGACTCCCTTCCCGTCTCTGCGTTAACGGAATGCGTTAAAAATGCGAAAAATGCGTTAACGGATCTTTTAAATTCCGACGAATATAATAAGTCTATCTCAGATGAGTTATCAGCTAATCGCATACACTGGAAATTCAATCCACCGCGAAGTCCTCACTTCGGGGGGAATTATGAAATATATGTGAAAGCGTTTAAAAGTCATCTTCATAAGACGATCGGTTCACAGTTACTCCCCTATGAGGAAATGTTAACCGTACTCACACAGATAGAATGCGTTATCAATTCTCGTCCTATAACGTTATTGAGCGAAGATCCGTCTGAGCCGACCGCGCTGAGTGCTTCACATTTCTTAATGACCGCACTGCTGAAGCATTTGCCCGCTTGCACGGTTCCCGATGAACCTGGACACTTATTGAAACGGTACGCTTTATTGGATCAAATGGTACAATCATTTTCCAAACGGTGGAAGTTGGAATATCTTCACTTACTTCAATCTAGAGGAAAATGGAATACACCTTCGAATCCCATTACAATAGGTTCTATTGTTCTTATTATCACTGATAATATTCCCCCGCTATCCTGGCCTCTCGGCGTCGTCGTGGCCACTCATGTCGGCGGCGATGGCATCTGTCGAGTAGCGTCAGTAAAAACGGCGACCGGCGTCTACCAGAGACCCGTCGTCCGTTTATGTATCTTACCTACCCAATAATTTAACCCCTTGCTCCCCGGTCAACCGCTATGTTATATTTAACCCGTTGACTGCTTTAGAGTTTAACTTTTATTTTTATTTTTTTTATTTCCCGCTTTCTTTTAAAAACCAATGGTTTTTAGGCCGGGGGCAAATGTTCGCGCCACTTACATTGGCACTCATAATACCTTCCTACCTTCCTATTCCTATCATTTCTTGGCGACTATCTCTGTCGCTCATATCGTGGTATCCACGAGAAAACTGCTTGCCGCCGCAAGTAGTCTGCGATCGACCCTCGTCCTTCGCGGCTGCCGCTCTCGCCGAATCCAAAGTACTGGATCTGCTGCTCCTCTGTGGTGGTCCACGTGAATTCGACGCGAAAATATAAACAAAACCCGCTATAAACCCGCCGCGTAAACGCTCCTTGCCGACACGCACCAACCGCCAAAAATACAGTCCACTACATCGAACGTCATAACATCCTGAAGGAACAAGCAGCTTGGAGACGGACCCGAACCGAGGTGATTGCAGTTGCATGGAGACCAGGTTAGTCGCCAAGTTCCTTTGTACTACTCTTCTACCAGCCATCCTTCCCCCGCCATTGGAGGCGCGCTCAGCCTATACAGCTTAGCTGCCGCGCTAACAAATTAGAATAATCATTTTGAATCATAATTTATCGGTAGGAAATATACTATGAACCCGGAAGCGGCGGAAGCTAGGGACATTACCATTGTAGGTAGACATTAAATATTAATTCAAACTGCAGCAGGTGGCGCTCTCTCGAGTGGGGTATGCAAGCGGCTCTTATCTGCATCGTTCGGGACACTATCGTACAGTACTAGTAGTAGCAGTGTACTGTACAGTGTCGCGCACAACCACTCTGCTACCGGTGCGCGGTGCAGGTCCTACACTACACTACACTACACTACATGTACATGTACATTATAGTGCTTGTAAGAAGTGTGACCGAGCATGGCAATGTGTTAAACGTATAACAGCACGCGTGTAGGCGGTCCCACGCTCGCATAATTTGATATTCCGAATAAACTTTTATGAGTATTAGGTCGGTCCCGCCGCCGCCGCCGCCGCCCGCCATGCGCCAGCTTCCGAGACGGGCCGAGCCGGCGGCGCGCGATAGTTATCGTAACGAGATCGCGGCAGGTACGTTGTATTTCCGTGTGAAGAGCTCCGCCAGCCCCGGCCTGCTAACTGCTAACTGCTAACCTGCTTTACTCGGAACGCTTTGCTTCGTTATTGTAGTCACCGGCCTATGAAGCATTCGCTATGAAGCTTACCGCATTGAAACAAAAAGGAATGCTACATTTTCTTTTCTTACAATTAATAAGTCGCGGATCTGGCTGAGAACAAATCGTGGACCTATGAGAAAGATCCATAATCCATTTCATTATTTTATTGCTGTGCATTCAATCTCGTAAAGTTAAAAGAAAAAAGAAAAACATTTCACATGCAAAAACATCGAAGCGTAATAGTGCGCCTACAGTTACGAAGGTGAACAGCGTGGAGCAAGATGTCAGCAGCACAAATTGGTTTCCGGTGCCGCCTTCCGTAGCGCTACAGATCAACGGTAGTTCTGCAGGCTCCGTGGGAGCACTGCAGGAGCCGTGAGGTAATCGCAACTAGATATATTGAGTAGCTCGGAATACGAAGCCGAAATGCTGGGTGATTTGCAAACTCTTACTCATCCGATTAGTCTAGTGCGTAGTAGCTTCGCCCGAGACCTGCGTCTCCACGACGCCGACGGCGGTGGTGGCGGCGGCGGCGGCGGCGGCGGCGGCGGCGGCGGCGGTGGCACGCGTCGGGTCCCCAATTATACGAGGTGCTCGTGGAACCCTTTTATGTTTAAAAATATTATGTTATAAGTACCTAATCCTTTTTCCGAGAGGGTCTCCCGCGGACGGATGTCAAAGGGCCGCATAACACATTCACGTAACACGAGCATGAATCCACACAAGGGCACGAGGGCCGCCTGTGCGAAGCTCTGGAGTGCCTGAATTAATCTACTTTACGACTTCACTATTCAAAGTGAAGAGAGCGGAATCCGTGGGTGGACGCCGACGGTAGTGGCGGTGGTGGCGGCGGCGAAGCGGTACAGTATCCATAATGTTTTAGTGCCAAAAATGACACCATGATATGATTGTTCCGAACTGATTGTCCTTTTTCAAACTCTAACCATAATCAGTTAATCATTAGTTGAGTAGATCATATTTGATATTTTTTTTTTTCTATGTACGTATATGAGACTTAAGTGTTTGAATTGTAAAAGTGCATTATTTTTGCCTCCTTGCAATAAATGATTTGGGTTTTGAGTTTTGAGTTTGTACTAGCTCGTAAATCTGACTACGTTAGGAGCAGCTGCGCGTGGCTTGACGAGGCTGGTGTACTCGCGCTGCAGATAACGAAACACAATCCTCGTGCCCTTATGTACCACATCTTCAACAGCAAAAACAAATCTCTTTCCCTAAATGCCATTTATATGTGGGGTTCAATGGAATACGGGGAAGCCAGTCAAATGAAAAAAGTACAATTCATCACAATCGAAGTAATTGCTTCCAGAGTTGAATGGCCACCTCGGGGGTCGTTCCGTGGCGGCGCGCCTCTACCGCCGCCACCGCCGCCACAGCCGCCGCTCCCGCCCTGCCCACCGGCGCATTCCCGGGACCGCTCGTACACTGTACTACACTCTTTTCAAAAGCTTTAAACTCCTGCATATCGTGACCGAAGTTAATGAAAAATACGGAGATTACAAAATGGTGTGCACGACGGAGACATCTTTGGAACGGATGAGGCTCGCCGCCGCCAGTCATCGCCCTTTGTACGAATTAATTTACCGCCGGCGGCGGGAGATAGTGTTCCGTCCGAGACGCGGACAAAGGATACCTTTCCTTTTAGCGCTGACTAATACAAATGACCCAGTTGCGAAGGTTCGTCCCAAAAGTATCTCCTTACCCAAAACATTAATGAGCAAATAAAGTTTTATTAGAAAAGTTTCTCCCCTTCCGCGTGTTGAATGCAAACATGGCAACATCGCATCGGGCCGAATGTTGACAGTGCCACTTTACAGTGATATTAATATCCACCCATCGATGTTTACCGACAGTGCCCGACGGCCTCCTAGCTCTATAATAATCCATAGAACAGTACGAAAACTCCACACAGGCTGTGAAAATGCAATCACGCGGACAGAGATACCAGCCAGCATACGAGAACCTGGACGAGGGAATGTATTAGTACTTTCATTGAGATCACGTAAATAATGAAGTCTATGTGGGACGTAAGCTACTGCCGGAATCAATAGTATATTGTGGCTTCGGCTCGGCGTGGCTCTTCCATAACTTAGTTTATCACTTTGGGTTCAAACAATCGAATGTCTATTATACGAGCGGTGTGACAATCTTCCAGATAACATCCGTGACTATATTAATGACAAAGATGCAAGGTCAAACTGCGCAAGCGCCTCCTGGGGACTACGTACCATAGTATTTAGTTATAGAAAAATATAGATTGAAAAAAATTTGCCTTCGAGTTTCTTGCCCGTCCTCCTCGGTTGGAGGGATTTCGAATCCGGCGGTAGACTCCACGAGGGAGAGAGAGAGTGAGGCCCATGTTGATAAATATTTTTGACTTTGAGTATTGACAGTAGCGCCGGGCGGGCACCGGGCGCCACACCGGGCGCCGCACCGGGCGCCGCACCAGGCGCCGTGCGGGTCCCGTCACAGCGACGTTGTGCTCACAGTCACACGTTGTGGTTAGCATCCTCAAGCAGAACTTCTTATTCATTGACAGCTATTGTCATGTTTAAATAGTGTTCAATTGTCACCAGGTTTCAGTTCACGTATATACTATAAATTTTATGTTTGGAATTTTATCAATGGTAATAATAAAACTTTAAAAAATAGCTGATAGGTTACGTCAAAATCGTTTGCTGTTGGAAATATCGACCGAAACTATTAAGGTTTTCTTCAAAATCTGATTTAACAGTTCTAGTCAATAAATAAAATAAGCGACGAAGACAAGAAAATACGCTGTATATTTTGTAAACGCTTTTCACTCAGGCCAAAATAAAGACGTCTCCTTTCATTGAAAACGTTCTGCCGTTTCGGCGTGAACCCGTGAATAATACTTCATTTTACAATCCCATTGTCCGTATGTGTCGCCAATACAACGACCTTATTGTCAGTCATAATAACGACATAGATATCTTTAATGACAACCTATATAAATTTAAAAAAGAAATTTTGGCTATTCTTTCTTCTGAGAGGAGGCTAAAATGTTGTTAATTAATTAATGCACTAACGCGTGTCTTCACTGTGAGGCAGTGAAAACAGCGTCTGTATTGTCTTGTTATAAGTTTAGTATTAATAATTTTAAGTCATAATTGTAATCTTGTATAATTTTATCTTGAAAGTATTTTGTTTATTTTCGTTTTTTTTGCTTTCTTTAATTTTCCTCGATGTTAACTGTTACTGTTAATTTCTGTCATGCTGTGTACGCATCTTTTGGGACACTGTCCAGCACTAAACTAATTGTACCTATTTTATGCTAGCAATATTATACTGATAGTGTTCTGTTATGTGTGCCTAAATAATAAATAAAAAAATAAAAAAAAAAACCCTAGACTAACTCACTGTCTGTAAACTCACTACAATCAAAATCTGATTTAGTAACGGACAAATCAAATCAAGTAGTAGCCACTAGAAAATAAAATATTATCATTAAAGTGTAAATAAAACCTAACAATATTATTTCTGGGAGACCCGAACTCAGCAGTGGGCTGACATGGGTTGAAGATGATCAATACTATTTCAGTAAAACAATTAAATGATTTGCTGTGCGATGGGAGGGGATGGAGCGGCTGCAGTGCATTTTGGACTCGGTGCGTATTCGTATAAGGAGAAATATGGTAATAGGTACATTACGGTCACATTTTGTAAATTGAATCAGTACTGGAAGAACAAAGGAACTCTTCGTATTCGTGAACTAATTCAATAAAGCGACTGTACGTTCAATGAGTTTACTCCAGTAAACACAATTCGGGCGATACACTCGTAAACCTTGGCACCCTTTCTCGGAGCTCCCGCGCTCGACTCTAAGTACTTCTCGTATATGCGTTCTACTCGTATGTTACATCGAGAGATTACACTTGCCGACAATTCTACACTTCACGAAAAATGCTCAACACCTCGCGTACGCGATGACGTCACCCTAGTGATACAGTTCTAAAAATACTCGCTCGCAGATGTTAGAACAGAAGCAAGCGCTCGCCGATTGATGTCGCGCGCGCGACCGTTACGGCGGCGGCGGCGGCGGCGGCGGCGGCGGCGGCGCGCAGCGCGACGTTGTGAAACTTTAAAGACTCAGCCAACTGAGTGGTGACATGGAGATTTGACAGCAAAATAATGTAAGATGCGAGACTGCGAAGATTATCCGGTCGGGCAAAAAACAGTTTAGAAGAGATGCGGTCGGTCTTCAAACAAAGAGCGAGCTCTGCGAAATCTTATTAAAATTTGAATCTGGAAGTGGAACACACTGCTTTGTGTCACGCGAATACCTTCTTACTTGTTGGCCTTCGGTTGTTTGTAATGAGCTCGTCGCCTCCTCGACGATCGGTTCATTTTGTTTGATTAATATAATAGATTCTTTGTGAAAACTTCTGTTCGGAGCCGCCGCCGTCTCGCCTTTGAGACGCTGCGCACGATATTGTTAGCATCTCACACAAAGTGGTCTCTGTTCAGTCGGAGTCGAGAGAATAATTAGATCAAAAACTTCACGGAGCTATCAATCGCGTGTCATCTCTGGAACAAAGACGAAATAATTATCAAAATAAGTCATTTCCATTTTGCCCCATTTCGGAGATGAAACAGAAAGTGATCTTTACAAGCGTCCACGGGTTCTACTCCGGGATCGTTTTTATAGCGAGGCCTTTAATTTGAGTACCGCTCGTGTTTCCTTCGAAATAGAAGTGGCGCCTGCATCGTGCAGTCGTAAACCAGCGCGATGGCGGCGGCGCGCGGCGCGCGGCGCGCGAGTTATATGCCGGTCAATACCCACCGCCGTCAGCATACTCCTCGCCGGAGTATGGTAATGAGGGAGCAGCGAGAATCTGGACATTAACATAAATAACTCAATTTTGTTGCCACACTTTCCCCGGCGGGCGGCGGCGGCGCGCGCTGCTCGTAAAATGTAAGCTTCTGTTTATATTTTTTATGAAAATTCATCTCAAGGAATTTCTATGCGGGCTGCAGTTATGCTTGGCGCGATTAGGTAACGGAGGCTTTTCAAGCGACGAAAACCAACTTTTTCAAAATTACTTCAAGATTTGAATTGTTGAGAATTGTTGGTTGTTTAAAATAAAATGTAATTGATGGTTTTTTGGTCTTTGATCTGCCTACGGTTATGACGCCTTACACTTTATACTTCATTGACTTTGACTTGTAAGAGGTTTAAGCACAGTTTATTCACACTAATTGCCTTTATAATAAAACTAAAACCTCTAGGCGGAATGCCGTAGACTTACTCAGGACTGGAGTCGGCTCCAGAGCGCCGTCGGCGTCGTTGCCGCCGGCGCGCCGTCACCTGCCACCGCCTCCCCGCCGCTGCCGTCGCCAACGCCACCGCGCCACCACGCCGCCGCCGCCACCACGCCGCCACCGACATTATCTCACGACCGCAAGGCATATTTCACAATTAAACATTATATAATTTCGCTTCTTCGTTTTGTTAAGAGGTTTATGTCGTAAACTGGATAATATAACTTACTTGACCCGGGTTCCGTTCCCGATCACGTTTAAACGTTGTCTTACAATTAGTCATATTTTCCATTCAACCCCAAATGGCCCTGCATAAAATATTGCCTTAATAAATTATTTGGCATTGAACGCGTCTCGGCGCGAGACGTGAATGGATAGCCTAACGGCGGCTGGGAGGAGTAACGAGCTCCGTAACGAGGCTGCATTACTGCGCGTTAATGTATCGCGAGTCGAGTGGGCCGCTCTGTGGGCCGCTGTGGGCCGCTGTGGGCCGGCTCGAATTCACTTCACGTGCGACTATTTTCTTTTTTAACTAAAACGAACCCCAAATTTAAGTTACAAAGCGTAATCCAAAACGAAACGCTTGAATAAAGTTCGATGATTTTCGATCAAAATGGTGGAGTAAAAGTTTTCCTCGGACGGTTCTGCTACTATGAGTGAGCTACTACGTACGAGCTACTAAGAAAGAGCACGCTTAACTCTGATGTTACAAGATTAAACCTCCTCAGGGATAAAGGGTGCAGCCACAGGTGCGCTGGCGGTGGCGATGGTGGTGGCGGTGGCGGTGGCGGACTACCGCATGTATAAACCGGTTTTATGATACTTGTACGATTTTGTTTGTATTTTGATGAAAAAGGGTAAACTATATTGTTCAACAAGTTTTAAAAGTGTTTTAACGAGGAACAACATATTCTTTTATTTGCAAAAGGATTTCAGATACATTTTACTACGAGAAAGAAAACGTTCTCAGAGCCGGTATGAGGGTTTTTTTTATATTTTGTCGTTTTATAGCTATAACCAACAATAATAAAATAGAAGATAACTTTTTGACATCTTCATAACATCTGTAAGAAGACGGTTTAATAATTCTTGGAAGTATGAGAGCCGCGGCGTAATAATGCGTAGATTTTTCTTTGTTTAAATATCTGGAGCGGCGTCGTGTAGTGGGAGTCGCGGCCGCAATATCCGGCGGCGCGGCGCGACGCGACGCGACGCGGGACTCGCCGGCTGCTACGCTACAGCTGCTCCACGTAATCTACTTCATTCTGCTTATAAAATTGCAATATCCGACGCAAATCGATGAGATTAAAACCTTCACGCGACATGACAAGGCGCACACGGCGGCAGCGCGGCGAAGGCCTACCCCATACCTGCGTAATCTCACCGCGTTCATGTTCATGTATAGATGCGTCCCCCACGAGTGACTCCGCGTTCTAATGGGGGAATTGTTTGCTTGTTTTTTTTTCAATATGTAAGGTTGTTCAATATGTACGGTATGTACGGTAAATGTTGATTTAAAAAAAAAAACCTAAAACGTAGTGTATGGCATTCTTCGACTAAATAGAGCGACGACCTGCACAAGTTAATTGGCAGGCGTTGAATGAGAAGAGCCAAAGATAGGGTTCGGTGAAGTGCCGCGGGAGATGCGGAGGCCCGTGTCCAGCAGTGGACTAATGCGTGGCGTCTATGATGGTGACTACGATATATCTATTTGACCAATACAATAAAAATGAACGCCATTGACAAAGTTTCGCAGTGAGTGGTCCCAGTCGTCGCGGTCGTGGCGTAGGCGTAGGTGTAGGTAGAGGTAGAGGTAGCTACACCGAGGGCTGGGGTGCGGGCCAGGTAACCTCCACGAGTGCCCGGCTGTTGTTCGTCCCTCTTGATGCGTTGCATCCGGAGGGAAGGGCAGCAGCTGGGACGGTGCACCCTGGGGTTCGGTCAGCAATTCTCCTAGGGGAATTGGTGGCCGTAGCAAATAACCTGGCGAGAAGAGGTCCTTCGCGTGTCCCTCTGATCAGCAGAGGGCACAGCGAGGGACCAATAACGGGGACTTTTGGGCCGCGGATCGGGGGTCCAACGCCCAAGTTAGAAGTCCCGAGCTGAGGTGCGGCCCGTGTGTTCCGGGACGCACCCAGCGGAGAAAGAGGCCCAAGCCTCACGTGGCGAGCCCAGGAGGGCGCCCGCAGAGGTGGTCGCGGAAGCGCCGTGCGAACCCGTGACCACCTCCATAATGCGGAGAGGAGAACACCCCGGGGTTTTAGTGGGTAAACCCCGCCAGACCAGCTGGCGGGGGAGTCCCACATAACCACCCCGCCCCTCCCCCCGGGGGCCGGGTGGTATGCCTAATGCATTTCCCCGGAAAAAAAAAAAAAAAAAAAAAAAAAAAAAAGCTACACCGAGGGCTGAACTCAATTTCACCTCACCTCAGCCGTACTCTTGAATTAATTTAGCACCTGTTTCGGTACCTAAGCAATAAGTATGTGACTAAACTGGTATTTTAATTAATTCAGATACGTTAATACTGAACATACTCGTATATAAATTAAAAAGTGGAAACACGTGGGCTTAATAATAGTGTTCATTCCATCTCACTCCTTTGGCATTTTGTAAAAGAACACACACCCTCCCCGGACACACCCCAGGGATAAGAAAATACGTGTGCTTTTACGAGTTAAAAAATATGTGTATAAACGACATAATAGCATAAGATGACTAAGAACAGAGGCGCACGGGAAATTAAATAAGACACTAAAAGAGTTCGCATTGTTTGCATCGGAAATAAAACAGTGTCGCTAACGAAGTAAACAATGTCTCACTTCTGTTTGTGTAGCGCGGCGTGGCGCCACGCGGGACTGCGCGGCGCGGCGCGGCACGGGACTGCGCGGCGCGGCGCGGCACGGGACTGCGCGGCGCGGGCGTTTCTATGGGTTTAATTATGAGAGACGGCCTGGACTGCGGAACTATTTACGCATATTAAAATGTTTTGAGAGTTACAAAGTTTAAGCACTATGAAGCGGGGCTAAAATGTATAATTTAATCTCTAAAACATTTTGAGATTTCTAAGTTGGAATGCCGACAACTGGAGCTTCCACGAACGGGCGGCGTTCTAATAAAGTCATCTCTATGATTCTGCTAAGTTTCGGCGCACACTTGCATGTGATTTAAGACTATTCACTGCTATAATTTTACCCAAAACAGCCCAGCAGTCTCAAGACGTAGTGGTTAATATATCGACATGAAAGGAGAAGATTATACTTGTCGTCGATTTGAGTTGAGTGCCAACAGCATGTTGTTCTTATCGTGACGGTAATTAGGTATGCGGATCCAAAACACATTTCATGTCAAAACATCCGTAATATGAGCGAGCCCGCCCCCTTGCTGATAGCTTCTAATCTAGTTGTTTAATTAGGCTGAATGTTTGTCCCCCGCCTCGCTTCGCCCCGCTTCGCCTCGGCGTGCGCGGCACGCATGCCTCTTTACATTCCACTCGGTTGTTGCCGCCAGTAACTCCGGATAAGTAGGTAATGTAGTAACCGGCGCGACTCGCCTATGCCTAGGCGCCCTGTTCGGTCAAGTCTACAAACTTATGTTCACCCTAAGGAAACTTTGTTTTAATATCAGAGAAAATTGTGGCTTTAGCATGATAATAATACGAGTAATTTTGACACGAACTAAAGAAAGTGTCTCCTGGCCTCGTCGAAAGATACTCGGCCAATATTACTATTTTTTTACGCAATATTTCTGAAGTTTCGCTTAAATATTTGAAATTACTCACCGACCGATTCCAAGCGCTAAAAGCCAGAAGCTCAAAAGCTGTCAGCCACTCGACTCGAACTCGAATTATTGATCTAATCCGACGGTGACGCGAAGGGCAGGGAGAGTTATACCTGACACTGTAACTTTAATGGAATGGTTTTCTCATTATTTATCACATACATGCATAACGGGCATCATAACGTACAAATAAGGTACAAGCGTTGTGACGCACAACACTGTTTCAACAAGCGAGACGATGCGTGGTTGCTCTCACGGCCGCCTCCGCCGCGCCGTTGCCACCGCGTGTGCTCGTATTTGTGCTACTAGTTTCGATATTCTGTGGTTTTGTTTAGAAACTGAAACAAAATAGTTTAAGTGGTGCCGCTTCGAGTAACTGCACGCAGACGGACACTAGGAGTTTGTCGTTACTAGACTATTTCGATGAACAATTTATAAAATGTTTTAAAAACCTGTTTGAATGTGTCGGATGACTGATGAGCGTGATGATCGTTGTCCAATTGTCCAGCGCCACCAGCCGGTCGGTCCTGTGAGCCTAGCTCGCCCCGGGACGGGCCGGACCGCCCGCCGCCGCGCCGCGCCGCACCGGATGTCCGGCATACCACACCTAGCATAAATGATTGTGCTTGCGGCGCGCGCGGTCGCCCCGAGAGGTCACCGCCAACACAGATCCGTGCCCCCTTTACAGGTACACTGTATCAGGATTGAGTAGTGATCCCTTCGAACGGGGCCGTTCAACAATATTATATTCTACACCACCCTTTTATTCCACTCTTACATAATAAATGTGCCAATACCTTTGACTTATAGCGAATTGAGGATATTGAAACAAAAATAAAGAACAATGTTACTAATAATATACTACACGACGTTTAGAAAAATACGTTTGAATATTCCATTCACAGTACTAATGGTACCCGGGAACCTAGCCCTGTTTAGACCCGACCATTTTTACCTGACTATACTTATTATGGGAGGGTTATTTAAAGTTTGGGTCGGATGACGTCATTCTTCTTCATATTTGCAAGTTTTCGACAGAATGACGCGCTTGTGGGCATATTATTTACAAAGCCTTTGTTTTTGCGCAGGAAGCAGTCTTTTGGTGAGTGCTACAATAAAGCAGCCTATTGCTAATGTCTCGGAGACAGGGTACTTATTTTGTTTGCGTTGGTTTGTCACAGTCACTACTCTGAGGACCTTTTCGCTTCCTGTCCTGGACCGCACGGATGTAACAAAGTCCCGCGACACACAGTCCGGTCACAAACAAACACTGTTTTATTGCTCAAGAGGCGTCATAAATATTATAGTAGTCAAGTTTTCACTTTTGCTTTGTTTAGAGTTTTTCTGATAACAAATTAGCAATACTCGTACAAAATATGCAAAATTACACTTAGTGGATTCAATGTTAATTAAGAATGAGAACGCTGTGCGAATATATAAAGAGTTTTTTTGAAGGTTAGTGGAATCCTTTAAAAACTAGTCTCCATAGTTGTATTATTATTGGTATAGTACCTACACCCAGTCATTGCCGCTGGGAAGTTTGAAAGCAAGGCAGAGCAGATAAGTACATAACAGCGGCGTCCTCGGCAAATGAACAATAAATCCGAACTGTACAATACGTGGCTATAAGTCGACGCCACACTGTCTGCGCCACGCGCCACGCGCCACGCGCCACCGCGCCCTCTCTCGTGGCGCGGCGTGGCACTGCGCGCAGTACTAGAGGTACTGCGAGTACGGCGGCGGCGCTGCGTGCGGGTGCGGGTGCGGGTGCGCGCGTCCTTCCAACTTGTATGAGTTACAGCAGTACTAAGAATTCATTTTGTCCGACATGCAGTGATGATTTTCACTGGCGCAAAGTTGGCCGCTTGCCAGTTAATCAACTTGCAACAATCTCAAGTAGCTGCTAGGACGTGTCACGAACGGACCTAGACAGGCGTGGCAACAAGCCGTGGGACCCCAGCATTAGCCATTCTATGGAACTCATTTACTGGCAAGAGTGCGGCGGCGGCGGGCGGTGGGTGGCGGGCGGGCGGGCGGTTAAATCTCGAGATTCATCGAACGAACAATTGTTTATGTTATGACGCGATAGATAAGGGAGGCGACGACGTATTTCCATTCTGTTTGTTACGGAGCGACGAGGAAAAGTGGCGGAAGTCTGTCATGCGAGCGACGCGACGCGACGCGACGCGAGGGAATCATAGGGCGGGGAAGTCAACGAGTAAATACGAAAACGGTTAGGCACTTACGAATAAGGAAATGTAATCTACTCTACATTTCCGTATTGAATCTCCAGTACGCACACGCGCACGCACACGCACGTGTATATGCGATGGCTGTCATTAGGAAGAGTTTCAAGTTAGAGGAGGTTAGTACTTACTGTAGAGACAAGTCCACGTTACTTATTTTGTTTATAACTGAAACAGAGCTCGTGGTAGCTCTATTTAAGGTCCTATCTATTGAGTCACAATTGTTTATCATAGTCAAGTAGCTTGTGCGAAACGCTTCGTCTGCGAGAACCCGACACACTCACTCGTTACATAGGTACTCGTTAGTTGCCACGCGTTGTTTCCATCCGACTCGCTCCCACCTGCTCTGGTGTCTTTCATATTATATTTCTTTTGTGTATTCTTTTTCGATAACATAAGAATGACGAATTTATGAAGTAACTTCTAACATTATGCAAACAGCCCCACTCTCTTTTATAGTATTGTTAAGATATTAGAATAGGTATGCTCACCTTTGGTTTCCATTAAGTTGAAAGTTAAAGCGAAAAGTTTCGTCTTTCCGTCACGTGCTACACGTAAATCAACGTTACTCAAGCGAGGATAACTTCTTAAGAACTATTACGGGATTACAAGTTTGTTAGAACAACTTATAAAAGCCGATCGTCGGAACCATGTCTACGTCTATAATTTTATTACTTCCTGGAGGAAGAAAGTTTTCGTATTCAGAAATTGAACAAAGGAAAGATCAGTAAACTCGAAAGTCGTCTTTTCATCTCATTGGTTTTGGAGTAAATGGTATAAACTTGCGAAAACAACACAAACAGTTGTGACGCAACGTTCAAATGAAAGAATACAACTCGACGACCACTTTAGAAGTCGGAAAAGGCATTAAACCTTCCTCCCTCCAGCGCCGCCCGCGCCGCCCGCGCCGCCGGCTGAGGCTCCACTGGCCACTGTGGGCCCGCGCCGCCGGCTGAGGCTCCGCTGGCCACTGTGGGCCCGCGCCGCCGGTTGAGGCTCCACTGGCCACTGTGGGCCCGCGCCGCCGGCTGAGGCTCCACTGGCCACTGTGGGCCCGCGCCGCCGGCTGAGGCTCCACTGGCCACTGTGGGCCCGCGCCGCCGGCTGAGGCTCCACTGGCCACTGTGGGCCCGCGCCGCCGGCTGAGGCTCCACTGGCCACTGTGGGCCCGCGCCGCCGGCTGAGGCTCCGCTGGCCACTGTGGGCCCGCGCCGCCGGTTGAGGCTCCACTGGCCACTGTGGGCCCGCGCCGCCGGCTGAGGCTCCACTGGCCACTGTGGGCCCGCGCCGCCGGCTGAGGCTCCACTGGCCACTGTGGGCCCGCGCCGCCGGCTGAGGCTCCACTGGCCACTGTGGGCCCGCGCGTATTCGTATACCCGGCACAAGAACCGGATCACATTCTCAACACAAATAGAAGGCCACATCTGAGACGTCTGAAAACATGTAACTTATCTTTATCTCCTAGCGCTGGAAGTAAATTATTAGATCCCTGGACCAGACAGCTTATTAGCTGTCTGGTCAACAGTTAGTGTTAGTGTTGTTAGTGTCTGGTCAACAGTTAGTCATGTTACTGCGTCAATACAGCTGTTGACACGAGCGCCTATCGCGACAGTGGCCGCCGCTCACCGCATGTCGAGAGAGGACGGAAGCTCGCTGATGACTGTTTGCGCTTTTGTTAATGTGTGATTGGCACATTCGCGGCTAATAGCAGAACGTGGTTTACACATACACATGATTAATCTATGCTTAGCTTCACGTGTTTTCATAATACTACTACCGTGTTGACTATTAAGATCACTTTAACTTTTGCCAGTATGATAAGAAAATGATAATTATGTAATATTTTAGCAGCGTAAAAAGTTTGTCACCACACACACACACACACACTCACATAGCACAGTGTTGATGTGATCCCGCTCACAATCGCGCCTCGTCAGCAGCTGTCAGCGGCACGCGCCGCATCCGATATCCATTAGAGCGCCATCGCCGCGCCCGCCGCGCCGCCGCGTCGAGCCAGGTGTTTGTACATGGGTCGCCTCAGCGCGGGATTATCTCCTCTCCGATCTCACTCGTAGTAACCTCAGTAACTCAACTCCACATTTATTTCACGTGTAGGCTTCGACACTGTGTTTGATCTTTTCGAGCGTCCACTCCCTCCTTACTGTGTCGTTACCGTTTGTGACGTCGGAGAGCGACGAAGGTATTATTAAATCTTCACAAACTGGACGGGACAGGAGCGACGAGGGGCAGGAGTCGAGTTACTATTCTTTTTGACTATGGTATAATTATTTGGAATAATGCGAGGTCCTTTCGGCCGAGATAAGGTCAGGTTTAGTTCAAAATCGGCACTGGCTTTGAAGACGTTAAGAGCAGTTTCGAGGCGGGGTTTGGGTAAATTATTTGAATTTTGCTATCATTATCAACCCATAACGTCCCACTGATGGGCACGGGTCTCTCGTCACTTTCGTGAGGAGGGTTAGGCCATAATCCACCACGGGGGCCCGGTCCGGATTGGTGGATAACATACCTACCTCCTACATACCTACATTGGTACGTGCCTGCACTGGGATTTGAACTCACGACCTTCTGATTGGAAGACGGACGTTCTCCCACTAGGCTACCACCGCTTAATTTTGCTATAAAATAATATATAGGCAATTGCTCTCATCTGTCAAAATTTACTCGATGTGAGGAGGGGTCCCCTTCCCCGTGAATTATAAAATCAAGGTCATCAACAGAGGCTCGAGTTTCGCGCAGTTGCCGGAGCACAGAACACACAATTATAGCATTCGTACACGTAGTAGAACAGAAGTTCAGCTCGAGGCTCATCCGCGGATTACGCCTACGTCGCGTCGCGCCGCGCGCTGCGCAGTGCTCAGTGCACACCGCGCGTGACGCCTCTACACGAACTTCTTAAGCTTAGGTTCGAGTACAGCAGCTGCAAAGGTTTCACTTTTGTTCGGATAGATTATGCAGCACTTCTCACAAGCCATACAAAGTGCGAATAAAGGCTAAGTGAGATTAAGTAGTTACTTAAATTTCCTGCAGCTATTGGATTTTTTACGGGTTTCTTCTCTCATCGTAAAATCTGAAGGTAAGCAAATCATTCTCGCGTTGTAAGTGTGGTACACAATGTTATTCTATTTTTCAATTTAAATAAATAAATAGCGCATCACGATAATACACAGCTCCTGACCCGTAGCCAGGATTCCTTGGGTCCAGGGAATCAGAAAGCTACAAGGACCCAGGCTCAGAGAAAGTTGTTTTACTTTTGAGGATATTAAAAATTCTTAGCAAAAATTCATGACATTGAAATATTTTCGCTTACGTATGTACGAAGGCATCACACTATCTGTGATATTCTGCATAAATGTCGCGTGGAGTGAGGAGTAAGTTGTGCTAGGTTTTGCGTCGGCGGGGAGCGGTGCGGACGGAGGGGGGAGGGGGGAGGGGCGCGCGGTTATTGTGCAACCCGATGGATTATTGTCGATCAACAACAGTAATGGGAAAACTTTCTTATGCGAGCCGGACCTGAATACACACATTGAGATGAATTTACTTGTTATGTGTTTGCCGAGCCCCGCCTCGCCTCCGCCCAGCCACGGCGCCTAAATATACGTCGTGACATTACTTCAGCCTTCTATTTCAGTTGATTAATGACAGATTTTGTGAATTTTTCTTCAAATGTAATTATCACCCGTCAGATTCAAAATCGTAAAGCAACATTCACCCCTATTCATAAAAATATGACGAGTCCATATCTCAGTCAGCTTCAAAATTTGCTGATAATGTCCTACCTGGTAATTTAACTTCAGGCACATATTAAGTTTTCGTAAAATAGAAAAATAACCTTATATACTACATGTTCAGCTACTTTTGCCACCGTCTGTATCGCACCGTGCAGCCGCAGCCACACCCGCTACTTTCATCGTAAATAGATAAAGGGCTAACACAAAAGCCCAGCGTTAGTCGTACACCAACTTATAATAGAGACAATAAAATAGGAAACATAAAGCTACCTGTCTGACAAACGTTGAACAATAGATTAGTTCATTTTATTTCGCCTTCTTAGTTTATCTGTTCCTTTACATTGTTTGTGAGGGTCCGCTATACGAGAGGGTCACGGCACTCGAATGCTTTAGTTTCACACTTTGCTTTAATTTTTGAGTTGCCAGGTTCCCGGCGTGGCTTGGGGTTCCGTAAAAACGTGTCCTTAAAAAAATTGTAACGAAATTTACAACAAAAACGACCCGATGAAGTTAATTTTGAGTGAAAACGCTTTCAATTTGTAATATTTGAACAAGCCTCGTGATTGCCGATAACATTGTAGACGCGGAGCCGACACTCTGTAGATTTGAGATTATTCTTCCGCTCGACGGGAAATGAAAATCCCGCTGAAAAGAATCCCAAACGAGCTCTAATCGTAATCAGCGGCTTTGACGACCGCACTCGAAATGTCGACTCGCGCCGCCCGCCGGCGCGGCGGCAGCGGCGACGGCGGCGGCGGCGGCGGCGGCGGCGGCGGGGCAGCCGCTTTGTACCATTTTATCTTTACCTTAAAAACAGACATGAACGGTTGTAATATGCTGTTATTTATAATTCTTGACAACAACAGTGCGCTCGGAATAAAGGAATTTTAATGTTAATATTTACGATATCTGACTGGCTTTTTTAAGGTAATTTCCTAACTATTATATTATGGACGTAATATCTAATCTAGCGAAACATCAATTTAAATCTGAGATCTTCAATATCATTATCTTAGTAACTAAATAAGGAACTCCTAAAATATTGTTTGCAACGCTTTATACAAGTACCTAGACTAGTATTTTCTCCACCGTATCTTACTTTACCGTAAAAAGGCATTTTCCTAATATTTCGCAATACATTAGAAAGCTATTTGAATTGAATGAAGGACCTTTCCTCAATAGATTTCTGTATAAATGAAAATAGCGTCCTGTGATGGCCCACCACGAAAGCTCCCGCGATCTGTCATCGGCCGCGCCACACGCCCTTACTCGTAACGTCACGTCACATCACACGGTTGACGTTGACGTTGAAGTTAAACGTTCCTCTCACAGGAGCTACGGCTCCGAGAAACCGCAGTAATACAATACAACCACCGTTCCGTGGTTCAGCTCGAAGCGACAGAATTATAAGATTTTGGATGATTTTACAGAATCATATTCAAAACTCAATTACGAATAGTTTCAAGATTTGTACAGGATACTTCTAAAAGTTAAAGTAGGCAGGTTGCGTGCATATTGCGATTGTAATAAACATAATTATAATACATCGGCGAGTGCTTCAACAAGTTTCCGCAGATAATGTTATTCTTTCTAGTTCGGGTTATTTTGTAAAGAAAACAAAGGCAACACGCGGCATCTTTAATATTCAGAAAGTTTTGCGAAATAGGGTGCCTAGGTAAAGGGAAGCCTCTTGTTTACGCTGCGAAGGTGGAGACCTCCCCGGCCTCCTCTCGCGGAGACAAACCCTAAACGTCCCAGTGCTTATTTGGCGTAGTTTCCTATTGTCCTGTTCAAGTTTATTGTCGTTATAACAAAAGAACTTTAGAAGATTTTCAGTGCTCAGTTTCGTTTTTCCTACAACAGGCTCCAAGGCGAGGCCTTGGAGCAGCAATGAAAAAAAATACAATTCTATAAAAGTGGTAGTTTTGACTGAATGCAGTTCCCCGCGCAGTCACATGACGTTGGTGTATTAACGTCCACGATTAGAGCTTCCACATTGAAATATTAGTACATTATTAATTGAAATTAATAGATTGTCGACGAGCCCTGAACTTTTGATCCAGTAATAGATTGTCTCCACGCGCGTCCCGACGGACGTCGGCACCACCATCATAATGAATGCTGGTACATATTTGAGCGCGGTATTGTTTGTTTCTCTTTGTGTTGCGTTTTAATTAACGAATACAGTCGGCAGGTGACTCTACGTGCTCAAAGACGTAATACAAAATATATTCTTTAGCGAAAAGCTATCGTCGTAGTATGTTTTTTTACACAAAATAAGATGGTCTAGTCCTAATAGTGATGAAGTAGCCCCGCTGTGACTTATATTCCAAGCTTCTAAAGTGACCAGAACACATGCGTCGTGAAAATGGTCCGCTGCCGCTGGGAAAAGTTTTGCCGACTCATAAGTATGACGAATGTGGAGAGAAAGCGCCCCGCGTGAGGCGCATGCTAACGATGTGCGAAAGGGTCGCCACTCGCCACGCGCCACGCGCCTCTCGCTCCTCGCCCCTCGCCACCTAAATCAAGGCTTGCGTGTGTTCAACTGTTCACTGCGCCATTATTTGAATGGAAACGCAGGAACGTTCGCGAATAGGTAAGTGTTGCTACTGAGGAGAAATCCCTGCGAATGTCATCGCCGAAGCTGTATTTATTGACGCGTTTCTCGGCGAGCGACGGCGACCGTTGTTTACGATACCTACAACGAGCAAGGACTCGTTCCTGACTACAAGGTACTTACCCTTTTGCTTCGCTCTCAATAAATCGAAGACGAGAGGAAAGGTACAGCTTTTTGTACCAAGTTTTCGGAGAGACGTTGTATTTAGAAGTATTAAGTAACATTAAATTGCTAAAGAAAATAATTATTTTTTAATCAAACTTATATCTTCAAAGTCATATGAGTAGGAGGTTTTTAAAATGGCGTAAGTATTTCCGCTGCTTTTTAATTTCTTAAATATTTTTTTCATTTAAATTCCCGTGGGTTTTTAAAAGAAATCACTCCCTGTGGACTTCATCGGCCTAAGATGGCCTCTCTAACCTATTTCATCAAACGTCTAAGTTCTAAATGTGCCATAACAAAACCCTCTCAAATTGTAGAAACGAATTAAACATTAGCAGCGGTCGCGGCGCTGAATAGTTGATGTGTCGTTAAGCGAATGGTCGCGGGCGCTGCCGCTGCCGCTGCCGCTGCCGCTGCCGCTGCGTCGGAAGCGTCGCTACTCGAAGCGAAAACCGCACACGGGAGATAATCACCACTCTCTAAAGTAACGTGTACGAAACTACGTATCACTCATTTACTTGTCAACGATCTTGTTCGCTTTAGTTCTTACAAAAGCACCGTGACGTAGGACACGAGGCCAGCCGCGCCGCGTTAATTTAATGCACCCGACATGTGAAGCTAGAGCCGCAGAATTGCCGGAAACAATTCAATATGCATTCAAACGACACGCGCGTGCCTTTGTCACAGGACCGCTCTACCAGAAACCAATCTTTATAACGAATTGCATTTATGTAGAATTATAGAGCATGCTACCAGTTATACACTGCTTAAGAAATAAGATAAAAATTATGTTTTTAAATTATATTCAAGTTTATTTATTATTTATTTATTCTTTAGCACACAAATAGAGTACAAGGAGTACATAATGCTAAGTAGCATTTTCTACCAGTCATCCTGGAGGTGTAACTAAAATGGTGGCGGTGTGGCAAAACGAGAGAGTAAAGAAAAATATATTTAAAAGATATTTAGTGATAGAAGTTCCTCTATAATTAAGTATAGGTACAAGATATTTTTGTTTTTTCTATTAGTAAGTAATTAGTGTAATGACACAACTTGAGGTATGCTGTAATATGATGTTTAGAGCACGATTAACGATTATACGAGTAGTACAAAATAATTATTAAGCTCTATTAACTGATGGTTCCTTAAATAAAAAAAACGTGTGGGGAAGTATTTAAAAAAGTATTATACAGGAGGTGTGCCGAGCGTGACACATGGCTGTTCTGCCTGCGATGTCGCAGCTCGCGAGTCGCACGCTGTATAACAGAAGGCTGTCGCTCGTGCCAAGCTGGCATGATGTTAGCTACTGCTCCACTTAATAGATCGCCTCGAGCGCGGTGCACGATATGCACATATCTGTGCACGTTTGTTTAACGTACTGGATTAGTGTTAAGATTGAAATTTTTATGATAGGATTTCAAAAAACTTTGGATATCTCAAATTCTGATGACAAGGTTTCAGATCATGGATCATCGATCGATGGTCGATCGATTGGTGCGGTAACTCCGGTACCTGCTTTAAGCTTTCAGAGTCAGAGTGCAAACTAGTTTGTCCATCTTTGTCTATAGTAGAGGGTTGTACGAGCAGGTCTCCTAGAGCCCCTGAAGAAGTTAAAATGCGGGCTGTCGGCTGGAGGCGCGCGTCCGTTATCAGCTTGGCGTCAGCGTCGCATGCACAGGTGTCAGAATGGAACCAGCTTTATTTTATCTGAGAAAAAAAAGCCAACGGAATGTGTAAATGAAAATTATTTTCCGTATTTCTAAAATCTCTGAAGTTTTCTCGAAAGGTATTACTATAGAGTGATAAAAATAGTGATGCATTTACTGTCACACAGTTGAGACTGCCGCTCTTGGACCTCTAGCGTCGCATACACATGTCTCAGAAAGTATCATAGCTTACTTTAAACTTAGCTAATTGTGGCATATGACATACAATAAGTATGTCAAAAGGATGACGAAAACGTTAGGTACCCACGCTTTAAATTGATCTATCTATCCGAGTCAAAGGTTCAAATAAGGCTCATGAAAATAAAACGAAACACCTCTAATGTAATCTCGGCCGCGAACGAAGGGTTCATGAATATAAATGAACATCTTCAGGAAAAACCTTCGTCCGTCCGACACTGGCGATGGCGCGGCGCGGGGCGGCGCGGTGCGGTGCGGTACGGTGAGGTGCGGTGCGGTGCGGTGCGGTGCGGTGCGGTGCGGTGCGGTGCGGTGCGGTGCGGTGCGGTGCGGTGCGGTGCGGTGCGGTGCGGTACGGCGCGGTGCGGTGCGGTGCGGTGCGGTGCGGTGCGGTGCGGTGCGGTGCGGTGCGGTGCGGTGCGGTGCGGTGCGGTGCGGTGCGGTGCGGTGCGGTGCGGTGCGGTGCGGTGCGGTGCGGTGCGGTGCGGTACGGCGCGGTGCGGTGCGGTGCGGTGCGGTGCGGTGCGGTGCGGTGCGGTGCGGTGCGGTGCGGTGCGGTGCGGTGCGGTGCGGTGCGGTGCGGTGCGGTGCGGTGCGGTGCGGTACGGCGCGGCAACGCCGGGGCGGCGATAAATGGTACGACACGTATATTATTTCTTTAAACCCCGTGACAACCAAACTTTAATGGACACTGTGTTTACAGCCAGCCCCATCAATACGAGCGCTTTACAAGCTCGTGTTACTAAAATAAATAAAACGTTTACATTAGTATACCGGGTGTCCCCTAAATCAATGAAAATTAACGTTGCCTAATCTGGCAGGTACCCATAGGCGGAGAGAGTAAAGGCCGCAAAAAAATCAGATTTTTAATATTACGGAAACTTGACTTACACCTACGAAAGAATACCTCAAGTTAAATAATATTAAAAACCTACCGTTTTCTACTCATTGTTTTGCTTTTCTGAGCAGCCTCGTCACCCCTTTAAACACAAGAGTCTATCGGGTCATACATCATTTACGGGACGCCTTGTAAGTATGATTTTAAAAATCGAAATCCGGATAGCGAAACACGCAAATAAATAATTACCATAGAAACAGAATAATACAGTTGCAAAACTGTGAACATTCAACAGGAGTGAGTGACGAGAAGATGTACCCATTACATTAAAAGTTTTATAATGAATGGATGAATGAAAGTGGTCGCGGCCGTCTTTCCAACGCGCCGGCGGCGGCGGCGGCGGCGGCAGAGAGACGACTCGCTTGTACTGAGCAACATCTAATATTTTTAAACCGTAATAATTTCTGTGGACGTTGCGTTCCACACCTTATACACCCTATATAAGGTCCAAACGCTGAAGGCTCAAATTGGTCAAGTTTATGATCTGCCTTTCGTGTTGGCTTTGATATAACGTTTCAAATAAGATTTCTCGTTCAGATTTAGAAAAGCTTTTAGGTTTAACTTTATAGTAAAAATAATAAGGAACCTAGTTATTTCTGTTCGCCGAGACGATATCCAACTGAATTTATAACATTTATATTTTGAACGAATTCTATGGAAACAATTCAAATTCACCATTTAATATTAGTCCAGTCAAAAAGTGGGTTTTAACCAACCTACAATAGTTTGTAAAACCTAAGATATTGGGTTTCGATGTCGTGGCTTCGATTCATTTATCAGTTAGAGATAGCTGATTGTATTTGTTAATCGTTGTAGTCGATAAATTGTAATAGTATTGAATCAGTTCAACTTTATCTTATAAATAAACAAGCAGACCTGTAATGTCACTGTCGACTGTACCGACATTATGTTGCAGCCAAGTGGAATAGAAAGTAACCTAAGTAAATATGAAAAGGAAAATGTTGGTACCTAACTTAATGTATGAACAGTTGCACTGAAGTGAATAATAGTTTTGGTGCGCACTACTATAAACCGTATTTTCACGTAGCTCAAAACAATAAAACAAAATGAAATATGGATAAAATCTACGTAAGTAACTATTTCATCTCCCGTGCTCACAAAATCAGAGTACCAAAATAAGTAGAACTTCTTCATGAAGTGTAAGTATAAGGCTCAGTGTGGGGCGGTACAGTCCTAGAATTCGGTTTAAAGTTACATTGCACTGAGCTCCCCCCTCTTTCCCCCCAGAGGAACCAGTCCGCCCGCACTTGAGATGGAAACCTTTGTTACGGGAAATAAAACTCCCCTCAGTACCTTTTCATTGTTTTGTGCGTCGCGAGTACGGATTCAATAGTGTGCCTTCCTTAGTCGGCTACCAGTCTTACTGGGGACACGATCTACTTGTATTCGAACATGGCGCTGATAAACACTATTCTGTTACTCGTTTTAATATACTAGGGGACGTTGTATTCTCGGACTAGCTGAGTCTTGCGGTTTCACCCGCTTTGGATATTATCTCACAGGAACCGTTAATTTTTATGGGATACAATATCTATCTTAATACTATTAGCCAGCTCGTAAAGGCTCTATAATTGTAGCGCTGGATCGCAGTCTCGCGGCGGTCGGCGGCGGCGGTCGGCGGCGGCGGCGGAGGCGCGCGGCGGCAGTGGCGGCGGCTGCGGGTCGGCAATTAACTTGAAAGTAAATTGTAATTACATTCATAATGCTCCACTCATTGCTGAAAGTTGTTTTCCAATTTATTCCGCGGCGTTTTCCGAAACTAACTTCATAACTCTGTTACTTCAAGGTTACTTTTATAAGGTGCGATACTGTAACGTATAATAAAGTGCGATATATTTTTTTAGCTCAATGTGTCACAGATTATTGTCTTGGCTGAAATCGTGAGGCGTACAATATTATATTAAGCGATGGGCGCATGAGCTGCTCTAGTGATCGGCACAAAGATAGTTTTTTTCGTAAATTTACATAACTCAGTTGTGTTAAAAATGACACAATTTACGATTTACAATATCGCATCGAACAGTATAAATGGAGCCCAACCGATGTCTCCACAAATAGCTTTCTCGTTATGCCTATTAATTTTTCGCAAAGTAAAAAGTGTTTGGCAAATTAGTTTCTGGACAAATTTATTAGGGTTTGTCCCAAAACATCGGCCAAGTTTGGGAAGAATTTCGTTTCGGACCCATTTTATTAATTACTTGTTTTATATTTCATGGAAAGACGCAATTAACGCTAATATAAAACGTGGCTTAAACTGGAAAGCAAAAATGACAGGAATTTATTCCTTTCCGAGAATTTGTTTCCTGTGAGAGAATAGTCGAGAGATAAAAAATCGTGGAAGTGGTTATTATGCGTATGCATGCTCGCTGGATCCACTCACATCTAGAATGTTAAGCGACCTTGCCTACTGCTAATTATACAACTGTCAATATTCTATTATTACCTCGAGGACATTAAAAAAACAGTGTTTTGGCTATAAAATAAGATTTTTTTAGGTATAAAACTGCCTCAGTGCGTTGCTGAACTTTTTGTAGAAATTTATGAGGTGACACAAATTGTTTTCATAATATATATTTCCAATGGATGCCGCTACGCACATTAGAACTCTTCTTAGATGGTTTATTTACTCCACACTCCCCACAGGTAGGTGAATTTAAATTAAAAGTACCTAAACAGGTCAGATACAGTGAATTAAAATTGTAAATTATTCTAATTTCCATGGCTGAAAATTGAATGAATTCGGTTGGTGAAATATATAACAGCGCAGTTTGTAACTTTGTTCTACATGATCATGATCTAATAAAACGCAATATTTATTCATAATATTGAGAACAATAAATAGGAATCCACAAATCATTGAAGACGCTAGTAAGAACTCTACTGAACCAGAGATTTGAAGGCTTCGCACTCATCCAGAGCTTTGTTTCCTTAAGCCAAGCTATATATTTCATAAGCGCTCCCTTCGACGGTAGGCTCGCCGGCCGGAGTGCTCACCGTTGACATGATTACTTTAATTAAAATTGAAGAGTAGCCTTCATCTCGCCATATCTCTGGCTCGAGCGCGACATTACTCTTGTTAAGCTGAACATTAAAATTAAGATTGTTCGCTATTAATTCGAATGGTCCCTTTCCCGTTTCTAACTGCAACTAATGCAGATTCCACTCGACCTGGCAGGTGGCTGGCGGCTGGCGGTTGCTCGAGGCCTGTCTCGGAGGAATGCATGACACATGCTTGAAACCGTAGTTTCAGTGTTCACTTGCAGCTTTATGCGATTGTGGATTCTAGTAGCAATTCTACAAATGGTGTTCACATTAGCCGCGCTGCCGAAGTTATTTAGAAGTTTCTGTGTGCCAATTATTGAGCTTATACGAGTACTGGTAAGTATTGGTAAAGAGTTTAGTATTTATTTAATCAAACAATAATAAGCACCTAAGTAATTGTTTTATTGTTACACGGTTGGTTTCTAATTGCGAGGAAGCATTTCAACTCTAGGTTCATATTCTTATTTCATTTGCTTTCTTCACATTCATTAACTTCAAACGATGCTTTTTAATATCATTTCTGTGGGCATAAAAATGAGTGTTTGTACGTGAGAATTATTATAATGAACCCCCAGGGTGCCGGCCGCCCCGCCCCGTAGGACATTACAGCGAGTGCGCTCGCGCGGCGAATGCGAACGCAGCGTCCGGAATAAACAACGGATTCCACACTACGAATATTATTCCAGAGAGTCAATAAACATTGTAAATGAACCGTGCTGTTCTTATTTGAGACAAGAAGCGAACTTGGCATTGTTTGAGTAGGGAATATAAAACGCAATAGTGAAGTAATGTTTTCAATAGAATAGGAATACCGTTTAATAGAAGGTTTAACATCTGAGCCCTTCGTGCATCGAGGGCTCGTTAAACCGTCGCTCCCGGTTGGAAACAGTTACTGAGCCTCGTCCGATCTATAGGTGGTCCTACCAACTTTGACGTCAGAGGACGTCACTTCCTCATTCAAGGTCAAACGAATGCATGATGGTTTCTTCGATTGTTCGCAATTATTGTCTATGACCTGAAAAATTGCAGCGGTGAACTTCTAAATATAACGAACTTCTAAATATAAAGAACTTCTAAAAACTGCAATTGTTTACCCTTTTAAACTGAAAAATAGTCGGATCTGTTTGAAAACATTCAGAAGTAAGTTCACTTTGCACCTGTTACCACTATTCTAAACGAGGTGGCGTCACATCTCGCGCGTACCTAACGATCCTACAAACGCTTGTATGTTCACACACACGGAACAGCTCACACCTCACCGGTCTCCCCGGATACTTCAGACAAAAACAGATATGATAACAGCTCACGGACACAAAATGACGTTTGTACAGTTGTACACGCGCCAAACGCGCGGCGCCGGCGCGGGCTAGTACCCAAACAAACAAAGCCAATCCGCTAGTATGAAGGTTCTTAATAACTCGTTCGTCTATTGTCATTTGTCGTTGGGGCGTGTTATATTGACAGCCTCCCGACTGCCCTCCGCATCGCGGGTAGGGGTGCGGGGAAGCAGATCGCGCTGCGTGGAGATTGTCCATTTTGAATGTATTCTACAGTATAATGTCTTTTGTGCCTCAACACATGATACCCGGTCGCGAAGTACTTCCAAACTCGACACGACGCCATATAATGGTCTATTCATGGGACTTCGTCGCGCGTGTTTTTACCAACTTGTTCATCCCAAAGTTGGGCGGCAGACCCACTTTGCGGGACATGTTGTGAATGGATAAGCATTCATTTAACAACTTCGAGTGCGAAGAAACCGAACATCGTCGGTGCAAGATCGTCAGCCGGAAATTTGTTTGAGGAAGCTTCCGCTATTTACATACTGAGGCGAACGTACGAGTGCGTGGCGCACGCGTGGGTTACATTTTAGAGTAGGCAGCCAGTTATTTAACATCTACTTACATTTTAAAATCAAATAGTAGTAGGTATATACCTATTCCATTTAAACGAAACGATACCGCATTTTTTTTTCATAAGATTATCTTGTAACTACTGTTTTAACTTCCGATTTTTCAGTTTCCCACTATCAAAACACAGGGCCTGAACATTCAATTTCTAGTTATTTTTTTATGTTACTGAGTAAGGAGATGAGCAAACACCGAGCACTATTTATAATAAAGTTATTATGTTTAAATTATGAAACTTTTTGAAACATGAAACAACAGAACTCTACAATAAAGTCATATATTTCAGTTTCATAAAATGAAATGATGAAGAATACCGTGCGAGCCAAGTGGCTACCCTCAGGCAGTAAAAATATAATTTAAAATGCTATTTGCCGATCTGACATCCCAGCGCGGCGCGGCACGGCGCCCAATCGCGAGCGCTCTTCACATTATACAAACGACCTCAATATGCGATGTGTGTCAAATGTCACAAGCGAGGACTGAACGCGGTTTAAAGGTACTAAAAATAACTTATTTAACCGGTTTGAAATAATGGCATTGAAGATATTGTTAGAAAAAGATGGAAATAAGAGTATGAGGAGCTCAATGAATACGGTATGAACAATCTAAGTTCAATCTCATTACAGAGATAATGGATGAGATTGGTGCAGAGCCAGAAGACTGGCGTGTAGTTGTAGAGACCCATAAATGCGCACTGGTGGATCAAAATGGGCTATAATTAATGATCTTTACAGTATGTACCTATTGTATATCTGATTTGCTTTTCAAAACTGTTTTAATTTTAATACTCCTGTTTGGCGTGTCATGTTGGTCCGGACGCGGGCGCGGGCGTGGCGAGACCACGTTTGTTTATACAGCTATGTAACGAATACATTAATTGGATTAAAAGTGTCATTCCAATAAAAATAATAAAATAAACACAGCTCAATAAATCCTGTCTTTACATAGTAGTATTACCATATACTATAATGCGCATGGAAATAATCTACAGAAAATGTTCCGGTTATTCAGTCCCTGGTCACATTGCATGATTTATTCTCATGCCAAGTGCGTCTCGGGCTAAGTACCGGTACTGCCGTCCCCGCGCGAAGTACTGCGGAGTCACAGCTCAACTGATTTGTGAACTCACTCCTGCTGATTAACTGAACTCGTCAAGTTTATAATCAAACTTGTTACGGAGTTAGCTGTTTGTTTTCTTGACTGCTGTTCACTCCTTCGCACGACATTTTGTAACACATACCAAACTTATTTTTATTTATCGCAATGCTTTTATTAAATAAACTTACCTGTAGAGAACAATAAAGGTTTAAATTTTTCATAAAAATGGCATACTATATGATATTAAATCTATGAATATAATTTTATTTATTTACTAAACCGCAACAGTAACTTTTAACTGGGACGTTACCGAAAAAAAAAAGCCGTTGACGATAGAAACCAAAAAAATTATTTGCGGTTTCTAGTTGGGTTCAATAAAGTCGGTTAGCCTCATGATATAACCGTTAGGCCAGAGTTAATCCAAACAAGGAAGATACACTCGACAAGTCCGACCAGATCGGCTCATTTCCCGCGGCTTATCTCTGCTGTATAAAGTCTCAACATGGATTAATGAGGTTTTTACGAACTTGCGCCGTTATAACGCCGAATTTTGGGCACTCCGTAATTTGAAATTTATTAGTGTAGGTGGCGCCGCGCGGCGTGGCTAGTTGCGCGACGCTTGTATTGCGTGGCGTCGAATACGTTCTCTTGGGATGTTCGGAAATGTTTTACTTATTATAATGTCATGCCGCCAAGTTTCAGTTTGGTTTGTACTCGTAGGCATTTAGTGGCCGTGTTACTTGCACGGTAGGATAGTATTAGCTGTTAATTTTAGAAACTTTTCATATTAATAGTTTGTTAAAAAATACTATGAGTTTACTAGTGATTGCTCTTATATTATTCATAGAAAAAAAGTAAAAATCACGTATTTTTTGAGTTATATCGTCATAATGGGTTCTGACCCATTATGACGATATGTCACAGAATAAAAAGTTAGTTTTACTCGTACCTTACTTACAGTTCTCGCTTATACATAAAATTACGATAAATAGAGGTAACATATTAGTAGGTATTGGGAATGTAAATATTACCCAATGTCAGTATTCGGTACAATTTATTTGGGATGTGTCCAACTCTAAAAGCGACGAGCGGACGAACAACTAATTGTTGAAAATTGGGAATAGTAGAGTAAAACTTTTGAGTGAATTTACTACAAAATATCGAAATTCCGCGCGATCCAGTTTCTGTGACGGACATCATTGTCCGGCTCGACAAAGCTGCGACCAGCTGGCGCGGCGCCAGCGCGCGACGCATGGCACGGCGCGGCGCGGCGCCGCTCGCTCCGAGCGGCACATGGCGCGGCGCGGCGCCGCTCGTATCTTTACCCTAAAATATTGTATTTTTTAAGCTATATCTCTTATAATTATGCATTGTATTATTTTTCGTTTTAAACATTGTAGTAATAGTTGTGGCTGACGCCTTACACGTAAAACCGATGGCGTTAGCGCTACTCGTAGGTAGGTATACCCTACGTGGCCGTCCGTCGGGAGCTATCCAATATGGCGTAGTACAGTAACACTACAGACTGAAATACTGCACGGAATATTACACGTTTTATGATCTTTACGACTTTTCATTTTGCTCACAATGAAAGGGAAAGTTTTACAAGTTCGTACGTGAAGATAACACATTATATTACCTACTTTCGATTTAGTGTCACTTTTATCTTCAAAAAAGCTATATCATTAAGATTCCATTCTTACGTTACTATTATTATCCTGTTGTTACATTTTATTACTTTGCACATCAGATTCATTTGGTAATTTAAGTACAAGTCAAAAAATAACTTTTGTGTTGAGAGTACCTACTCTGAGATTACGATGCTGCATCTGATTTAAATATTGATAGAGTTGCAGGACCAAAAGGCTTCTTAGAAACAATGACGGATGTGCTTGCCAATAACAACGAACATCGTGATTGCTTCGAGCAATAACAGTGTCTCGTCGCGCCGGCGGCGGCGGCGGCGGCGGCGGCGGCGGCGGCGGCGGCGGCGGCGGCGGCGGCTGTGCACACAACAATACAATCACGATACTAGTGTTGCGACACGCGCACTATGTGCACACTGCACACTGCGCACTGCGCACTGCACACAGCACATGGCAGCAACCGATACCGATGCCGGAAGATTAACTGGTTGAAACAAACGAGCGGACTCTTCAGGCACTCCACCGTATTATCATTATACGTGACCTATCAACCGATACAGCCATTTTTGCTAAACGGATATTTAACAAAACCACCTGATTATGTTTGTCGAGCGAAAAGGTGTTTCTCTCGCAAAGTATTTAATTTTATGAACTTCTTAAAGCGATGGTTTGTTTGTGGAGCCGTCACGAACCGCTGTAAGCCGGTAATGAAGGGACATTAACTTTGTTTTGTGTGAACAAGCGCGGCAAGGGAGGGGGATCACGGAGGGGCCGAGGGCCGCCGAGGAAGACTAGAGAATTACTGCAGCTGGTGCTTTAATGATCCGAGAGAGGTTTCTGCGGCCCTGGCATAAGCTTTTACTCGGGAACTTTATTTGAGTACGGTTTTTATTGCGATTTTTTGATGACATGATTAGCTTTTTGCTGCATATTCGTAACTCAGCAGTTTGATAAGCGTAAAAAAGTTGCAAAAAGGTATATTTGGCGTGATTTGTTAAATTGACAATTTGGTGGAAATGTGGCGGTTCTATGTTATTATCCGCAGAGCTCAGGATCCCGCCACCGCGCGCCGCCGCCGCCACGCGCGGCCGCCGCCACGCGCGGCCGCCGCCACCGCCGCCGCCGCCACCGCCGCCACCGCCGCCGCCGCGCCGCCGTCATCGGTGGCCGTCAGTGTTGAATGAACTGAAACTAGACGCTGGATATTGCCGCATTAAACTGAAACGGTATCAGTGCTGTTGTTGTAATCGGGTGATGCCACACAATATTATGAACTAGGTATAATAATTATATTTTACAAAATCCAAATAAACCAATCTTTTTATTCAGATTAGTGTTCTACTGAATACGATATTTTAGTTATATTTGTTGTTTAAATAGCGAAAAATTAAGTTTCGAAACATTCTTATATCTACCAGTGTTCCACACAGGTACAGTGTACCAGTGTACCAAACGTACAACAAAATAAAAATATCAAGATTTAATGGGACCTCGCAGTTTTAAGGACCTCTAATTAAAACGGTTTCAATTGTTCACACACACGAGGTAAACAAAGGGTTCAGAGGGAGTTGGTCCGCTTTTTTAAAAGCCGCAAAAAACTTTTATTGCTTAAATAAGGTCGTATCCTGAATATAGCCACATTGTAAATGAGCGCTTTGCGAGCTGGGAATAAACCGGACGTGAGCCGGACCGCAAGTGATAAACAATGGTAATGTGCGGTAGCACCGAGCGACGTCCTGCAGCGTCAACGCTCGACTCGTCATACGATACGCACCATAGGTCACGCACGCAGCCAATTCTACGCAGCGCCCATGGATGCTGAGCTGAGCTGAGCCGACGCACGCTACGAGAAACGCTACGCAGTGTCTACGCTTGGCTCACGTACGCTACGTAGTATCTACGTTGGGCCTACCTGTCTACGCTACCCAATACACGATTCAAATTCTCCTCGTAGTACCTTGCTAACATCAAAACTGCTTGCACTGGAGCATGGCATTTATTTAAATCATACTTTTTGCTTTAACGAAAAATCGGACAGCCTTGACTCGAAATTAGAATAATATCTTGGCACACAATGCGTAGAGATCGAACAATCCGAAGCATTTGTCGAAAAGAACTTGTCGTATAACTTTTAGTTAATATGACGTCTGGCGCGATTTATCTAACGGAAGAAAAGTCAAGATTAAACACGATACGATACCAACTCGGAAGCCTGTTAGCAGATTTATGCAACGTTAAACTTTTTCCATTTCAGAATTGCTAATTCTGTTTCTTTATCTGACAGAGGAGTAAGATTAATGTTTTCGTTTTTTATTATACAGTAGCTCCGGTCAATACGGGATACCTGGGTAACATTTGCATACGGTACGTGCTGTGCTGTTCAAAAATTAAAAAGGCATTTCAGAGAGACAACGTTCTCGTCTGATGTCCAATAACACCTGTGCTTTGTAGAAACGTCGTTGAAAATGAAAGCCTACGAGATCGGTTGGCTTAAAGCAATGAAAACACAGTCTCGCACAAACGACGGCGTGAGAGCTTTTAACAGCCGCCGCGGAGCCTCGTCCTATGAGCAGATTCTCATGAGTTTCAAATGGTACCATAGTATACAGATACAGGCTTCAATGAAGACGGATTAGGAATAATTCTAAACAAAGCTTTCATAAAAACAACGCCGCAGTCAGACAAAAATTCTAAATATAGATTAACAATAAAAGTACTTTTCTTTTACCAGTAGAAAAGTACGGCTTCATTGAAATTGACGGTCAAAAGAATTATGAATCGTGAACAGCTTTGAGTTTAAAGAAAGTTCAATCACCTCGAAGTTGAATAGATCAAACCAGGCTTTTCTCCTACGAAATAAAGTGAAATTTTGATTGAGAGTGAAGTCTTTTTAATGTTTCTTTAGGAGACCCAATTTTCTAAATCAAATTGCTATTTTCATTCATGGAGATTTCACCTGAGCTTACACAGGCTGTGAGGGGGCGCCCGCTAATGCCACGCGGTGTTGTTATTGGCTGATTACTATGATAAACATAAGTCCTCAATATCACCCATTTGAGTTTCTGATGTTTACATCTAAATTCATTAGGGTTTTTTAAGATTTTATAAAAAATAAATGATTGGGAACCCATTCTTGATGCCTGTTTCCTAACCGTAGTTGGTAGATTCAGTGTTTTGTTTTCGTGGTTTCTGATCACGTACTCCTTTATAGTTAAATGCAGTTCCAGCCACAAGTAAAAAGAACTCAACTAACGGAAATTAATATTCATTGCAGATTGAGCAGAGATTTGCATAGCATCTGCATTAAGAGTAGTACACACTGCACGGGGCGCATTTGTTGCAAGATACGGTATCGCAACCAAGTAACATCACATAGCGGTCTAGGGACTTACATATGGGCGATAGAAGGTGACCCAGCGAGTGCCGATTCTTGAACCACTCGCGTTGTACATTAGTCACGGTCCACAATTTTAATAACGTTACGCTCTTTATCACATGCCCTGGACGATGACGAGTTACAAACATTAATAAAAAAAAATTGCATGTCACAATCACTTATATAGACCCTAACCCTTAATTAAGATTTCTTGTCTCTAGAGAATCGGGAACTAAGAGGACCATGGTTCTACAAACACATAGACTCAGAGGAAACACCTGTACATAAGTTGCAATACATGTATCGCGTTTTGTCCACGATGTGTACTCGGCTTTACAGACGGCACTGCCGGTAGCGGGACTGAACGAACCCTCTGTGGACATTTCATTAACTTAGACACCGCTTAAAGCTAGTTTAAGAGAAGTAAGTGACGACACTGTCCTCATTTAAATGAGAGTTACATGAAGATGTCTCAATTGCGACTATAGTTCTTTTTCTCTTGAATGTTGTTGACCTTTCAACATAACAAAACGAGTTTCATAAGCAGCAATCAGTAGCTCAGTGGTACCACCGTCCCATATTTTTGTTGCTCTTCTCTATGCATGATTATCTGGAAGAGATCGCTCTCAACGATAAGACCGCTCATTGCGACACTAATTGTTAAATTTCATTTGTTTTAGTTTTTAAGTTTTCTTTGTTCTGTGGCATTTCAATAGTGTTTATCTATTTATCTACTGGTAGATATTCCGTGGCGTCAGGCGGTTGATGACTGCGCTGGCTGGCGCTGCGCTGGTGCTATTTGTGAGGCCTCGGCCCTAGTGCAGAGCGGCTGCGGTGGGTACATCCGCGCCCACACTTTATTATTAATTGACGAGTTATCAAAGCCTTTGCATTCTTTACATATAAAAATACAATATATATATATATATATATAATATACATTATTTACATATATAAATACATACAATTTGTGTGTCTGAATGTTCGCTATGGATTCTAAAACAGCTAGACAGATTTTGACAAAATTGACAGGCAATCTTTAAATTAGCCCAGCAGGTGATCCTAAGAAGTTTGGTAGCGAACGTATCAACAGCTTTGTTCTTTTTTCTTACTTCATTATGTGATTGCATCGCTTTCTTGCTGGATACAGCTAAAATGTCCCTACAAAGTCGTATAAAGTGCAAGATTCTTGAACTACTCGTATTGAAGTCACGCCAAAGACGTCCCTCGGCCGCGCTCGCCGCAGCTGCTGCAGCGGGTACGTGTCCACTAGCTACGTGCTCGTGCGAGTAGATACTACTCGTACTAGCGAGCTCACGCTCACGCTCACGCTCACTCTCACAGCGCAGCGGCACGCGATCTGCGCTCGGTATATCGGCTATGCGCATAAGTCATCGCAATAGTGATGCAGTCAAGCAGATGCTACTTTTCATGGAAAATGTTAATAAATCGGCATCGGTTTATAGCCGGCAGTGGTTCCGTCCCTTTCTAAGCATTACGTATTTTGCACCTTTGGCCATAACTACATTCACTTAACATCAGCGCGGAGTATGGTGATAGACCCACCAGCGTCCAACGTCTCATCATAGTTAAGTGCAGTTGGCGCCGACCCGAGAACCCGCGTAAACGAGCAGAAACAGCGGGATGAGCAGAAAAACCGAAGCGAGCGAAAATGAACGATGCGACCGACGTCTACAAACGATGTCTTGTCCTAGTTGGGTAAGGGGAAGTTAGACTTGGGGAAAAATCAACACTTTACTTCTCAGACACATTCGATGCTCACAACGGATGACAAAAACAAGGATAAAATATATTCTGATAAAAACACGTTGAAATCGTAATTAAAAAGATAGACATTTGAATGGCAATAATAATGAAGTTTAATACAACTTTTTATTTTGCCTTTTTAAGGTTATTATTCTAATTGTTACTTTTATTTCAATTTATATTTTGATGCAATAAATATAAAAAAGCGAAGCGGTGGTAGCCTAGTGGGAGAACGTCCGCCTTCCAATCAGAAGGTAGTGAGTTCAAATCTCAGTGCAGGCGCGTACCAATGTGTTTCTGTAAAACATATGAACGTAATTGTCACTCGCTTTTCGGTGAAGGAAAACATCGTTAGGAAACCCACATACCTACCCGAGAATTATTTCGGAGGTAGGTATGTTATCCACCAATCCGGACCGGGCCCCCGTGGTGGATTATGGCCTTACCCTCCTCACGAAAGTGAGGAGAGACCTGTGCCCAGCAGTGCGACGTTATGGGTTGAAGATGATGAAATAAAAAAAAAAATGGGAATTGCATTAAAATAACCCACAGCCACCTAACACAATAATCTTCAAACCCAAAAATAATAAATTGAATCCTCCAAGAAAGGGCTTCACTAACTACTCCAGAAATTAGCACGGGGTATACTTTTGAAGCTGTTTAGGGTAAGCCTAGTGTGGCTTTATAAATAAAGTATAATGTCACAAGATGAAACATTTATTTTAGAGTATATTATGCAGAGTAAAAGTAAAATAGAGCACAATTAATAAACTACACAAAGAGATCTACTAAGTAGATCGATACGAGGATAAATTATTCTAACAAAGCTAAAAGTTGTTTTATTATAAAATATTGACTCACATGAATAATAACTGGAAGTAGGTACATCTAATTTACATTATTACTACAGACATATAATAAACTTTTAATTTGTTAGAGTGGCGATCATACAATATTCGTATGTATTGAAACCGTATCTAGATCTAGAAACTTATAAAGTACTTTTATAAAATGTATGGTAGCAGTGAGTGGCTCCGCGGCCGCAACAGTAAACATACGATAAAGATTTCCGTTCCGCGCTCTAACTCGAAAGAGTCGAGTTACAAAGTTCCGTCGGCATCGGACCGCAATAAGTAAATCGGAGTCCTATCGGCGAGAGTAGTTCCACAAGTAAGTTACGCACAGTTAGCGTCCGCGCGGCTCGACGACCCGACGACCCGACGACCCGACGACCCGACGACCCGCCTGCGAGCCGGTGAGGCCGGTGAGGCCGGTGTCCACCGTGTACGATACGTGTACGTAACTCGAGCTAACTTACACTGTAAGTTACGGGCCTTAGTTCAGCGTAGGGAAAAATGTTTCAATGTTCTCGAAAATGAAAAGAACAGTGAGATTAAACGTACAATCGCAAGAGTTATATTTTACTGTATACGTAAAATACTGCTAATAAAAAAAACTAATGATACTTGATGAAATATGACGTCACATGACGAGCGTTGACCCGAATCAAACGGGTACTAATACATATAATAATTATTTGTCTAAAGCCTGAAAGCTTCCGCGCCACGAGATATTACACAAACTTACGGGATAACCTCGTGTAAGTTGGGCAATCCAGTTTTATGTGGTTGAACGAAAGGAAAAGTGTTCGCACTACGGACGTGCGTGCCGCAGTGTCGGGGACCTCGTGCAATCAAATCAAACGATAATTGCATGGTTATTGTCCACGGTTGCGGCCATAACGTCCACTAAGCCAAAAGCCGCTTGAAAAGGAGTTATTAACACTACTTTTCGCAGGTTTGCCATTTCCAGCTAAATCAGCACTCTTTCCCGTAGAACTCCAATAAAAAGTATTCCACGAGCACGTTCCGCGGGCACGATTTATTAAATCATGGTAGGGATTCAAAGCGCTACGGTAAATGAAACAATAATGCGTTTTTGAAAAAAATATTGATTAGTCGAAACGCATTAAGGATCTGTGATAACGGGGCGGGGCTAGCCGAGCATCGTAATGCAAATATTTTTACTACGAAGCAGCATCAACGTGACGCACATCACTTGCGGAAACAGTCCCGCCCCGATTGCTTCTACGGAAGGCCTCCACAGCCGTGCAGCGACGGCGGCAGCAGGTGTGTATCGTCAGTGAAGTCGTGCGTGCAGCGGCGCCGCATCAAGTCACGCGCCGGCTGCGCTCGCGCCCGCGCCGCCGCGCGACACCACGCGCCACCACCCGCCGCCGCCGCCGCGCGCACCTGCCCCTCCACCGGGGCTCGGGACCACCTGAGGGCAGAATTCAGGACAGTGACAAGTAGACCCAGAACGGTAAGTCGGGGCCCGGTCGCATCTTGCTCCGTGTGTGAGTTGTCTGGAACAAGAGTCAAAACGTTGTCAAACAGACGCGCAAAGTACATGTCAAAACTGCATAAGGTCCTCCTTTTACGTAAGAAGGCTGACAAAAGAAAAACTGGCTCCTACTTTGTCCGAATATCTGTCGAAAGAAAAACGAGTAAGCCCTCACTTGGCCGTGTACTGTATGTATATCCGCCGGCGGGCGGCGGGCGGCAGCGTGAACACCTTCGGCCACAATCTGAATTCCTCGCCGCCGATCCATTCCACTGCCACTTCCACGGACACCAGCCCTACAAAGAACGGCGATGTCTTTGAAATAAATACTCACACGCTTCAACAAATAGTTACCAAATTCAAGGATCCTTTTTAGGCAAGCGAAACCGAGAATTCGAGGACAAACTTGAGCCCGGATTCTCGGTAACGTTATCCGCTATAAGAAAAATCTGCTTTCTTGCTCGTTCAAGATACTATCTCCATCAGACAGGGCGTATGCACTACATGACCATTATATTATTGTCCGATGAAGAAAGAATAATGGACAGCTCAGATTTAATTTATTTTATGTTGTCATATTAAGTACTGCAAAGTATATCCACAAGCTGTAATACTAAGCACTCACTCCGTAACGGGTGAACAAGTTTATATGATACGTTGGGTCTTGGAATAACATAAGATAGTTTTCATCTACGAGTAAAATCGCGAGCGAAGCTAGTAATATTGTATAAGTAGCCGCATGTGCCCGCACGCGGGCTCGCCACTCGCGCTTTAGAGGAGTGCACTAACGGCTGGAGTGTGCGACGGTGAAGAAGGACTTCCTAGTGTCGCCAGCCGTCACGAAGCCGAAGTCAAGCGCGCTCGGCTCGATCGACAGCTTCGGGAACTCTATGTCCAGTATTAGTGGTATGGACTGAAATAAATAAATATAATTATGACTATTCTTAATGTTTTGAACTGAAGCCTAGTACATAAATATCACCCATATTCTTCATCTGCATTTATCACACCACGTCAAAAACCAAGCGAAAATTTCAAATAGCTCAGAGTTCATAAATGACTAGACGGATCCGTTTGAAAGAAGTATGTGGACAGGAAACGTTCATTCTTTTAGGAGTTTTTCGTTATACTATGAAAAAAGCTAAAAATCTAACCTTGATTATGTTATTGGTGTCGAAGAAGTAGAGGCAGGTGTTGGTGACGCGGCGCAATTCGTAGTCGGGCGACGAGCTGGCGTCCCCCGCCGCCCCCACCGGCACCTCTGGCGGCCACACTTCACTCGTATGCAGGTGCACCTCCACACATACCTATGCAAAAGTATTGAAGGGAGGGTACCCCAAAATGCTTGACTTATATCACTAAACAAAATATTTCCTGATTAGCATAAATAACGTTTCAATTCATTTCGAGACGTCTACAAATAAAAAGCACCTACAAATAAAAATAATAAAAAACGTTTCTTTCTAAGTTGTTGTTTTGTACAAAGCTATCCTACCGACTGCGCCAAACAAAAGACCCACCGTAGAATAACTAGATTTATTTTTTTATTTTGAGCTGCTTTAATACTGATACCTCCAGAGAGCTCCTCGGCAGCAGATAGAGCGGCACTTGCGGCTGGCGGGACAGGGCGACGTGACAGCAGCAGGGGGGTGCGTTCCCCGCGGCATCCTCGTCCACGATAACCGTCCAGGGTTCCTTCGTACGCAGATTCATCTCCAGCGGACCGTTGCCAATATTCTGAACGCGGAACCGCTTGCGGATCCTGGCCGTGATGAATACGTCAAAATTTTCATTGAAACATTTATTATTATAATTTGCAGCCTTACTCCGTTCACTTCTAGTTTCGTTTCTCCTTATTTTGTTTGTGAGCATTATTTTTTTAAATCTTTGCAATCAAAATGAATTTATCATTTATTACAGAAGATATTGGTTCTCACCGCATGGCTTCGTTGTGGGGCAGGTCGAGCGCGCAGATGTGCACGGTCACCTCCCGGCACGACAGCTGGAGGAGGCCCTCGCGAGCCGACTGCTGCAGCACCACCAGCTGCGCTGGCGGCTCCGGCCGGTACCAGCCGTCACTGGGCGACCAAGCACGTGATAAATAGAATAGGGGGAAGTATCAGTTTAGTAAGTTATTGTACTCTGTTAATATTTCGAGGTGTAACTTAGTGTAAACCATTACCCACATCCTACAACTGTAGTTCCAGATGGCATTTGATCAGTAGTTACATACAATGTCGCTCACCCTCGGTTCACAGTGGGTATAGCTCTCAGCAGCAGCGAACTGGCGGGCGCGACTTCCAAGTGTGGGAGTGGCAGTAGCTCCACGCTCCAAGTCATCCAAGCCCCGGGCGCTATAGTCGTCGTTTCAGGTATTACCTGCAAATCTCAATGCTTCAAAAACTTGATTCACAAAATAATAATGACTAAAATGTATCCTTACAATCATCATCAGTCACAACAAATTAAATGAGCCGACCGCAGTAACCGGTAGCGATAAGACCGCCCACTATATTTACTACCTTTTTTCGTTTCTATTTGGTGTGCAGTAAAGAGATTCTAGTATACTCTAACCTTGTAGAATGAGTTATCTTGGAAGCCGGAGTCTGGAGCGAGATATAATTCCACCCCGGTGTCCATCTCTTCGACATAGGAGGAGACCCCACTGTCGGTCGAACTCTCCCCGCACACACTTTCAGCTGTCGCAACACCAACAAGTCATTTTAATTGGTAAGGTGGTTCTAATTAATTTTCTCCTGTCAATTGAATTTCATCAATATCAATTATTAAGAAATGAAAATATCAATTTAAATTCTAATTGATATAATTATTTACGGACAGATACAAACTATGGAAGCTATTGGGCTTCCTACCCACAGATTGGGATCAAGTTGAATACCCTTAAACTATTCTGGACCTACTTGATTGGAGTAGTTTTGAACTATCGCGAGTACAGCCCATAAATACCTCATAATAATATGATTATGATAATAAATTAAGAAGTTTTAGGACTATGACGACTATGTTCAAAGTGTGTGTGTGTGTGTGTGTGTGAGTTTGTGTGTATGTATGCGTATCCTTGGACTCACAGTCGAGTGACGCATCGCAGGGGCAGGTCCCGGGGCGCACATCGTAGAACCGCAGGTACAGGCGGAACGGCAGCTCGTGCTGCGGGTGCTCTGACAAACAAACACACACAGTACAGATTCACATTTTATAACTAAAGGACACTCTCTAAAGATAGAGTTATTAAGATCCATCTTTTCATAAACTTCAAAAGTAATTAAGAGATAACAGGTAAAATATCGATAGATAGATCATTGAATAAAGAACACTTATTTATAACTAATACAAAAACCAAATTTAACAGTAAATGGTATTACAATGGGCACGTATAAATGTGACTTATGTATAAAATATTGAAGAACTAAAAACTTATAAGCTGGATAAGCTCTAGAGAGGAGACCACGTTTGGGTAACAGGATACGCACAGCCTACCAGCAGGTGAAGGGACGACTTGCGGAAAACGGTTGCCAGAGACTGGACGAGGATAGCCGAAGATCGGGCTCCGTGGCGTTCACTAGGAGAGGCTGACGTCCAGCAGTGGACGAATACAAACTGATGATGGTGTTTAAATTATATACGTATTTTAAAAAATGTTTGGCCTATAGACGAGATTTTTATTGAGCCCACAGATAAGGATCGACACAACGTGAACTCACCTTTTAGAATGACTAGTTATTTCTATATTTTTGTCAAAGAAATTTATTAAGGACTCAAGGTAATCTAAAGTAGGTTCGTTCCCAATCTGAACGCCGCGCCGACGGGTGTCAGGCCGCCTGTCCCCCGGTACGTCGGGCCGCCTGTCCCCCGATGCCGACTAGGTGTTTATTCTTATCTGTATGACGAGGGATAAAAGGGCTTAGCTCAATTTAGTCCCGAACTTTGGAGCACAGTCAAACAATGAACAGTAGCAAAAATAATAATTTACGAAATTAATACTTACACTGAAATAACCGGCTAAAACTACAGAGCCTACATTGGCATGTAGGCTCTGTAATTTTCGCAATTATAGCAAATCCAATGATAAATCAGTTATAAAAATCCGTCAAGGCGTTTAGGCTGCAAGACTTGACATACGTACATCCACAAATACCACGTAAAAACATAACTTTACTTAGGACAGTAAGCTAAAAAATGAGTTAATAACTGTAACTATCAGCTTATAGGTTATTCCAGCACAGTTCTAGAGAGCCACTGTCAACACAGACTTGGAATGTTTACTATCTTCGACCACATCATCACTAGAGAGCTAAACAGATCGGTAAGCTGTAAATGCAACAGAAAATACATTTCTCATCTTAAATATCAGAGCGGAGACGTTGCGAGAGCAAATTCCATCAGTTCTGTTGTGATAAAACGTCTATAAGTTTCCTCCGTATCGTTCACGCTTCGCCTCGTTCCGCCGATCCGAACGTTCAACTTTACGAAGCTTTTCAAAGCTCACTATTGTATATTCCACGCGATTTTTTTTCTGAAAAATGTATTGCGTAACAATATCACATATTTATGTAGTGAATTGGGATCTCAAACGTGCTCCGGTTCACTATCTATGTCCTTACTAATCTTTCTATTATTATAAATACGAAAGTTTGCGTGTGTATGCATGTGTTGTGTATGTTTGTTTCCTCTTCACGCCACATCTGCTGAACGTTTTTTTTATGATGTTTGGTATCTAGATGCTCTAGAACCTGGCATAACATATAAAACACTTTTCATCCCGTATAGCTACCCGGTTCCTGAGGGATAATAATCAATACGGGAGTAATCGTGGGCCGCAGCTAACAAACTGGAGTTGCAAGATGTATGTAAATAAACATACATACAAAAAAACATACTTACAGTCGAACATAGAAGCTCCCCATATTTTGAAGTCAGCTAAAATACTAAAATCGCCTTTGCTAACTTTGAACAGTGCAAGCTGGGTGGATCGACCGCAGCAAACGAGACCGGTGCTAAGATTCCCCACTCCGTGTGAGACGCTGTGTCCTCGGCCTGGAGGCGCTAGGAGGCCGACACCTCGTCGCTTATCCCAGACTTGGCTGGGCCCCGACAGCCGCGGCCGCGTGGGCCTTTTGAGATGCTTAGCGATATGATACTGTTGCACAACCGCTCGTCCTTACAACAAATTGGATAAGACGTGGGTGTCTCAGCTTTTCTGATGGAAATACATAAGTTATGCCTTTTCAGAAGCGTATTTCGAAATATAATTATTAGAAGAGACATTTGTAACTCCTACGATATCTTCCATTGCTGAATTCTAATATATATTTTTTTCACACTGGATTGTCTGTCTAAGAGATTGCTATTTACTCTCGACTTGAATACAGCTGAGGAAGGATGCGCATTGCGCATACAAAGGCAAAACATTTCAAAAATTTGCAGCTATCATTAATGTCGTTAAAAATAAAGATATTGTATTAAAAAAATATATTGAATAACAAATTCAATAATGTTATTAAAAGGCCTTGAAGTGGATCCGATGAGCTGCGCGATGGCCGCAATCAAAAAACTTACTCTATTGTTAGCAAGACGGCGCCGACTTTTGAATACTCCATCAATACTCCAACAGCTAGTGTCGTCCTGGTTACTCATCTACCCAGGTATGAGATTCGAGAAGCGTAAAAAATGTGAAATCCGCCTTGTAAGCTTTATCGAATATTTGACAGTGAAATCATAGATTTGGAAAACGCCCATTAAATTTTTCATTCGTGCCGTTTGCCCGCGCAGAGCAAAGATTTGTGTGAAACCTAAGTATTTGCTGATATTTCGGGCGTTTGGTCCTCTTGTTCCGAATTCCCTAGATACAGGGCACCCTAGTTAGGGGCCAGGATCTATGTAGGTGGTCGTGACGAATTATCATTATTAGGTTTTGACTATTGTGCCCCGAGAGGTCATGTTGGCAATGCCAGTGCAGTGTCAACGTAAAGAATGGAACCTCCAGCCGGTTACAACAGCGCCCCTGTGGCGAGCTATTCTCCAGCTGATGACGGCCGGCCTCACTACACCACCAGCCTACAGGCATACCGTTTGAATACAAACGAGCGATTGAATAGGCCCGCCACTCTAACTGCCGTGCTAATGTCGGCATTGCCGGTGGCATTGCAGATAACGTAATAGCCTCGATTTAGGGTCCCTCCAACTAATGAGCAGCTCTGTAAGCATCAAACTTGACTCTATTAACTCGTTTCTCTGGCTGAAATACCGGCATTGTCGACGAGAAATATAAGTTTATTAGGTAGATATTAACTGTGCCTTGCGGTTTCGCCCGCATTTAGTGTTGTTAAATAACAACACAGAACATCACAGTTAAAAAAAAACAGTTGAGATAAATTGTGTATACTGTCAGGATGCTATATTATTTACTGTATATTGTGCCCGGGCTCACTGCTCGGTGATTGGCGGAGGTCAAGACAAGTATAGAAAGCGGTCCCGCGCTCGGCGAATGCATTGAACATCGGAATTTATTGCATGCGGTAGACACTGAGATTTTACGATATTACATTTTTACCGACGACTTTCTGCTGGTCGCGGGGATTTTCTTTTTAAGATGAAAAGATTTCGTTTGACATCTGATGTCATTTGTTTCTTCGTGTTGGTTATTTATAACCGATTTCAAAGAGGGTCAAGCTAATCACGGCACAGTCACGTGAACGGGCGACGACTGTTTAGTGGAATAACAACTGAGCGTTTCCGTACGTCGGAGGGCACGTCAACCGTCCTCGTTGGTTCTCAATTGCTTGCCACATCAGAGCCTGATGTCTCATTGTTTATTTGAAATAGATTTTTCGATCAAATACAATTATCTATGTCATCATCCTTAAAAAAAACTGTGCACTAATAATTCACTAGGTACAAAAGATTTTTTAAGTGTTCTTATCTTAAACAACCAACGCGTAAACTCCTCGTCGGGAAGTCGTAGATAAAATCAAGTGACACGTAAAAATTATGGACATTACTGTAAGGGGGCCTCGGAGTATTCATGTTGCGAAGAAATATGAGGCTTTGAGGACAAGGGCGGGCGGGGCGGCGACCCCCGCCCCTCGGCGCGGCGCCTGCCTACATAATTCGACCATTTGCGAACATATTACAGCCCACTTTACCAGCATTAGAGCCGCTGCCGATGTGACACCAGAAATGTCCTACACTACAATAGAATTCGTACCATTTTCTTTAACTAGGAAAGGCTTTTATCATAGACTCGGAGTGCTTAGCCACATAGCGCTATATTAGAGTGTTGTTTTTCAACCTTGATTCACCTCAATTAAGCGGAACACACGCCGACGTGATCCACTGATCACGTCGCGTCGCTGGCGACCGCGATCAGACCCATGTATACCACGTGGAGTGTTGCAACTCCTCGCGAGGATCAAACCGGTAGTTTTCAGATCCCTCCTGCTACATTTGAACACTTGACCAACGCAAATTATTGTATAAAAATTTGAGAACAAAATTTAAGAGCGGTCTATAATAATAAATGTTTGTTCAAATATCTGAAAAAAAAAAAACAAAACATGAAATTGGACGAATTAAAAATATAGGGAATAAGACGACATAATTTTGTAGTGGCTATTTTGGTGGAGATTTAATTTTCTTAACCAAATCGCTAGTTTTTTATTGGTCGAATTTTGATGAAAATCAAAACAAAAAAATAGTCAGCAAAACGTGCTCATTTCTTGACTGTATATTGCGCCGCAGGTCTCAGCTTGCGCGACCTCCACTTGTCGCCGCGGACGTGAGTGGCGGCGGCGGCGGCGGCGGCGCGCGGCGCGCGGCGGCGCGGCGCGCGGGCCCGCTGCACGCATCGTCACTTTTTTGTGTGCGCTCCACTTTATTACTGTGACCGCCCGCGCCGAGTGTACGTCAGCAAATAAATCTCGGAAACAAAACGACAAATGGGAATCAAATTAAATACAATCTTCACAAAAATAAAGCCCGTAACAATACATTTCACAAATTAAATTACATTAATTTTCTCGTAAATCTCAACAGAAGGTTAACGAAATATGAGATTTCCGTTTGATTAAAAGGAGTAATTTCGGCGGAAAACAAAGAAATTCTAATTAAATTTCAGCGGAGGATAGCCCTTTACGTTTTTTCCTCAGTTTATGAAAATTGGGTATTGAGTGTCGCCGGCGGGATATTGTGCTCGGTGAAGGGCCGTTGTCTACAACAGAAGCTGAGACCTCGAGACTGGAATACTCTAAACTTATTAAATGTCAATCGACTAATTTAATACCTATTTCACTAGAAAAATAAAACTGCTCATTGGGTCTTAAAATATTTCGCTCGATTAAGAAATTCGAACCAAAATCTTTATCCGTACATTCGAGTTGAGTTTTTTTCCCATGTTTATTCATTGTCGCTGAGCACAAAACGCCGACGCGGACGTCGACGGATATTGTTCTGTTCTAAGTAGAATTGGTTAGAATTTTTGTTCCATTTTAATTTAGTAAATAATATTTGTTCTAGTTTAAAATTACTGACCATAAACAAAATAACACACCGCAATCACAGCCATTTCTATGAATATCTCGAGGTAAAAAACTAAACGTATACGGCCAGTTTCTAGAAAATTGCTAAGTTTGAGACCAGATTAAGTCTATTGTTCTCTCTATCCGACACTAAACAAATAACAAGCACGGCAATCAAGTCAATCTGTTGTCAAAGTTAATTAACGTTGCAGCAACCGGCCGTCAGAGTATTATCTTTGAACAATTTTGAGAAATTAGAAAACAACAAAGCTCTGTCAAAGACTTTCAAAAAGTTGAAGGTACTAATCACAAACAAATTAGTGGTTAATTTTCACAAGCCATGCCCATCAGATCTATGTGAAGGTACAAAAAAGAAGAGCGATATCACATCCCGGACCCTCCATACAAGTAAGGCAATTTGACAACTCACAATGTGTACAAACATCACTTACATGTGTGTGTGTGTGTGTAGTACATATACATACTACGCGACTAAAACAAAAGACGACCCGCTAGTATAAAGGTTCACACAAACTGTTTGTCTATTACATTTGGGCGTGTAATATTGACAGTCCCGGCGGCGGCGGCGCGGGCGGCGGCGCGGGCGGCGGCGGTTCGGGTTAGTTAGGGATGAATAGGTCACCTTTAGGTAAGCGTGCACCATCGTAGACCGCGGCGTCGCTTAATATCGGGTGAGATAGTGGTCAAACTTGAGCCTAATTATAATAAAAAAAAAAAAAACGAGGCTGAAAGATGTGGACTGCGCGGAGGACCATTATGTCTGTATTAGGAAATTATATTAAAATTTATAATTATTAAGTTACCGTGCGTGGTTGTGGTGTAGCAGTGCACGGTGAGCTCGGCGCGCGACACGTTCTTAGCTCGCAGTGACCGCGTCGGATCCGACGACGACATCCAGCTGCAAGGGAAGGCTTTCAGGGAAGCTGTCCAGAGGGGGGGTCATGGACATGAAGGGGGAGACTTGAACATTATGTGTATGACTATTGTTTATAGCTGAAATGAAGCTTAGATCTGACTCCAAACTAAAAATAGGGTGCCTGGCACGAACTGTAGAATTAACCCAATTTAAATTCCGTCTAAGTTTGAACCTTACTTTTTTTCATGAATTGTGATGCAAGTCGCCTTTAATAATGCAAATAAATCGGACGATTCAAACTTAACAAAGAAAACTTACAAAATCACAAACACATATTTATTTATTTATTTATTTATTAATATAGCACAGCCACATCGTACACATTAATACATAATTAGATGAGTAAGGACAAGGTACAATTCTGATGTGTACGACAAGTACGGCGTACATAACATTCACCGTGGGTGCTCGATGAGCAAAAAACAAGTTTCAATATGAGTACGTAGTTTAAACAATAATAAGGAAAATAAGAAAATTAATGAAAAAAAGAATTTAAATTTTTGTTAATTACAAATAAGATAAAATAAAGAAAAACTTAAATTAAACATATTAGTCATATTAGTCTTCTGGAGGTCTTTGTAAGTATGGACTGAAGTGGGTTAGAACTTTGCGCTTGAAGCTAGACAAATTTGAAAATTGTATTTCATGGAAAACATCGAGATCAGGTAATTTGTTGGCTAGTTCATTGTATTCGTTGCAGATACGAGTTGAGGGGTTTTGTAGACCTAGGTTTGTGCGAGAAAAAGGAGTGTGAAATATATTGCGAATAGGGTTTCGTGGATATTTGTGAGGAACATAAAGAGGGAATTTCTCAATTATTTCGCTGACGTTGATTTTGCCATTTACGACTTTATGCAAAAAACACATGTCAATACATTTTCGTCGGTCACTTAGATTAGTTAATTTGAACTTCTCGAGTCGCTGGTTATAAGGATGTCTATGTGAAAAAGTGGGAGTTTGAAAAGCTAGATATCTGGTAAAAGCACGCTGTAGACTTTCAATACGTTGGGAGTGTACGCTGTAAAATGGGCTCCAAATGATGCTCGCGTATTCGGTGTGGCTGCGCACTAATGCCTTATATAATAATAGTTTCGTTCCTGGTTTAAATCCACGACTGTTGCGTTTTATAAACCCTATCATCTGAGCGCTTTTGGATACGACGTTGTTTGTGTGAGATATAAAATTGAGTTTGCTGTCCAATATCACACCTAGGTCGCGAATTTCTTGGACTTCTGTTAGTTGTGTGGTGCCACATTTATATGTAGAAACAAGGGCCTTCTTTTTCCGGGTAAATTTTATAAAAAAACTTTTATTGACATTAAGAAACATTCTATTTGAGAGGCACCAGTTTAAAATGGAATTTATATCTTTTTGTAAATGGAGGGAGTCTAATTGAGAGTTAATGTTTTTGTATATTTTAATGTCATCGGCAAATAAGGACATTTTGCAGTGATGTATATGTTGTGAGATATCATTTATAAATAATAGGAAAAGAGTCGGACCCAGATGGGATCCTTGTGGGACACCGGACTCAGCTAAATAAAATTTAGATTCGGAATTGTTAACGGCGACTAGTTGAGGTCTTTTCGAAAGGTACGATTCAAACCATTTAAGCAAGGATCCACCGATACCGTATTGCGATAACTTTTGCAAGAGAATTCTGTGGTCTACCTTATCAAATGCACTGCTGAAGTCGAGGTAGGCCACATCTACTTCACCCCCATTGTCAACAGTTAGAGATATGTCCGAGACGAAAGTGATTAAGTTAGTTTGAACAGATCGACCATGCCGAAATCCATGTTGGGAGTCGGTCAAAGCATTGTCTACATGTTTATACAACAGGGGGCATATAAGAGATTCAAATAGCTTAGAGAAACAACTGAGAATAGATATAGGCCGATAGTTCTTGACGCTGTTATGGTCTCCTTTCTTAAACACTGGTACGATGCGAGCCTTTTTCCATTCAGAAGGAAAAATTCCGTCATCCATGGATCGATTAAATATAATTGTCAATGGAAGTGTAATAGCATTAATGCATCGTTTTACAAATAGAGGGGGAATGTTATCACAACCAGAGCCCTTCTGGGGGTCGATATTTGAAATTAGTTTACGTGTTTCGGACTCTGCAAAATTTAGCTTAGCTAGGTAGTTGTCGGAATTTGGTACTATTTGGTTATCGGGTGTATCAGAAACAGAACTAGGTGTGTATACAGATGAGAAATGTGTGGCAAATAAGTTAGCAATGTCAGGGTTTGTTTGGGCGACTGTGTTATCTAACTTCATCTTTGCAGGCAAGGCGTTTAGAACACTTCTCTTATTTTTAATATAGCTCCAGAAAGGTTTTGGCCCCTTGGAGATACCTGATTCTATTGTGTCTTTGTATTTTTTAAAGCATCCATCATATAGCTTGTGACAACGGTCTCTCAATATTTGGTATTCATAATAGTCACGAGGGTTCTTGTAAGTTTTAAATCTTTTACGGATCTTTTCCTTTTCTTTGAGTAGTTTGGTTAATGGTTTACTAAACCAAGCAGGGAATTTAGGTTTGTTGTTGGAATTTCGTTTAGGGACATATTTATCTATTACTACTTGCAAACTATCATAAAATACAGTCACCATTACATCAACATTCTCACAAGTGCCGAGCTCTTCCCACCAGTCCACACTTAGTAAATCAGATACAATACTTTCATAGTCACCCTTAAAAAAATTGTAAACATTGCGGGCTTGTGGACGGCTGTTAGTTACAATTGTTAGTGGTAGGCTTAACAATAAACTGGGGTGTTTATCATCTAATTTCGTTAAAATATCTATGCTATTGGTGACTTCAACATTTGGTATGTTTGTTATAATTAAATCTAGCATTTTATTATCACAGTTGTTAATGCAATTAACCTGGTTCAAATTATTCAGCGATAAGAAGTCAATAAAGCAATTTCCAATTTTAGTATTATAGTTTGCAGGAGTCATGTGGGAACAATTAATTTCCTTAGTCCATTGAATGAATCCTAGGTTGAAGTCACCTAGAATTACTATATCATTGGTATGATTGAGTACAAGATCAACTGAGTCCAGAAAGCTGCTAACAGACTTCAGATTAGCTGGTGGTGGTAGATAGACAACACACAGTGCAATTTTTTTCATGATTTTGTTAACTTCTAAGTTTATAATGATCCATAAGGTTTCGTTACTATTTTCCCACATTGAGACTCTAAATGATGGAACATCACGTGACACAGCTATCAAAACCCCACCACCGTCCCTTTTAGTGTGTCTACTACAGACTCGATCTCTGCGGTAAATTACATAGCGAGAGTCAAAAACTTCTTTATCTGAGATGCTTGAATTCAACCATGTTTCTGTAAAAACAATAACTTTATAGTTACATTCCAGTACATTTCTAAACAAATCTTCTGTTTTAGTTCGCAATCCTCTTAAGTTTTGATAATATATGTCTAACATTAAAAATAAAAATATTACTTTACTTATAGAACTATGAGGTTAAAAAGAAACAAGTAATTTAGTTCCTTACTAAATTAAGTAAAAAACTAATAATAATCTGGAACAGTCGTGTTTCCTATTTAATTTGATCAAGACCTTCAAGCACATACACACACACACAGCCGCAACGCTCACACATAGCTCCAGTTGTCCTGCATTACTTATTTTTATGTTCTGGCTCATTTCCCTCCTACATAGAAATCAGAGACTTTTTTCGGCTGACCATCAGCTTTGCACTTCGCTCTGCATAACGTTATAATAATATTTATACATACTTTTTCATATCGAATACAATTTCCGCTGCAATAACTCAACATTCCTGCGCAAAGCTGCAATTCGCAATACTCTAAATAACTGCACGTGATATTTCCGGAATCTTGTCCGGTATTATCCGGCTGCGTCCTCGGTTCGGAGGCGGAATGTCCGGCGGCCGGCGGCGATTCCTTTGAAGATCACATTAGGAATCTCAGTCCCGGCACTATTGCATATTCTATAGCCCAAAGCGGAGGAAAGCAGTGTTTATGTAAAGCTGAGTCCACATATGTGACAACGATCGTGACTCTGTGATCGTGTCACGGTACATGTTACGCTAATTACGGACGAGGGTGGTGACATTTCACCATATCCCCTACAAGAGTCCCCGAGTGGATCACACTGCGACATTAGGTTTTCAATCCGTGACCGTAACTAATACGCGTGGCAAACCCCGTCGACACATTTGTTTTGTCACGGTCACGTTGACAGAAGTGGACCCAGCATTAGGAATATCCGTCTTAATACTACTACACAAATTGTTTAGCCGGAGGCGGAGTGGAGTGGCTTCTGTGTAGAGTGTAACGTCCTCTTGCAACGGATATGAAAAACTCTTTGAGCAACTTGCAATTGAATTCGGATCTGTTTACTGCCTTTTGACATTCAAAGGAATCGTTTAGTCTGAGATGCAGCGCATCATTATTAGTCTTTCGTAGAATACATTCAAGGAGTTCCGCCTCACTATCACAAACGTCAATAGTTAACAAAATATTAACGACCATACGAACTCGATTACTACTTAGAATTACATACAAGTATCATAAAAAAATATACTTTTACAATTTAAAATAAAAAGATTAAATAAGTCAGATATTGATATCGACAATCAAAGAACAAAATAGGCGTACTCCAATCAAGTTGACGGGTACAAACGTATTCAATATTTGCCGCTCTTTACTTCATGGATCCATCAATTTTTATTACTTTCCATTTGTCGGTCGTTTGCACAGGGCACGAGTTATGATGCCTATTGGAGAGTGAGTGACTAAGCTTTGGCCAAAGACCCCTAATCGAAATGCCCAAACACTCATGATGTAATTGATTGGAGCCAACATGGGTTACGATTGCCTAACGCGAAAGACAAATTAATACACTGAAGCGAGTGGCGACCGGCGGGCGTGCCGCGGAGCGCTGTCACTTTGATACATTTTCATTAAAGTGACAGTGCCGCGCGACGCTGTCAAAATGTACAAAATGTATCAATATGATAGTGCCCCGCTGCTAGATCTATTATTCATCAAAGAAATCAGAGCTGTCGTATAATGGTCGTATAATAGCGATTATGCGTATGCACCCAGAGTTAAATTCTGTTAGCTATTGAACTAAAAACTACGAGAGATCTAGTCAAACACTCAAAATCTCAGACTTTCACCAATAACGCGGTTCTATAGTTATCAGACTTATATCCCTCTGTATAGAGACAATACGACGGATTTTTCGAAAAATAATCATCAACGTTTTCTGCTAGAAGTTCTTAAACTTTTGCTAATTGAAGTCATTTTAATAAGACGAAAGTGTGTTTACTTTCCATTAAGCAAACTCTATTTCCCCTGAACAATAACAGATAAGTTGTAACCGCTCCATTCAGGCTTCCATTAACGGCAAAGCTGTCCTTGGAAGCTGGCGCTGTATACGACCCTACGCTAATCCGCGACGTATACGCGCGCGGATCTCTTGAAAATATTTCTCTTTATTTAGTTATTTGCAAGGAAACGAGAGCCGCGCTCGGATTTCACAGATTATACTCAAAGCTTATGGTATTTCCTGTGTGATTATTTTTATAAATGGAGACGCGAAAATAGGGCTCTTGAAAGCATTGCCATGTTATGATAGAGGTTTGAAAGGTAGTGTGGGCACTTCGTGAGATAATGCTATACACTATAAGCCCTACCTATAATTTGACCATGACAAAGGTTTCGCCTTTTTGTGTATTGTAAGCAAGAAAATATTATCATAATCATAACTAGCACAGAGGAAAAAATGCATCTAAATGCAATCAAAAGGACCGCATTGCATATGTCAATATTGCGTGAAGATCAAGAACTGTCTTCCAGCATTGATTTTCAATTCACATTGGGTATTAAATTCTCATCTGTGCGGGCAGATGGGGCGTTCGCTTAATATCTCTGATTGTTGACTGAGCGGCGTTCGGTCGGAACGGGCGGCGCGGCCGGCGGTGGCCAGTCGCCTATACCTATATGCTGTGAGTGATTAAACCTGCCATTGTCAGTCTTTGACTTGATTGTAACATTTCCTTTTCCATCAAAAAACCAATCTTTTCACTAATTAATTACTAGTTTGACCTTAAACTTGTTTTCTTGGGAAATAGAAAATCTATCTAGGTTAAAGGAATCTCAGCTAGAGGTCATGTTTTATGTATGTGGCCCCGTGACGTGATTTTCAATTCAATTGTTTATAATTATATATTATCTACTTATCTACAAGAAATGTAAGAAAAAGTAATGCGTTAATAAATGTACGATAAATTCAATATCCACAACTATCAAACTCAAGTTTCTTTACAAATCACACGTAACATTGCTTTGCTTCCGTTTATAAGCATAGTTAGCTCACCTCGGTAACTTTGCAGTGTCAGAGGCGACACGGGATGGCACTGAGACGTGACCGGTGTGGGGACGACACGATTACCAATTGGTAATTAATTAAAGGCGATTTAGTATCCGCGGCACCGGTGACCTGTTACCGAGGCACGTCCGGGAATAATGGAGAAACACGACCCTCTGCGAAGAATTCCAGTGCTGTGTGCCCCATCAGAAAATCAGCATTAATTATTGAGAAAAGTGCTAAACGTTTACTACAAAAAACACAATAGTAGTCAATGTCTCGCTGTATATATCGTCGCGTTTTCTTTTGCGCGGAGGGATAAAGGTATCGATAATCGATACATAGCGGCTCAGCTGCTCTGTCAAATTTATATAATTAATAAGGTTTGACAAAATAATTATGAATACTAAGAACAATTTTAAACCAAGCAAGTTGTTTCGGGGAGTGAGACGAACCCGAATGATGATTAATTATGACAAGTATAAATTAGAACTGGGTTTGGTCCCACTTGAAGTTCCTTATGATGATTGATGGCCGATGACTGATGGCCTTTAACTTATGCAAGCGTGTTTAGACGTAGGCACCACTCTGTGACCACTCCACAGGTACCGCACTGCACAGGCATACAGTGGCAGCGATTGCTAACCGAGTAGTGACTGCAACCCAACCAAGTGCCAGCTAAATCTAAATATATCCTCTTAGACCGGTGGTAGACGCACCACGCACCGCGCACCGCGCGAGCATGCGATGTCAACTGATCGACAAACAACGAAAGTCGACAGTTCGAGAAATCAAAAGCAGTCAGTGAATGTCCTGCAACTATGTTCTGTCAATTGAAGTAAAATATATTTTTTGTCTTGAACTGCCAGAGCAGGCGTATAATTGACTCCTTGTCCAGTTGACAGTGAATGCTCAAGACCGGTGGGTGTATGTGTATGTCTATACTAGGAAGAGTACTTTGCTATTCAGTGGCGGTTTGAAGCGGTTGGCCTTGACTGCTTCACATTGTCCGTGCATGGCTTGCCTTACGCTTTGGCGTGCTCAGGCAGCGAAATGCGTCAATGGCCAAGAAAGTGCAGCACTCACCAGAGCACCGGCGATGCGTCTCCGCGGTCACCGAGGTTGATGGCGAACTGTAGCGGGGCCCCTACTGCCTCTATCCACACGTCCAGGACGATGGGCTCCAAGTTCTCGATCTGTGGAATCAAACTATTCATACTCGTAGAATGGCCTCTTAATTATTGTAAAAGCCTTTCATTGGGAGAATTTGTTATGAAGACTACAGCGTGGAATCTTCACGGCGCCAAAATTAAACGCGACCGAATGATGTAACTTTTCATGGCGTTATATTTCCACCGAAACCAGAAACTCCATCACAATCAGGATCTCTTTTCCTACGATTTTGCTACACTCTTCTAATCTTAATAAATATTTTAAGTGTTGTCCAGTCAGATGGTGTTTTGAACGAAATAATTATATTTATAGAGAACTAAGTAGATCGTTCGTTAAAATTATAACGAATCTAAAATTGATGTTCTACTAATAAATGTTCATTCCCCAAAAGCGGATTGAGGAATTCCAACAAAATACTCAAATATTTGAGCTGCAGTCAAAGCATGAATGTTATTCATAGGCCGCTTGTATTTTCGCGCGCAACACTCACTCGCATTTCATGAGCGTTTCGTTTGCGATATATCTTTGTTCCATTTTCATTCCGTCCACACACAGGGTCGTGAAACTTGAATATTTCCCTTTTCATTTCTTGCTTGCACAAAAGATTTGGAGGATTAATTGAAGAGTGAAACGTAACGTTAGCGTGCCTAGCGTTGCGAAACGTTTCCCGGTATCGAAACCGTGCTAGAGGCCGACACTTGAAAACAGAATCCAAACAAAAAAGTTTCGCACCAATGAAAATGGGATATAAAAGGGTTTACCGAGGGTGAGAAAAAAGTACTTACAAGTACTTATTTTTAACACAAAAATACAATTTAGGCTAATATCTTTATAACTCCATTGAGATTTGTTATACGTTAAAATGTATTGTGTGCTGCGCCCATTGTAACTCCCCCCCCTTCTCTCCCCGCTTTATATATACTCTATCTCATACTAAATTTTTTTAAATTAATAATTAACTTAAATTAAACTTAAACTTATCATCTAAACTCCTCGCCTCCCCCTACTCTCTTCTACTAATAATACTAATAATACATACTACATTCCAGTACAACTCCACTAACTCCGCACCTAACTCACTCTCCTCTATTCTACTTTACCTTACTTTATTTTACTTTATTTTACTTTATTTTGTTTTGGCCCGATGATCGTCTAGTAACCCTTCGTTGTGTTCCGCGTGTAGTAACCTAAATCCTTTGAATGTTCAGTATGGCTTCGCAATCCGTCAGTAGTCAATATCACAAGAGATAAACAATTAGAATATAGATTTCGCTGAATTAATAACGTTTGTTTTCTAAACTCCTAAATTATTATATGGCGTCCCTAGATAAACTCAACCTAATATTTCCGTTCCGTTCTACCTGTTATCAAATCCGTATTATCTAACTATCTAACCAAGTAGATCTTAATCCTAGTCCTCCGTTGTCCCATTTACAACCTTTCATTCAAAATTATAATTTAATAATCGTCAACCCTTTATCAACTTTTCATCAACCTTACATTTTTCGTAACTCATCAACCTTTCGCTCAACCTTATAGTTTTGTAATTATCACGAGAGTCTATGATTAAAACTTCCATTCTGAATCTACGATCATGACAGCGGCTATGACTTAGAGCCCCGCCCCGCCCTAAGTTGTGAATTTCGTCGGACCAGACTTGGATATTCTCCACCGCTTGTCGGGATTAAGTACCGCCTCGCAGTTACGAAATCTCGACGGAAAGTATTTACTTTCATTTAATTTACTATGTTTGTCTATCTGTGGTCTCCCATCAAATTTCAATTCATCGTTCTATTATCCGTCACTCTCACAGGACAAATGACACTGACAGCAACTAACATCGCTCCATGACAATAAGCTTACTTGTCAAAGTCACCCGTCCGAACTCATTTAAACAGATGTGAAATCTTTATGTTATCGCTAGAAAATACCGTGAAACTCGCCTATTACTATAAGTCTAGTATATCTAAGCAAGAGAACTTCATAAAGAGGGACTTCTTTTCTTTTATCTAAAGAGTATTCACGGTTCGATCTCATTCATACCCGGTTTGTAAACAATCTCACAACCTCCATTCATGATTCAACGAGGATGAAGGGTTATCAGCGGACATAACCCCCGCCATGGTCGAATTTCCATCCTTCTTATCTAGTTCATGCGGTTCCTCAATCCCACTTACTTATTTTAGCAAAAGGGAAAGAGGCCCCAATATTTAGAGATCTAAAATCTCGTTAAACCTATCCTAGCTCTACCTACTAGGAGCAACTACATAATACATTAGGCTTTATTTACCCATCTGTACATACGCCTAGCTTATTTAGCATAATATGGGACTATTGTCCAGGTTTCTATTTGTAGAATTATATTATGTGGTAAGAGGTTATATTTTCCCCTGTTGTAATAATACTGGTTTTATTTAGTTAGTATTTCAGAAGCATTGTTCTAAGGTTTAAGGATATTTTTCCTTTAGGTGTAGGTAACAACAATTATTTATTGTTTCAGGTTATTTCTCATTGGAAAACCTAGGAATTGTTTTAATTCCAGAAAGTGACAGTTCGTCTAGATAATTCTGTAACACTAAGATTTCTAGTGTGGAGCTGTAGTTCTTTCCATATCTATTCATGGAAGAGTTCAACGATGGAACGATTCAAGTCAGAGGTAGGTCCCAGTTAGTGACTTTCGAAGAGCCTTATGGAGAATCTCACTCTTTTTTAGTCATAAGAAAATCCAGGGAAGGTAATAGGTCATTGCCCATAAGTAGTCAATCTAACAGAGACGAACTCATTCATATTTGTCGTTCGTTGTTTCTTGTAATTAATGTTAGGGACAGAATTATTCCTTTCGAACCATTTTTCTGGTGTAGTACTAGTTTTATTTAAATAGTATGTTAAGAAGCCTTGTTCTAAGGTTTGATGGTAGTTTCCATTAAGTATAATGTCAATTCTTTGTTGATTTCAGGTTATCTCTCTATCGGAGGATTTTTAGAAAGTTCTTCTAGATAATTCTGTAACACTAAGAATTCTAGTGCCATAGTTAATACCATATCTATTGCATGGAAGGATTCAACATTGGAGCGATTCAAGTTGAAAGTAAGCCTCAGTTAGTGACTTTCGAAGAGCCTTATGGAGAATCTCACTCTTTTTTAGTCATAAGAAAATCCAGGGAAGGTAATAGGTCATTGCCCATAAGTAGCCAATCCAAAAGAGACAAACTTAGTCATATCTGTCGTCCATTGCCTTTATGCAGTTAATTAATCTTGAAATCAGAATTATTCTTTCCGAACCAAGCCTAAGTTAAATTATAGTTAATTTGTCCAGATTATTACTTTATTTATAGGTAGGTTATATTTATCCTTTGCAGATTCAGTCAGTAATCCTAACTTATTGTGATTTAATTGATTCTTTATCAGTTATGTTTAGTTTTCATCGTTCGTTTTCTTTCCGTCACAAATTATATTAATTTCTTAATTGTTTCCCCAAATGTTTACTTTATGAGTATGTAAAGTTATATTTAGGCTCTATAGCATTGTTATGATGTATAATAAAATAATTAACCTGTATTACAACTTGTTTCTTTCAAAGTAGGTACATATTTAATGATTAGTTTTATCAGTTTGATTGCCGGGCATCATATTGTTTAGATGTTTACTCATTCATGTTTGACTTAATGACTCTGTAAGTTTATTACAATATAGTTTATAGTAATATAATTGGTTCCCAAGGAAGTTTACGTTTCACCAGTTCATTTCTTTGTCATAGTATCTTTAATTTCCCCGAGTGTTCGTTTTATATTTTGTTGTTGGCTTAATTTTATGTAGTTTCCTATAATTTAAGATGACCCTGTCTTACAGCATTAATACCTCCCTATCAGAAGAAACCTATACTAAAGATATGTGTGTACCTTCTTTGTCTTGGTATTAAACTTTTAATTTCCCCTTAGTGGTTGTTTTATATTTAACTTGATTTCATGCAGTTTCCTATAGTTTAAGATGATCCTGTCTTACAGCATTAATCCCTTCCTATCAGAAGAAACCTAGGCTAAAGATATGTGTGTACCTTCTTTGTCATGGTATTAAACTTTTAATTTCCCCTTAGTGGTTGTTTTATATTTAACTTGATTTCATGCAGTTTCCTATAGTTTAAGATGATCCTGTCTTACAGCATTAATCCCTTCCTATCAGAAGAAACCTAGGCTAAAGATATGTGTACCTACCTGTCAAACACTCAGGGCTGTCCGGAGCCCACATTTAACTTTACCTATCGAAATTGGAACAGACCCGGTGCAAGGAAAGTCCAATGTGTGTGTGTGTGTGTGGCCCTACGCTCTTATAAACTAGCTAACTCATAGGGACTTACGAACCTCCTATGGCTAGCACCTCTTATCGTTAACATTATAATCTAGGTAGCTCTTATAAATAACACTCATACACTTATGAATCTTTATCTACTTACCCTAAGTTTCTTAAGAACTAAAACCTGTCTAGCTTCTAAGAAAATGGTGTGTATCTAACAGAAGCAAGCCTGATTATCACAACTTCGGAGTCATGATAACCAGATTTTCCCAAGTTAATTGTGCATGGAGAAGTCCCACAGGGAAATTCCAAGGTTGTCCTTTTCTAACTAGCTATCTAAAGTCCGGAGGCACCGGGAGTTTTGCTTATTTCTAAGCCCTAGGCCACCCTAAGATTTCCAAACGGCAACCTATCGTCGTAGTTTGTCGCCCCGGATGTCATACTGGGAAGGGAGTTTATGTCGTTGGAAATCGCCCTAACCATGTAGGAATGCCGTGTGTGTGTGTGGGGGACCATTCAGATCGACTTTATGCACAGGCAGATATATTTTCGTCACTGTCTAGAGGAATCACTCCGCCCGTACACAAAATACGATAAAAATGGGTGGTCAGGCGCTTCTAGCCACCCATGCCGGAAGACGCCCCTGAGGTCACCACATTCCTCAGGCTATCAGCTAAACTCTTGGCAAGCACCGTTTCAATTCGCCAACCTACGCGCCCTACCAGTATCAACAAGAATCAGAACATTCGCAGTTTGACTCAAGCTAACACAGGCCCTAGTATCACTTCCTATCTCCCCAGAATCGCTTTTAAGGATCACTAAATCCCCTTTGGAAGAGACCTAGCGATCCGTAAAACATATTCCTACGCGCTTTTCACTACTTCGCCATTTTGGTTTTCTCACTTTCCTAAGCACGTCCGTTCTCTTCGCAGTTTCGCAAGCCAAGAAGCCAGAGACTCTCGCGCCTCTCCTTACCTCCGCTCTAAATCTTCCGTCTCCCTCTTTTTCCTAACAAAGCTGTTGTCTCATTCCCCCATTCCTTCCAGTGTTACCAACATCGCGAGGTCCTTCCCGTACTTTTTAACCACTCCCTTCGAATTTCATAATTATTTATTATATAATTATTAATTTCATAATTATTTATTATATTATTATATAATTAATTATCCGTTTTCCATTTCCGCCTTGTCACAGACAGACTTGACCCTCTAATCTCTTACCATAGAGTTTCTACCTTTGCAATAATTAGCTTTTTTTTTCGATTGAATGCAATATTAATGTGTAGCCAAAATCTCACCAATCTGTCAATGCAAATCTCAGTATTCTGCCAAAATTGACAAATGTGTATTTTTATTTTGTGAAATGTAGCGAGTCCAATTCGGGACCGTTACAGCCAACCCCCAAAATATTCGCAGGTGTATTTATTTAAATCACCGAAGTAATATTTTTACCTCTCTGGAATTACAACAGTAATTATTTCACAAACATAAGAATACCAAACAACCCCCATTTTTCCATTCTTTTATTCAGTCAAAATCGATAAATGTGTAACCCTCATCTTGTAAAATGTGGCGAGTCCAAGTTGGGACCGTTACAGCCAACCCCCAAAATATTCGCAGGTGTATTTATTTAAATCGCCGAAGTAATATTTTCCTCTCCGGAATTACAGCAGTACGTATTTCTCAAACATAGGAATACCAAACAACCCCCATTTCTTTCATTCTTTTATTCAGTAAAATCGATAAGTTTGTACCTTCATCCTGTGAAATGTGGCGAGTCCAAGTTGGGACCGTTACAGCCAACCCCCAAAATATTCGCAGGTGCATTTATTTATATCACCGGAGTAATATTTTCCTCTCCGGAATTACCACAGTACCAGTTTTACAAACATAAGAATACTGAAAAGGCCCCCTTACTTATTATTTATTCTAATTTGCTCGTATTTGACTTCAATCGTGTGTGTGTATATATTGTAACAAGTACAATTGTGTATATGATAAATAGATAAATGATTGTTTGTGTTTTTAAACTGTATCCTAAAACTTTATTATTAGAACCAGTACGTGAACATTCCCCGCATTGAACATCCCCAAAAATCGCTCTCATCACCTGGACATCCCAAAGCCCAGAAGAAAAGACGGTTGTGAGGCGTCTCTATCCTAATGATATTATGTAAGCGCTTATCCCCCAATTTACTTATTTTTCGATATAAGAGATACATACTTACATTACCCCTCTAAACTCGGACATGCCGTGCCCGGCTTAAGGTACATAAATTGTCGATGTTCGCAACTTTCCAGTTCACTCCCGAATTCTTGATAGTAAAGCTTATGATTCAGAGCATGTGTAGTGTGCCTTGGTCTTAGCCCCGGGACTTGCACGTAGAGTGGATTCTTTATGAAATCGGCTTATACCGATGATTTTTATCAGCTGATCTAACCTAACACCAAATTCTCCTTCATAAAGAAACGTTGTAAGTGTAGTGTGTCGATCCGAAGCCAAATAGTGACAAACCGTCTTAAACCCAGGTCGATGGTTTACTAAAGCCCTTCATTCGACTAAAATCCTTTTCATAAATCTCTCAGCAACCCCCCTTCCAAACAACTTTCAGTCTCAAAATATTTGCACACCTTTCAGAACGTAAACTCTTATCATTTTTCACGCTACTCAAGCAAAGCACCAAACCCGCACGGATTATAAGACACGAATTAAGAATTTATTTCAACAATGTAAAACAACCCCCCGAATTTAAATTTATGCAATAGTATTCTATTATGTTTGTTTCGTTTTATTACCATTACCTTTACCTTTACCTCCTTTCATTTACCTTTACCTTATTCAGTTACCTTTACCTTTTCCTTTTCCAGTTACCGTTACCTTTTTCAATTACCAATACCTTTAACTCATTTCTTTTTCAAATAAAACTAGATATATATATATTTTTTTTGTTTTTATGATTATTTCATATTATTTTCTTACAGAGTTCTTTCAAACAATATTTCAACATCAACCTATCACATCCCACCGCTGGGCACGGGCCCCTCCCCGTACGATGCTTTCCCTCACCGAAAAGCGAGCGACAACCACGCCCATACGTTTCACGGAAACACACCGGCACGTGCCCACACTGGGACTCGAACCCACGACCCTCCGACCGAAAGGCGGACGCTCTCCCATTAGGCTACCACCGCTTCCATCTCATTAATTCTTATTTACCATCAGCTCTTATGATCCTTTTCATATTTATTACAATAATTATATTTTTAAACAATATTCGTTGGACTATTATTACTAAGTTGTTAAAAGTCTGCCTTACAATCTTCTATTCCATTTTACATTTATGTTTCTTCTCTTTATGTTTATATTTCTTCTTCTTTATAATTAATCTGTGTAAAATTTTATATTTCCTGCAACAGTTAATTTAAATAAGTTACCACCAAATCGTATTTATAGATGGTGACAACCCCCCGACATTTCCCCTCTGGTTAATCTAATAATTGTATATAATTTTTTTCTCTAATCGCTGCCTATTTTTCTTACTAAGATTTGTGTATTTTACGATTTAGCCTTTGATTTTGTCCTTTTCCCTAATTGTTTATTATATTATGGTATATATTAAGTTTATCTATTATGTTACTATGTATTTAAGTTTATTTTGTGTATAATATGTATCTATTTATTTATTTATTTTAATCTACGTATATAAAGAAAGCCACCGTCCGATGTCCTATTTACTCCTCTCCGTGCATGGTTGTCTGGAAGAGATCGCTCTGAGCGATAAGACCGCCCATTGTGACACTAATTGCAAAATTTGTCTTGTTTTAGTTTCAATCCTTCTTTGTTCTGCGGTGCCTCAATAAAGAGTTTATCTATCTATCTATCTATTTATCCTATAATAATATATTTCCCTCCATAAACATCAACCACCTTCCGGATTACAATGCCATACCGAACACCATCCTGGTCACGGCACCAATTGTAACTAATTACTTAGTCACCGAAGACGAAGTTATACTGAACCTAATTACCTTCTAATAAATTTCCTTTAAAGATTCTAATCTAAATTGCATCTAATAATAATCATAACCAATAAGCTAATCCTAGTCATAAGTACAAACGATCCTGTTATTAAACTATCCTGATTTTAAACTATCCTGGTCTTGACTATCCTGGTCCTAGCTATTCTAGTTTTGACTATCCTGGTCACGCTATTCTGATTTTACCCATCCTGGTCACGTTATCCTGATTCGACTATCCTGGTCACGCTATTTAAGTTCTGACTATTCCTGGTCACGCTATTCTGGTTTCGACTATCCTGGTCACGCTATTCTAATGTTGACAATCCTGGTCACGGCACCAATTGTAACTCCCCCCCCTTCTTACTCTCTCCCGCTTTAAATATACTCTATCTCATACTAAATTTTTTTAAATTAATAATTAACTTAAATTAAACTTAAACTTATCATCTAAACTCCTCGCCTCCCCCTACTCTCTTCTACTAATAATACTAATAATACATACTACATTCCAGTACAACTCCACTAACTCCGCACCTAACTCACTCTCCTCTATTCTACTTTACCTTACTTTATTTTACTTTATTTTACTTTATTTTGTTTTGGCCCGATGATCGTCTAGTAACCCTTCGTTGTGTTCCGCGTGTAGTAACCTAAATCCTTTGAATGTTCAGTATGGCTTCGCAATCCGTCAGTAGTCAATATCACAAGAGATAAACAATTAGAATATAGATTTCGCTGAATTAATAACGTTTGTTTTCTAAACTCCTAAATTATTATATGGCGTCCCTAGATAAACTCAACCTAATATTTCCGTTCCGTTCTACCTGTTATCAAATCCGTATTATCTAACTATCTAACCAAGTAGATCTTAATCCTAGTCCTCCGTTGTCCCATTTACAACCTTTCATTCAAAATTATAATTTAATAATCGTCAACCCTTTATCAACTTTTCATCAACCTTACATTTTTCGTAACTCATCAACCTTTCGCTCAACCTTATAGTTTTGTAATTATCACGAGAGTCTATGATTAAAACTTCCATTCTGAATCTACGATCATGACAGCGGCTATGACTTAGAGCCCCGCCCCGCCCTAAGTTGTGAATTTCGTCGGACCAGACTTGGATATTCTCCACCGCTTGTCGGGATTAAGTACCGCCTCGCAGTTACGAAATCTCGACGGAAAGTATTTACTTTCATTTAATTTACTATGTTTGTCTATCTGTGGTCTCCCATCAAATTTCAATTCATCGTTCTATTATCCGTCACTCTCACAGGACAAATGACACTGACAGCAACTAACATCGCTCCATGACAATAAGCTTACTTGTCAAAGTCACCCGTCCGAACTCATTTAAACAGATGTGAAATCTTTATGTTATCGCTAGAAAATACCGTGAAACTCGCCTATTACTATAAGTCTAGTATATCTAAGCAAGAGAACTTCATAAAGAGGGACTTCTTTTCTTTTATCTAAAGAGTATTCACGGTTCGATCTCATTCATACCCGGTTTGTAAACAATCTCACAACCTCCATTCATGATTCAACGAGGATGAAGGGTTATCAGCGGACATAACCCCCGCCATGGTCGAATTTCCATCCTTCTTATCTAGTTCATGCGGTTCCTCAATCCCACTTACTTATTTTAGCAAAAGGGAAAGAGGCCCCAATATTTAGAGATCTAAAATCTCGTTAAACCTATCCTAGCTCTACCTACTAGGAGCAACTACATAATACATTAGGCTTTATTTACCCATCTGTACATACGCCTAGCTTATTTAGCATAATATGGGACTATTGTCCAGGTTTCTATTTGTAGAATTATATTATGTGGTAAGAGGTTATATTTTCCCCTGTTGTAATAATACTGGTTTTATTTAGTTAGTATTTCAGAAGCATTGTTCTAAGGTTTAAGGATATTTTTCCTTTAGGTGTAGGTAACAACAATTATTTATTGTTTCAGGTTATTTCTCATTGGAAAACCTAGGAATTGTTTTAATTCCAGAAAGTGACAGTTCGTCTAGATAATTCTGTAACACTAAGATTTCTAGTGTGGAGCTGTAGTTCTTTCCATATCTATTCATGGAAGAGTTCAACGATGGAACGATTCAAGTCAGAGGTAGGTCCCAGTTAGTGACTTTCGAAGAGCCTTATGGAGAATCTCACTCTTTTTTAGTCATAAGAAAATCCAGGGAAGGTAATAGGTCATTGCCCATAAGTAGTCAATCTAACAGAGACGAACTCATTCATATTTGTCGTTCGTTGTTTCTTGTAATTAATGTTAGGGACAGAATTATTCCTTTCGAACCATTTTTCTGGTGTAGTACTAGTTTTATTTAAATAGTATGTTAAGAAGCCTTGTTCTAAGGTTTGATGGTAGTTTCCATTAAGTATAATGTCAATTCTTTGTTGATTTCAGGTTATCTCTCTATCGGAGGATTTTTAGAAAGTTCTTCTAGATAATTCTGTAACACTAAGAATTCTAGTGCCATAGTTAATACCATATCTATTGCATGGAAGGATTCAACATTGGAGCGATTCAAGTTGAAAGTAAGCCTCAGTTAGTGACTTTCGAAGAGCCTTATGGAGAATCTCACTCTTTTTTAGTCATAAGAAAATCCAGGGAAGGTAATAGGTCATTGCCCATAAGTAGCCAATCCAAAAGAGACAAACTTAGTCATATCTGTCGTCCATTGCCTTTATGCAGTTAATTAATCTTGAAATCAGAATTATTCTTTCCGAACCAAGCCTAAGTTAAATTATAGTTAATTTGTCCAGATTATTACTTTATTTATAGGTAGGTTATATTTATCCTTTGCAGATTCAGTCAGTAATCCTAACTTATTGTGATTTAATTGATTCTTTATCAGTTATGTTTAGTTTTCATCGTTCGTTTTCTTTCCGTCACAAATTATATTAATTTCTTAATTGTTTCCCCAAATGTTTACTTTATGAGTATGTAAAGTTATATTTAGGCTCTATAGCATTGTTATGATGTATAATAAAATAATTAACCTGTATTACAACTTGTTTCTTTCAAAGTAGGTACATATTTAATGATTAGTTTTATCAGTTTGATTGCCGGGCATCATATTGTTTAGATGTTTACTCATTCATGTTTGACTTAATGACTCTGTAAGTTTATTACAATATAGTTTATAGTAATATAATTGGTTCCCAAGGAAGTTTACGTTTCACCAGTTCATTTCTTTGTCATAGTATCTTTAATTTCCCCGAGTGTTCGTTTTATATTTTGTTGTTGGCTTAATTTTATGTAGTTTCCTATAATTTAAGATGACCCTGTCTTACAGCATTAATACCTCCCTATCAGAAGAAACCTATACTAAAGATATGTGTGTACCTTCTTTGTCATGGTATTAAACTTTTAATTTCCCCTTAGTGGTTGTTTTATATTTAACTTGATTTCATGCAGTTTCCTATAGTTTAAGATGATCCTGTCTTACAGCATTAATCCCTTCCTATCAGAAGAAACCTAGGCTAAAGATATGTGTGTACCTTCTTTGTCATGGTATTAAACTTTTAATTTCCCCTTAGTGGTTGTTTTATATTTAACTTGATTTCATGCAGTTTCCTATAGTTTAAGATGATCCTGTCTTACAGCATTAATCCCTTCCTATCAGAAGAAACCTAGGCTAAAGATATGTGTACCTACCTGTCAAACACTCAGGGCTGTCCGGAGCCCACATTTAACTTTACCTATCGAAATTGGAACAGACCCGGTGCAAGGAAAGTCCAATGTGTGTGTGTGTGTGTGGCCCTACGCTCTTATAAACTAGCTAACTCATAGGGACTTACGAACCTCCTATGGCTAGCACCTCTTATCGTTAACATTATAATCTAGGTAGCTCTTATAAATAACACTCATACACTTATGAATCTTTATCTACTTACCCTAAGTTTCTTAAGAACTAAAACCTGTCTAGCTTCTAAGAAAATGGTGTGTATCTAACAGAAGCAAGCCTGATTATCACAACTTCGGAGTCATGATAACCAGATTTTCCCAAGTTAATTGTGCATGGAGAAGTCCCACAGGGAAATTCCAAGGTTGTCCTTTTCTAACTAGCTATCTAAAGTCCGGAGGCACCGGGAGTTTTGCTTATTTCTAAGCCCTAGGCCACCCTAAGATTTCCAAACGGCAACCTATCGTCGTAGTTTGTCGCCCCGGATGTCATACTGGGAAGGGAGTTTATGTCGTTGGAAATCGCCCTAACCATGTAGGAATGCCGTGTGTGTGTGTGGGGGACCATTCAGATCGACTTTATGCACAGGCAGATATATTTTCGTCACTGTCTAGAGGAATCACTCCGCCCGTACACAAAATACGATAAAAATGGGTGGTCAGGCGCTTCTAGCCACCCATGCCGGAAGACGCCCCTGAGGTCACCACATTCCTCAGGCTATCAGCTAAACTCTTGGCAAGCACCGTTTCAATTCGCCAACCTACGCGCCCTACCAGTATCAACAAGAATCAGAACATTCGCAGTTTGACTCAAGCTAACACAGGCCCTAGTATCACTTCCTATCTCCCCAGAATCGCTTTTAAGGATCACTAAATCCCCTTTGGAAGAGACCTAGCGATCCGTAAAACATATTCCTACGCGCTTTTCACTACTTCGCCATTTTGGTTTTCTCACTTTCCTAAGCACGTCCGTTCTCTTCGCAGTTTCGCAAGCCAAGAAGCCAGAGACTCTCGCGCCTCTCCTTACCTCCGCTCTAAATCTTCCGTCTCCCTCTTTTTCCTAACAAAGCTGTTGTCTCATTCCCCCATTCCTTCCAGTGTTACCAACATCGCGAGGTCCTTCCCGTACTTTTTAACCACTCCCTTCGAATTTCATAATTATTTATTATATAATTATTAATTTCATAATTATTTATTATATTATTATATAATTAATTATCCGTTTTCCATTTCCGCCTTGTCACAGACAGACTTGACCCTCTAATCTCTTACCATAGAGTTTCTACCTTTGCAATAATTAGCTTTTTTTTTCGATTGAATGCAATATTAATGTGTAGCCAAAATCTCACCAATCTGTCAATGCAAATCTCAGTATTCTGCCAAAATTGACAAATGTGTATTTTTATTTTGTGAAATGTAGCGAGTCCAATTCGGGACCGTTACAGCCAACCCCCAAAATATTCGCAGGTGTATTTATTTAAATCACCGAAGTAATATTTTTACTTCTCTGGAATTACAACAGTAATTATTTCACAAACATAAGAATACCAAACAACCCCCATTTTTCCATTCTTTTATTCAGTCAAAATCGATAAATGTGTAACCCTCATCTTGTAAAATGTGGCGAGTCCAAGTTGGGACCGTTACAGCCAACCCCCAAAATATTCGCAGGTGTATTTATTTAAATCGCCGAAGTAATATTTTCCTCTCCGGAATTACAGCAGTACGTATTTCTCAAACATAGGAATACCAAACAACCCCCATTTCTTTCATTCTTTTATTCAGTAAAATCGATAAGTTTGTACCTTCATCCTGTGAAATGTGGCGAGTCCAAGTTGGGACCGTTACACCATGTTGTAACATATGTTGTTCTGCTTGCGAATATACATACTGTAACTTTGTACTGAATGTTGAAACATTCATGCTTTACCTGTATCACCGTTTCACTTAACCAAGAGAAAACTTGTTAAGGTAAACTGCACGGGAAAATCAAAGCACCGCCAAGACATCGCTCCGACGAGCATCAGCGTTTACATATTTATAAGCAATTTAATCTTCTCGACTCTATGGCGCAAAGTCAAAGTCGACGAAAAACGAACCGCTGAACGCTGAACGACTCCGCGCTACATTCAAGTATCAGCCTTTAATTTTAATGTATGCTACAAAGTCAATTAACACAAGTCACGGCACTTTATTCAAAGTTGACAGATTGAAACTATTATCGGTAGCGAACTCCGCCTTTGACGAGAGAATCCCGCCGAACATCAAAGGTCTGACACAAAGTGAATAAAGCGTTTGACGCCGTCTAGTTCGGCGAGTGCCTACCGTGTAATTCAACTTCGGTGAGTACCCGCAAGCGGCGCGCGGCGCGGCGCGGCGCGGCGTGGCGCGGCGTGGCGTGGCGCGGCGCGGCGGTGAAACAGGTGGTAGGCGTCGAGTTAGCCGAATTGTTTGATCTACCCTCCTTTGATACATTCATGTCAATATTTGGATACTATTACAGAATATCAGAGTTGGTAATTTATCGCAGAGTCGTAAATATCGCCACGCAATGACGGAGTCAAATGATACAAATTCATAGTGTCGGCATTGTGAACCAACTTCGTGTGTTAATATAATTTTGGTCTGTTGACTAAGTTTTGTCATTCGGAATGTACGTTCAAGCATCTAGACGTAGACGGTTGTTGTAGACAGTTCAAATAGTTGTTCAGCTGCTCAGACAATAGGCACACCTGTGGTGTGTGGTGTCTGTGGCAGTTGTTTTCACGCTCCGCTGGGAATATAACAGACTCACTAAGTAACGTTCCAGAAACTGGCTGTTTATCTAATTAGGAAAAGGTTCAGTGATATTTTAAACTTACCAAACACCTCGATAGAGAGTAAAATGGAGAAATTTCAAACACATTAATCATAATAACGCATCACAATCACACAGAAAGAAAGATCCTTACCATGGTCCCATACATACATAGACTCAACTGATCTCTGTGGTTAACATACATATTATTTGCCATGCCCGGGAACCGTGCCTGCAAAGTCCAAGGCTGATGGGCCGGCTGGCAAATTGACACTAGAGAGAATCTGGCACTACCGCACTGGACAAACAAGAACAGTGGAACCTTGATAAGCAGCTGGTCTCGGTAGAGACCCCAGCAGTCGGCGTAGACCCGCACGCGGACGTGGTGCCGACCGCGCGCGCTCACCACGCCGCGGCCGCCGGCACCGCTCGGCGTGCACTGCACCACCACGCCCGACCCGCACACGTCGCTCGCCCATTGATCTGATTATTAAGGAAAAATGGATGCCATCATCAGCCTATATTCGTCCACTGCTCTACGTAGGACGTAGGCCTCTTCTAGTGAACGCTGCTGTCTCAGTACTGTGTCAGGCTCCGCCAGCCGTGCCACGCAAGTCGTCACTCCACCTAGCCAGCGCGCGCCCTACACTACGTTTGCCTAAGCGCCGTCTCCACTCTATAACGGAGACTGAAAAATCTATAAAGTTTTCCTAGATATTAAAAAGTCACCCGAAAATACATTAAACTATTCATTTGACCTGTAAACAAATAGCAACTATTATTATATAATATACAAGTTTTGGGAGAAAAATTATTTGTAATATAACAAAAAAAATTATAAATATTTAAAATAAATTTATTGGTTTTAATATGTTATAATAATAAAATGTTTGTTACTTTATAACGTACATGAATGACATGAGTCTTGGAATTATTTTTGTCACAGCTAAATAATACACGAACAAAAATAATGACCACATCTATAAAAAAACAATTATATTTTATGTTTGTCACAAAACTTGCGAGCGCGGTCCAATATACTTAGCCCTCCGAAGCAATATCACCCGTACCGTATTATATGACACGATAAATAGTTATGGTACTCACTATAATCCGACTCGTCGATCATGATTTAGCACCGATATATAGATTACACCCCACGTACATTATTAATGGCCATCTAAATTTCCATTAAATTGTTTAAATATTAATATCTCCAATATCGATATCCGCAAATATTGAAAATTCGTTGCGATATTCCAATCGTAAATAAGTAATGGTCTCGGCGGCGTCGGCAGCGCCGCGCCGCGCCGCGCGCCGGAGGGTTGCCAATAATTATTAAAGCGGGATATTACATTGGTCAACAGGACAATTAAATGTCCTGCTATTAGTATTCAATTCAATTCAAATAAGCATGACTTACAGTAGAAACGATAAGGCCTTCCATTGCACTAAATATAAGATAGTGTTGAGCAGCTCATTATACTACCTTTTGTTAGCTCGCTTTATTCTATTTCGCTTGTTCTAAATATTTTGTCTCGTCTATTATTTCAAAATAAATGGCAACATTTAAGTGGAAACTGCTGTTTAATTTTATGAAATCCCTAAATCATAAATTACCGTTCCGTCTGTCTGTGTGAAGGTTTGTCTCGCCAAGGATCCGAAACGGCTCACCGGATTTGAATGAAAATTACAAAATAAAATAATATATAGAGATCTTAACTGTCGTGTTATTAAAATTTTCGCTTATTTATGATTTCGATATCTAGGGTTCGGGAAATATGCATAATATAAATATATTATTTATCCAAGTACAGCGCGAACGAAGTCGCGGATTACAACTAGTCTATATTAAAACTCTATAATTTTTAAGCTCTTGATATTCAAAATTGATTGGCTGATGTGGTGCTGGGACGGGTTTTCATGCGCTTCATGGACTTATTATAACGACAAAAGTATTTTAACATCGGCGTGCTCTTTTTAATGGACCTTTCATTTAGTCTTTAACCGCGAGGTAGTTACATTTTCTGTTATACAATTGTTTTTGGGCTTCTTTTTTCCCTTTTTGCTTCCTCAAATTTATATAATGGGAAGTCATCCTGGCCCATACACCTTTATGTTGTCATAACAACAGCTCTTCGCGCTGGTAATGTTATGTGTATCAAAATAAATAGGTAGCTATAAATTCACTTTTTGTATGTTTTTGTGTGTCGTAAACTGTCAAATTAGTAAATCTATAAGTACTACGAGTATATTATAATTATTATGAAACGCGTTTTTACGTTATCAAGTCGCATTAAATTTATTATGAAAATTAATTAAATCAATGTGCCACATTATGTTATAATGTAATCACGGACTGAATAATTATGATGAGTATGCATGTTAGGTACATATATTCTAATCAACTGATTTTTTTTCAGACAGACTACGTTGATTTTAGAATATTTTGTTACAGACTTTCTAGACATATATTTTTTTTAGAAAAAATGAGTAAAAATGTTCATCATCGTTCTTTTAAAAAATATGGTTTATAAAATATATTTTTTTTCGCACAGCCCTACCGCTCAGTTCCATTGATACTCTCAATGAAATTGGCTCAGCGAGGCCGGTGGCAATCACGCGCGATATCGCGCTGGCACCGGCCGCTTGCTGCGATAACATGCAGCTGACCTGGAGATGCGAGCTACATTCAGTTATCGTATCGTAATCCCTGCAATATCCACACACACTGCTCCAATGACTTCATCGATACAGGAGCTAGGAAATACGTAACGTTTGATCTTTGCTCTTCGAACACAATGCGAACAGAAGTCAAACATTGGATGTATTATATTTAGATTGAATTACGCATTATCGGGGGTTTCAACTAGAACGCAAGTTTCGCTTCGATACAACTATTAATAACTTACTAAAGTTTAAAGGCCTCTTTTGAAATGAATGTTTGCTTGTCCTCTAGTCTCTGCGCGCACATCGGCAATCCGATTTATTTGAAACTTTATAACAGTTTTTGTTGACACTGCCGAGAAAGTTTTTGGTACAGTATCTTCAACATTACGTGACGCATGACTCATATCGGACATTTGTTCCGGGTATGGGGCGTTTCGCACCGCGCGGTGCGAGTCGACCCAGTACTCATTCTGCATTGGTCGCTTTGCAGCATTAATGAAATGTGATGCGAATTGAGCCAATCTTTTTTGAATTGGGTCTTTCGCACCCCAATCTAAAGATTTAGAATCTAGAGTGTACCTACCAATGGAAATAAAGTCTAATTTGAAGTTAAAAAATAATAATATTAGAAGTACTCCGATTGTGTTGATTGAAACTTAACATCAAACGAATTTACTAGAGAGAAGCATTAATGGTGGCTTAAAATGTTATGCACCTGTACGTAATTTGATGGTGCTAAATCCCGAAGTACAAAGCAGTTACGTTCCACGGATTACTTCCGGGGTACAGTTAACCCGGTTAAGCCTTGCTTAGCCGGCATCCCATGGGTGGGATATAAGCGCGCAGCTCATGTGATAGCAGTTACATAACTCACACGTTACACAGCAGGCAGAATTAAAAAAAAGAAAAACAAAAGACTGTTATTATTACGCATACTTATGTTTTTTTTTTTGACGTATAGTATTTTTTTAATTTTAGATATGCTCAGCTTCTTTTGAAGCGGACCCGCACGATATCGCTATCTAGCTGGAGAGGCACAGCCCATCTAGATAAGTTATAATCTAATGCAAAGCTCTCTGGGAGACTCACTCAATAAACCTACCTAGACTAGCACAAGGACGTTTTAAATTACTCTATGGACCCGGCATGTACCTAACTCTGCAAACAAAAAATATTTAAGTTTTAGCGGAGGTCGCGGGGGACTACGGAAACGCATTACACTAGCGATTATTAAAACCAAGACCGAGAGCGGAGATTTCAAGTATATTACCCTTATACGAACATGCGATCATTTAACTTGGACAGAGGGAGCTAAGGAGCGTGCGCTAGATCTATTGTTAGATCGTTTAAGGGATTAGCACCACCTTACCCGCGGGAAATAAACATTTGTAATTGGAAACTAGAGAACTAGTTTGTCCTTCCTATTCTACCCGAGGTCTCGAGGTGCAAGCCTCTCCTGCCGCGGCGAGTTATTCAATCCTTGATTGTCAATAGTAGATAATAAATGCCTCCGTATTTAAGGTATAAAGCAACTGTTAAGATAAAAAACATTATTATTACTTATCTTTTATTTATTTATTCTGTAACGCAAACAAACAACTCAATCCAAACTTCACTCACTTCACTTTTCTTTTAACTTCTTTTCTTTTAACTTCTAAGTAAATCTTATCTAACAAGACCTTAACATGTATGAAGTTAACTTTGTTTGCAAATAGGTTTTATCTATCATATAATAATGTCTGTGCCCGGCTGTCTATTTACTGCGTATCGCAATGGATTCTTCAATATTTGTGAAAATTTTGAATCAGTTTTCTATTATTATTTTTTACTTTTACTTACGAGTTCTTATTGCACCAAGCCGTTCGGTTTAATCTATTTAGATAAAAAATGAATATTTGTCTTCTATGCGTTTCTAAGCCATTGATCAGATTGTGGTGAGACTTTGGTATGGTTTTCCGAAGCCCACGAGGATTACTAGCCAAAAAAAAAGAGTGTGTGTACTTATGTACACGCGTTAGAAGTTATACTTCTAATTATATTATATATATTATATTATTATTATATTCTATTATATTATTTTCTTCTTTAAATACAAAAGGATTGAAGGGGTTATGCCACTTTTCGCTAGGTTGACGTTTGACAAACACTCTTGGTCGTTTAATTCCAGCTCGAAGAATATTGTTATAATCTTCATCAGAAGTAATATTGTTATTTTTATAAAAGGAATCTATATCAGAGTAATCATTATTTTCAAGGTTAATTCTTACATTTTTATAACGTTGAGCATGTTCTTTAAAATTTGGTTCATCTTTTTGCATCGGTGATAATATTGTAGTGGATCTACTAGGCATGAAAGGTGCTTCAAATCTGCATTGTTGAGGTTTATTTGCAACTATTTTTTTGTAGCATGTAAACGTATGCTTGTGTGTTTGTAATTTAATATTGTTTGATGCTTCTTGAGATGAGACAGATATTAAATCATCAATTAATTTGATAGCATCCAATTTATTTTTGTCGAGTGCATCCAATGGAGCATTAGCTAACCACAGTAGTGTATGAGCATGTGGACTACCACGATGATGAAACTCAATCCGTTTAAAGTAGTGGACAACATAGTACTTTCTAGTACTTCTTCAGCAATTTTTTCTGTGAATACACTTGTTGCTGGCTTGCATGTTGACTCACAATTTCTTTTGTTTTATATTGTAAATCTTATTATAATAATGTTGTGGTGAGGAATAAACGCTTACCAAGCATTATATAACTTATTTTTTTTACTTTTTTTTTCACAATTTCACAGTGAACACAATACCGGTTTGTCTCATGAAATTAACTGAGCAGAGAAATTTCTGTTGAAATTTTTCCTGAATTTTCTTTGCTATAAACCTCACGGAGCCCGATACCTTTCCAACGAATGCAAAACCGTGGAAATCGGTTCGTGCGTTCTAGAGTTATAGCGTCAGGAAGGAAAACCCGACTCGTAAAAATTCACTCTCATCATTTTTCTCCATCGCGCCAAAAGAAGTATAAGTTCAAAAAAGCACTATTTTATACTAAACATGGTATCGCAACGCATGCCGGGTAAAGCTCGATTTGTTAATCAAAATAACCGTATTTACAGCTAGTGCCGTGGGGTTTTAAAAAAGTGTGTACTTATGCTACTGTCACCGTTCCACTATAAGTTTACCACATGTAGTGCCATTTAGCCGTCGGACAAATCCGGGTCCAGTGCCGGCGGGAACGGGCGCGGGCGCGGGCACGGGTGCGGACGCGGGCGCGGGCGCGGGCGGCGACAATGCACGCCAACTATAGTTCAGCTAGTTAGCGGACGCCCGCGGGAAATTACCAACTATAATTAGAAACGGAACTCGTACCGCCCTTTTAATGCGCTCATTTGGATAGTTAGTCGTTCGGAAATTGAGAGAGTTGTTCAAATAGTTATAATTAATTTGAAAGCGTGTTTTAGTTGAAGTGTTTGTGATGCTCCACATGAGTCTATTTAGTCGGTGTTTGCGAACTTACACGCAACGCTATGTTACACGTAGAATTTCATATATTGGTACCTAGAACTATTTATCTACATATATGTTTCTGGAATAATTAACGTTTTCATTATTTAACTCGCATGTAATAGTAATTTGAACTGGCGGCATTTGCTTTATAATAATTATGACAAAGCTGTTTGTGGAATTAATTATTCGCAGAATAGTTATTTCAATTGAAATAATTTTCAGCTCAATCAGTAAATGTCCATGCATGGCGTAAATCAAGCTGTGTACTCATAAGTATGAAAACGAAACAAACAATCGAGACACGTAAAGTAAAGCGAAATTCAGCATGCGTTTTAGAGGTTAAATGTGGTTTATCTTGAAAGAGGTGTGGCAATACTGACGAGGCTGTGCTTAGCCGCGGTATTCAACAATAATCCATTCTTCTACACTAATAATTATAGTAAAGAAGAAAATGTTGAATGGAAATATTCACAAATCTTTACCACTCGGTGCAAAGAGACAGGTCGCTAGTTGTTAATATTTTGGAAATACGAAGATTCCTGGAACGCCCAGAAGTTCCGTAGTAATGTACGAGAATATTTTCCCGGAAGCCCTCGCTCTACACCCGGCGCGGCGCGGCGCGGCGCGGCGCGGCGTTCCTGCAAATTAAGATTGATTCCCACCCTGCGCCACTCGCTTCACAAGTACGCCATTTTTACGGCTCATCGGCGGAAACAAAACAGTTTAAAAGTGACATTATTCAAGCTAAACGGCGCTAGCTCGCAAGCACCACAAAGAGCGGGGACGCCGGCGCCACCTCGTGGAACATACAAATTGACACTTCATTTACATAATTGCCCTCACTTCGGCATTCACCGGCTCCTAATGAAGCCGGCTCTTTCGAGGATATTTTGAATATCTTTGATTGAAGCTTGTTCATAACCGCGTCCGTCCTCCGCTCCGCTACCTTTGTTTTCATCTCTATTGAAGGCAACCAATTTATTTGCAAAGCTGTCATTGGCAAACATAGCTAAGTAATGGCATTAGTCGTGATTGATTGCCCGAGAAACTTGATGGATGAAATATTGAATCGAAACGGTTTGCCAAGTCTGGTTCTAATGCTCGTAAAATATCCAATTTGGGATAGAATACTTTCCTGCACGCAATCTACCTGGGTTGGGACTTATTGCTTTATTTTCCTTGTATCGAGAGACTGCGTGCTCGAGGCTCGCTCGTTTCTTGTTGTCGTTTATGTTTCAAGGGAAGATTTAGTTTTCGTGTTTGTGATGGCATGATCAATGTTTACCTTCATTGAGGGTCCTGGTATGTCGCCGGGGCCAGTTCCTGACGGCGGCGCTCCACGTCGCGCACTGCGCCGACTCGTTGCGGACGGTGATGGTCCGCGACCGCACTGCACCCAGTTACTTGCTTATTATTACGTATTATTAATTATATTGTAATATGTATTATGCAGGGATTTTGTATGGTTTATTTTTGTAAACATTCGTTGATATTGAACAATATAAATATAACTTCCACAACGTGATTACGTGACGCGCCTTGTGTTTTGTGTTCGAACGTGATCTAAGTAATGACTGATTTAGAGGGTTTTTTTTTCTAGCAGGAGTCTTCCAAAATGGTATAGAATATTGCCAGCTAGATCACCTAGTAAGCCATTTTACATTTCTCGAGATAACAACGCCTGTAATCTTATATCTTTAAATGAGCCATTCTTGTATATATATATATATATATATATATTAATTGAAATTTCGGAATCGGCTCCAACGATTTTCATGAAATTTAGTATATAGGGGGTTATATATATTATCGATAAATCGATCTAGCTAGGAATCATTTTTAGAAAATGCCATAAAAAAAAAAAATACCGAGCAAAGCTCGGTCATCCATATTAAGCTAGAGACGTCTAAATTTTAACAAAAATATATTTTTTAAATTCTTATTTTGAACACGCATCTCATCGGCTAGTGGTCGTAGAGGGTCGTGTTGGCGTTTGTTGTTATACTGTTTTATTGTGTCTTTTTGGTGTCCATTATAGAGCTTTCTATTTTTATTAGTGTGAAGTACTTGTCAACTTCAGCAGGTAGTTTGGAAGATAACTCGCCGAGCCCACGCCCGGGGACAGTGTAGCTGGCCGGCTCGTATGCACACTGCACACGCTCCACCGAGGACTATCCCACATGAATCTGAATAATGCGAGCCGTTTGCTCCGACACGTTTCACAACGGAACCGGAATAGCAATTCACTGGGAATTTATGGAAATGTCTAGCTTGCCGAAATAAAATACTGATGCGTCCCAAGTTGCAGCTGCATAGTCATTTTAGTCGCAACATTATGGACTTCTACGACAGAAGACATTTAATATGCAGTACTACATACAGTACGGACAGTCTCTACGCCCCGTGATCAGCTTCCCCGGATCCGGAATCGGGTGGACAATGGGGAGGACATTCAATAAAAATATTAACAGAATATTATACGCCCAAATGTAATCACAAACGGGTTAGTATAAACCATCAAACTAGCGGGTTGACTTTTATTTTCGTCGCGTAGTATGTTTGAGTACATAAATACGCATTCGGCGCGGGACAAACGTCAATCATATGTGTAAATTGTCAAACTGCTTATTTTTATGAAGTGTCCGTGGTGTGCCTCTACTTGATATTGACGTAATAAGTCCTAGATTCCTTTTCAGGACAAAAGCAAAGACGTTTTTGTTGTGACAAGGAACAAAAGCGTTCACTTGTTTAATGTTTAGCATTTCTTTGTTGGATGTCATTGTGCCTCCTACGTCTTTATTTTAATTAATTCTCTTTTGTCCCCTTAGGAGTGAAAACAGGAAAACGGCTCGCCATTTGTCACCGGTAACTAGCATTTCCTGATTAATCTTCGTCGAGGTTATCATTCCTTGTTGTCGTGTCGCGCTCAATCAGCCCGAGACTTCGACGCTTGACGATCATAATAAGATTTGCAATAAATAAGCTCCTTCTGTTGGTAGCTACTTAGTGAGAATATTTATTAGAACGGTATCTGATGATGGGTAAAGTTTCTTCCCCTTACGTTTCGAGAACAATTTCCTTCTCAATATGTAACATAACTATTACGAAAGACTCGGCGAGAGTGTACGGCTGTCATAATATTGGAGTCTCCTTTGATGTATCCATCAACGGTGAACCTTGTTAGCTTCAGAAGAGAGAGTGCAGATGTCGTGCAAAACATTTGTTTGCTCCTGTCACAGGGTGCACAGTATTCGCTAGATGAAACATGTAGGGCAGGATTTGCGCAAGCTCCAGGCGGAGGACTGATGCGTCTCACCCGTCCGTAAAGGAAGCTGTCGGAACTGCAAACAGGCCGCCGCCGCGTGTTCCGGCACCACCGGCTTAGTGGAGGCGCAGCACCGGCACACCCGCGTCAGCGGCGGGGGTTCCCATACTGCAACAAAATTTTTGATGCATTTATAATTTTTTTTCAATTAAACATTGACCGCTGTGATGGCATGTCACCGTCAGCAGGGCTTGTTTGCTTTCAAGTTTAAAAAACACTGTGTTGTTGGGTGTTGTCTCAGTTGCTCGAAATAACGGTACATAATTTTTATTTTTGAAGTTTTTTTTTCAATAATTCTGTATTATTGTGTGTATCATGTCGCTTAAATTTAATATTAAGATCTATGTAACATATTATAGTATAATGCAATAAATGATTCTGTATGTATATGAATATGAAACGTTTCATATGACGAGTGTACCGCGCGAGTGCGCTCCCGTGCTCTACTCGTTATTTGGTGGAAAAATAAGCAATCTGAGCCGACACAGCACCACTACAGTACAGTAAGGGTCGGCCACACATGCCTACAGTCTACTATGAAACATATTTTTTCTATTGTTTTTCATAGGCATGTCATGCGAGCAATGGAAATTAAACTAAACACAGTTTAAATTCAAGTTTTGACATTACAAAGCCACCATGTAGCACGGCTACGAGCTAGCCGCTACGCACTCGTAGCACATAATACTCGTAGCTACCATCAATGCTAGCTACGCTTCTCTCGTATCAAATTCCTTCGCACATTTTATACTGTAAACTGTTTCGTAGGTACCTACGAAATCATCAAAAATGAACTGACTCCCTCAACTGAAACACTGCGCATGTACATTTCAAAGAGCCTCATCGCGACACTGAGTTCCATAATCAAAAGACAGAATATGAAAATGGCACCCACACGAGACTTTGAATTAACCTTAATTTCCGTTTTTCTCGCTGTAAAGACACACAGTGGTCGTTTAGAGAGGTCGTCCTTTCATCGCGCTCACCTCAAAGCGCCTTAACTGTGCGGAGGGGGAGATCGGTCGCGGGGGAGGGGAGGCCGCGGGTCATACGTGGAATTAGGTGATGTCCTATCTCATCCCGCCTTTATGTGCCTCGGAGGTACAAATAACGATGGAAACGTGAGGTATTGCAACGGTTGTGGAATGAGCTCTTTAAAGCAATTGTTAAAAGCTTCATTGGAAGTTTCCTCGCGGGGTGAGTGAGCGCTTGCGAGATGGCGAGCTCTCGAGATAGCGGTAATTTACAACGTTGGGCGCCGAGATAAAGACGTTGCCTAGTTCGAGGCCCACGGATAATTGTTTTCTGCACTCTAGCAAAACGTTTATTGGAACGCCTATTTATTTTACTTTACAGTGATTATTTCGACCGGTAACATTGCGTTTTAGAATCTTATACAGAAGGATGGCTTCGAACCTGACACTGAAAAAAAGAACAGAACATAAAGCAACTTAAAAGACCTTTCAAATATTTTGCGTTGTTGAAATTTAATAACAGCAAACAAAATAAACAAGTCCATTACTACGATATCATATTATAACTAAGTTGTATCCGCGCGAGTACCCACATTTCATCGTAAAGTAATTGCATAAGGTTGCTTCGCAGGATAAGTTGTTTCGAGCCGCTGTTGAGTGGAGCTGCGAGCACAACCTACTCAATCACGTCGGTAGCGAGCCGGCAGCCGCCACTTTACTGATTACGACAAATATCCGAACTGAACGAATGCGATACATAATATGTTGCGAGCAGACTACTTCCTCCTATTGATAATATTGCAAATCGTAATATTCGAGAGGGAAAATTTATTAAATATTTTGGATATTACAATTTTTATTACCTAGTATAATAATACGTGCGTTCATTGGGACGGTCGAGTTGTCTCAGGCACCACTGGATGGATGAAGTAGGGGAGGACTTGTTCGAGCTCCAGGCGGAGGACTGGCGGGCGGTGGCGCGAGACAAACCGAAGTGGCAGCTCTTATTGTGAGAGGACAAGACTTATTTTGGGTCGTAACGCCCTCCTAGTCAGTTAGTATGGAATAATAAAAAGTTTCGAGTCTTAGAGCTAGACTATACGTACGTGCTCGGTATCTTTTATAACTATATGGCCTAAATTCACCGTCGTTATACGCGTCGTCGTGTAGAATTTAACGCTGAAATAGCTCATAACGTCACGTTCTCTGCGACACATCAAAAGAAAAAGCGAGAGAAAGGCCCGACTGAACTAGTGACACCAGCTAGAATACCAATGGGGGGATTTAACGCTATAAATCTTTTACAGAAACTAGCTGAGCTTCTTGCCTTGTAAGCATAACTACTGACTACTGGAACTGGGACCTAAGTGCTCTTGAAACATTAAAGGATTATCTACCTTTAGGTGATTGAGGCGCACACGACAATGACTAAGTTTGCATGGCAAGAAAAATCAATTGCGATACTACATTGTATATTTCCAGCGTTTCCACCAACTGGGCCACTAGTAGGGGCAGCATGCATCCCTACTAAGCATTTTAGCAGTGGGCGCACCCTGGCCATTCAAAGCGCGTCATCGATGTCAAGCTGGCTACTCCTGACACCACGATGTTTTGACAGAAACGAGTCATCGTTGCAACACCGATCCAAAGAGAATGAAGTGCTGCAGCGTACCGATCTCCGCGGGTGGGTGGCCGCCCTCGGTCGCCGGGGGCGGCTGCGGTCGCTTCTCCGGCTCGATGTATACCATCTCGTATTTGCAGCGGCATTTTCGGTCTGAAAAAATACAAATTATAATGTTCCTCAAAAATATTATTATCAGATATTAGCATACAGCCGCGTCTTCGTCCGCGTGGAAATAAAAGCATAATATTTTATAGTAGTACAAAATTTACACAATTTCCTTCCTCAGGGTTTACAAAATTATATTATTATCTACATTTTAAATTGTATATAGATCCGTTCAAACATTTTGCTATGAAAAGGAAGCTAATAGACAGAGTAACAACCAGAGGTAATTTTATTTATATATTATTAATAGAACAGCGGTGGTAGCCTAGTGGGAGAACGTCCGCCTTCCAATCAGTAGGTCGTGAGTTCAAATCCCAGTGCAGGCACGTACCAACGTGTTTCTGTTATTCGATTCTATCAAATTCTTACACAAATAGGACGCTAGGTGTTAATTATATCGACCAAGCCGCGGGGCCTAGCTAGGACAAAATAAATTGTGGAAAATAAATGAATACCGAAACAAAACCTAATTCTATTGAGATCCGGTCGACTGTTTCCGAAGCCCTAGCAATAAATAACAATTTATTCAATCCTATCGCCAACAAAAGCAAAAGCGAACTACAGCAAATAGCTTTTCCGAGTAGTGAAATTAGCGATAGTTAATCCGAGATATTTTTATCGATCATTTGGATTGTTCATAAATCTCGATGGTTCTTGACGATTTTTTCTCGCAGTCCAGTTTAAGTAGATCCGATTGGTTTTTTAACATATGGAAGGAAATAGTCGTGCTCTGTGGCATGGATTGAAATTTTTTCGAGTTTCAACGACGACGACACTACACGAGAGAGTGAAGAATGCAATGACGAGTCAGTCGAGTTGAAACAATCAAAAATCTCGATTGTTCAGTCGGGCGCGAGGCGTTTATAGACTCGATTGTAATTTTGCACCGAATACAATTCTTTCGATTGTCTGTACACCTCCGACTCGCCCACCGCTAGCTGTGGCCGCCGGTACCGACCTTTGCTCTATCAATATTTATTACAGGAACTGTTCCTAAAGCTCTTGTTAAGCGGGTTCCTTGGGACGATTACCTGACTAACGGCTTCTTGGAACCAACAACGCGTTTGAGAATGCGGACGTTGTATGTTGCGTATTTAAGTTCTAATATTAGAATGCTTGTTAGGAGATACATTTACTAAGGTTCAATTGTATAATCCTTTGGCCTTGTTTTTGTACATAAACCGATTTCAATAAATATTTCTTTATTTGAAAATATATACTTTCAGATGAGACCCATTCATAAAAGTCGGTTTTTTAGTTCAAATAATTATATATTTTTGTAAAAAAAAAAAACTAAATAAAAGCGTCACTGCAGATATTATGAATATATTTAACAAATGTGTTTGTAAAGTTAAGCGGATAACTCCTTAAGCAAAACTGCATTGCATCCAAAGTCAACGCGGATTGTTAGTTTGTCGCGGCAGCTGCCAGCAGCTGTCGTCTGCAAGAACAGTTTCAAAGCCTTTATGTTTCCAAATTGTATAAAATAACTACGTTACGTGGATGGTGGCAGCCGTTTAAATGCAATGGAGGTGCGCCCGCGATAGCTCCCCAGGAACAGAAACACGCCCCACCAACACATTACAGTGAGCTGCTATCGTTTTATAGGTACTCAGGGGAAATAAGAAAATTGAAATTGAGAAATTGGTTCACGTGCCAATACATAGCGTAAAGCTTTCTTATTTTATTTATTGATATTCGCAATTATGTTAACCCTGAGAAAGAAAAATTGACCGCGTTTTTTTTTTCGGCGTCGCAAAATTATTGTAAAATCCATATGTTTCGGTAATATACCGAGAAATAAAATCGAAAAAAATCGTGAGTAAAATTCAAGTCAATGTATTTTGAATCATCTGTTGACGTAATGGAACACTTGAAACATTCAAAAATCCAACAATGTTTTTTAATTATGAGTGGAATTGACATTTCAGAAGCAATCTGCGCTGGCGACATGCCAGATGTTTAAGTGCACGCCTGTGAAACAAAACGATTGAGGAAGTTTTAACAATTTTGAGACATTTCTGAAACATCATGATACAATTCTAATATGATGAACTAGCAGCGCCTGGCGGTTTCACCCGCGATAACTATTATCCCACAGGAATCGTAATTTTTTGGGATAAAATATGTCCTATGTCCTATTCCAGGATGTGAAGTATCTGTATACTACGTTTTGCCAAAATCCCTTCAGCCATTTCGCCGTGAAGAGTTAACAAACATTAACACACACGAGATATAGTTTTGCAACAAAGTAATTATTATAAGTGAAAGTGCGTGACTTCAAAAAGAATAGCTTTCCATCTCCCCGGGGCCTTCAACACTTTGTTTACGTTAGTTTCTGGCCGAGAACGAAAACCGACGAAAAACCTTTCGGCCGGAGAAACGTTTGCGATCGCTGACCGTTATTTATTAATCTCTGAGGGCTGCAAGAAACGGCCCTTTGTTTACAGCTCCCACAATAACTTGACGCGCAAAACCGGGCGGTTTTATTGAAATAGTGCCTTTCCACCGACGCATTTATAACTAGGAAGGCTCATCAGAAATGTTGTAATGCAAGAATCCGCTTGGGGATACACCCAACCTTTGCCAGATATTCACCCGCAACAAATTGTATATCTCATTACTGAATTCCGGTTCAAAAGGCAGGTTCCAGAAAAAAACCGGGCATTATGATATTTATGATTATTAAAGAATGATATTTAAAGGATTACAATAACTATAAAATATTGTGCAGTGGTGATGAGTGCAATTTTCAATTTAAAGTTATGGGTGGCACTGTAACTGCTATGGACAGGCGTGAATCGGTAACGACAAAAAATTACCAACTCGAAAAAAAAATCGCCTTATTTTAGAAACAAAATTAATTAATTAATTAATCCGTTGACTAGTTTTAGTTTTATACTTAACTTTAACCAATGAATTGTGTATTAAGTTCTATAAACAAAATTATATCGCCAAAAATATAGGTAGATAGATAAACTCTTTATTTAAACACCACAGAACAAAAACTTAAAAACTAGAACAAGACAAGTTTCACAATTAGTGTCGCAATGGGCAAAATACACTATTCTAAATATATTTTTTCCAAATAATGCCATAGTTTTTATTAACATCGGGTGGGCAATTTAGAAAACTAATGCCCACCCAAAGGTATGATAAAAAATAACACTAGAAGGCACACGAGGCATGTACTCATTGCTTTGCTGACTGCGCCTCAGTTTCCAAGTTCCACGTTTCCTCCCCTCATTCAGGGACGTCACGAGCAGAGCTCACACAAACGTCCCTTTATGATTCAAGCGCCATGTCGAGGTACGAGTACTTCTGGTCGCATACCACTTCCATTAGCTTTATTTTGAAAAGGTTATTGCGGTTTGCGAATAGCTTTACTTTGCTTCTGCTAATTAAGAATACAATTGTTTTGTTGTTCTAGCATTGCTCTTTGTCCGCGCAAAACTATTGTAAGTCAAAAGTTTTTCTAGAGGTCACCTCGAGACGTTGGAATTGTTTAAGATACAATTTTCTTTGTGTCTGAATAGGATGATGAATAAAGTTCTGAAGTTATTTTTGGTCCTGTGGCAGGTAATTTAGGAGGGTTGGCGGTCATGTCAGCTGTCCAATTTTGTTCATTTTTGTTTACTGTAAATATATTTTCACAAAAAATGCAAAAACGACCTGACAAACTTCTCCTGAAGTGTCAGTTAGAAAGAGATATTTAACTAAGTAATCTGTCTGTTATGGATAGACATGGCACTTACCGTCAGGTTACCAACATGAACATAATTTGTTATTTTGATGTAATCGTAAAAAAAAACTTCAGAGTGTTGCCACAATAGATAGTTTCATCGATAGGGGATAGAATTAAATAAGTCGACGTCGATCGATAGTTACTGTATCCAGCCGAAACCACCTCACCAATCGATCCACTATCAATCGATTGACGGATCGATCGGTGCGCTAACACCCTCCAGCAGAGGTCAGTTTGGTTTTTGCTAACTTCAGCTACTTTGAAGTCTTGTTTTTTTTTATTTATATTTACATAACTAAGTGGTTGGTTGCAAGCGATGCTTGACCCTCGGCCTCGCATATGCACGAGCCGGCGGATAGAGTAGGGCCGCCGGGCGCCGCCGTCGTCGCCGCGTGCCGCCGCCGCCGCCGCGCGCCTCCGCCGCCGCCGCGCGCCGCCGCCGCCGCCGCACGTCGCCGCCGGCCGCATAATCACCGTCGTGTGCGCCGGGTAATGTTGACGATCCATTGCTTATTAATTTTAATAAACTTCTTTTGAGCTAATATTAGAATCATTTCGCTGAACAAATAAGGAACAATCTTATGAATTAACAATTCATCTGATCAAATAGAAATAAGAGAAATACGCAATTAGTTCAAACGAGAGAGCACTTTGTTTTTACTTATTAAAAGCTAAGGGTGACGAGCGGACTGTGAAGTGTGTGAGGTTGCAGGTTCGATTCTCACACAGGGTAATGATTTGTGTAATTTGTGTATTTGCCCTAAGTCTTACTGTTTGTGTGATCATGGTCCTCAAAGTTTCTGATTTCATAGATAGCGGCGCAAACAATAACAAAACATTTTAAAATTATGTCTCTTCGTAGGGCTTCATGATTTTGTTTCCAGCCACATCCAGATTTCGGTTCATGACTCGGTTACAGTTTTATATTATTAAATACATAAATATTAGTGGAGCATGTCACTAGCTCGCTTTGAATGTTATCGTATGTTGTGTGGGGCGCGGCGGCGGCGGCGGCGGCGGCGGCGGCGGCGGCAGCGGTGGCGGCGGCGGTAGCGGTGGCGGCGGCGGCGGCGCCAGGAAGCCGGCGATCACGCGAGTGTCTCATATACTAAGCGACACGTCTGCTTCGCCGCCGCTGTGCAGTAGTGTAAACACTGTGCCGCCGCACGAGCCAGGAAATATCATAATTTAAGATCAGAAAAATGAAACAAAAACTAAAAAGATTTAAAATACTTTGCAGTGATTTCCATTTTATTCTCAGGACATATAACAAACCCGGAAGATGATGATGATGGTATTTTAGTAGGTGTCACATACTGGAAATTCTAATAGTATAACTATTAGCAAAGTTACGTCCAAAAAATATATGTAACTACCTAATTAATTTTAAGGTACTATGAATTAAGATAGTCAGCATTTTGGCGTTATACCTACCGTAAACTATAATTATCGTGAACTAATTGTGAACAAATACGAGTATAAGTGGCTATTTATTTAGTCTATTAGTCGGCTAATTAATGTCCTTCTATCGAGTAATTCCCCAATAAATTACAAGCCTGTCCAGTAAGAATCTGGACAGTTCGGGACAGTAAGCAGTACAGTTGGATAAGGAAGAACACGATAATGTATGTCGTACAAGGATAAATATGAGTTCGCGTTATCTGTGCGAAACAGTTGACCGCAAACGGAACTGACACTTGCTATCTATTCCTTTTTATTTTTCCTTGAAAAATACCGTTTTCCTTTTATATCGCATCCGCAGGCGTTAATTTTCCTTATTGCATCGTCAGCTTGTTCCGCGCCGCGTTTGTTGTTTAACGCGGAGCCGCAGTGTGCGTTGGTACATTCACGGACAAAAATCTCACATTGAATACACACATACACACGCGCGCACACGCACGCACGCACCTAATATTAATATAAATCAACGTGACATTAACACGATTCCCTTGATGTTTTATTAAAACCTTTTATTTAATTTCACCTACAGTTATGTTTTAGAGTCAATTTTGACCCATTTCCCGTTGTTTTACTCGTAATTGAGTTGAAATTTTGTATGGCTGTAAAGTTCCAATGACAATACAATATTTGGTGACAGCGAGCTGACCTGATGGTAGAGACGGAAGGTAGACATGGAACTCTTCAGTAATAAACAGTAATTTAATGGTGTTTGAACTCATTTTAATGACCAGCTTGCTGTACTGAATATGTATTTTATAAAAGCATATTTTATCATTTTATAAAAGCCCTCTAACGTTTCCCAAAAAATAAAATGCCTCAATGTAGTTTGGCTAATTATGTTTAACGATTTTTGTCACTGACTGTATATTGCATGCCCTTTAATGTTATTATTCTTAAATGTGCAGACTCCTAGATTTGATTTTTAAATCAGCACACTTTTTAATGTAATTAGCAAGAGTCGAAAAAGCTTTTTTCATTCTAACTCACTTATTAGCTTATTGCCGGCCCCGAAGGCAGCTCACAGGTTGGTACAGTTGTTGCTGTTATTGATGTTTTTGCATGTGCCGCGTCGCTTCGCGTCGCTTTGTATTGTTGCGTTTTTCGCTCGCCTACAACAGTGAGAATTCCACAACAGTCCAAGTTGTAGTGCGATACGAGCTCAGTTACCACAGTCGATTATTAGGCCAATACAGTATCTTATAGGGTCGCAATTAACTTAGCAAAAATATGGCGGTTACGCAAGTATCAAACTTGATAGGTTTATCTCATATTTTTCGTAAAGTCAGAAACCAAATCCAATTCCATCTGAGCATTTATTAAAAAATAGAAAATCTTGTCTATTGGTTTAACTTTCACATCGTTTCACGATATAACCATTTAGCAGCGCACGTTTATACATTTTTGGTCTCAACTTTGATACCTTTTTTATTTATCCAATCATTCTAAATCACGTTACAATCTTCATAAATGCTACTTGAGCGTATGTTCAATTTAAATAAAATGATTGAGGTTTATTCAAAATTTTAAATCGATGCTGGTTTACAGATGTTCAAACATTTTCAAAAGTGCTACAACCTCGCCTTAAGCTGCCGTGTTGTTACAGTACGCCCATTAATGAAGGAGAGTAACAAGAGCTTAACCAAAGACTTAGCGCCCCTCGGCTTAGGGCACCTATACATAATTCAGGAGCCGGCGGATCTGCATAAAGTGCGTCGGTAGTACTCAGTGAAAACATCCCTAATGGAAGTACCGGTATACCGGGACTGGCCTACGGATTACGCAAAACTTTGCAGTAGCAAAGCGACAGCAATCAAGTCGCAAATCGTCACTAGAAATCGTAAAATACGGAAAATCACCGCCTATCCGCCTATTGTCGCAGAACGCAGTTTGGCCATAATCACTAGCGCCACCAGCGACGGGACTGCAATAGATAAGCAATTACCGCAGTTATTTCTTACAATAGTGACTCGTTTGACAGCAATGATCACTAGATTTACATCTATCGTAAGCCTGTCGCGAGATACATAATAATGCGCAGGTAACTGCTGACATTTTTTTTCAAGTATGAGCGCCATTAATCTCAAAACATAACAATTCTAGAACGTTTATTCTGTAAATATGGAGATGAAAAATATATCACCCGCGTGGACACTGAACAGGTTTGCAAAGGTGGGATTTCAAATTATAATTATAGGTACAATCTTTTAAATAAAAAGAATAAATTAAAATGATTTCATTTAAGGTATAAAAAACACAATAGCGCCAAAAAAAGAAAATACTAATGTATCAAAAAAAAAAAACGATAACAAAATTTAAATAATAGATAAAATTAATAAAGCAGTAATAATACCTATTTTGCATTACATTTACGTCCGATTTGCACTCCAGAGCACCCTAGCCCCGAGGGCTTTCCAGGTAGTCATACTCCGCAGTCCATTCAATTTTAGTTGCTGTTTAAATTCAGTAGAATATCATTTTTTTTCTCGTTAGCCTTATCTTTAAAATAACTGAACCCCACGGTTTCACCCTGTAACTAACCTAACCTACCTAAATTAAAACGAAAGGAGACGCTTAACGAATAAATGGCCAATGTGATCGTCTACACCCACGTTGTGAAAATAAAGTAACCCTAGAACTTTTAGAGTCAGAGACAGTTTATAAAGGAACACAAACTGAGATTAAAGAATTAACCTAAAAATAATAAAACGGTAAAAGTTAATTATATTGTCCAGAGATAACAAGGAAAGGAAAGGAAGGATTTGGTACTCCTTTTTTTCATATATAAAAAGAGTCTCCCACTCGGGAGCGGAGTAGGCTCCACCCCGCCTACTCCTGTGAGTGCCATCCTTTTGTGCACCCCCCGGGGACAAGGTGTAAGGGAAAGGAAAGATGGGTTAGGCTTTATATGTACCGCGAAACACCATTCAGTCCAATGTGATTGATGCTCTCCCCTTTTAACCCATTCCCGGATTATGTTGTTTATTCATTTGTAATCATGTATGTTGTAATAGTATTGTTCATCATAAGTTTGACCTTATTAGGTTCTTTCTAATATTTGGGTATTTTCCCAATTATAATAATTTGTCGAGCGAACTATGGCTTTAGCCACAATCAATCCACAATGCTTAGACAGAGCAGTAGGTACACCCAGGGGACCCACAGATATGTATCCTCCGTACAATCGTGATTTTCCAGGAGTGCTGGTTATCTAGCTGCGGAAATGATGGGAGTATCATTATGTGTTGTGTAAATATTGTATATTCATAATTATTAAATGTAGAGTTGACCATTTATGGTTCTTTACAGTATTGGTCATTTTCTCTATTAAAAGATTTCGTCAAGCGATCAATGGCTTAAACCGCAATCAATCCGTAATGCGTAAACAGAGCAGAAGGTACACCCAGGGGTCCCACAGGTATGTATCCTCCGTACAACCGTGATATTCCAGGAGTGCTGGTTGTAGAGCTACAGAAATGATTGAAGCCTAATCTCATATGTTTCACCTAAGAAACCAGATAATATGATAGAAGTTGTTGTAAGTATACGTTTTAACAGTACTCATTTAAATAAACATTGATTTTAATCATTAATATCACCATTACACCAATCACATCGAGACTGAAACAACGGAGATGAAATAACGGAGAGATTGGGTAGGATTAAATGATTAACACTTAGACTGTAATGGAAACCACTATGGTTGTGTTTCCCGCAGTGAAAGTGTTAAGAGGAGGAAAGCTAACAGGAGTCGCGCTCCACTATCAAAAGTTACTGATTTCGCAGCAATCTACTGTGTGTGTTTGATGATAGTGTGTGTGTGGGTTGAATCAATGAGAGGTGAGCAATTGGCCTAATTGAACACTCTCCCACTAATCCGGTGTATAGTGTGGGGAAATATGTGTGTGCTGCGTGTATAGTGTTTGTGCTTGCAGAAAGTCGTGATCACTAGTAGCAACCCATAGAAGAATTCTAATAACCTAGGGGCGTGAGTCCTCGGACATTACAACAATCCCAATAAGTCACATACTAGTTATGAAAACGCCGTCAGTGTGTGAGTGTGTGTGTGTGTGTGTGCGTGTAGAACTACTGCAAATCAGTAATTAGTACTTTTAAAGGTTGTTTATACTTAATCTACGCTAGGGGAAGTTACCTGGACAATGTAAAACCTTTACCTCCCTACCAAAATTACCAATAGAAACATATTTAGACAGTTCTCAGTATCTCGCGCAGCTAGAAGGGTTGGATAACCCTGTCGCTGTCAACGTAATGACTACGAAGAGACCACCCCTCCCAGAAGGAAAAATTGATTACGCCTTACTTCGATAAAATTGGTTAGTAAATTTCATAATTGACGCCATGCGCATATAAATTCTTATAGATCTAAAATAAGGTTGTATTGATTCCGGAAACTGAAGATAAATCACCGACTAATTTTGCAGTAAGCACACCAACGTAAATAAGTTTAGTTATAAGCTGTAAATAGACAGTAAAATAAAAAATGTATCGTAGATTCAATCCGGAAATGATGACTCAAGTATAATTGTAGGAATGTTATCGATGAAAATAATTGTTTGTTATAAGCTGTGAATAAAAGTAAATTAGGTAGAGAACGGCGCGTAATTTCAAGCTGAAAAGGAACAAATAAATTAGAGTATTAGGCGTTGTCGACGAAAAGTAAAAGCTCGTAACAAGCTGTAAATAAAAGGTAAATTATGTACAGAACGGCACGTAATTTCGAAGCTGAAAATAAACACGTAAAACAAAACGTAAGGTAGTGTCAGTGAAAATAGCAATCTCAAAATAGAGAAAATAGCACGGGATAAAATAACGAATATAACAGGAACAAGCTGAAAATGGACACATAATGAAATTAATACTGCCAGGAGAACAATGAGTGATTTTTATATTAATTTAAAACTACGAATATCTATCACCCACTATTTCAACTGGCTCTGCCGAATCGGATCATTACACATGGGTTAAGGTATGATAAATTATCAATAATTATTGCGTGTTATTTTTAATAAGGTAAGCTAACTAATAAGCTAATGCTTCGATAGAAGTGGAACAATAAGAGTGAACTAACAATAGATCACGATCCCTATGCGTTTCGATCCCAAAAGGCTTTGTCTTAAAATATACAACTCACGACCTCAGCTTGAAGATCACCTTACACCACCACTTCACTAGACCTAACAAACACTAAAATACTAGAATAGGAATCAAAACTTAAGTTAATTCACTAGTTTAACTATATACTTGCAATTAAGGTAAGAACGAATTACTCTCAAACTCTTCTAAGATATTATAATTTAGACCGCGCTATTTAACACTGCAATTAAAACGGATTACAAGAAAGGACTCTAATTCTCAACACTTTTTCACTACGATCGCGAGTCGCGAAACCAACAGATGCGCGTGCGCAGTTAAGTGGTTTTATCAGACCCTCTCGGTGGAGCCATTGTAGTCGCGATTATTCGAGCTTACTCCCGTGTGTCCCGGTCGGAGGTTGACGGATCACTCCCCTCTCCACGGTGCCCTCTCCCGAAAGAAACCTCAATACACTTGAGATGTGTATGCGAGCAATAATATTTATATTTTAATTTCTGCTGAGCTATGGTTAGGTACATTCACCCCCAAAAATTTTAAAAGGTCTATCCGGTTAAAATTTTTCAATAGGATCTACAACTTAATGAAAGTCGCAAAATATTTAATTGAGGTTTTACTTTTCAAGACTGACCACCTTACTAACCACTTTTAACGGAAAGCAGTCGAAACCCTTATTGCCAGTCGCTCCTTTGCGAGGAGTGTGCTGATTGTTACCAATGACCACTACACCTATGCGTAACAATCCCGTTTCCTACAATAGATTATGCTGACACTGATATCGATCATAATCATTGGCTCCAATAGAAGTTACCATCTATCTACCTATCTATCGAAATACTTCAAGGTTCAGGCGAGAAGTAGATGGTCACTTCATTGATGCAGAAACCTTGGACCCGATCACTATTTATAACTCTGGTAATTATTATTATTTTTTATATTCAAATCTTATTATTCACGAATCTATTATTTATTTTACAGAGTAAGCTCTCTTCACAACGAACCGCAACGGATCAAATATTTATTTTCATCATAGAGATCCCCCGTTGTTCATGAAGCGAACAAAGAGAAACTACTATTCTTTCTAATACTCGTCAAATGTTTACAATACAATAAATAATAAAATTAAAACTGTTAATTGTTTACGCCTGATATAACGAACTTGAATTAGTTTACGACTTCAAATACGAACAGTGCCTAGTGTGTTAAGTACTTTGAGCCAACGTTTGCAAACGCAAAGCGATCTTAACAATAACATAAGCAAGACGGCTGTCATCGGCCGGTGCTTTTATTTCAAAATATGTCGGCACTTGAAATATTTTGTGGGGTCCTTTCATAAGTCGATAACATAAACAGCAGTGTGAATAAAATATTTATTTACTGACGTTTAAAAACCGTATCGCTTTGTAATAGAATATCGCCGTTGTGCTATACAGTGTATCTTTGTCTGAGCCCTAAGGTAAATCATATATTTATTTACTGACGTGAAAATGCGGTATCGCTTTGTAATAGAAGATTGCCGAGATTGCCGTTGTGCTGTACAGTATACCTTTGTCTTAGCCTTAAGGTAAATAACCTAGTTAAACTAATTTGTACATTGTAGTACCTTTTTTTGTAACATCATATCGAAAGAGTTTATATAAAAATAAACTAGCTGCGCCCCGTGGCTTCACCTGCGCATTCCTAGCTTCTGCGTGAATGTGGGTGCAAAATGCGGTCTATGTTACTCTCTGATAATGCAGCCCTCCATTAGTAAAAGAATTCCTAAATTCGGTGCAGTGGCTCAACCGAAATCCTAAATACTACAATACAACTTCTATCCTCTATTGTTATTTAACCTCTTTTTTAGCATTAAAATGAATCCTATGTTACCCTTAATACGTCCAAAAATGTGCGTACCTAGTTCCATGATGATAGGCTAAATAATTTCTGTGTGAATGCGTAACAAACAAACTTACGTTCACATTCATAATAATAATAGGGATATTCCCTGTTTCTGTATTTCCCGTTCATGAAACTGAATTTACCATTACTAAAACGCCTAGAAATTTGAAACTGAACACCCCCGCAAAATCAAGACTCAGCACCCTTATAGATTAAAAACTCAACACCCCCATAGATTCAAGTCTCGACACCCCCATAGATTCAAGTCTCGACACCCCCATAGATTTAAGTCTCAACATCCCCATAGATTCAAGTCTCAACACCCCCACAACCTTAAGATTCCTAGGTAATTTAAGGTTGATTATTATAATAATAATAACTCGTCACGATCGCATACATAGATCCCGACCCTCAACTAGGATTCCCTGTATCTATAAAATCAGGAACCACGGGGACCATAGTCCTACGAACATCAGACTAACACCAGACCCAGACTCTGAGCAAATACCTGCGCTTTATACAAATCCCTGCTCTGTGCGGGAATCGAACCCACAACCTCACGCTTCGCAGTTGTAGTATTGAACCTATAATAACGTTTGTGAATTTTCCAAAACAGTCTCATGAGCTCTCTCCATTTCACGAACACCAATTGTAGGCTATAAAGCCTACTTTAATCTAAAGACTACTCCAAAACATCCTGGTTACTGCGGCACCAATTGTAACTAACCTAACCTACCTAAATTAAAACGAAAGGAGACGCTTAACGAATAAATGGCCAATGTGATCGTCTACACCCACGTTGTGAAAATAAAGTAACCCTAGAACTTTTAGAGTCAGAGACAGTTTATAAAGGAACACAAACTGAGATTAAAGAATTAACCTAAAAATAATAAAACGGTAAAAGTTAATTATATTGTCCAGAGATAACAAGGAAAGGAAAGGAAGGATTTGGTACTCCTTTTTTTCATATATAAAAAGAGTCTCCCACTCGGGAGCGGAGTAGGCTCCACCCCGCCTACTCCTGTGAGTGCCATCCTTTTGTGCACCCCCCGGGGACAAGGTGTAAGGGAAAGGAAAGATGGGTTAGGCTTTATATGTACCGCGAAACACCATTCAGTCCAATGTGATTGATGCTCTCCCCTTTTAACCCATTCCCGGATTATGTTGTTTATTCATTTGTAATCATGTATGTTGTAATAGTATTGTTCATCATAAGTTTGACCTTATTAGGTTCTTTCTAATATTTGGGTATTTTCCCAATTATAATAATTTGTCGAGCGAACTATGGCTTTAGCCACAATCAATCCACAATGCTTAGACAGAGCAGTAGGTACACCCAGGGGACCCACAGATATGTATCCTCCGTACAATCGTGATTTTCCAGGAGTGCTGGTTATCTAGCTGCGGAAATGATGGGAGTATCATTATGTGTTGTGTAAATATTGTATATTCATAATTATTAAATGTAGAGTTGACCATTTATGGTTCTTTACAGTATTGGTCATTTTCTCTATTAAAAGATTTCGTCAAGCGATCAATGGCTTAAACCGCAATCAATCCGTAATGCGTAAACAGAGCAGAAGGTACACCCAGGGGTCCCACAGGTATGTATCCTCCGTACAACCGTGATATTCCAGGAGTGCTGGTTGTAGAGCTACAGAAATGATTGAAGCCTAATCTCATATGTTTCACCTAAGAAACCAGATAATATGATAGAAGTTGTTGTAAGTATACGTTTTAACAGTACTCATTTAAATAAACATTGATTTTAATCATTAATATCACCATTACACCAATCACATCGAGACTGAAACAACGGAGATGAAATAACGGAGAGATTGGGTAGGATTAAATGATTAACACTTAGACTGTAATGGAAACCACTATGGTTGTGTTTCCCGCAGTGAAAGTGTTAAGAGGAGGAAAGCTAACAGGAGTCGCGCTCCACTATCAAAAGTTACTGATTTCGCAGCAATCTACTGTGTGTGTTTGATGATAGTGTGTGTGTGGGTTGAATCAATGAGAGGTGAGCAATTGGCCTAATTGAACACTCTCCCACTAATCCGGTGTATAGTGTGGGGAAATATGTGTGTGCTGCGTGTATAGTGTTTGTGCTTGCAGAAAGTCGTGATCACTAGTAGCAACCCATAGAAGAATTCTAATAACCTAGGGGCGTGAGTCCTCGGACATTACAACAATCCCAATAAGTCACATACTAGTTATGAAAACGCCGTCAGTGTGTGAGTGTGTGTGTGTGTGTGTGCGTGTAGAACTACTGCAAATCAGTAATTAGTACTTTTAAAGGTTGTTTATACTTAATCTACGCTAGGGGAAGTTACCTGGACAATGTAAAACCTTTACCTCCCTACCAAAATTACCAATAGAAACATATTTAGACAGTTCTCAGTATCTCGCGCAGCTAGAAGGGTTGGATAACCCTGTCGCTGTCAACGTAATGACTACGAAGAGACCACCCCTCCCAGAAGGAAAAATTGATTACGCCTTACTTCGATAAAATTGGTTAGTAAATTTCATAATTGACGCCATGCGCATATAAATTCTTATAGATCTAAAATAAGGTTGTATTGATTCCGGAAACTGAAGATAAATCACCGACTAATTTTGCAGTAAGCACACCAACGTAAATAAGTTTAGTTATAAGCTGTAAATAGACAGTAAAATAAAAAATGTATCGTAGATTCAATCCGGAAATGATGACTCAAGTATAATTGTAGGAATGTTATCGATGAAAATAATTGTTTGTTATAAGCTGTGAATAAAAGTAAATTAGGTAGAGAACGGCGCGTAATTTCAAGCTGAAAAGGAACAAATAAATTAGAGTATTAGGCGTTGTCGACGAAAAGTAAAAGCTCGTAACAAGCTGTAAATAAAAGGTAAATTATGTACAGAACGGCACGTAATTTCGAAGCTGAAAATAAACACGTAAAACAAAACGTAAGGTAGTGTCAGTGAAAATAGCAATCTCAAAATAGAGAAAATAGCACGGGATAAAATAACGAATATAACAGGAACAAGCTGAAAATGGACACATAATGAAATTAATACTGCCAGGAGAACAATGAGTGATTTTTATATTAATTTAAAACTACGAATATCTATCACCCACTATTTCAACTGGCTCTGCCGAATCGGATCATTACACATGGGTTAAGGTATGATAAATTATCAATAATTATTGCGTGTTATTTTTAATAAGGTAAGCTAACTAATAAGCTAATGCTTCGATAGAAGTGGAACAATAAGAGTGAACTAACAATAGATCACGATCCCTATGCGTTTCGATCCCAAAAGGCTTTGTCTTAAAATATACAACTCACGACCTCAGCTTGAAGATCACCTTACACCACCACTTCACTAGACCTAACAAACACTAAAATACTAGAATAGGAATCAAAACTTAAGTTAATTCACTAGTTTAACTATATACTTGCAATTAAGGTAAGAACGAATTACTCTCAAACTCTTCTAAGATATTATAATTTAGACCGCGCTATTTAACACTGCAATTAAAACGGATTACAAGAAAGGACTCTAATTCTCAACACTTTTTCACTACGATCGCGAGTCGCGAAACCAACAGATGCGCGTGCGCAGTTAAGTGGTTTTATCAGACCCTCTCGGTGGAGCCATTGTAGTCGCGATTATTCGAGCTTACTCCCGTGTGTCCCGGTCGGAGGTTGACGGATCACTCCCCTCTCCACGGTGCCCTCTCCCGAAAGAAACCTCAATACACTTGAGATGTGTATGCGAGCAATAATATTTATATTTTAATTTCTGCTGAGCTATGGTTAGGTACAACCCCCGTGGATTATTATTCCACAGGAACCTTTAGTTTTATGATAAGAATTCTATTAATAATATTCTAGGACATAAAGTCCACACGCCAAATTTCATCAAAATCCGTAGAGCAGTTGCTCACAATATTTGTGGGATTTCTACTGTTTATATAAGTACAAACAGCAAAGGTAGATTCGACCAATGATCCTTAACTTGTACGGAATCCTCAGCGGAATATGCAAACGATTTTTGTAAACTTTTGAAAAGAGCGTTCTCTAACTCGTTGAGGAAATTTTAGGAAATTTCCGGTAAAGAGTCATTATTCGTCCCCTAAAGAGTTATGAGGTGACGCGCCTTTGCCAAATACGTATTTTATTAAATAATATATGGAAAAGTATATTTTCAACAAAAACTCATCAAATATTATATAACATGTCAATTTATAAGTGGCCCTGCCAAGCTATAATAGTCAGTTCGGGAAAAACCCACATCGTAAACTGTCACCGTCGAAACAAAGATCATTAATTATAGATAACCTAAGTCACTCTCTGGACACTCCGCACAAATAACTGATCTAATATTTTACACGTACAAATGACGTTCGTACACGCGCCAAATGCGTGTGTAAGTATGAAATTTCATACTAACCCATTTGTCTATTGTCATTTGTCATTTGGGTGTGTAATATTGACTGACCTCCGGATTAGCTGGAGGTGCGGGGAAGCGGACCGCGGGGGGTACTGAGTGTCCATTCTGTACATAGTACCTACTATAATATATTTCTTCTGTGCCAACGTAGTCTGGTCCAGACTATCAAATTAGACCCTAGGCTGTACTATTAATTATTCTATGTCCATCTCCGGTGACTATCGTATGAGATCCCGGGATAACGCGATTAATCCACGCGGCGGGATGCGAACACTAATGAATATAAACACAGTTAACATCGTATGAAACCGAATATGTGTGGTGGCAATATAAGCCTTAATGTACAAAGAATAAACTTTATTTGTACCCTATGTACATCTACATTATCTAAACTTCTAACACTATTATCACTAAGAGGTGAAGTTGGTTTGTGAGTTTGTATGTTAGGACGTATCTAGAGGGTTACTGATCCGACACTGGAAATATATTTCGCTAATAAAGAAGCTGTTCCAGAGTTCGGGCTGGAAAATGAAATTTCCGTGAGTGAAACTGCCGGATGCCACGTGATCTACGTATGTAACTTTGTGTTAATTGATACCATTAGTATCGGACCATTCACATCGGAAAGTTTTCGAATCCAAATCCTACGAATTCATTCCTGATCCAACGCATTCGAAAACTTTCCGACACATATGTGAATAGGGGTAAAGATCCGTAATGCGCATGTGACCTTAAATAAAATTGACGTCATCGTATGGGCTATATTTATGTGAACGCCCAAACTATTGAGATTTGGGTTAAAGTTGCAAATACGTAACGGAATATGGGTGAATTCCAGCATAAAATAGCTTTTCCTTATCTTTCTCATTTCTGTTATGCGAAGCCATCCCGTCTTAGGGCTGAGTCACAGTATAAATAATACCGCACAGTCAGCGATATGCTATGCTTCACTATACAGTAGGTTCTTTAGTTCAGTAAATACATGGATTATTACATTTTGCGGTATAGGTTTCTGTAGTGCAATGCCTCTTCTGCAAGAGTCCGCCAGGAGAAGCATCACACCATTGCCAAATATTTATTCACCACGCAGGAGTTTGCAAACATTATTGTGGGGTTTGAATGGCTCTGTTTTTAGCAAAATTACTGAGCATTATGGGACGTACGGTCTTAAGATTTAGGGTGACGAGCGCAGTGCAGTGTCATGCAAGATTCGCCACGCAAAGAACTGGGTGGCACTGCAACTATAATTGGCAGGCAATCGTGTTTATGTTTATGAACTTTATACATTTTTACATTAATAAAGTTATTTTAACGTAAGGACGCGTGTTCACTTCTCCTATCGATCCTATCGGATTTTAAACGTTACCAATGAATACACAGTAAAGATGTCAGGCGACGCTTTTGCGTCTCCAAAACAACTTTGTTTGCCAATACCGGAAGCGAGCAGCTAACAACCGCACTTAGGAAAACGGCTAACAATGAAGCATTCCAATTTTCATCTGTTATCGTAACACTACTATTGAATTATCGAAGCACTCAAGAAAAATACTCCAGCGCTCCTTCTCGACGTAGGAGGCAATTCATCAAACCAATTTGTCCTAATAACTCAGAAGTCAGACACAGTAACACGGCGAGCGCCAAAATTGGGTTACGCTCTTAAACATTGTCGCACTTCATATAAATATTGTTTATAGTTTAGGGTCCATTGAGACCGAGGTCGCAGTTATTACGACAAGGTGTAAAAACGGTTACGTTGTCACATTCGAGACTTATTTTTCATGAGGATTTATTTCTACTTTTTACGGCATTGCCTGTACCAATTAGGACCATGTAATAGTAATAACAAAGAATGATCAAAGTAAGACTTTGCCGTAAATAGATATTTGAACGAGAATTGTACACAAACAAGGTAATTTGAGGAAAGATGTGGAAGCAGAGATTGATATCGGAAAATAACCGGTAAATGCGTGGATTTTACAAGAAAATCAGTGATGTTATGTTATTATGATGTTATGTTATTACTCCATTCACATTGTAATAGGTCTGTGTTCAGATTATATTGTAACAGGTCGATCAGTTATTTGAACAATGAATAATAAACGAACTTTTTATGGAACAGTTTCAATGAAAAAATGTAATATACGCGGATAGTTTAGCGCAAAAAGTAATCAAAATCCCGTTTTCATTCATACAGGATTTTCATACAAAATGAAACAAAAGGTATGGATATAAAATGTTGATTTCAGCGTGCAACGGTGAAAATTCACGAAATGTTCTTTTTCCAGAATGTACTAGTGAGTTACACAAAGTAGTGATGTCGAAAAATAAACAAAGTACCGAATACATTTTATCAAACATTGTGTGCAAATAATTGATTTATATATAGTGTATCTAAAACTCTGTTATATCCGCGAAGGGCGTATCAGTTCTGTCATCTTAACCGAAGTTCTGTGCAAAGATCTTAAGTGGATGTCCATATTTATTTGAATAAAGTACACAATAGTCAAAACATCATCAAGAAAGAGGTACAAGAGAATATTTATGAACGCGGAGACTGGTTGCCTCGTGCGGCGCTTCTACTAATAACGTATTATGTTACCAACCAAAATTAAATGTTAATTAACACGAATTTAATGAAACATCTCTAATGGAAACCTTATATCAAACACCTAAGTAAAATATGGGCAGAGTAGCTCTCTGCCAGCGACTTCGTCCGCGTGGATCTACAAATGGTAACCGCACCCCTTTAAGGGGCGATTTTCAATAAAAGAATTCGCGAATAACGAAATATTTATCCGCGAATACGGAAAACGAGTTGCAATTTTTTACCCGCGAATAGCTAAATCGCGAATAAAGAGCTTTTAACAGTAATTGTAAAATTATTTTCATGGGAATTATATAAAAAAGTAGGGTTTCTTTCTTACACGCCCTTTGTTTCGCGTATTTTACACCTTCAGGGAAGAAATGTTGTAAAACCTCTCTATCGTATGCTCACGTTACTGAAGAAACCTACAGTTACTGTGCTTTCATGTAATTAGCTTCGGTCTCGGCTCAGTGTTCATAAGTCATCCCGTCAGGACAAATGATATTATTTATGTAGCTACAGATCAAATTTAACACTCGCAATGAAAATTCTCTACTCCACTAGAATTATTCCCAGAAACTTAATAAGCCCAGCGATGTTTTCCGATGATCAGATTGCAATGTTATTAAACAACCAATTAGTATCGCAGATAAAATATTTGAAAAAGCCAGAGGAAAATCGGTACATTATAAAGTGGTGTTGTTTCATCAGAAAATCAGAATTATTTCGAAATTGAAAACTTAGATCGGTTGTGATTGAACAGTATGCTATGCGTTTTGCAACTCAATGATACTGTGGTCGATGACGAGCAGGTCATTCACGAGGTGGTAAGCGCAGTGCTGCCTAGAGTTTTGGCTGCTACATTTTGAGTAACACTGCATAAGACGTGATCTATTATAGAATCCCGCAAACGCAGTTGCTCCACTGGAAAGATTGCCTTTTAAACCGGAACCCAAAGGATACTACTGCTTGGCACCGGCAGCCTAGCAATCCAAGTGTCAGCTCGAATCTCTAGTCTATCGTTGAGTGTTATTTATGCACCGCCTGCCGGTTTCAATGCACTTAAGCCACTGAAGCAAACACCCTTTACCACTGACCCCCCACCAAGAATGGCTTACATCTTCCATGGACCCGGCACAAAACTAAATATGCAAACAAAAATATGACAGCTTTGGCGGGGGTCGCGGGGACGAGCAAGACATGATTACACTGGCAATTGCGAAAAACAAAGACCAATTAAAATAGTCGGAGAACAATACTGAAACATTTTTTTGTAAGCTGGTAATAATAAATCACTTTTACAATTTTCATTAGAATAGAGAAAAATAAAAACATAGAATATGATCAACTACATTAATGAGAAACTGATTATGGTTTGAGTTTCAAAAAGGAAATCTTCACAAGTGCTGAACAATGGGTAAATTTCGCACAGAAAAGGATTCCAAATTCACTACCGAAAACTAAATATACGAACAGTCGATCATATAACTTTGGCAGAGGCGTACATGTGAAGGTGCGTGGTCCATTGGTTAGATCGTTTAAGCCTCCACGCTTCTAGAGCAGTGCCGTGTATTCAGCTTGATGTTTATTTAATGTAATTACTCAGCATGTTGCAACAAAAGCAATATACTAAGTGGATAGAGGATTCCTCTATTTGTCGACAGTCTCACTGGGCCGACATATAAAGGCATCACCACACGGCAGGCGCGAATCGCGATATCTAGTTTATTTTGTTATTGTAATTAATTATTATAGGTAATATATTTTTTAATTTATTTTTTTTCCCTCTATAATTATCGGCTGATAGGTAATACAGGTAGACGTAGGGCATACCATCAGGTGGACGACCTGCTCATCTTGTCATTCAGTAAAATAAAATAAAAGTCCAAAGTTAAACCCGAAATGAAGTCTTGTTGGGCAAAAGTAGGGTCCACTCATAGTCTGTGGCAAGCTTTACTATAATATTAACAGAGTTCTTCTACAAGGTTTCGCCTGGGAACATACCATACCTCTCCCTGACATTCGTCTACCATGCAGTAGTGTGCAATTATTAATTGCTGTAATGGGCAGGCATGGTATTTAATATCAGCCAAACGACCAGATTGCTTCGTTACTCTTCTATTGTATAAAAAAAGGAAATTGCTATAAATCAAAACAAAAACAAAATCGAACGATTACTCATACTTTTCCAGACTGTCCGTGATATAAATACTGCAGCAGTTCAGTGAATCGTGGTTCTACAGCGAACGGATTAAAACAATTTGTGTGCATTCACCGCTACCGCAATTTAGACATGAAGTTATTTGATAGATAGCATACAACAAATACGAAAGTGAAGCATCTGCGATATGCCAGTCCGCTTGCACGTGTACTCGTGTACCTCACGCATAAATGCACATCACGCTCTGCCGACCGATGCTTTAACTGTTTCCATTTATTTTAATAAAATTAACATCATGAACTTTAATTTTATGCTATTACTATTCTTCGCTATTGGGTAGAATTCTGTGAGTTGCGACTCACGAGACTTACGCGCGTGACTGTACCAATGTCTGGCGCTCGGAAGTGGCGCTACGTATTCGACATCTCGCGCGCGTCTGTCAAGTGCGATCACTTAGTGTTTGTCGTCGCGGCGTCCTCCTCTTTTATAAGTCCCTGGTTATGAAAACTCAATAAAGCGCGAGGCGGGCTGAGGCTGTGTGACTCTTACTCACCATTATTTCGAGTTCAATCGAATTCGATGGCCGGCCAAAAAATCGAATGACTGAGCTTTTTCAGGGATCAAAACATTACTATTTCATTTAGGTTACTACTCTACGGTTTTAAAGCAACTATTCACGTTTATGTTCAAATAAAAAAAGACACAAATTCAAATTAGTACAAATATTAAAATAAGTCGCTCTACATTAATAGTTTAAGCTACGTCTTAAAGTACCTACTGCATAGATACAATGTTGGATTCACGATGACCGACGTACGGTCCTCGAAAGTAGCTGAAAATATCCACATTTGCAATTTAAATTCAAACACGCTTTTTTTCTTTTTAAAATGGAATACAATTTTTCTTAATTTTTTTGGACAAAATACATTTCCGAGAGTCACATAATTATGAAAGGCGTTTCGAGACTTATTAAAAAAAAATTATATGGTTTCATGTAAAGAAAGAAAGAAAGAAAAAACATTTATTCTGATACAACTGCACACAACAGCGAACAACGTACTTATTTAGAGACAAGACAAAAAAATGAAAACACACGATGAACATAATATCATGTCATAATTACATACATAGATGACCCCTAACTAGGATCATATTCAAGCCACGACTTAAATTTTAGGTTTAATGGGAAGGGTTGAGCTACAATCGAGCGACAAAGCAGTTCGACAAAAGCTTTGTCGAAGTTTCAGCAGATCGAGTCACTTCAATATTCCGTAATATCACTTCAATCGCGGTAGTTTGAGCAACTCAATAAAGCAAGCGCAGTCGGGGCGGGCCGGCGCGGACGCGACGGGCTCGGCCGCCCGCGCTGGCGCAACTCTGGCTTGTGCGAGACAATCTCTATCGGCCTTTATTGGACGGCTTTCAAGGAGTTGGCGATAAGCCGACTGTGAAGTGCGATCTTGTGAATTCGATTTATCGACTAATCTTTGTATAAATCAGGTATCAGGCTCCGAGTTGAGAAATAAAGACAGGTTTGATATTTTTTATTCGGCGCTAACTGTGCCCGCGACTTCCGCGGCTCAAAAACTCAAAAATCAAAACTCATTTATTGCAAGTAGGCAAAAATAATGCACTTTTACTAGTCAAACACTTTAATCTCATTTAAATAAGGTATATAAAACATAAATCAATTATGATCAACTAATCAAATGAGTAACCGATTATGGTTTGAGTTTGACATGGGAAGTTTCCCTTTCAAGTGGTGATTCAAGGCTGGATCTCAAACAAGAAAAGGAGACTCCATTAACTGTACCAGTGCTTCCATAGAGATAATAAACATAGAGATTACAATTATTATTATCGAAAACATAGAATTGGCCCCGCCGGAACAGTCACTTTACAACTCGAGGCGGTCGCGGAGCGAGATTGCTTTAAGTACTACTATTTCAATCCCAAGAGCTTCTGAACCGGAAACGAGAGCTCCAACTAGTTTCTCGGGCGACGACTATCGCCCATTTATACCAATCAACATTTTATTGGCACAATTTGTTTATCGACAGCTATTGGCTTTTTACAGCATAATAATATTGAAGCTAACTATACAAATAATAAAATTGAATTGTACGTCTGTGATTTAAAAATAAATGTCAAATTTTAAATCAAAACTTCTATAAAAACGATACGATGCTAGATCATAAATTACCATTTATAATTACAATTCTTGTATCTGTCTGTTTATATGAGAGTTTGTCCCGAATAGACTTTGATCCGGCTCAACGGATTTCAATTTTATTTGGTATATAATTATAATAGATACTGTCTTGGAATAAAATTTAAGATACATTTTAACCCGTAAAATTAGCGGTTCTTGTGGGATAATAGTCGATGCGGTTGAAACAGCGAGGCGTCGCTGGTCCTAAACGAGCGAGGCTTTATAATAAAAGCTTCCAATAGTAAAGAAAACAAAAAAGGAATGAGATGAACAATATAAAGCGAATTCATCCAACAAAGAATAATAGAATGATCGTTAAACCCTAGGCCAACAAACCGATATATTTCCCGTATAAATTGTATGGAAAGAGATTAAATGGTTACACAAAAAAATAGGACTCGCCTTATCGTTCCATTCCGTATTTAATTCCACATGATCCGGCGTGATTGATTGCGCGGCTGGCCGGGGACCGGCGCGCGTGTCTCACTAACGCTGCGCTCTACGGCAGTGAACCCGAAGCGAACGCGAAGCAGCGCAGCGAGGCGCGATTTCAAAGCGATACTAAGTTACCAATTGTTTGTATAACTATGATAGATCAGCAATCCAGGCGACGGCTCACCTGACAGACACGTTGCAACAGAACTACTGTCTAGGCTGAGCTGTCTTACAGAAATATAAACTACACAGGCGGTCTCGATAGCGCAAAAGCGAAAGCTTCGTTTGACGTAGCGTTGCATTTCACCTTGCATGCTTTTGCTGACGCAGGACATTTAAAGAGGCAGGTATGTTCGCACTGCGTCGCGCTTGCTTCGAGTCGCTCACATAGGACATTTGGCTCTACGCCCTATGAAATAATAGCTGAAATTCCAGTATTCCTGGCATTTCAAGGATAATATCCGGTATCTCAAAATTAAAATATTCATGGAATAATGTTTTTGTAATGGAAAATTGATTAGTTGATAAAATAATTGAACTTTTAATGAAAATCTGAATACGGACGAACATTATGTTTTTGATTGTTTAAAAGGTTTGCGCAAGGTCAACGTACTTACATAATTTAAACCACTAGTAAAATATTCACGTGTTTTCAAATAAGGTTAATTGAATTTTCAGTTGTGGTTGTTTCATTAATGTACTGGTTTGGTGTGTTTAGTAGTAATAGTGCAGATAAGTGATTAAATATGTGGAGAAAACATTTAAAATCATTTAGTGCTTACTGAAATTAAATATTTTCCCTGTGCACGAATAAAAAGAAAGTAATGAAGTATTTCTATGGTAATATTTTCTAACTTTATTATAGTAGCGTCACTCACTAGCCCGTTCCTCGCGCTGTCTGTCTTCCTCCTCGAATATCTCCTCCGGCGTGCTCGGCGACCACTTGCCGGCGTCCCGAGGAAACATTTCTGCCTACAACACATTGAAAACACATTTAGTATACGTGAATAGAATAGAAAAAACAACACCAACCAATAGATCAGCATACCAATATTGTAAATGCGAAGGTTTGTGTGTATGTTTGTTCCCTCTTCACGCTGCAACGGCTCAATGGATTTAAATAAAATTTGGTATATAGATACTTAAAATAAAACATAATAACATAAGATACTTTTTATTGCGTAAAAATCAACGATTCCTGTAGGTTATTAATCTACTCGCTACAACCGCAGGACGCTGCCTGTTCTTTAAGGAACAATGCTCTTTAAGGACTATTTCTCAAAACCTTTAAAAAGTGAATGCTTAGTTATAAAAACAAATGTTATCATTTATGAACAACGCAATGAATAAAGGTAAAAACCAAATAGTTCTGGCCGACATCTCCCCACCGGCTATTAGTCACCGTCTGGGTGGATGCCAGAAAAGCTAACTAGTTGTCTCCCGTGTAATTTATTTCTTTTTGCATAAAACAGACGTCTCCGGCGTAAATACACAGAATATCGTTAGCCGCCACGAATTTATCAAGTCGATGTTATTATTAATATTAATCAAACTATGGGTGAGTTGAACTAACTCATTCAATCTAGAATTCATCATCGACCTATATCGGCCCACTGCTTACCAGGGCTCTCCCCTTACTTTCGCGAGGAGGATTAGGCCTTAATCCACAACGGGGGCCCGGTCCGTATTGGTGCATATCTACCTCCGAAATAATTCACGGTCTGGGATTTGAATTCTCGACCCTCTCCTTGGAAGGCGGCCGTTCTCCCACTAGGCTATCACCGCTGAGAATCTAGATCTAGAAAAATCTAGAATTAAACTCATATAATTTTGACTAAATGGTGGACTTTCGTGCGCCGCGGCTCATGCGACTGACGCGCGTGACAGATGCGTGCAACAAAACAAATGTATAACGCTCAGAAACGGCGCCATACATTTGAGATCTCTCCTTAACTTTGACAAAAATGTTTGAGCAAAGGTTATTATAAAAGTTATCAGATAAGGGAAAATTGCCTTCCAAGTTCCACTTAGAATACGTTTAAAATAGAACGTTAAAGCAGATTTCTCCATGAAAGATCCCCTGAAAAGGGACGTCACGTAATAAAGGGACGTCCTCCCGTGTCACGAGACCGGAAATTGATGGACATGTGCGTGCATCCCTTCTTTTCTGCCTCGTTGTGCTAAAAGAAATCTTATCACGATAGTGGTATATACCGCTTTACATATTATGTTGGATAGATATTAACAAAATTGGATACGTGTCACCCACTCGCAATAGACCATCGAAGTAGACAAAAATCTTTTACCACAAAACAAATAATAGTACTTAAACATGATGCCTCTATCTCGCTCTCTTACAATCTGCTGTTTGAGGCCCTTTCTCAAAGGACAAGGCGCCTGCAATGAATACTTATAATACGCTGATGATGATAATATGGACTGACCTCCCAATTTCCCTCCTGATTGCGGGTAGAGGTGCGGGGAAGTGGATTGCGCCGGGTGGAGTGTAACCATTCTGTGTGTAGTACTAATACTAGTATTGTGTGTTAGTTTTCTACACTTCTTCTGAGGCAAAAACTTACAGAGACGTGTTAATCGACTGTTAAGTGGAAAGTTGCAGCACTTTTGAACATTGTGTTAGTCTACTTAAATTTACAATCTAAATATCTATATATATAAAAATGTTATGTTGGTTTGTGTACGCTTCAAAAACTCAAAAAGTTCTGCACCGATCGAGCTGAAATTTTATCATGATATATAATCCGCATCAAGGATTGTTTTTATCTATTTTTTTCATCAGTGACATATCAGCGAATGTGCCACAGCGAAGCGTGGCAGGGTACAGCTAATTTTTAATAAAAATCAATCATTTTATTACCATTGAACTTACACTTAACAATAATTGATAAAGATATAAACGTGATTTGAGAATGGAGTGACTCGGTCTATACACTTGTTTACAGAGGTGACTCTAAGGACTTTTTCAAACCAATCTTAATGATAATTTTTGACTAGTCTGTGCGTGAATTAAACCCACTATTGTTTAGTAAGCGCAAAGAAAGCGTCGACAAAAACTTCTAATGGCAGTTTTATAATTTTCACTTAGATTTGGTATTATACTTATTTGTTTTCAATGGGTCAAAAACAGAATTAATTTTAAGTTGAAAACGAAATAAAATAAAACGTAATAAATTGCGATGTCTATGACGAATTATTGTATTGTATTGTTGTAAAAATATACTCGTGGGTTGAAAACGAGAAACCTCAGCAAAACGAGGCAGAATCCAAAAAACGAGTAGGTGAACCAAGCAAAACAAAAAGTTGAAAAATTTATACTTTTCACAAAACCAGGCGTTTACTCAAAGTTTCGTGAATTAAATTTATATTTTCGGATAAAAATGAGTTTATTATTATGAACTTTTATTTAGCTTCATTTATTAGTTAGTATGTTTAGGCCAAATCTAACAAGAACATTTTTACCCAGTCTCAGCAGTTCAATTAACTTAAAAAATTCCATAAATAATTTTGCATTTCATACTTTTTTACGATTTAATGCCATCGAAACACGAAAAGACTGCATGAAATGATAAATAAATCCGAATTAAGTTCAATCCACAACTACTTACTAAAAAGATCTAAAAATATCGGCTGCAAAATGAAATGTCAAGAGTTCAGAACTTCCTTTAGGACCTGAAGAGATTCTTAAAAATCCAATATCTTCGAACAAAAAGGGAGCGCTGGGTTCCGAAGTCAGCGTGCCAAAGTTGGCAATGCCACAGCCTCGGAGTTTGAAGAAGTTGGCACATCGGAAAGCTTTCGTCGACGCTTGCCCTATTTGAATAACTTCAGTAGACGTGTTTATTAACAACTACTTTAAAAAATCCCAATATGAAATTCTGCCGTAATCGGATAACAAAGTAGGTATACAGCAAAGAAGTAGAACTCCTTGCTTGTGTTTTCGATAGTTACAACCTGCGAGTCTTCAAGTCACGAGTGAATAGGTAACTTTTTTAGCATTGTTATTCGAAGACGTCGTCATAAGCCACAAAGGCAAATAAAACGGCAGATATTGGAGGATTCTTTTTGAAGTAATTATGTGACTGATAGCGACCACTTTGCTCTTTTTCGCACAAGATTAACAAATAATTCGACATTATTTTAGTGCCTACCTAACAATGTCAAAAATAAAATAAATAATTCTGTATTAATTGATAACACCATTACGACGAGGCAACGCCATTGTTTGTGTAGCACGCGCGTGCAATTCCTGTTACCGTCACAATACGACTGAATCGTGGCGTACGCGATTTTACCAAATCCCATCCACGTCACGGTATCCCGGCGATCTTGCTGCGCGCTCACGACGAATTCGCTGCGAACACGTTCACTTAACGATTATCTCGAAATAGTTTAACAAATCGCTCGTGTGATAGAGCTTTTAAATTCAGATGAGATAGTGATCAAATGCGGTACTATTTATTAATAAAAGATATACAAATATTTCGGGTAAAGGAAAATTATAGAATCCAAAGGGCCGGATGTTACCGCGCTTCTCTTTGTTTCATAGTCCCTCCGGTGGGCCTCATTGTTTCGTTTCGGTACTATTGCGAGCCAAATTGAAAGTAAAACTGTTCCCCGTCCGGGCGAGTTACGGAGTGGCCGTTGGCCGCGCCATTTTGTTTTCATTACCTTCTCAGCTGAACGCAACTGAAACGTGTAAATGGTTTCTTTATTATGGACGCCATAAAGAAAAACAAATGAGTTTTGTATTTCTTCTTTGTTTTTCAAAGGAATTGTAAATTTTGATAATAAAATTAACTAGCTACGCCGCTCGGTTCCACGGATGAAAATTACCCTGTGTGTGTTTGATCTCATGGCGTAATATGATTATGTTGTGTGTCATATTGTTGTACTTATTTGTTTGATGTGAATGTGGTTATATCCACTCGAGTGAGAATAAACGTTTTTCATTATTTCTTTTTTTTAGGACTTAATGTAGGTATATGATTCTAAATTTCATCAAAATCCGTTCAGCTGTTTCAGAGGTAATTATTATTCAGATACTCACAATTACAAATATTCGCATCTTAAATATTAGTGAAATATAATTATAATATAATATGGTATAGTGAAATTTTAACATAAACCAATATCTAAGTCAGATGCGTTATATTACTTGTGACTACGTAGCAAACGGAAAATAACTTAAATCTGCTCAGTAAATAAAAATGAAACAAACGAAAATACTTAGTAAAAACATAATACAAAGCGAAAGCTTCCGCGTACATACGTTAGACATGAATAAACCAATTTCTAGAAGCCTTTTTGCCTCTCTTGGAATATACAGAGGGCGCAAGAACGCTTTACCATTTAGTAGAATGACATACCGGCACTTCCTCATACTTTATGTGTAGGCTATTTTATGGGCAATAAAGTATGTTTATGACATCCTAGATTTGTGGTTACAAATCTTTGATATTTGGGTCCATCATCCCTTGTAGGTACCATACCCAAATCCGATTGTTGTATGCATGACTGTGTTTTGACTATTTCTTTCGCTAGTCTATCACAAAATCTTAGCACAATATACATATTAATATTATATCTACTTAAACCTAAAAAAGAGAAAAAAGGAGAGAAAAAAGAAAGAAGGAGAAGGAAGGAGATTATAAAAAGGAGAGAATTTTGTATGTTGTTTAGTTTGTTGTTTTTTTTGTATGTATGTTTGTTTGTAATTAATAAGCTCAAAACTACTGTACCCATTTAAAATACTCTTTCGCCAATATTAGGCTATAATATTATGAATGAGTAATAGTAATATCGGATATATTGTATTAAAAAAAAATAGGGTTTCTTGCGAACGCTCCAGTAAAGTAACCCAAAGTGCAAAACAATTACCCTTAAAATTCCTTCCAGCGCGTTCGGTGCGAAAACTATTGACGATAGAACTAAATATTGTACAAAAGGTTTAGAAAACATTACCAATTACAACAAAAAGTTTTGCGATACCATAATTATGTTCAAGTATTATAGTGTCCAAAATAAAGTACTAATATAAATTTCTATCTATCTAGCCGTGCGAAGCCGGGGCAGGTCGCTGGCTGCAAAAATTTAAAAAAATGACATCGCCGTAGAGTTTCTTGGTGCTATCTTCTCTAACGGGCGTATTTCCGAAGCACTGGTAGAGTCAATGGAGTTTTCCTTTTCCTGAGCGAGATTCAGGCATGAGTCACCACTTGAAAGGGAAATATCCTTTTTCTAACTCAAACCATAATTAGATAATAATCATTAGTTTCGTAGATCATAATGTTTTGACTTATTTTTTTGTATTTCTATACTTATGTATAAGATATTATTTTTTACGTGTAAACCTAAGTGCAATATTTTGCCTATTTACAATAAATGATTTGAGTTTGAGTTTGTTAATAAAATGGCAAAAAAAGTGGCAAGTGGTAATTCACTCCGGAAAATCTTTAAAACCTGTTACGCACTTTCTTCGTGGAATGAACCCTTCACGCGACCATATTTTAAATTCGCAGACTGCCAAGAAAGAGAATTAATTTTTAAGAAACCATAAAAATAAATGAATGGGCCTTTAATATTGAGTGAAGCTAAGGCTTGCCTCAACAAACTGTCGAGCATATAACTCTTTTTTACGAGCCGTTCGGCCAGGGTTGCCGGGATGGCGAAAACATGGCGGTAAACAAACGAACACATTAATATTATGGCGGAAATTAGATTTTACGATCTCTGCAATGTTGCCCTGTTTGTCAATGGATGGAAAGGGGGAAGTCAAATGAAAGAGTCAATTACCGAGGACAATATTTCGAGGATGAAATTCAATTTTATTCGCGACGTGACATTAAGTGGCCAAATTACCTAAATAGACAGCTGATTTAAATTATGTACAATCAACGACAAAATCGACTGACTATATTCTAGCCACCAATTACGCTTTACACACGAACATAACTAAAACATAATAAAATAATAATAAACACTAAAACATAGCGTGGAATAGTGAATTCAAAGTTTCAAAAGGTTCAAGGACTTTTCTCGCTGACTGTCCAGAATGAACATTTGGCAAACGTGCAATCACGTGTCCCATGACTTATGTAAGAACGGAACACATAAAATACAAGTCAGTTAATATCAGGGTAACCGAGGCCGTTGTATTTATTGTTGGTCTCATGAAACAATACAACTTGGCCAACAAATCATTAAACAAAAGAATATGGGGCAAAAATCATAATATAGATAAAAATGAATTGGTGTTCGTTGATAAGCGCATCATTTAAGAAGGGCTGCCACAATTTGGGTATTTTTTGTTTAAAATGTTAATGATGACATGTTAATAGTTAATAGTGAATTAGATTTTTATAAAAGAAAAGTCGGTAAAATGTCCCAAAATATAAAAAAATTTAGGAAAAACCGAAAGTTACGGATTTTTGTGTGAACTCACGATCAATTACAATGGTAAGAAAGCGATTGTTATGTGTTTTTTTTTAGCTAAAATTCACGTTTTTAACCTGGGAAATGCAGAATTCTTGCGAGAAATTCGAATTTCGCAGTTGAAACCGCGGTGCGCGCCTAGTGACCTATTGCAGTAGTTACAAAGTTTCCGATACCGTGGGTCATAATATTACAGGCGGGCCGGGTATTACAACTTCGCTGGTAATTCACCCGCGGCTTCGCCCGGAGCCGCTCCGTGGTACAAATTGTAAAAGTAGAAGCCCCCTTGCGGTCCCTATTTCATTTAAATCACAGACTAGAGCGCACAAAAAAATATTACACTGAACTGCCTACAAAATTTTAATACAAATTGTAAACGAATAAAATGTTTATAAAATACACACACACATATGTGATGTACATTTCGGATATAATATACTTGCGGACTGTTTATCAAAACTATTTTCATGAGCGTGTATCTATCGGTCTTGTGGGACCATAGTCCTAATTAATCCTTAATAGGGGCCAGGACACATGAAAGTAGTAATGTGACGTTATTAAACTAATCTGGGCGTGCTATTAACATATATTATTTGAGTATAAATATATTATATAATATGAGTATTATTAGTACTAGTATAGTAGTATGACAAATCCTGCATGGACAACCACAATATGACAACCACAGATAAACAATAAATCGTTATTTCAACCAATATTGCTGGCCATACTTACCGAGGTCTTAAGCTAGGTCCATATTTTGACCGTGACCGTAACTGTGACTGCATGACTGACACAAATATGCAGGAAAAAATACAAATGTGGACGTGTTTTGTTACGCGTATGTATTCTGGTCACAGAGTCACGACATAATGTCACGCAGCGATCCACTCAAGGGCCTCGTGAGGGAGTCGTGGAAAATGTCACAGCTCTCGTTATTTAGCGTAGAAAGTAGCGTGATACGGTCACGGAGTCATGGTCACAGATGTGTACCCAGATTTAGGGTGCGTATCAATTACAAAAATATGCATCAATACGATGGAAGAAGTCATCACCAAGGTTGTCCTAGAGTAATGTCCCCATATCTCCACTTTCGGTGAATTGTCACCGTTTGCAGCTTATCAGCTGGACAACACACATTTAGAGAACACGTAGAATTGCTTCCAATAACAGTAAAAATCTAACCCGTGCCTAATTGCTCCTACTGTCTGGCCTAAGTCTACTTTAGTGGATTAGTGCTTTAGCAGCGTTTAGAGCCCGCAGGGCGGTTAGCATACATTTAGCTGTGAATTTCAATTAGCTCCCGCTATGCAGAGATAATATCCCGAACAAGAACGGGCATAGAGACTCCACAAGACTAAATTATTTCGAACAGTTTACAACATTACTTGCAAATAAAGCGCTAGGTCAGGTAATAGATTTTTTCTGGCAATTCTTATTTCCCCAGAAATAATAATAAATAGGATTTTTGGTCCAGTCCGGTCCCCGTGGTGGATTATGGCCTAATCCTCCTCACGAAAGTGAGGAGAGACCCGTGCTCAGCAGTGGGACGTTATGGGTTGTCGATGAGGATTTTTGGTACGCCGCTTATAAAATATTTATTTCAGAGCGGTTTTGTAGTAAATCACTACTGCTCCGGCACTTTTATTGCGTAGTGATTCATTGCTGAATTTTTTTTTGAGTTTTTCTTTACAAATAAGTTTTAATTTGTTTTTAGTGGCCGAGCTGCCAACCGTGAAGCATTTAACGAACTGCTAACGGCGTTCTCGTAACCTAACAATTTTTTGCGAAGAAACTTTAACACACGTTTTCACTCTCTTTGAGGTTGAATATCATAAAATCATTTTTTCACCGGTAAAATAAAAAAACTTAATCGTCGCGGGACGCCTGGTAGATGTAAAACATCGACTCTATTTTCTTAAGAAAATACGCATGAAAGGATGATTTGTCATGGTTAAATATTTTCTGAATATAAAGGTGACACTGGTTAATGCAAAAATAAAACGCTAATTGCCACACTCGCCACGCCAACAGCCGATCTGATCCGCCGCATCAGATGTTTCAATTCGGAAGCAACCCAAAGATTTACTAGGTTTTACTATTTAAGTTGTTCTTTGATTGTCAGTAATCTATTCATGAAATCAGTCACTGGACAGGATAGTTTGAATTCGTCGCCCGCGGTCCCACCCCACTGGGTTGCTTTTCGATAGTGCCATTAATAAAATCCATTGCCCGCGAAACTATTATTTGATTGCTCTTACACCTAAAAACAAGTCGCTCGTAAAACAGCTGATAGACAATAAAAATAATTGTCCGTGGTAGCAGGACCACACCCCGGACACTTCATACAAATAACTCATTTGACATTTCACTCATACAAATGACGTTTGAACACGCGCCATTTGCGTGTGTAAGTACTCAAACTCAAAGATACTACGCGACCAGATGAAAAGGCAACCCGCTAGTATAAAGGTTAGGTTTATTTAAACCGTTTGTCATATTTTGTCATTTGGGCGTGTTATATTGACTGACCTCCTGATTTCCCTCCGGATTACGGATAGAGGTGCGGGGAAGTGGATCGTGGGTGGGTGGAGAGTGTCCATTCTGTATTTAGTACTATTGTCTTTTGTGGCCAAACCTAGCGGTAGGATTACGGGCAATCCATGACAACTCATATTAATACGAATATTTTTAAGCAAAAATACAAATATTGATTAGAACACTCAGATTCTTGAAACTCGTGAGCGATAAATGATAAGCTTTTGATAACAGTAAAAAAAATACAAAAATATCAATAAATATCTTCCCATATTAATAAAAATAATAATAATGTCTATTGAGTAACATGCACAGCACAGTTAAATAACATCGAAGATAAAAAAATCTAAGGAGATCCATTGGAATGTACCATTGGTGATTCTTTAATCCAAAAGTAGGGTGGCCCTGTGTCATTCTTTTTCAATTTTGAGATTGATGTTTTGTACACGATATTTTAAATCAACAATACAATGATTTAACAATATTGTAACAAAACAATGTTGTATGTTGTTATGGCTTTGTTGTTGTAGTGTGTATTATAGTATTTCTTATCTCATACGCTTATGCAGATCAATTTAAAATATCCATTCGCCCTAACGAGCTTAGAACGACGCAGGTTCCGTTTGCAGGTGTCGCTAGCCCTCAAACTTTTACGAGTGCCGTAAAAAGCAATGGAGTGCGAAATAAAAACATTATTCATGCGACATTTATTTCCTTTTTCAGGGTAAAAGAAATGGTTTTTGGGTTTCGATTACTGCCGCTTACGCAATACAATTCCCTTGCCTGGGAACAGGAAACAATTTCTCATCACATTTTTAAGCCCAGATAAGGTATGAAAAATGTAATCAAACGGAAATTTTGTAATGCGTTGGGTGGCTGATATTAAGGTTTAGTCGCATGGAGCGCGGCTTCGGGTCCGAGCGTAGGCAGACGCTACACCGAGCGCTAACTCCCGTGTACTACCTGCGCTATCTGTGTTTTCTACTAGCCCAGGCGCAAACTCTGAATATTCTCAACGTAATTATACCATTCCCTAAATGCCTTGTTTGCCAACTGCAGTTATTTTCAATATTTGAAATTCCCATTATTCTTTTGATAAATTAAGCAAGTAAAAAAGGAAACAGTCGGCCCGCCCAAATATCTAATATCAGGGGTGACACACTGCCCACATTGCCCACCTATGAAAACTATTAACATACATTTTAAAGAGCGCCACGTCCACATTATGACTGTGGCAAGTTTAATAGTGCACAACGATAGATACTACCAACCTGAAGTCTTCTCATAATCAATGTTGTGTCAGATTTTTCTCCACCTCCAAGCGGGACTTCGCACAGGATTTCCAGTCCCTGTAGAAACAAAAAGTCAATACATATGTTACATTAATCTAGTCAATTAATAACGCGTCACAATCACACACATAGATCCTGACCCAAACTCAAACTCAAATCATTTATTGTAAATAGGCAAAATATTGCACACGTCAAAAAAAAAAAAATCCTATACATAAGTATAGAAATACAAAAAAAAAACCCTAACTAGGATTCCCTGTAGCTAGGGAATCAAGAACTCCGAACGGTCTCACAAACACTCAGACTCAGAGCAAATACCTGCGATCACACAAATCTTTACCCTGTGTGGGAATGAAACCCGCAATCTTATGGTTCGCACTCGTCTTATCACCCACTTAACACGTTCAGTGCTGAGAACACAACTTTCCGCGAGTGCGGGAAAACACAACTGCTGTGTTTGTTGTATGGGAAAACATTATGGAGCGTGCAGAGCCGCACTCGTGGCGAGACAAGCAAAACGGACCAGCGGTCAAAGTGTTAAGCTGCGGACGATGTGAAAAATCGTATGAAAAAAAAAAACAAACGTTACCTTCTCTAAGCGTTTGCAGCCGCGTTCAACGAGACTACAATAACAAACATGATCTTAATCAAATCTATTTATAGAAAGAGAAAATTAGTTTCTGATTAATTCCAAAGTTAGGCGAGAAGTTCTTATTGATAACTTGGCGAGTAGAAATAATTGGGTGCCTTTGATAGGGAACTGGTAATCAATGGAGATGAACTATTTCTCTTAGATCACAAGTTGAGAAATTGTACATAGTTACTCGGAGTCGTTGTGGTGCGCCCAGAGGAATGGGCGCGGACTTCATTTCGGTATCAAAGAACATTGTGATTGGTACGCGAAATGTATTTACAACATTGTATAGTATATTTGCGGTGAATTCATCATTTTGTATTTGTATTTGAATATTTTACTAACTGGGCCTCGCGCTTTCAACCGCGTCGTGTATTATTGTTTATTTTTGCCGGATAAAAAGTATTTTATGTGTTAATTCAGGTAATAAACTATCTGTGTGCCAAATTTCATCTAGATCCGTTCAGTAGTTTTTGCGTGAAAGAGTAACAATCATCCATCCATCCATTAACAACTTTCACATTTATTATAGTAGAATGAAAAATACTCGCATTTTTGTTTAATTTTTGTATGTACGAGTTGGCCTCAAAAGCAACTGAATATCTCCGTATATTAAAAATGTTGTTCTACAAAAAAATACAATTTTAATCGTGTAAAATTATCGTTATGACGGCTTCCGTGGCATAAGTGAGCGATGAGCCGACTGCGAAGCGTGAGGTTGCCGGTTTGATTCCCGCACAAGGCACCGATTTGTGTGTACCACCGCTCTGGGTCTGGGTTTTTTGTAGGACCATAGTTCAGTTCCTGCTCCTACAGGTATTCCTAGTCAGGGTCAAGACTCAGGATCCATGTATATAATCATGGTCCGTGATTAAAAACTTTCTATTTCAGCGGAATCTAGGCAAAAATAACCGCAAGGTCGGGGATCGAGTGCGAAAATTTGCTATTCCTAAAAAATGAGGGGATCAAAAGAACGAATGCGATAGATTCCGAACACGACTGAAACAAATCGGCGGGAGATATCTCGCCCACAACATTCGCAGGTGGCTACCGGCCACGACAGCATGACGTCACGCGTCAGAAAAGGATTTTAGCAGTCGATGTATTTGTCAAATATTCAAAACTAAGCCGCTAACCCGCGGTTTGTTTTACGGTGGCAATTGTTAATTTTGGAAGTTAAGTATGTACCCACCAACGCCCGATAGTTTACATTGGTGCGCCGCCTTTAAACAATTTTTATCAGTTACTCAGTTTTTTCACATATTTTGATGGAATGTTATGCAATTGCTTAATAATATGTGAAATTTTTTGCTACCAAACAGTGAACAGTACATTAAAATTATGTTCAATTCCTTGTTACGTCATTCGGAAAAAAAAGAACAGACAAACGCCATTTTCTGAAAATATAGAATAGAATAGAATAGAAAACTCTTTATTGTACACCAGAAACAAAATTAAACACAGTACAGAAAAATTACAATAGGTAAACAAGGGTAGTACAATGGTAATATATGTCATTCTTAGGCAGTAAGTACCTTATTATAACTAAATCTCCCAGTGAGACTATGCTCTAAATAGACTTTTATTTTAAGATATTATATCTTCAACATACAAACATCATCATTATCATCAACAACCCATATTGTCCCACTGCTGGGCACGAGTCTCCGCTCACTTTCGTGAGGAGGGTACAAACACACACTCTCGTACATACTTATGATTATGTTTGTATTTTTAAAGTTACAAAAGAAATGCTAGGAAGCTTTACGTAAACCTTTGAGCGCAGATACGGAAACAAAAAAAAACATTTCCTTGTTGCTCGTCTTAATAAATGATCTTGTCCGACAAGTTGTCGTGGGTCGCGCGATCGTCGAAGAAATGGCAGTCGAAGATCTATAGGCAGCTAGTAAATACAGCAATCTATTAGCTGGCGCTAGGGTCAGGATTATTCTTCCCCGCCAGGCTGCCTGGCCTGATTTATTTTACCTATAAAATATTTACGCCTCATAAAAACAGTAGCAGAGAAATGTAGCGCGTCGATTGGAATAACATTCCGATTGGGTTCCTAAACCGCTATCAGTCTACAGTGTGAACTAAAGTAGATATAAAATTAAGCCGCGTATACGTCGAATGTTCCAGAACACGTGTCGCCAGAGACTAGCGATGAGCGAGTCCGAAATGTTTACACAATCAAATGAATGACATTCGGTACAAAATTGCAATCGAATCTTCAAACATCTCGCTTTCCAGACAATCGAGATGTTATACGATTGTTCCGAGTCGAGTGACTCGCCGCTGCGTTTTTTGCCTACTCTCTCTCGCTTGTGTCACGTCGTCCTTTACTGAAACATCGACTAAGATATTTTTCGATTATTCCGAATTGATTGTCTTGCCGCTACGCTCGCTCACTTTTCATAGTGTCGCGTTGATAAACTCGAAAAACCACAGTCAGTGGCACCGCCCACAATTATTTCCTTCACTGCGAGAGAAGATTAAAGAGAACCATCGAGATGTTTGAACAATCGAAACAATTGGATTAAACTTTTAGGACTCGGCCATCGCTACCAAAGACCCCGTTACAAAGTCACTCTTCGTCGACAGATTTCGCGCGACATGTCAATCCTGTGGAGAAGCAAGGTCGTGAGACATGGTTTGGTGACGTCGCATGATTTTTGTCTCCCAGTAGATACGTCTTTTCTTTATGCTTCTTTTCTCTAAGTATCCTTTTATTTCATACTCTTCTTGAGGTTACGCGACAAAGGTAATAAACTCTGGAATTATCGTAACAAATGTTACAGTATTATTGTGTTTGTTACGAATTTTCGATATCTCACAAACACAATACACCGCTTGTAGTGGTAGGCCTCTTCTGCGAGAGACCGCTTGGCGAAGTATAGTGCACGGGGTATTTTATAAATTTATATTATAATTATATTTTTGTTCTCACGTAAGTGACTATTTTAGTGTTTTTATAAATACATTTCTCCGTTATTAATATAAAAATAAACTTACGATTAATTCTTAAGGTACGAAATTTCACCCTCAACGACCTCGTATACAAACTAATTTTAATAAGATACTCAAAAACCTAGAAAAGTTAAGAGAGTTTACAAACGAACTCATTTGAAAGGCTGGAAAACTTACAGCTCACTTCCAAGGTAGATTAATTAAAGTTGAGGAAGTTGGTGTATAGAAAACCCGAGAACAAGTTGCAAGTTTAAAATTTATTTACTTAGAGTGAACAAGATCAACGACAGCTACCAAGCTGGGGTTACCTATACAATCCGCAGTCACAGAATAAGTGAAGAACTACATACAGAATGGACACTCTCCACCGCACGATCCGTTTCCTTGCACCTCTAAGCACGATTCGGACGGAAATTGGGGGGTCAGTCAATATTACACGGAAAAATGTACCAGACAAACGGGTTAGTATGAACTTATAAACGGTTGTTTTTTGTTTTGGTCGTGTAGAATGTTCGGAGCACTCGCTTTTCGGTGAAGGAAAACATCGTGAAGAAACCCACATACCTACTTCAGCATAACTTCGGAGGTATAGTTATATGTTATCCACTAATCCAGACCGGGCCCCTGTGGTGGATTATGGCCTCGTTACGAAAGTGAGGGGAGACTCGTGCTCGGCAGTGTGTCGATATAGGCTGATGACGATGATGATGCAGTGTCCAGATGTGCCGCAAGTAAACGTTTCCCGTCGTAGACGCTGCCTAACTTTTCAGGTAAACACAATTTCAATGATGAAGGTACACGTAGTTAATAATGTTAATTAATTAGATGATAAATATAGGTTAAATAGGCTATAAATAAAAATAAAGTTAATCAAAGACGATAAAATTTGAACTTTGGGGGATAATAAAAGTTGGGATAAAAATTCTAAACAGGTAGGCTATTAAAAGTTAGGGTGAAAATTCTGGAGGCAATTTAACAGGCGGAGTAAAAAGCAATTTTCAGGCAGCGTTTTGGAAAATTAACAGCTGGTATTAATTTTATTAATTAACATCGAGTTACTTAAAATAAACATAGGCTAGAATTAAGAAATCTGTTACTACATAAAATTGAGTTTTTATTCGATATCTTATTTGAACAAAATGTTTAGATTTTTTGATAGAAATGATTGTTTCTTTTGCCCAAATTTAATTAATTCGAAAGTTTGGGATCCATTTTGTACTCACGAAATGGTTACGTGTACGCCTTTACAATTAGATTCAGTGCGTTTAGACATAACTCATATTATAATCTGTTAAATTTTAGCTGTTTGTTCAATGTTTCCTAAATAATATCAAGTACTGCTGGAGTCGCAACTTGAATAATGTAAAGTTCTGGTGGCACTGTATCTGTTATGGGCTGGCGTAGCGCTTACCATCAGGTGAAAGACTTGTCGTCTCGTCACTCAGTCAACTAAAATAAATAATATAATACCAGATCGTTTTTTTTTTAATTGATTGCAAGGCGAGCATTTCACTACAATCTCAGTTGATGGTAAGTGACGATGTGACCAAAAGTGAAGCACGCCCGCCTAGAAGATACCTATTCACTCTCGACTTGAATAAACCAGGGTTAAATTTAAGACGGAAACACAGACGAAGGCAAAGCATTCCATACCTTTGCGGTTCTTATTAAGAATGAAGAAGCATGACGCTTGGTATTAAAAGGTGATATTATCACCATAAAAGGATGCCGCCTTGCCATTTGTCTAATTATGCGGTGAAGGAATGGTGACGCTGGAACCAGGTCGTGCTGTTCTTCATTGTTTATACAATTTTGGACTAATATTAGGCCCTAATACAAGCAATAAGGACTCACCGAGATGGCCGCGTCAATGACGAGGTAGAGGGGCTTGTAAGCGTGTAGTACTTGTGCGCGATGAACAAACAGTCGGCGGCCGCACACCTTGCGAGCTTCTAGGACAACCTGGAGTAGAAATGGAAACCATTCAATACAGCACGGAGCAAGCTACTATCAAATGTTAGTGAACTTAGCAGAACATTTCCCAGTCGATCATTATTAAAAGAGACTTCTCTTCGCATGCAGGTGAGTTCTATAGTTCCTGATACTTTTTAAGGTTCCGTATGCAAAAGGTAAAACGGAACCCTATTACTCAGACTCCGCTGTCTGTCTGTCAGTCCGTTTGTCACCAGGCTGTATCTCATGAACCGTAATAGTTAGACTGTTACGGCTCTAACAACAAATTACACTAAAAAACTATATAAAATAACATAAATATTTAAGAGGGCTCCTATACAACAAGCGTGAGCTTTTTGCTCGATGTTGATAACAGGTAGACGCTTAAAATATTCACAGAATATTAAGTTATATTAATTATATTCGCTTTAAAAATAAATACTTAAGTTGAAATCATGTTGCCGATTTTTAGATAATGGCACGGAACCCTTCGTGCGGGAGTCCGACACGCACTTGGCCAGTTTTTAGAGATAGTTCTGGCTATTTTCTTAAAAAAAATAATCTATTGAGAATATTATGATAAAAAAAAACAGTAATTATAATTTGTGACAAAAAGCCTCACAGAGATTGAGATTTCATATCCAATACAAAAAGGATGCCAGAGTACTCTTTACTTCCGGAGCTGTACAAAGTGTACAAAGGGTTATTTGACTGAACCCAACATTAATTATTCTACAAAAAGAAACGGTTGTCGACAAACAAGATATTAGATTTTGCCGTTTGACAAAGCAATATTAGAGGGGTTGTGAATTGTGATAAAATAGAGATGTAGGCGTTGGCCGGGTTATGCGGCATAAATCCGGCTCGAGTTGGACCGGATCCAACATATCTCCAATGGGGAACTATTGTACTGTTCAAACTGACTAACAGTTAGGTCGGCTATTTTTGGTAGTAGGTTATTTTTGAGTCGTTGACACTGTTACATTACCGTATTGGATTGGTTTAGACGAATTGAAACACACACCTCGGTAAGTGCTATGTTTGTTTAGGGACGATTGTACAGGCTTTATTGGGGCAGGGGAAGCGATTGTTTAATTTAAACTTCAGCTCTACGTGTAAAAAAAAAAACAATTAACTTTATTCCAATTTGTCTCGAGGAAAAACAAACTATTTCCGGCTTAATTAGAACTCGTGTACGTCCGAACATATGCGCGGAACATGCTCTGATCAAACTGAGATACTGTAACAAGTACTAAAGATAGACAGACAGACGGACAACAAAGTGATGATTTAAGGTTTCTTTTTACTTTTTGAGGAACGGAACCCTAAAAATCATCAGAACATATTATTTTATTTTGTTTTTGTTACATTTTTAAACTTTAGTTTTAATTAGTTTTAGTTATATTTTATATGGAATTTTGTTTACTTATTGTTTTTTGACGAAGATGGTGTTTAATTCTGTTTAAGGTACTTAATAATTATGATAAAAAATTTATTTGCGGATTTTTCTAGCTTTTATATCCGTCTTATAGGGAGACGACAATATTTCCCAAGTCTTTTTCATCAAATAATTTTTACCATGTTTTTTCTAGAGATAACTTAGATTATTTTGAAAATGTAAGAATTGAAATGACCTTGGACCTCGGGGTCGACAAGTATTTTGAATCAGAAAATATCCTCGATTGCCTCAAGCCGACCATTCATATTAATAACCGTACCCAACAATGCTTTATGGCAGGAAGAGATATTGTCGTTGGCCTAAATTCATGGGCGCCGAGATGGGAACGGCCGTGTTGGGAATAGACTAAAAATATGAGGGTATAATAATATAATGGTTTATCATAATGTCAAATCTCAAGTTCTTACGTCTCATAGTTTGTGAAAAAAACAGCTGTGACAGACGGACAGGAGAGCATTTTATTTTATTTAGCCTATATGTGCTACATATTTTCCTTTTGAAGTACGTAACCTATAGAAAGATACTTCCACGGCGCACATTCCGTAAAACCTCTGGAGTCACACTCGTCTGCCGATCGTAGTTTTATATGAAAAATAGTGACTTAGGCTGGCTACCAATCAGAGCTATGCTATGAACAATTGAACATAACTAGTTAGCTCCAAAAATATAACTTTTAATTTCATCTTCACCAAGCCCGATATTCCAGAAATATTTATTGAGAGCCAGTCCTACCATAGGCATAAGAATAAGACGAAATATTAACAGCTCGATGTGTGTAGGTCTAAAACCGATTGAAATCATTTTGGAATAAGGTCCACATTAGCACGTGCTGTAACGTGTCTGTTAGGATAATGTTTGTTACCCACGACCCCAGCTGGTGAGATTGTATTCAAAGAATAATTTATAAAAATGCAGCATTCTCATTGGTATATATTTTCGATCTCACAGCTCCTATTCCTCTCATATATCTAGTGAACGGGTGGCCTAAGCACAGCGTGGGCAGATTTATACCATTTCTAGAATGCCAAGATGCCTCTTGGGATCCATCGGTTCGCGAGACTGACGAGAAAATCCAGGCATTACGGATTCAATGTGGAAGTGGCTACGGAAATGATAGACATCGTACGAGGACTAGTAATACTGTTTCAGTAAATTCTAGACAAGTTTAGCTTTCTGTGCAGATCAGTGAACCTAGGACACACCCGCGGCACTCCATATAAAAGCTGGTTTCACCACTCACACAGATAAAACGACGTTTGTGCACGCGCCAAACGCATGTGTTAGCACTCAAAGATACTACGCGACCAAAACAAAAGACAACCTCCTAGTATGAAGGTTCATACTAACCCGTTTGTATATTGGAATTTGAAGGTGTAATATTGACTGACCTCCCGATCGGCTTCTAGATTGCGGGTAGAGGTGCGGGGAAGTGGATTACGTGGGGTGGAGGTTGTCCATTCTGTACGTAGTGCTATATCTCTTCTGTACTAGGTAAGGTACGCGATTGGTCTTCTTGGTCAAATAACACGCTACATTACTTGCCAGACTAATATACGCGACTGCTAAAAATAAATTGCAGTAGCGTCCAGGAGGCCTACCATGACGTCTTATAGCGATTCAGTTCAGGACCTAAACTGAGCCGCGTCGCATAATCGTACCGTCACGTCTTATTTTTTATGTTGCTGCCATTTTCAACCTAAGCTGGATCCAGTTAAGGTTGAAAATGGTAGCAACCTAAATTGAGTCGCTAATAAGCCATTTTCAACCTAACCTATATCCAGTTTAGGTTGAAAATGGCAGCAACTTAAAAAATAAGACGTCACGGTACGATTATGCGACGCGGCTCAGTTTAGGTCCTGAACTGAATCGCTATAAGACGTCATGGTAGGCCTCCAGGTCGCACTACATTGCTACCAGGCGACAACAGTTCTGAAGTCTCATCGTGCTCTATAATTCTTTTGGCCCCAGTGCTGTTCAACAAACCGAAAACAAATATTCCTGAATTATTGTTTGTAAACAACTGCTGTGAGTTGATACGTTATACTGGTTTTAATGATCAAGCCACAAAGTTTTGGAAACTGTGTCAATGGTTAGTTTAATTGGAATAATGGTAACCCATCATGTTCGTCACCCTTTAATGTTTAAAATACAGTTTAATTTCCAAAGTAGGAAGAAATTCGAACGGCTCAAATGATCTCGATCTCACTTACCCTTGTTATTGAAACTAAATACATCGGAGCGCGGGAACCCACTAGCTAACAACCAAAATATACCTCGCTGAGAAAATGTTAAAGTTCTCGCTTTATTCCCCGACAATAATAACGAACAAACATTTGCATAAACATTCACTGGAAACTTCAAACTGTTCTCTCAATTCTCGAGATCTCGAATTGGTTTCTAAAGTTCCAAACGCTGCGCTAATGGTGCAGAAGTGTTAAAAGCTCTATAAGAATAAAAGTAATGTGATTCAATCGGCGCTGGCTCCGCGCCCAACTGCCGCGCGTTAATTACTCCGAGCTGCGGGATTCACTTGGAGACCTGTGCTTGATGTATGGAGTCTAGAAGCTCTCAGCCTTTATGTATTACCTTTGCCGTTTGTTGTACTGTTGAAATATCTCACAATGATCTTTATTAGCTAGTTACTGTTGGTGGTAGAGTGGTGATTTGTTCGCTTTGCAACACAACGACACCTGGTTCCATCCTCGGCCCGCACCAATAATATTTCATAAGTTATGTGCGAATTTCCATCGCTCTGGCCTTCGGAGGGCGCGTTAAGCCATCGGTCTCAAATGCCATACATCGATGGCATTCGTTAAGCCACATCAGAGGCCCTTGTATGGCCTGACAAGCTTTGACACCAGAAGCTGGCATATCTCAATTGAAAAACAAACAAACAAGCCAGTTGCTCCCCGCTTGCTGTGTTCCAATAGGCTGTCATTTCAGATTAATATTGTAACTTGACATAGGAATCGATCTATTCTTGAATTCACATTCTAAAGGTGAAATTCCGTGAGTCGCGGATCGCGACAATACAAATGTATGGCGCTCGGAAGCGGCGCTATACATTTGATATCTCGCGAGCATGAGTCACGCGCGCCTGTCGAGTAAGCTACGAGTACAACCCACGGAATTGTACGTTCAATAACAGAAAAAGTTTACAAGAAAAAAATAAACATAATGATGTTCTCGCAAAGAGACCTTCCAAATAGCCCATCTCATTTGCTCTGCCTGAAGTTGCCACCAGATGGGGCCCCGGTGGTTAAATTACTTACTAACTCATAAAAACAATTGAATAAAGTGGCTGAGTATCGGCGCTTACTTGGGTTTCCACCTGCGCGTAGCTTCCAACGTTGAACTCCTTTGGGATGAACATAACTTTCAATACATCTTCTTCTGCAAAAGAGACGCACATTAGATAATTTTTAGTAGTACCTTGCTCACTATAGTATAGACACCAGTCATCTACTAAGGTACCTAAGGCTGGGTCCCAGTTCACCCTCGTAGGGAGCGGGGTGAGGTTGGTGAAACGGAGCCGGTAGCAAGTCCTCCGGCCCAGCGACAGCGCCGCCCCGGGGCGAAGGGTGGCCGTGCCGCGCTCGCTGCGGTGATCGGCCTCGTCGAGGGCGCAGCCATCACCTGGTCAACAGTATTTAAAAGTATCTAGTAGGTGTTGATACTGAACTATCACAATAGAACCGATTTATTTTGCTAGTCTTAAAATATATCTAATAACCGTTGCACACGATCCGGTTCGGCTTTTAGCCTGAACAGGCGAACTTCTATCTTCCGATTCTGCCGCTGACAGCAATATTCCAAGTAAAGGCTGCGCACGATACGGCACGAGTGAAAGAAAACCAGAATCCAGCGGCGAGTCAGTCAATTCGGAACAATCGAATGACATGTCGATGGCTTGTCGAGGAGCTCGATGGAATATTGCACCGAACGCGATTTTTTCGATTGTGAAAACGTCTGAGAGTTACTATCCTATGTGCACACATTGAACTCACACTCGCCGTACTTCTCTCCGCCACAGGGGCGCACTCTAAGCACGAGGCGCGGCGCGAGCACGCGGTAGGCGAGGAGCGCGGCGCGCGCGTCGCTCCCCGCGACATGCGCCATGTCCGCGCCCGTGCGCCGCACACGCACCAGGGTTGCCACGAAACCATCCACCTGGGGCAGAGCGCAAAAAATATGGAAATAAGTTGGAAAAAATATGTCATAGTTGGGAATAGCGAGAGCGCGTAATCTGTGAATGATGATAATTAGCCAAATATTACTCTAGACAGACTTGCGTTCGATCACACAATGAATTTAGCTTGAGAATTAATTTTACAGAGCAAAATGTAAATATAAGGCATGTTGCGAAACTACGAGTACAAGAGTAAGCGTGTTTGTTAGCTGTGGAATTTCCATCCCATCTTGAATTGATGAGAGGAGTAATCCGGTGGTGTCTCAATATAATATTATACTCTAAAGGAACACCTAATTAGCAATTAACAGCACATAGTTTAGCCTGTGGCAATATTAAATATATATCCAATACTGGATGTAGGTACGGCCAGCCTCTAAAGTAGTTCAACATCTCCATACTTTGCAATTTACTCTTATAAGAAAATAATTATTTTTTGATTAAAATTACTCTCTGAACAAGCTTTTACAAAATACATATTTGGTACTGCAAGCTTATCAAGCCAAACACCTTAAATCTACTGTTAGTAACTAAGAAATTCCGTTTTCCACTTTCCGTCTCTATCGAGAAATCAGCTCGTTGTCACCATAACATTGTGTTGTAATTAGAACTTCACAGGCATGCAAAATTTAAACCAATTCAACACCTGGAACTGGATCTATATTGACTTGTGAAATTCCAGGACATACAGAATAACTGAAGATAATGCAAAGCTTTACAAAAAAATATTGCGTCTGTCAATTTAAATTGGAAATTAAGACATGTCGAGCTACTTCTGAGACCGACTGTACCTAATTAATTAGTAGGTGCTACATTAATATGAAATGTTTTCCACGACCTTAAAGCTACGATCAATTCCCTATTTACAAGAAGCGATCAAACTCTATAGAGAACTTCTCATCGAGTTATAAATCCTTTCATCGGAAGTTTAATAACTTGGCTCCCTGCATACAGCTTGGTGGATAAACTGCATCAAGTTTGATGGCCACGAGAGACGTAGCTTGATGTACAATCTACAGCAGAAACTAATTTAAAAGGTTCTCTACAAGCGCTGTATAAACGAAGATCTTCTCAAATACATGATACTAATTTTGAGCGGTGCAACTATGGACACAGAAGAGATATAGTACTACACACGGAAGGGACACTATCTTTCCTCCACGATCCGCTTCCTTGCACCTCTACCCGCAATCCGGAGGACAATCGGGAGGTCAGTCAATAATTACACGCACAAATGTAATAGACAAACCAGTAGTAAAAAACTCTCCACTCAACTGCTGTCTAGCCATTGCTATACTACTACAGAATGGGTACTCAATCAAGGCGATTGCTCTTACTAGTTTTGCATAGATATGAGATTTGTGCGAGTTGTCAAATATGCTTTTGCATAGAGTGTCCGAGGTGTGCCGTGGAGGCGGGTTTATGCAATTATGTAGATTGGTCGGTTGAAGTTGGAAAACTGTCTGTCTTGGTTGTTTTAATTATGATTGCACTTTGGATAATTGCAAAAGGTCAAAGTCTAAATTTGAACTCAAAAATTTATACCTGAATTTCGCTTGAGATTCATCTTTCAACGTATACTAAACCATAATCCGCGTACTTTGGCATCTGTCCTCGAATATAAAGTTCTAAAAGGTTTTCTGCTCAAAGCCAGAGCGTGTTCTCTCGCTAAATACCTCAGGCTGGCTCCTTCCGCTCGCCCTTTGTAGGGCTCACACGGGTGCGTGAGCTTTAAGCCAGCTCTTTTTAGTTCTCGCATAGAGGGCGACAGTCTCACGCACGAGGGCTTTTAAAGGGCTTACAAGAAAGTTTCAAAAAGACAGGTAACCGAATGAAACAAAAGAATGTCGTGTTAACAGGATGGGAGCGAAATAATGTCACGAGATGATATCTGGGAAGGATTGCAAAAAAATGAGCAACCACAAAAGCTAACCCAGTTGTCGGAAAAAGTTTTTAAGCGATTGTAACCTTATTGGTTCGTTGCGTTACTGAAGATTTCGACATCGGTAAATTAGAAAGAAACTTCGGCAGGCTCCAACATTTTTTTTATATAACATAAATTTACCAAAACTTCCCACCGGCCTTCAAGAAATTTATTCATCTATCGGGGTTTCTGGCAGCGATTTTCATAAATCAGCTAAGACCCAGCAGGTGACAAAACTCTCAATAACCGGTTGAAGAAAGTATCTCTAAATAAGTTAATAAATACATCTCAGCACCGGCGTATTGACATCGTAGAGGATCTCCTTCGCGTCCCCGCACCGCAGCGCGCCGCGTGCGGGCCGCACGAGCCCGCACGTGCAGTCCAGCTGCAGGCACGAGGAACACGGCACGCGCTTGTCGCCCGCACACGCTGCGTGCGGCGGGTTTTCACCGTACCAGCGGAATGCCTCCGCCCACCAGCAGATCTGGTGAAGATAATTTGAAACTCAATAATAATAACCGCCTGGAATTGCCTCCTCACGATGGGTTATTTGTGTCCAAGATGGTGAATGTTAGCGTACCCCATCTTGCCCTACTTCAGCGGAGGACCTCACGGACGGGTTTAGTGGGTTCAAGTCCCACATACCTCAATGATGGAAGGGATAGGGTGACGGTACTTTCCCTCCCCAAATAATAAATAAAATTGTTACAAACTCACATGCTCGTAGGTGTCGTTGGCGATCTCCAACGAGGCGTGCAGGTGTGTCGCAGGTGGCACAGTGCCGAGCCACGAGAGCGCGGGGCGAAGCGCCGGGTGCCGCGTCGCCACCTGCCGCGTCACGAGGCTCTTGGCCATCCACTCTGATGCAGCAGCTTCTAGACTGAGGTAGATATTATGCGAACGTTTCTGACCGTATAGATTATGAGCTTAAAAAACAACTTAACATACGTACATTTACGTATTTGTTTTTATAAAACCTGATGATCCCTCTCTTTTCTTAAGCCTCTCAATACACGCTGATACTGATTTCGCTGGAAACTAAACGGAGCCTGATAAACTAGAATACAACGTGTGCACACAACTGGTAGGTGGATGAAAATTTGGCTAAATTAGTACTGACGTAATAACATCCGTCTCTGGGTACTCGTTGGGCAGCATGGGCAGTGGGTACTTGAGGGTCTGTACACAGGACTGAGTCGAGGTGAGCATCATCGCCGAAGGAGGCGGCACGTGCTCCGGAACCTGCCAGGAACAGCTGACGCCCTCGCAGCCGAACAGCTGGGTAGCGCGGATCGTCACATTCAGGGATTCAATCCTGGAGAAACTCTTCACATTACAACGTAACTTCTTTTCAACAATTTTGCCTTGAAATGGATCATCTGCGTAATTTATGACACCTTACCTTCGAGAACAGACTAAAGGAATTATCGGCGGATCCAGCACAAAGCGGACCGGTACCACTTCCCACCACACTTCCATCTGCGTGCATACCACTTCACACACTTCACGGGTCCAACCCTGTATCATACAGATAAAAACTATTACGACAAGGTTGTATAAGAGATTAATACAAAACAAATTTAAAGTTAATAGATCCCTTGTAGCAGTACAAAACATCTAACCTTAACACCAGGTATTGGGTGAGAATCAATGGATTCAGTCTTAATGATCATTGGATCGAAGTCAGTTGGGAAACTCTCATTTGGTATGTCTTGTAGAACCAGCCTGAAAATATAAAAATAGTTTTCTATACCCCAAAAGTATTGTGTTCTGGAATTCAATTTCTTTTAGACATAGGGCAAGGGACCAATACTTGTGGAGGAAAAAATAAGTTGTACTAAGGAGGGGTCAAGTTAGGGGTGCGGGCCAGGTAACCTCCACGAGTGCCCGGTTGTTGTTCGTCCCTCTTGATGCGTTGCATCCGGAGGGAAGGGCAGCAGCTGGGACGGTGCACCCTGGGGTTCGGTCAGCAATTTTCCTAGGGGAATTGGTGGCCGTAGCAAATAACCTGGCGAGAAGAGGTCCTTCGCGTGTCCCTCTGATCAGCAGAGGGCACAGCGAGGGACCAATAACGGGGACTTTTAGGCCGCGGATCGGGAGTCCAACGCCCAAGTTAGAAGTCCCGAGCTGAGGTGCGGCCCGTGTGTTCCGGGACGCACCCAGCGGAGAAAGAGGCCCAAGCCTCACGTGGCGAGCCCGGGAGGGCGCCCGCAGAGGTGGTCGCGGAAGCGCCGTGCGAACCCGTGACCACCTCCATAATGCGGAGAGGAGAACACCCCGGGGTTTTAGTGGGTAAACCCCGCCAGACCAGCTGGCGGGGGAGTCCCACATAACCACCCCCCGCCCCCGGGGGCCGGGTGGTATGCCTAATGCATTTCCCCGGAAAAAAAAAAAAAAAAAAAAAAAAAAAAGGAGGGGTCAAGTTAACGTAGTATAAGACTGCTTTGGAATATTGGTTAAAAATGGAATTGATCGGAAAGCTGGTATTTTCGGTGGAGTGGACGATTGACGCTTTAGTTAATGTAGCTCTATGCCTTATTTGACGACTATTTGACCCGGTGGTAAGTGAGGATGAGGTCGAAGGCAAGCTTAGCTCAAATCGAAGCAACTTTGCAAGGACTACAATAAGAACAGTCCAAAAGGAGCTTGGTGTCAGACTTTACGGTGGGAGGTACTAGTGCCCTATTACCAAGAGAAATGATGAAATTTTCGGGGAAACGGTGATGGTCTACTAACATGAGCACAGCACGCTGGACGCCGAGGTTGCTGCCTGCGTCCGGCGCACACACGTGTACTCCACACGAGGAGCGCGGCGCGATGGTGCCGCGAGCCGGCTCCACGCGCAGGTAGTTCGCATTCGTAGACTTGCTTGAGTTTGGACCATTCTTGAAGAACTCTTGATTAATGTCAGTGGCTTATGGGAACAATACCCATTATCATACTAATTAAAACACGTAGCGCGTTTCGAACCAACAAAACGATTAGGAGAAGGCGCGTCCCAAGACAAAATGACAGTATCCGTGGTGTTAGTTGGCAATGCGCTGAGTGTGATTTGTGTGGCGGATTTGATTCCTGCTCAAGGGAAATATTTGTCTAAACCACAGGTATTTGCTCTGCGTGTAGGTGTTTATGAGACCATGGTCTTTGTAGTTTCTGATTCCTTAGATACAAGGAATCCTATTTAGAGATCAAGATTATGTTGTGGTATTTGTCATACCTTTAATTCTCGATCCTTGGTTTCTTTAGCGCCGATACAGAGCCTGTCGTCACCGCCAGAACCTGCGGAACCCTGCGACGCTTGCTCCTGTTCCCAGCACGAGCACGCGCCCCAGGGGCGCACGCTCCAGTAATAGTTGTACATCACAGGACTGGACGTGAGGAAAACTTATTATTTATTACATATTTTTTATATAGCTGGTTTAGAGCATTGACTGTGATGCCTGGCTTTATAATGTTTGGTTTAGAGTCTGATTGGCCGAAATTCAAAAATGTTTATGTTAGAGAGACTTTGACTTTCATGGGTTTAGCGATATTTAGACCCAAATGGCTAAGCTATGCATAAGCAATGGCTAGATAAGCGTTAGATCGATAAAGAACTCTGAAAAAAAATGCCGTCGAGTTTTGACTGGTCCCTTTAGATTGCATATTATTATATTTTAAATCTGGTGGTATCTTGATGATATCCGGAGTCAGTAAACGTTGACAAGTGCCCTCTCAGGTAAATTGTGAATAAAAGTTAATTATTTTTAGCTCTTAGCCTTTATGTTATTGTGTGCGTTTAACGTCTAACGTTGTGGCAGGTCCATGAGGAGTGCTCGTCTCGTTACTCAGTCAAATAAACAAAAAGTATTGTTAAAGTATCGATTTAACATATGAAGAATAGTATGCTAAATACCTATGGTTGACCAACTGCACGGTTGCGCAAAGCGAGCGGTGCGGGAAGGCGGTGCCGAGGCGCACGTAGTACTGGCACGCGGGGTCGTCGTCGGCGCAGATGTCATAGTCCTTGTCGTGGGCCTGGCGGGGCCAAACATACCGCCGGTTAATCGTTAAAGCGGTCGATCCAACACGTCTGGTTGCTGGTTCGATGTGTTTGATGTGTGTGAAGCTGGATGTTGGATGTTTGCGGGACCATGCTCGCAGTTCCTGGTTCCCTAGATGCGTTGCATCTGGAATTAATTCTAGTTAGGGGTCAAAATCTTAACGTGAAGCGTTATTTATCAACTAACCAAATTAAAGACCGGAGGATTGTAGCTCAATTCGTTTTTTTTTTAAGATAGACTTTCCGATTAGTCCCATAGAAAATTCACCAAAATTGGTTTAGTGGTTTGTTTTTTAAATCAAAATAACTGGAAATGATATGTCAACAGAGTAACTGAAACTTCTATATTTTGCTTTCCTGTGACCTATCAGTGGTTTTGTACGGCCAATGCCAAGCCAAGCTTAGCCAATGCCACAGCATGTGTGACCTACAATCACGGCGTATGACGTTGAAGGCGTTTGTCGTGCGCATTTCCATTGCTAGCAAGCACGAAATAAACTTTAGAGTATCCAGTTAGATCCGCAATTGTTTTTACTTTAAACCTAATGCAATTTCCCGCTCCCGTGCGAAACGGAAAGCTTCATAATTAAGTTATTCAATTACGTAGAAGTAAGAACATTTAAATAAGCTCCGTCGCCGTCTTACGTAATTTATTACTGCGACATGTGTCAAGTCACTCTGTTCGCGAACTCCGCGCATAATTCCCGCTAAAGGGAATAAGGAAATATGGAGAAGCTTCCGCGCTCATGAAAAATCAACAGGTAGATACGCGCTTCCTGTAACTCTTCAGGGAAACTTATGAATATTCCATCAGGCTGATAAAGTCGTGTGCCTACCGCGGAACTTCGGTACCCTGTCGCTGTAACCTGCCGTAATGTAAACCTGTTTGAGGAATCAGGCACGCCTCTTAATCCTTAATGTGGCAATGTACCAAAGTGTCGATACTACGTTCGATGTTGAGCAACAGGACGGTTCAAATTTGACTTTGATCTTAGTACAGTAAGGTGCAATTTCACTTGTAGAAATCAACATATGTCACGAACCAAGATAAAGTGAGATTCTAATGTGATAGCATATACGCAGCTGTAAGTGAAAGATCGTAGAGTTATCGCACAGAATTACGTATAATGAAACTCGTCAGGATGGGGCGCTTATAAATAATTGGGATATATTAAAATAATTCGGAGGCCGTTAATGAAATTATGAAAGGGTAATGGTAATTAAAGGGCAGCTAATTGACCGTTAAGGGAAAATAGGCTTTGTTAATTGGAACATTAAGGACGACGTTAATGTTTTTAAACGTGAACGAAACGATGACGGGACGTGAATGTTAGACGTTAAACGCGTGTTTATGCGGAATGGTGCTGAATTGCATTATCTTTATGGTTGTTTGGTTAATTATTGTTATTTGTTTGTAAAAGCAGGCAGCGTCTGCGTGCCTCTGGTGTCAGTCTGTGAAGCCGCCCAAGGGCCCCTTAGCCAGTGCTAATCAATTAATATCAACACTGGCAATTCGAAGCACGGATAGATCTCGTACATCTGCACACGGCTTACGAGAGTTGTGGGTGCCGGGCTGGGATCGAGCCTAGCGTCAAACTCAAAGTCAAACTTAAACTCAAATCATTTATTGTAAATAGGCAAAATATTGCACTTTTACACGTCAAAAAAAATAATCTTATTCATAAGTATAGAAATACAAAAAAATAAGTCAAAATATTATGATCTACGAAACTAATGATTATTATCTAATTATGGTTTGAGTTAGAAAAAGGATATTTCCCTTTCAAGTGGTGACTCATGCCTGAGTCTCGCACAGGAAAAGGAAAACTCCATTGACTCTACCAGTGCTTCGGAAATACGCCCGTTAGAGAAGATAGCACCAAGAAACTCTACGGCGATGTCATTTGTCGTTGGATCGTTGGATCACTGATAAACTAGTGAGGCCTTATCTGCAAGGGACCTCCTAGGGGAGTACCATATTCATCCACCATGCAGAAGTGTGAAAAAAGTGCTATATTCCGGATTGAAGGGCACTGTTTCCAGCGAAATTAATGGGCATAAGAGACTTTAGAACCGATTTCTCAAGTTGACCGAGCGCAGTGCATTGTCGCGCCAGATTATGCAATGCAAAGTTCTGGGTGGCACTGAAACTGTTATTGGCAGGCGTATCGCTTACCATCACGTGAACGACTTGTTCGTTTCATTACGCAGTCAAATAAAAAATAGTCTTGAATATGCTTTACATTCAAATTTAATTGAAAGCTAATTGCTGAATTCTATGTTATGATTTGCTATTCGTATATTAAGACATATGTTATATAAATTTACACACCTTACAACAAAATGTACCCACGGAAATATTGTACACATGAATTATGCGATCTACGGCAAAACATGTCAAGAATATAATAGTGCATTTATAAAGAAATAAAAATAGTTTACGATGCGATTGCGCGATTTATTCTCACAACGAGGCCGGCTATCTCCAAACTTGTACCGTATTCCGTATAACGCTCCCCCGGGAGATATAACGGCGTAGTATTGGTGCACCCGATACTTATTCAAATGTAACGCTCGCTGCGTCCGCTCGGCGGAATCGGCTTTTGTTTCTAATGTCATTTAGAAAAGTGGCTATTTTGGTTTCAAGAGTTGCTTGCAACTCATTTTTATTATAAAAACCAATTTATGTAGTTTCAGTGGCATTAACATTTGCGTTCTAGTGCTGCTCCACTATGTTGTAGGGTACTGCCTAATTCGTCTCAGAATTTAGTTGTTTTTACAATTCTTAGATAACGAAAACCGTTCCCTGCAAAATTATTACTAGGCGTATGAGAAACTTAAAAGCCATTATTACGGTCATTAACAGTGCTCTGAAAGATGCATTTATTATGGCCAGACTTGGCGTTTACCATCAGATAAATGACCTGGTCATCCGTTACTTAATTAAGTATAAACGAAAAAGCTCTAAATTGTGGTGACAGGATTACCCAGCTGGACTGCTATGACGCAATTGCTGATAATGGTTGGAACAGCGATACGCATGAAGAGGAATTAAAGAAACATGACCATACTTCTAAGGTGATATGCTCTGGCCTAAAGTACAGCGCATCAGCGAGCAAGTGGAGCGGGCGTATGACAGCGGTGGAGCTGATGACGCGGAACGCCACCGCGTGGAGCCCCACGCAGTCGGGACGGCACCACACGCAGCCACGCACCACGCCACCGCCCTGCCACCACGCTGGCCACATCACGAATGGCGGCGCCAACACCGACCCGCGACTCGTTAGCGACTAAGGAAAAACCAATTGTGAAGCCTCATCAACTGCAAAATAGTCGTCTGCTGCTGGATATGGGCTTCTTCTACGTCACTGAGCCAGATCTCTAGCCCTGAAAAGGCATCTGACTAGATGAGGATAGTCTCTCTACATACTGGTCTCCCTTCTGATCGGTGTCGTACACATGCTTCTACGTATCAGCGGCCCTTTGAGAGTTGTTCCTATTTTCAGTTCAGCATTTAGTTTTCAAAGCAACATCAGATATTTTAGCTCTTTAATCAAGCACCAGGAATATTCAAGAGTCAATTAAAGAGCTGAATAATTATGCAAAAGTTGTTCTTACATCCAGACAGAAAGACAGCCACGAGTCCTCCGGTAGCAGGAAGAAAGAGGCGTGCACAAACTCGCAGTGGTACATCACGGGTACGCAGTGCACGTCGCCCAGCAGTCGAGAGCCCAGCTCTAAGCAGTCGGTACTGCGCGCCACGCTGCTCGCCACGAACCCGGGGGTACACGAGAATATCGACGATGACACCGCTGGGACAAGAACTGGCAAGAAATTATTGTAACCATTGATTATAGAATAGAATAGAATAGAATTGAATAGAAAACTCTTTATTTTACACCAGAAGCAAAAATAAACACATTACAGAATATTTAAAACACATATAGTTTTGATTTGAATTCGAATCGTTTTAGGTGCCATGATCATGTTCATGTTCATGATCCATGTTTTTGAAAATGGGTAGTTATTTGAGCTATCCTCTGATACGTGATAGCTTAAATTCTCATATTTCAAATTATTTGAAGGTTCCAAATATTAAACTGATCCTACTGAAAAAAAAGCTAATAAAGAATAATTAAGGTTTAGAAATCTTACTGTCCAGGAAAGGAGGCTGCATATAGCAGTTGATGGGCACGTGGAGAGACTTGCCCATGGACACCCGCACCATCAGCACGTCTTGGAGCACGCGCACGTCGCGAGGCCTGTTTAATATTCTATCATCAGGAATACTACTATTATGGTTTCCAGTGCCGCCTATTGAAGCATTGAATTGGGTTACGTAAGAGTGACGGAGAAAAAAAGCATCATGATGTGTTTAAAGTGCGTACTGCTAAGGAAAGAAACTTCTTGCAATCTTTGTGGTTCCTTGTACTCAATAACTTGGGCATATTCAAGGTTAGAAGCATCAGGTATCTAATTCTAGATTTGCATGCTTCTTCTTTGAAAAAAGGAATGAAAATAGGATGCCGAAGTAAGTACCTCTACTTACTTGAAATGAACGCGAATCTCGGCAGCTGCCCCCGAGGTGACGGTCAGACCCCTCGTACCACCCAGCTCGATGTCCAGCTCGCGGCGACTCGGTGGACGGATGGACAGCCGGACCTCGAACTTCGTCACGTTCACTAGACGAATTTCTTGCTAGAAAACAGAAGAGTTCTTAAAAACTAAATAATAATCTCATCAATAGCTTAATGAAGCAGAAATGAGATACAGCAAGGTGATGATGACCGAAGGTACCGTGTGTATCTGTCCGACGGTGAAGTTAACAAAGTCGAGCTGCGGTGGCACGCAGAGGATAACCTGCGTTGTGGGTGGAGAGGGCGGGGTGGAGGAGACGGGCCGTTGTACCCTAGATACCAGCGCGCCCATACTAGAACAAAACAGGAGAAGATATCACTATGCACCAACACCAGCAAACCGTTCCTCAAAATATTTACCTGACAGACTGCAGAGACGCTTCCATTTGCTTGGATTTAAGACAAATAGGCGGCTCTGGCCTTTTTGTCCCAACTATCGTCAACGGAGTCAGATCTCCAGAGCTCCTATTCAAGATGTTCTTCACCCACAGACAGTCATCGATGACGGCGTGTTGGATTAGTGACGGCATCAGGTCTTTCCTGTCTAAGATGCCTTGCTCTGACTTCCACATAGAGACGTTAGCATTCGGGAGCGGTCGGTAGAGCCTGTAGATGTTTGGGAGGGGATCCCGTGCTATCCGCTTGGCGTATTGCTGTTGCAACTCCCCCTCTTGGCTCCAAATGCGCTTACGCTCCAAATCATATTCGTCAATCTGCGGAGAGATAAATTTAAGCATTTATACACCTGTTTGGTAGCACGATCACTGGTTTTCAGTCCCGTAGCAGTGTCCACGTTATTGGGGTTCATGAAATATTTGGGTCATCAAAATAAAAAGTTTTGAACAGCTAACAAATTAACTCTTTACTCAGCAGAAAAAAAAAATGGCATTCATACGGTGTGAATTTTCACTGAATCCAGACAACGTGACCTTAGCGTCGTGTTATTTTGTGACTGTGTTACCATCAAGTACGTAAATCAAATATTTTTATTTGGCCCACGCAGACTGACTACCTCATAAAACTCTACTCAGTTCTTTAACAATTCATATTTTATACCGTGTTTACTGTTGGTGTATTATTACAAGCTTTTATTTATGATTGTGTTGGTGTGTGTAATCGTATGTGTGGGAGTATGATGATTGTTTGTGTAGGTCAAAATTTGCAAGTTAATTATGACCCAGCATCCGTATCCATTCAGTTGAAATTTTGCACACATGTCCAGTTCCGAGTACAATACAATATTATGGTGATAACGAGCTGGTTTGATAACAGAGGTGGAAGGCACTTATATCTTCAATAACTGTTGAGCTGTAGAGTGATAGTGTTTGGGACCAAATGTGTATTTTTTTAAGCGTGTCAGAATAAAATAATATTTTTCACAAAAAAGAACAAAAACATTTATCCATAAAATTGCAGCGATTCAGATGCGGTATAATCGTAAAACGACCGCGATACAGTCATAATGTTGTCTTCTGCACTCAGTCGTATACCGTAGTATACGACTACAGGAGGCCTACCATGACGTCTTATAGCGATTCAGTTGAGGACCTAAACTGAACCGCGTCGCATAATCGTACCGTGACGTCTTATTTTTTATCTTGCTGCCATTTTCAACCTAAACTGGACATAGTTTAGGTTGAAAATGGCTTATTAGCGACTCAATTTAGGTTGCTACCATTTTCAACCTTAACTGGATCCCTTTTAGGTTGAAAATGGCAGCAACATAAAAAATAAGACGTCACGGTACGATTATGCGACGCGGTTCAGTTTAGGTCTTCAATTGAATTGCTATAAGAGCTCATGGTATGCCTCCAGGCACCGTAATCACGATTTTGAATCGTTACAGACGCGATGCAGCATCGATACAATCACGATTTAGCATCGATGCAGACGCGCTTTAATGAAACGCGCTCCTGAAGCGCGGCAAAAACTAGCCGCGATCGACCTTCCTCAGGAGGAAACGTATGGATACAGGAAGGAAAAGAACCATTATAAAAAAATGCTATATCAGAGGTAAGTAAACGTGTCAACCGCAGCAACGCCCAATAAACAACCTAGTTACAAAACTTTAACAAGAGTGTAAATAATAGAGAAACTGGAAGTTTCAAGTCATACATCATCCCGGCACTTCATCGATTATAGTGTCGTGTGGTAGACGAGAATACACGAGCGACGACAATGGCTTTGTTGCTCATCCAAACGGGAGGGATCGGATCCATCATCCTAGTGAAACGTTTCCCGTTACGTTTCGTTACAAAGGATGAATGCCTTTTAATCTCCATTCGTTTATGTAACGTTCCCAGTTGGTTGAGCCTGAATAATGGTTCGTTACCTTCATGGGTAATTAAATTTACCCGTCGTCGCGTGACTCACAAATATGTGGAAACTTGTTTGCTTTTGTTTGTACAGTCCGCGTGACACTTGAAGAGTTTTTACTATACTAATAATTATATAGGTCACTATTAAAACGAACAAAATTCAATTAGACCTAAAGAGTAACTAATAAACCTCAACAAAGATTTCTAAAACGCTGGTTGCAATGCCAATTTGTATGACGAACTTTCTTTTACATAACGGATGGCATTTTATTCACGTTTTACAAACAGTTGTTTAGATAGTTTTTTTTTAAAAGTATTTATTTTGTAAGCGAATTATAAACATTTTCAAAATTAAAAAGTAAGAAAATACCGACTATCTCATGGAACTTGATCAAAAAGTCTAACCAACTAGTGGGTCACAATGAACCAAAATTAGTCTGGTCCTCCGATAATAAGAGTTGCCACTTCGTGCCAGTCCCCCGCCTGGAGCTCGCGTCAGTCCTTCCCTACTTCATCCATCCAGCGGTACCTGGGGCCTCTCGTCCGCCCCATGTATGGACGCTTGACAGAACGGTCCTCTCCGAGTATATCAACGTGTCCGAGCCAGCAAAGACTATGAAAACGTCTAGCCAAATGAAAATAAAATTTTAACGCTCGTATTAAGGCTTCTTTGAAGTTAGAAACTATTCGAACACTCATCCGCGGCTATTAACTTAGGCATCGTGATAGAAATTCTAATTATATTCATAAAGATAATTTATGTAAAATTAAAAGGTTGTTTAGTTAAAGCCTCAGTTATTTGGTAATGAGGTTTACATAAAAGTTTGTACTAAACATGATTAAAATAAAATAATTTATAGTTTTGAATATAATTATTTAAATAGCGGCAAGAACTGTTTTTATTTTAATTTTAATAATAACCATGATAATTTTTCTGGGAAAATTTCCTAGAAAACACGTGCCCTTCAAACCGGAACACTACTACACTACACTTATACTACTGTCTGTAGTGTTATAATTATGTCTTCTGGGTCCACGGATAGGTCCGTAAGTGAATTCCTTGATTTATAGGTGCTTTGTTAGCATACCCAGTGATCGCCGCTAGGTAACGTCGAACTGTTGTTGACGTCTGATGCAGCGAGCTTGGGTGGCAGCCGCCCCGGCGCGAGGGGCGGGAGGAAGTCCAGCTCCTTGAACACTTCGCGGAGGACAGGCCGCACGTCAGCGCATACGCTTCTGTGAATAGACAACATTATTTGTCTAGCTCGATATCTGAATCCTGAACCGCATAATTTTGCGTCATATCTTACTAAAATCTTAAATGCGAAAGTTTGTGTGTTTGTCCACCTTCATGCAAAAACAGCCGAACGAATTTTGATGAAATTCTGTAAATCGATACTTATTTAGGCCCTGGAATAAAACATAGGATACTTTATATCCCGTAAACATTGACGGTTGTTGTTGGATAAAACGAGTGAAATCCGCGAGGCTCTACTAGAATAAAAATAAATATGTTTAACACGTTCAGTGCTGAAAACACAACTGTCGTGTTTTTCACAAGTTGCCGCGAGTGCGGGAAAACACAATCGTTGCGTTTGTTGTATGGGAAAACACTATGGAGTGTGCAGAGCCGCACCTGTGTCTAGACAAGCAAATCGGCTCAGCAGTCAAAGTATAAAATTACAACGAAGGTACTAATCATTTCCTACAATATAATATCATCGTTCAGAAACCTTATATAGATAATATTAGTACCTTTTTAATTAGTGCAAGCGCACATTGAGTCTCTAAATACGAGCACCAGTGGTTCCCACTAGCCGTGGACGGAATATATCACGCGCGCAAATTGCACGTTCGAGTGGTTGCATGCGAGCCACAAGCTTTGGGAGTGGTCTGTTTTGCGCTTGTTACTTATAGCCACGTTAGGTCAAATGTGGCTCAGCTTGGCCACCGGTGGCGACCACCAATGGTTGCATCTAGTGGCTCAATGTGCGCTCAGACTTATGGATGACCCGTATTTAACTATCCTTGACATTTAACTTCCATGAATGTCACAAACTTACCCCTTCTCTGGTATTAGTGGTAGATTATCAGCCATCATTGAACGCAGTTCCAAAACTCAACGTGAAACACAAATAAAATACTTAAAAAATCTTTAAAATAATCCCAATCCAAGGTTACAATTTTTCAATAAATCCGCGGGAGTTCATTAAACTTTGAAAGAAGACGTCAAACTGTCATCCGAAATTAGTTTAAAAAGTTACAAAAAGAGTTTACTTATCTTTGGTCACAAAAAAGGCCGCCATTAAACGAGGTTACATTCTACTGGGCCATATAGCCTTCATATTAAATTCCTTTAAAAATTCTAGATCCTTTGACGCTCATCTCTTGAAAGCTCCTCGTAAAGTAAACCACTTTATATTTATATCTCATGGCTAGGCACGTAATCTTTAACTGTTTCTGAGCGCAAACCATGAAAGCAAACATCACAGTTGAACGGTAAATACATATTTCCCAAATTGGCCCGAGCTTTTAGCACATTTACATATGAAACAACGCAACTTAGAGCTGATTTTAGCTCAAGCGTCTACAAAATACATTCCAAGCTAGATGCTAGATTGGTTCAACGATCTAATATAAGGACTAGGCTCGCTCAATACCCAATTCAAAACTCAAACTCAAATTATTTATTGTCTTCTTTTTTAATTTTTTCTTCGTTCTCGATCTCCAGCCAATGCTTTGACTTCCTAATACGACATGAAATCTACCTTCTGTGAATGTCCTTCTAGAATTGCCTCTTCCTCTCTTCCCTTCTACTTTCCCTTCTATGATGTTTTTTATGAAGTTGTCATGTCCTATAAATATATCGCATAAATATACCGTTTTTCTTTTAAGAATGCAAAAATAAAGCACTTTCACAAGTCAAACTAAGCCTGAAAAATAAATCAGATACGATCAACCAAACTTCCTGCTCTCTCTTGTTCATCCAAAGGTTTTCTGGTAGAGGTCGCTTTGAGCGATAAGATAGCACATTGTACCTCTTATTTAGCTTTGTTTTTTGTGTTTTGATTTGTACTTGTTGGTGTCAATAAAGACAAACGACCAACAGTAAGTGATCGTTTTTTTTTAAATAAGTTTTATATGTGTTTTTTAATTTATTTAAATAGCTCTTTGTTTTTCGCGATAGGGTATCTTCCTCGTCCCTCTGACCCCACGCCCCCGCAACCCCCGCCATAACAGACACTATTTTTGGGTGCAGAGTCAGATGCGCGCCGGGTCCATAGAGTATCATAATTATACAAAACTTCCTTGAGATATGGTAATAACTTTGTAAAATATACGAGATTTCTTGAATATTTTACATATTAACATAAATCTGAACTAACTTCAACTTAAGAAGTAAAGCGAGGAACTCTATTACTAAAAATATACTCGTAGCTTCACTAGTTTATAAACCTTAGCTCGTAGGCTACTTATAAATATACCAGAACACCCGAACGAAGGATTGCCGATTACAAAATGTCAACTCATTTCCTCCCATTCCCATTCCTTAGGCTGGTTATAAAATGATTACTTCCGACCTTAAATTAGCAAATTATGCGAACACGTGTGATGTTCATTAGTCAACGTGAATACAATCTCCAGGTTATTAATCATAAAGCTGCGTCCACAACTATGGCCGCAACTGTGGCAGTGACCGTGACAGTGAACCTGTGACCGTAACAAATACGTTGGTTGCCAGATTTTGTCACGCTAGTTTGTAATAGTTACGGATTTATGGCCTAATGACAAGCAGCGATACACTCAGCAGCATCTTGAAAACGTCACGGTAAAATGCCACAGCCTTTGTCTATATTAAATTGAGTGTAGGAACTACCATGATACGGTCACAGATATGAACCCACCTTAATATGATTAGATAAGCTCTACGTTTCCGATTGTATATAATTTTTTTTTTTTTTGTTTTAGTGAGAATTATAAAATTTCATGGAAATTTCACAGTTTCTGTCGTACCGTAGATTCCTAATTGAGTTGCGAACATCTATCAAAACTTTTGCTATTACAATATTACCAGACTCTGAATTTATAGACTCGTAAATTAATTTCACAGGTTGACCTGCGCGGGCCATTGCGGAAAGTAACATAACTATAATTATAACGTTATTCTAGGGCCTAAGGTATCCATAAATGTACACCAATCATCAAAATCCGTTCTTACTACGAAAATGGGTGTAAAAACGTTAGAAAATTTATCCCACTAGGTCGCTGCAACTTCATAATATAGAATAATCACTAACTGCACCCCCCGGTTTTACTCGCGTTGAGTTTTTTATCCCAGTTAATTTTTACGAGATGAACAGGATCCTACGCATTAATCCAGGTAACAAACTATCTGTGTGCCAAATTTCATCAAAATCTGTTCAGTAGTTTATGCGTGGAAGAGTAACAAACATACATCCATACTCAAAAACATTCGCATTTATAATAATAGTAGGATCAGTAGGGTACACAGATATACATATTAATATGTAATAGCTGTACAGCAATAATACAATAACATTAAATTTTCACTGCTCACAGCTGACGCGAGTTTCACCATAATTATCCTCATAAAATTTAAAGCAAAATTTAGTACTCGAAAGTGTAATAATGAAAAGTTACTGGAAGCTATAACAGGAAACGTGAAGCCAATCTTTTCAACAAGTCTCTGACAAATGACAAACGTAGTGGTCGGCATTACCCGACATCGATGTAAAAAATCGATTCGTATTCTACTAAGCTCGTATCGATACCAAAAGTCTATTTCCTCTAGAAAATTGCATCGTATATCTCAGCTATGGATGTAGGATTTTCCAGCTATTAGCCAGTAACTCAGTGGAAAGAGCACGAGAGCTCGGTTTGGAATGTCACAGCTTGCATTTCTACAAGCTTTAAGAATTTCAGCTTTATCGCTTTATCTGTTTTCTAGTGTCATAGCATGTAACAGCTTCGTAGCTAGTGGATGTTTGTAAATTGGTAAATTTTCTTAGCTTGTTAATATTCGTAACAGTTCGGAACATTTACGTAGCTCGTAAATGTTCGTAGCAAGCTACATTTTTGTAGCTTTCGTAGCAGTATCGAATACGTATTTTAAAAGTTATGAGGTAACAAACTTTTAAAAAAAATACAGTCGAATTGAGAACCTCCTCCTTTTTTAGAGTTGGTTAAAAATCTTGCCTGGATTTTGCCTGCTCTAACAGTCACAGCAGCACCCAGAAACCTGCATTGCATAATTCTGCGCGGCATTGCACTGCGCTCGTCACTCTGAGACATCGGCTCTAAAGTTGGTTTTTGCTGGTTTTTTTGTAAGAAAAGCATTAATAATACAAAAAGAGGACTTTTAGTGTTTTTTCAACTAGTTTCCGGTTCGGCGACGTGCGGCGAGTCATAAACATGAGGGTTGAATGCAAAAGTTTAATACAACAACCGATGAATGCAGCCGAGCTTCTTTCATCAACTTCGGAACTCCATTAGCGGTAAATAATGGCGAATGTTGTGAAAGGACTCTTTCTGCACAGTTTCCCTATTTCCTGAGGTTAATAGCGGCTGATCTATTATTCAGGGGTGGATACTGTTTTCGGGCAGGGGTTGTAAACCAGTTTATAGTTTGACAATTCTTTTAGTAAACAACAAAACTGTTTATTGGTACTCAAATGTATTTGTAGGCTCGGGGTTGGGTATGCCTCTTAAGAAAATAATACTTCGAGTCAAATTTAGGTTTAATGAAAACTGTTTTTTACACTATTCAATTTATTACTGGGCATATGAGACTTTAGAGTCGATGTCTGGGGGTGACGAGTGCAGTGCAGTGCCGCACAGGATTATGCAATGCAGGGTTCTGGTTGGTGCTGTGACTGTTATGGGCAGGCGTAGCGCTTACCATCAGGTGAACGAGTTGCTCGTCTCGTCACTTAGTATAATAAAAAAAAATATATATATATATATATTATAAACTGCACGTTAACTTGAAAACAATTATTAGCTATGAGCAATTTACCCCATGCGCATCGGGGGCCGTGTCCGCATAATTAACTATACTAACATTTAACGTTTGAAAATTCAAAGCGTTGCCTAAAAATTTACTAATTTTGTAAACAAAATAAATACAACTGAATTAAGAACCTCCTGCTTTATTGAAGTCGGTTAAAATAGAAAGATTCACAGAGCATCCAATGCACCTATTTACTTCTCCATCCGAGAACACTACACCTGCTGCCATCTCTGGTTTCATCGTTATACTACAATTGCAAACAGAACGGGAAAAAGTAGACTAGAAATATTGCGAAAACCGTCGCAAGTCTGAACACGAGTTGTGGGGTTATATACATAGATGGCGCCTGTTATAAATTAAATAATTTTATTGCGTCCAAGAAAATTTGTATTTCAAGAAAATCATATTATTTTGGTCTTTTTATTTATAATTATCTTTTTTCAGTTACTTGAAGAAAAAAAGAATTGAGTACTCTTTGTTGTACGCCAAAAGAAACAAATTACAACAAAAAACAAAACAAATGAGTAGTCTTATTGCTATCCACGACAAATTATCAAATCATAATGTTTTATATATTATTATTATTATTATAGTAAATTTATAAAACACTAAGGAATTAACATAAATATCATGTCATACGACTAGCTTTATTATAAAGAACTCATCGAATTTACTCGACACTAATTATTACATCATCAGTCAAAAATCTAAAGATAATCAAGAACCACTTAGTTATTTGCATAAAAATCACATAAAACATAAGAACTGAGGAGAATCAGGGTCTTGTTTAGACATCTTTGAGGCTTCTTTCAAACCGTACGCGAAGTTTTAATTGAATTAGGATGGTAATTCGACCGCGACCGCCGCGCCGCGCCGCGCCGCGCCGGCCGCCGGCCGCCGGCCGCTACGACAGCGCTGCAAGATTAAAATTAAATATATGCGGTCAACTTTTTACTTGGAGCAACTTGGTTAAATATACCCATACCGCTTTTTGCAAAGTAACTATGTTTAGCTATTATTTTTCAACTCTTTGAGGACTGGTTTTTGTCATAGGCACTGCACATTTTTTTATTTGACTGAGTACTGAGACGAGCATGGCGTTCGCCTGGTGGTAAGCGCTAAGCCTGCCCCTTAACAGTAGCAGCGCCACACAGAAATTTGCACTGCATAATCTTGCGCGGCTCTGCACTGTCACCCTGAGACATCGGCTTTAAAGTCTCATATGCCCAGTAATTCCACTGGAAACAGTGCCCATCGAACCGAAACACACTAATGTTTGCACACTATTGCTTGGTGGTTGAATATCTGGCAAAGGTGTAAAGAAGAGGCAGAGGCCACCTACTAAAAAAATATTTTTTTACTAAGTACCTTTAAAACTTAATGATGAGTCTGCCGATGAAGGATAATGCCCTTATACATTAACCGTTAGCATAGCCTAAATGGACACATAAATCGACCATTTATGTGAAAAATCACAATTTATGCGATGCCTAGGTTTAGTGAAAACTTGCCTTAGTGACTCCAAATGCGACACTAAGTCAAGCTTTATGATCCATATACATTTTCTCCCTAATATCCTCCAAAAATCATAAGTTTGAAGCACCTTCGCCACTAGTGTCCCAAAAAAACCTCCGTTAGTTCTCAACCGACGACGCGCCATTGATTACAAATGTCCGTGAATGATCTGTGGATACTGTTTTATCGTACTAGGTGTGTCTCGCGTCTTCGTCCGCATTTTAGGCCGTATTTAGTCTTATCCTGAGGTCAGCACTGACGTCGTTCATCCGTAGCGATCGCTATAAAAGCCGTGCGAACGCGGCCAGTGCGTTGCTTCTACCTTTTGTTGGCGGGAGTAACCAACCAATCAAAACTCCCCAATGACAAAAAGTCGTAACACCTGTATACCAAGTTTCGTCCAAATCGGTTGTAAAATACGACCTATTTTTATTTGTCTAAGTGATGAGACGAGCAAGTCGGTCACAGAACCACACCAGACACCAGTTACATAACCCATAACAGTTACAGAACTTTGCATTGCAATACCTTGTGCGGTACTGCACTGTGCTCATCACCATGAGACGTTGGCTGTAAAGTTTCATATGCCCAAGAATTTCGCTGGAAACAGTGCCCTTCAAACCGGAACACAGTAATGTTTGCACACTACTGCTTGGTGGATGAATATCTGGCAAAGGTGTGGTACTTTCCCAGGCGGTCTCTTGCAGAAGAGGCCTCCCACTACCTGTAGAGGTGTACCAACAAACTGACTGACAAAAGCTAATTTTGCCAGACTTGAAAGGGAGACGCTTTGTTCGCTCGGTCAATAAAACTTTGACGGCTCACGTTTGTAGTGGATAATGAGCCGACTGCGAAACAGAGGTTGCGGGTTTTCTTTTACTGTTACTGAGATGATTGTACTAAAATTCATTTTCATAAATATTTTCAAGAAACTTCTGTAAAAAGACAAAGTAAATAACATTGTTGAAAGTTAGTCAAAATACCTACATTTTATTTGAAAAAGATCTGTCAAGTAAGTCCTTAAGTTGAGTTAGAACATTGAGTTTGTTATAAAGAATGAGAGAGTTCTTGGAAACGTCTATAATCACGTAAAAGTTAAAAAAAAACTTTTCTTGTGTACATTGTTAACAGTACTTTTGGAATATTATCACAAACACGTACGTGTTTTATTGTCACGATATGTAAATAAATTTCCTATTCCTAGCGAATCAGGAACTACGAGGACCATGGTTCTACAAACACCCAGACTCAGAGTAAATATTTGTAAATCATACAAAATAATCTTTCTTTATATTTGATTTGTATGTTTTGGGTGCAATTAAGTATTGTTATCTTATCTTTTAAACCAATTTTCCCACCCTACTTACCAAGATCTATTTCTTTTCTATAGATAGGTTTCATATAATAGTGCTGAATAGCTAGTTACTCCAAGTTTACTTTTGACTTAAGACTTTGCGAACCCCTATCGGTAAGTTTATAACAAGGTTCAATTAAACCTTTTACCAAGACAAATAAAATGAAACCAGAATTTCCGAACTCACAGAACAAAATATACTACAACGTTGCGATAAAGTTCTTCAAACGTCTAATAGCACTACAAGCAGAAGATTTAAGCCCCTGTGCCATAGTAGAAACATAAAAGTAAGTGATGTTCATAGAACGGCTTCTACGCACACTTCTACACACACGTACAGGACGTACTTCTATGAGGTCAATTGTGATGACGTTTAATAGATCTTTGAGTCGGTCAATTGCGATTGTCAGTTGTTACGCAGTATCGACATTGTCAGCTCTTTTGTATTTAGCTCTATAGATCTTTATCTTTATTTTGCTTGTTTACGTATGTATATCCAAACTGTGCAAGACTGCACCTTATAATTTACAATCACAATTGACCATCATGCACCAGTTATAACTAGAACTACTGCGAATAGAAGATCTTCCGAACACAATCATGCCGAAAATCCTGATCAAATATTTACCAAAATTGTATAATACCAAACTAAAGTTACCAACTTTCAAATACAAAAAGAACCATCGAAATCGAAACTTATAAGGCAGAGATATCGAACGGCCTCTTTTTTGGAGGAAGCACACCCCTAATAATAAGTTTCGTCCTAATCAGTTGTAAAATATGACCTGTAGAGTACCAACAAATCAGCAAAGGAAAGCTAATTTTTCTTGACTTCAGGCAGAGACGCCTCGCTCGCTCGGACGAGTATGTGGGTACAAGCACACACATACATATAAGTCGTGCTTAGAGCTATTCCATGAAGATAGCTTACTCTTTTATTTCTACTATGCTCGCGCCAAGCGCTTAATAATTCCGAAGTTAAAAGGGCTGCCCGGGGTCATCCATCAAACTTTTCTCCCTAATTCCCAAGTTTGCTGATAAAACATATTTTTGTGCTGCAAAGAATGATTTACAAGTTCTTGCCGCTTATCTCGTTAGGAACGCGTAAAGGATTTGGCGTCCTTAAGCGGGCATTTCTTGAAGCACGTAGGGGGTTTTGATTGGGATCAGCTAGAGGGAAGCCATGGTAAAGTTTATCATGGATCGAAATTATTTAAGTAACACAAAATTTTACTCTCCAAATGACAGCTGTGTTTAAACGATACGGTCTCCTGCATCGTTACGGTTTTTTTTTTTGAAGTTATACTTCTTTTGGCGCGATGGAGAAAAATGATGAGAGTGAATTTTTAATAAGTCGGGTTTTTGTATCAGAGTATAGTCTTGCAGGTCATTCACCAGGGAAGCACCATGCCTGCACAGGAAAGTGGGAATGCCACACAGAACTTAGCAGTTACCTTTAAACTTTCATGCACAGTCGACATCAAAAGCAGCTAAACTTTTTTTTCAGCCTCAAAACTGGTCCTAGCTCTTATTTGATTCTACACGCGCAAAATATAGCTTTTTCAAAAAATAAGAAATTTTGTAAATTTTAGCAATTTTTGTGGCCGACTGTACAAAAGGTAAGATTAAATGTAAATCTGCTGACGCGGAGCCACTTTCCTGGGCCGTTGTAAACGCCGCTCATTCATTGTTACGATACACTCTGCTTTTTACAACTGCTATTTCCATAAACCCTTTCCAATACAGGTCAGTTTTGCTTGACAAAAGAAAACTCTAAAAGTAGTTATGCTGGAAAAGAAGTCTGGGCACTAAGCGAGTCTCATTTTATGAAGATCTGACTGATTTATTGACACCAACACATTCATGAGCACTGTGAAAAGTATATTGGGCTGCATTTAGTCGTATCCTGAAGGTCAGTACTGGCAGTCGTCCGTAGTTATCGCTATGATAACTACGCGGACTCGCTCAGTGCGTTGCTAAAATGTACGCACGGTTTTCATAGTGGTAGTTGCGGACGATAAACTTCTGTACTGACCGCCAGAATAAGGCTAAATAAAGACTTAGTATAATAACCATCTCTGCAGCATGAGTTGATAATGAGCCCAATGATTCCCGCGCGCGGTCACCATTTATGCGAATCACACATCTGGTCTCAGTCTAGGTATTAATTTCTTTACCCTAGTGATTGTTAATAAATCTTCTTTATTCATTTTGAGAATTGGTCATTCTGTGCTTAAGCTGTCTCCGCGTATCTCCTCTTCAGTGGATCGCCACCTTTAGTTCATTAGTGGACTCAGCTGTACCGCACCTTATTTTGCAGCTGCTTTAACTGCAGGTGCTGCACCCGTTTATTTCCCATTGTGGCAGTATTAACCGTGAGTTACAGTAATTTTAAATATCTTGCAGCTTACTGTGGTTTTATTTAACTGCATTTCGCTTATAGTGGGAGAATGCGGTTAGCATTACATACAATTAAAAAGGTATATGCTGTGTATTTCTATTTGCAGTTCTAATGCATAATTATTGTGAGAGCAATGCACAATGCGCAATTGCACAATGGACGGTCTTATCGCTGAGAGCAATCTCTTCCAGACAACCACTAGCACTTTATTAGTGAGAGGTGTCATGGATCTATCCCAGAATCAGTTTAAAAGAAAATCCGTTTTCTCCTCTCTCAAATTAAACACCATTAATCTTGTCGTATCGGGGAATAAAACCCTAATCCACCTGAACCAAATTCATAGTCTGGAGATGGAAATATTTTAATTTATCATACTTATCGGGTTCCTTTTCGCCTCGAGCCTTTTGAAAGTAAGTAATATTTGTAAAAAAAATATATTTTTTAGAAAAGACAAGCTTCTACAACTTAAAATCGGTACTGCACACTAATCAAAGTGAGTCCAAACACCATCAATTTTATTGTTTAAAGCTCTGTTGATTACTTTCCGTCTGTATTATCAGATCAACTCGTGGTCACAAAAATATTGCACTGAGAAGCATACAAAATCGAAACTGGTTTAAAATTGAAAATATGTATAATCAGTAAATAAAACTAAAATTGGACAGTGGCAGTTGAATGTTTACTATTCCGCAGCAATGTTTACAGTATTTCGCAGCACAACACTATCGCTTACGGCGACCACCGCGCCACCCATATATTTTAACTGTCAACATAAGCAGTCTGCACTCCGCATTGTTGGAAATACTACTCCATACTATATTTATTATACGATGCTAGTACAATATTAAACTATGCATTTGTACCACTTTATGCACAGATTGATTTATGGCAGGGTAAGGCGAGTAAAGTGCTGTGTGCGCTCTAAGGCAGTTGTCCCACCGCCGGCGAGTAAACGAGTAGCTATCGGCCATTGGAACTTACAATAGATATAAAAAAAAGATATCAGCGCTCAACTAGCTCAAGCTAACTCAGCGCCTTTGTTTTGTATGTCTATTGTAATATATATAACATTCCCTGTGTATGTTTTTTGAACGAGAAAATAGCCGATAGTTACTGGTTTACTCGCCGGCGGTGGGACAACTGCCTAAGGATGCCTTTTAAGAGAGAGTGGCTTCTGGTGTTCTTTTTTGAGTGTTTTTAGCGTCTGCACCGCGGTGCATTATAATGAACGTGGACAGAGTTCTACCTTTCCTCGGACCCGCCATACAAACAAGCTGATTTGACATCTCAAACATAAATGACGTTTATAGATATGTACTCGTATATGTAGTGGTAGGTCTCTTCTGCAAGAGTCCACCTGGGGAAGTACTGTGGTACTTCCCCAGGTACTTTACGTACTTTGCCAGATATTCATCCACCGAGCAGTCGTGTGAAAACAATACCATGTTCCGGTTCAAAGGGCACTGTTTCCAGTGAAATTACTGGATATGAGTCTTTAGAACCGATGTCTCAGGGTGATGAGCGCAGTGCAGTGCCACAATGTTTTTTTTTTATTGTAATTAATCTTGTTTTTTAATAGCGTGATACGGGCTAAATAAATAAATAATAAATAGAACATTTAAACTAAATTTATTTTCGAAAGTATCGTTTAATGTTGTGTTGTTTTGAGTTGTGTAATTAACCAAATTGGAGAACGAGTACACGATGTAAAGGACGATGGCAAATATAGCAAATTTCCAACTACAAATATGGCGCTGGAGGTCGTCAATCGCGGTCCAGTAATGAGAGTTGTTCGACCGCATTTCCATAATGTGATGCTGGCCCTAATTTGAAATGAACCGCGCAATGTAAAGGTAGATTTCCAAGCGGTGCGTCAAGCGTTTGCGTCTTACGGAGCCGCTGTGGATTTTTCCGGCTAATAGGAGTTGTGGACTGTTCCGTACAGCTGTGACGCTTGAACAGGGTCGAGTTTGCTATAAATCAGTGCTGCAACTGGTTCACACAAAAATAAAATTATCTATGATCCAATATCTAATGTCCAACGTGTGAACCATTGATGGAGGAAGAAGTTGGATTATTTTTTTGTCAACAATCATCTACATAGATTCATGTTGCCCATGGTCCAATCGTCAGAATCCTGATTTGGCGCAGACGTGCAGGGGGGAGGAAGAGCCGATTTGCCCACCTCCTTTCTTCTCCGTAGTGGGGTCACTGGTAGGGAGTTGGGGAATTCCCTGCCAGCTTGCACTGTCCCACACGTCCAGGAGATGGCCTTGGTAAGCTAGTTCACCCCTTTTACAGGTCTTTACCTTTTGGGCCTACCACCGGGGCAAGATGGTCACTGAAGACTGGTGAAGGGGACAGGTGACGGCATTTTTCCCTAAAAAATAAAATGGCCCAATCGTCGGCTAGTGTAATGGTAAGTGACATTATTATTTTGTGATGTGACGTAAGATGCATAATCTACATAATTAAGACGCATGATGCAAACCTTAGCTGCACTGTTCTAAAATCTACCTTAGCAGGATAATGTGATGATACAACTTTATGTGTTTTACTATAGTGAACGTTTCAGGCCAATTTTAAGATATCGTTAAATAATATCTGTAATTTGTTTATTGAGAATTCATTGTCCTATTATATAATGTGTAAGTGAATACTATATTAAATATGGATTAGTTATCGCTGAAAATTGTGAGATTTAGTTAAGAAAGTAGTTTTGTAGCACGAGTTTTAGTGTTCGTTGTACGCACAGGATGAGGTATTTCACCCAAAATGTTTGCCCTGTACAGAAAATGAATCAAAACTATTTACAATTGGTTCATGACTAACCATGCTACGGAGGGCTTCATATTGGCTATATCATCCTCCAATTCCGCTTACCCAGTAAAGCAGCTATATCAAATCCGTAATGCCTGCTCGGCGAGTGGCAGATCTAAAACAATACTCCTGACGACAGGTGTAAGCGATTCACCTCAGCACTGCGGCGGAGGCGGCGAGAGCGGCGAGGGCGGCGAGGCCGGGTGGTGTACATCCACACGAATCCCAACGTGATGAAGGGCGCTTCTTCAACCTTTGGCGGATGAATCGTGACTATTTCTTTAGCATTCCTAAATAGCCTAAAAAAGTATTTCACGAGGATATTCCACCATACCCATGATGAACGAGGTTGGATATAATAGATAGGGGTAGTATCCGTATACTATTTTATATAAGTGTCGAAGAACAATAGGTGAGGAGAGAGGTCTTATCGCTTAAAACGATCTCTACCAGTCTTAGGATAGACATAAGTGACAAGGAGGTGTGACGCAAAGCAAGAGTTGTGACGTCAGTGGGGCCGACCTCCTTCGTAATTATGCGTCCCTGGTACCGGTTTCACTATAACTAGAGCCTTCCTTGTAACAGCCGGTCGGAGTACCAGAAGTACCAGGTCAGCATATGTGACAAGGAGGTGTGACGCAAAACAAGAGTTGTGACGTCATTAGGGCCGACCTCCTTCGTAATTATGCGATCCTGGTACCGGTTTCACTATTCCTAGAGCCTTCCTTGTAACAGCCGCTTCGAGTACCAGAAGTACCAGGTCAGCATAAGTGACAAGGAGGTGTGACGCAAAGCAAGAGTTGTGACGTCATTAGGGCCGACCTCCTTCGTAATTACGCGATCCTGGTACCGGTTTCACTATTCCTAGAGCCTTCCTTGTAACAGCCGCTTCGAGTACCAGAAGTACCAGGTCAGCATAGGTGACAAGGAGGTCTGACGCAAAGCAAGAGTTGTGACGTCATTAGGGCCGACCTCCTTCGTAATTATGCGATCCTGGTACCGGTTTCACTATTCCTAGAGCCTTCCTTGTAACAGCCGCTTCGAGTACCAGAAGTACCAGGTCAGCATAAGTGACAAGGAGGTGTGACGCAAAGCAAGAGTTGTGACGTCATTAGGGCTGACCTCCTTCGTAATTATGCATTCCTGGTACCGGTTTCACTATTTCTAGAGCCTTCCTTGTAACAGCCGCTTCCAGTACCAGAAGTACCAGGTCAGCATAAGTGACAAGGAGGTGTGACGCAAAGCAAGATTTGTGACGTCATTAGGGCCGACCTCCTTCGTAATTATGCGATCCTGGTACCGGTTTTACTATTCCTAGAGCCTTCCTTGTAACAGCCGCTTCGAGTACCAGAAGTACCAGGTCAGCATAAGTGACAAGGAGGTGTGACGCAAAGCAAGAGTTGTGACGTCATTAGGGCCGACCTCCTTCGTAATTATGCGATCCTGGTACCGGTTTCACTAGTCCTAGAGCCTTCCTGGTAACAGAAGCTTCGAGTACCAGAAGTACCAGGTCAGCATAAGTGACAAGGAGGTGTGACGCAAAGCAAGAGTTGTGACGTCATTAGGGCCGACCTCCTTCGTAATTATGCGATCCTGGTACCGGTTTCACTATTCCTAGAGCCTTCCTTGTAACAGCCGCTTCGGTTACCAGGAGTACCAGGTCAGCATAAGTGACAAGGAGGTGTGACGCAAAGCAAGAGTTGTGACGTCATTAGGGCCGACCTCCTTCGTAATTATGCGATCCTGGTACCGGTTTCACTATTCCTAGAGCCTTCCTTGTAACAGCCGCTTCGAGTACTAGAAGTACCAGGTCAGCATAAGTGACAAGGAGGTGTGACGCAAAGCAAGAGTTGTGACGTCATTAGGGCCGACCTCCTTCGTAATTATGCGATCCTGGTACCGGTTTCACTATTCCTAGAGCCTTCCTTGTAACAGCCGCTTCGAGTACCAGAAGTACCAGGTCAGCATAAGTGACAAGGAGGTGTGACGCAAAGCAAGAGTTGTGACGTCATTAGGGCCGACCTCCTTCGTAATTATGCGATCCTGGTACCGGTTTCACTATTCCTAGAGCCTTCCTTGTAACAGCCGCTTCGAGTACCAGAAGTACCAGGTCAGCATAGGTGACAAGGAGGTCTGACGCAAAGCAAGAGTTGTGACGTCATTAGGGCCGACCTCCTTCGTAATTATGCGATCCTGGTACCGGTTTCACTATTCCTAGAGCCTTCCTTGTAACAGCCGCTTCGAGTACCAGAAGTACCAGGTCAGCATAAGTGACAAGGAGGTGTGACGCAAAGCAAGAGTTGTGACGTCATTAGGGCCGACCTCCTTCGTAATTATGCGATCCTGGTACCGGTTTCACTGTTCCTAGAGCCTTCCTTGTAACAGCCGCTTCGAGTACCAGAAGTACCAGGTCAGCATAAGTGACAAGGAGGTGTGACGCAAAGCAAGATTTGTGACGTCATTAGGGCCGACCTCCTTCGTAATTATGCGATCCTGGTACTGGTTTTACTATTCCTAGAGCCTTCCTTGTAACAGCCGCTTCGAGTACCAGAAGTACCAGGTCAGCATAAGTGACAAAGAGGTGTGACGCAAAGCAAGAGTTGTGACGTCATTAGGGCCGACCTCCTTCGTAATTATGCGATCCTGGTACCGGTTTCACTATTCCTAGAGCCTTCCTTGTAACAGCCGCTTCGAGTACCAGAAGTACCAGGTCAGCATAAGTGACAAGGAGGTGTGACGCAAAGCAAGAGTTGTGACGTCATTAGGGCCGACCTCCTTCGTAATTATGCGATCCTGGTACCGGTTTCACTATTCCTAGAGCCTTCCTTGTAACAGCCGCTTCGGTTACCAGGAGTACCAGGTCAGCATAAGTGACAAGGAGGTGTGACGCAAAGCAAGAGTTGTGACGTCATTAGGGCCGACCTCCTTCGTAATTATGCGATCCTGGTACCGGTTTCACTATTCCTAGAGCCTTCCTTGTAACAGCCGCTTCGAGTACTAGAAGTACCAGGTCAGCATAAGTGACAAGGAGGTGTGACGCAAAGCAAGAGTTGTGACGTCATTAGGGCCGACCTCCTTCGTAATTATGCGATCCTGGTACCGGTTTCACTATTCCTAGAGCCTTCCTTGTAACAGCCGCTTCGAGTACCAGAAGTACCAGGTCAGCATAAGTGACAAGGAGGTGTGACGCAAAGCAAGAGTTGTGACGTCATTAGGGCCGACCTCCTTCGTAATTATGCGATCCTGGTACTGGTTTTACTATTCCTAGAGCCTTCCTTGTAACAGCCGCTTCGAGTACCAGAAGTACCAGGTCAGCATAAGTGACAAGGAGGTGTGACGCAAAGCAAGAGTTGTGACGTCATTAGGGCCGACCTCCTTCGTAATTATGCGATCCTGGTACCGGTTTCACTATTCCTAGAGCCTTCCTTGTAACAGCCGCTTCGAGTACCAGAAGTACCAGGTCAGCATAGGTGACAAGGAGGTCTGACGCAAAGCAAGAGTTGTGACGTCATTAGGGCCGACCTCCTTCGTAATTATGCGATCCTGGTACCGGTTTCACTATTCCTAGAGCCTTCCTTGTAACAGCCGCTTCGAGTACCAGAAGTACCAGGTCAGCATAAGTGACAAGGAGGTGTGACGCAAAGCAAGAGTTGTGACGTCATTAGGGCCGACCTCCTTCGTAATTATGCGATCCTGGTACCGGTTTCACTGTTCCTAGAGCCTTCCTTGTAACAGCCGCTTCGAGTACCAGAAGTACCAGGTCAGCATAAGTGACAAGGAGGTGTGACGCAAAGCAAGAGTTGTGACGTCATTAGGGCCGACCTCCTTCGTAATTATGCGATCCTGGTACCGGTTTTACTATTCCTAGAGCCTTCCTTGTAACAGCCGCTTCGAGTACCAGAAGTACCAGGTCAGCATAAGTGACAAAGAGGTGTGACGCAAAGCAAGAGTTGTGACGTCATTAGGGCCGACCTCCTTCGTAATTATGCGATCCTGGTACCGGTTTCACTATTCCTAGAGCCTTCCTTGTAACAGCCGCTTCGAGTACCAGAAGTACCAGGTCAGCATAAGTGACAAGGAGGTGTGACGCAAAGCAAGAGTTGTGACGTCATTAGGGCCGACCTCCTTCGTAATTATGCGATCCTGGTACCGGTTTCACTATTCCTAGAGCCTTCCTTGTAACAGCCGCTTCGAGTACCAGAAGTACCAGGTCAGCATAAGTGACAAGGAGGTGTGACGCAAAGCAAGAGTTGTGACGTCATTGGGGCTGACCTCTTTCGTAATTATGCTTTCCTGGTACCGGTTTCACTATTCCTAGAGTCTTCCTTGTAACAGCCGCTTCGAGTACCAGAAGTACCAGGTCAGCATAAGTGACAAGGAGGTGTGACGCAAAGCAAGAGTTGTGACGTCATTAGGGCCGACCTCCTTCGTAATTATGCGATCCTGGTACCGGTTTCACTATTCCTAGAGCCTTCCTTGTAACAGCCGCTTCGGTTACCAGGAGTACCAGGTCAGCATAAGTGACAAGGAGGTGTGACGCAAAGCAAGAGTTGTGACGTCATTAGGGCCGACCTCCTTCGTAATTATGCGATCCTGGTACCGGTTTCACTATTCCTAGAGCCTTCCTTGTAACAGCCGCTTCGAGTACTAGAAGTACCAGGTCAGCATAAGTGACAAGGAGGTGTGACGCAAAGCAAGAGTTGTGACGTCATTAGGGCCGACCTCCTTCGTAATTATGCGATCCTGGTACCGGTTCCACTATTCCTAGAGCCTTCCTTGTAACAGCCGCTTCGAGTACCAGAAGTACCAGGTCAGCATAAGTGACAAGGAGGTGTGACGCAAAGCAAGAGTTGTGACGTCATTAGGGCCGACCTCCTTCGTAATTATGCGATCCTGGTACCGGTTTCACTATTCCTAGAGCCTTCCTTGTAACAGCCGCTTCGAGTACTAGAAGTACCAGGTCAGCATAAGTGACAAGGAGGTCTGACGCAAAGCAAGAGTTGTGACGTCATTAGGGCCGACCTCCTTCGTAATTATGCGATCCTGGTACCGGTTTCACTATTCCTAGAGCCTTCCTTGTAACAGCCGCTTCGAGTACCAGAAGTACCAGGTCAGCATAAGTGACAAGGAGGTGTGACGCAAAGCAAGAGTTGTGACGTCATTAGGGCCGACCTCCTTCGTAATTATGCGATCCTGGTACTGGTTTCACTGTTCCTAGAGCCTTCCTTGTAACAGCCGCTTCGAGTACCAGAAGTACCAGGTCAGCATAAGTGACAAGGAGGTGTGACGCAAAGCAAGAGTTGTGACGTCATTAGGGCCGACCTCCTTCGTAATTATGCGATCCTGGTACTGGTTTCACTGTTCCTAGAGCCTTCCTTGTAACAGCCGCTTCGAGTACTAGAAGTACCAGGTCAGCATAAGTGACAAGGAGGTGTGACGCAAAGCAAGAGTTGTGACGTCATTAGGGCCGACCTCCTTCGTAATTATGCGATCCTGGTACCGGTTTCACTATTCCTAGAGCCTTCCTTGTAACAGCCGCTTCGAGTACCAGAAGTACCAGGTCAGCATAAGTGACAAGGAGGTGTGACGCAAAGCAAGAGTTGTGACGTCATTAGGGCCGACCTCCTTCGTAATTATGCGATCCTGGTACCGGTTCCACTATTCCTAGAGCCTTCCTTGTAACAGCCGCTTCGAGTACCAGAAGTACCAGGTCAGCATAAGTGACAAGGAGGTGTGACGCAAAGCAAGAGTTGTGACGTCATTAGGGCCGACCTCCTTCGTAATTATGCGATCCTGGTACCGGTTTCACTATTCCTAGAGCCTTCCTTGTAACAGCCGCTTCGAGTACTAGAAGTACCAGGTCAGCATAAGTGACAAGGAGGTCTGACGCAAAGCAAGAGTTGTGACGTCATTAGGGCCGACCTCCTTCGTAATTATGCGATCCTGGTACCGGTTTCACTATTCCTAGAGCCTTCCTTGTAACAGCCGCTTCGAGTACCAGAAGTACCAGGTCAGCATAAGTGACAAGGAGGTGTGACGCAAAGCAAGAGTTGTGACGTCATTAGGGCCGACCTCCTTCGTAATTATGCGATCCTGGTACTGGTTTCACTGTTCCTAGAGCCTTCCTTGTAACAGCCGCTTCGAGTACCAAAAGTACCAGGTCAGCATAAGTGACAAGGAGGTGTGACGCAAAGCAAGAGTTGTGACGTCATTAGGGCTGACCTCCTTCGTAATTATGCATTCCTGGTACCGGTTTCACTATTTCTAGAGCCTTCCTTGTAACAGCCGCTTCCAGTACCAGAAGTACCAGGTCAGCATAAGTGACAAGGAGGTGTGACGCAAAGCAAGATTTGTGACGTCATTAGGGCCGACCTCCTTCGTAATTATGCGATCCTGGTACCGGTTTTACTATTCCTAGAGCCTTCCTTGTAACAGCCGCTTCGAGTACCAGAAGTACCAGGTCAGCATAAGTGACAAGGAGGTGTGACGCAAAGCAAGAGTTGTGACGTCATTAGGGCCGACCTCCTTCGTAATTATGCGATCCTGGTACCGGTTTCACTAGTCCTAGAGCCTTCCTTGTAACAGAAGCTTCGAGTACCAGAAGTACCAGGTCAGCATAAGTGACAAGGAGGTGTGACGCAAAGCAAGAGTTGTGACGTCATTAGGGCCGACCTCCTTCGTAATTATGCGATCCTGGTACCGGTTTCACTAGTCCTAGAGCCTTCCTTGTAACAGAAGCTTCGAGTACCAGAAGTACCAGGTCAGCATAAGTGACAAGGAGGTGTGACGCAAAGCAAGAGTTGTGACGTCATTAGGGCCGACCTCCTTCGTAATTATGCGATCCTGGTACTGGTTTCACTGTTCCTAGAGCCTTCCTTGTAACAGCCGCTTCGAGTACTAGAAGTACCAGGTCAGCATAAGTGACAAGGAGGTGTGACGCAAAGCAAGAGTTGTGACGTCATTAGGGCCGACCTCCTTCGTAATTATGCGATCCTGGTACCGGTTTCACTATTCCTAGAGCCTTCCTTGTAACAGCCGCTTCGAGTACCAGAAGTACCAGGTCAGCATAAGTGACAAGGAGGTGTGACGCAAAGCAAGAGTTGTGACGTCATTAGGGCCGACCTCCTTCGTAATTATGCGATCCTGGTACCGGTTTCACTATTCCTAGAGCCTTCCTTGTAACAGCCGCTTCGAGTACCAGAAGTACCAGGTCAGCATAGGTGACAAGGAGGTCTGACGCAAAGCAAGAGTTGTGACGTCATTAGGGCCGACCTCCTTCGTAATTATGCGATCCTGGTACCGGTTTCACTATTCCTAGAGCCTTCCTTGTAACAGCCGCTTCGAGTACCAGAAGTACCAGGTCAGCATAAGTGACAAGGAGGTGTGACGCAAAGCAAGAGTTGTGACGTCATTAGGGCCGACCTCCTTCGTAATTATGCGATCCTGGTACCGGTTTCACTGTTCCTAGAGCCTTCCTTGTAACAGCCGCTTCGAGTACCAGAAGTACCAGGTCAGCATAAGTGACAAGGAGGTGTGACGCAAAGCAAGATTTGTGACGTCATTAGGGCCGACCTCCTTCGTAATTATGCGATCCTGGTACTGGTTTTACTATTCCTAGAGCCTTCCTTGTAACAGCCGCTTCGAGTACCAGAAGTACCAGGTCAGCATAAGTGACAAAGAGGTGTGACGCAAAGCAAGAGTTGTGACGTCATTAGGGCTGACCTCCTTCGTAATTAGGCATTCCTAGTACCGGTTTCACTATTCCTAGAGCCTTCCTTGTAACAGCCGCTTCGAGTACCAGAAGTACCAGGTCAGCATAAGTGACAAGGAGGTGTGACGCAAAGCAAGAGTTGTGACGTCATTAGGGCCGACCTCCTTCGTAATTATGCGAACCTGGTACCGGTTTCACTATTCCTAGAGCCTTCCTTGTAACAGCCGCTTCGAGTACCAGAAGTACCAGGTCAGCATAAGTGACAAGGAGGTGTGACGCAAAGCAAGAGTTGTGACGTCATTAGGGCCGACCTCCTTCGTAATTATGCGATCCTGGTACCGGTTTCACTATTCCTAGAGCCTTCCTTGTAACAGCCGCTTCGAGTACCAGAAGTACCAGGTCAGCATAAGTGACAAGGAGGTGTGACGCAAAGCAAGAGTTGTGACGTCATTAGGGCTGACCTCCTTCGTAATTATGCGATCCTGGTACCGGTTTCACTATTCCTAGAGCCTTCCTTGTAACAGCCGCTTCGAGTACCAGAAGTACCAGGTCAGCATAAGTGACAAGGAGGTGTGACGCAAAGCAAGAGTTGTGACGTCATTAGGGCCGACCTCCTTCGTAATTATGCGATCCTGGTACCGGTTTCACTATTCCTAGAGCCTTCCTTGTAACAGCCGCTTCGAGTACCAGAAGTACCAGGTCAGCATAAGTGACAAGGAGGTGTGACGCAAAGCAAGAGTTGTGACGTCATTAGGGCCGACCTCCTTCGCAATTATGCGATCCTGGTACCGGTTTCACTATTCCTAGAGCCTTCCTTGTAACAGCCGCTTCGAGTACCAGAAGTACCAGGTCAGCATAAGTGACAAGGAGGTGTGACGCAAAGCAAGAGTTGTGACGTCATTAGGGCCGACCTCCTTCGTAATTATGCGATCCTGGTACCGGTTTCACTATTCCTAGAGCCTTCCTTGTAACAGCCGCTTCGAGTACCAGAAGTACCAGGTCAGCATAAGTGACAAGGAGGTGTGACGCAAAGCAAGAGTTGTGACGTCATTAGGGCCGACCTCCTTCGTAATTATGCGATCCTGGTACCGGTTTCACTATTCCTAGAGCCTTCCTTGTAACAGCCGCTTCGAGTACCAGAAGTACCAGGTCAGCATAAGTGACAAGGAGGTGTGACGCAAAGCAAGAGTTGTGACGTCATTAGGGCTGACCTCCTTCGTAATTAGGCATTCCTAGTACCGGTTTCACTATTCCTAGAGCCTTCCTTGTAACAGCCGCTTCGAGTACCAGAAGTACCAGGTCAGCATAAGTGACAAGGAGGTGTGACGCAAAGCAAGAGTTGTGACGTCATTAGGGCTGACCTCCTTCGTAATTAGGCATTCCTAGTACCGGTTTCACTATTCCTAGAGCCTTCCTTGTAACAGCCGCTTCGAGTACCAGAAGTAGCAGGTCAGCATAAGTGACAAGGAGGTGTGACGCAAAGCAAGAGTTGTGACGTCATTAGGGCCGACCTCCTTCGTAATTATACGAACCTGGTACCGGTTTTACTATTCCTAGGGCCTTCCTTGTAACAGCCGCTTCGAGTACCAGAAGTACCAGGTCAGCATAAGTGACAAGGAGGTGTGACGCAAAGCAAGAGTTGTGACGTCATTAGGGCCGACCTCCTTCGTAATTATGCGATCCTGGTACCGGTTTCACTATTCCTAGAGCCTTCCTTGTAACAGCCGCTTCGAGTACCAGAAGTACCAGGTCAGCATAAGTGACAAGGAGGTGTGACGCAAAGCAAGAGTTGTGACGTCATTAGGGCCGACCTCCTTCGTAATTATGCGATCCTGGTACCGGTTTCACTGTTCCTAGAGCCTTCCTTGTAACAGCCGCTTCGAGTACCAGAAGTACCAGGTCAGCATAAGTGACAAGGAGGTGTGACGCAAAGCAAGATTTGTGACGTCATTAGGGCCGACCTCCTTCGTAATTATGCGATCCTGGTACCGGTTTCACTATTCCTAGAGCCTTCCTTGTAACAGCCGCTTCGAGTACCAGAAGTACCAGGTCAGCATAAGTGACAAGGAGGTGTGACGCAAAGCAAGAGTTGTGACGTCATTAGGGCCGACCTCCTTCGTAATTATGCGATCCTGGTACCGGTTTCACTATTCCTAGAGCCTTCCTTGTAACAGCCGCTTCGAGTACCAGAAGTACCAGGTCAGCATAAGTGACAAGGAGGTGTGACGCAAAGCAAGAGTTGTGACGTCATTAGGGCCGACCTCCTTCGTAATTATGCGATCCTGGTACCGGTTTCACTATTCCTAGAGCCTTCATTGTAACAGCCGCTTCGAGTACCAGAAGTACCAGGTCAGCATAAGTGACAAGGAGGTGTGACGCAAAGCAAGAGTTGTGACGTCATTAGGGCCGACCTCCTTCGTAATTATGCGATCCTGGTACCGGTTTCACTATTCCTAGAGCCTTCCTTGTAACAGCCGCTTCGAGTACCAGAAGTACCAGGTCAGCATAAGTGACAAGGAGGTGTGACGCAAAGCAAGAGTTGTGACGTCATTAGGGCCGACCTCCTTCGTAATTATGCGATCCTGGTACCGGTTTCACTATTCCTAGAGCCTTCCTTGTAACAGCCGCTTCGAGTACCAGAAGTACCAGGTCAGCATAAGTGACAAGGAGGTGTGACGCAAAGCAAGAGTTGTGACGTCATTAGGGCTGACCTCCTTCGTAATTAGGCATTCCTAGTACCGGTTTCACTATTCCTAGAGCCTTCCTTGTAACAGCCGCTTCGAGTACCAGAAGTACCAGGTCAGCATAAGTGACAAGGAGGTGTGACGCAAAGCAAGAGTTGTGACGTCATTAGGGCCGACCTCCTTCGTAATTATGCGATCCTGGTACCGGTTCCACTATTCCTAGAGCCTTCCTTGTAACAGCCGCTTCGAGTACCAGAAGTACCAAGTCAGCATAAGTGACAAGGAGGTGTGACGCAAAGCAAGAGTTGTGACGTCATTAGGGCTGACCTCCTTCGTAATTATGCGATCCTGGTACCGGTTTTACTATTCCTAGAGACTTCCTTGTAACAGCCGCTTCGAGTACCAGAAGTACCAGGTCAGCATAAGTGACAAGGAGGTGTGACGCAAAACAAGAGTTGTGACGTCATTAGGGCCGACCTCCTTCGTAATTATGCGATCCTGGTACCGGTTTTACTATTCCTAGAGCCTTCCTTGTAACAGCCGCTTCGAGTACCAGAAGTACCAGGTCAGCATAAGTGACAAGGAGGTGTGACGCAAAGCAAGAGTTGTGACGTTATTAGGGCCGACCTCCTTCGTAATTATGCGAACCTGGTACCGGTTTTACTATTCCTAGGGCCTTCCTTGTAACAGCCGCTTCGAGTACCAGAAGTACCAGGTCAGCATAAGTGACAAGGAGGTGTGACGCAAAGCAAGAGTTGTGACGTCATTAGGGCCGACCTCCTTCGTAATTATGCGAACCTGGTACCGGTTTTACTATTCCTAGAGCCTTCCTTGTAACAGCCGCTTCGAGTACCAGAAGTACCAGGTCAGCATAAGTGACAAGGAGGTGTGACGCAAAGCAAGAGTTGTGACGTCATTAGGGCTGACCTCCTTCGTAATTATGCGATCCTGGTACCGGTTCCACTATTCCTAGAGCCTTCCTTGTAACAGCCGCTTCGAGTACCAGAAGTACCAGGTCAGCATAAGTGACAAGGAGGTGTGACGCAAAGCAAGAGTTGTGACGTCATTAGGGCCGACCTCCTTCGTAATTATGCGATCCTGGTACCGGTTTCACTATTCCTAGAGCCTTCCTTGTAACAGCCGCTTCGAGTACTAGAAGTACCAGGTCAGCATAAGTGACAAGGAGGTCTGACGCAAAGCAAGAGTTGTGACGTCATTAGGGCCGACCTCCTTCGTAATTATGCGATCCTGGTACCGGTTTCACTATTCCTAGAGCCTTCCTTGTAACAGCCGCTTCGAGTACCAGAAGTACCAGGTCAGCATAAGTGACAAGGAGGTGTGACGCAAAGCAAGAGTTGTGACGTCATTAGGGCCGACCTCCTTCGTAATTATGCGATCCTGGTACTGGTTTCACTGTTCCTAGAGCCTTCCTTGTAACAGCCGCTTCGAGTACCAGATGTACCAGGTCAGCATAAGTGTCAAGGAGGTGTGACGCAAAGCAAGAGTTGTGACGTCATTAGGGCCGACCTCCTTCGCAATTATGCGTTCCTGGTACCGGTTTCACTATTCCTAGAGCCTTCCTTGTAACAGCCGCTTCGAGTACCATATGTACCAGGTCAGCATAAGTGACAAGGAGGTGTGACGCAAAGCAAGAGTTGTGACGTCATTAGGGCCGACCTCCTTCGCAATTATGCGTTCCTGGTACCGGTTTCACTATTCCTAGAGCCTTCCTTGTAACAGCCGCTTCGAGTACCAGAAGTACCAGGTCAGCATAAGTGACAAGGAGGTGTGACGCAAAGCAAGAGTTGTGACGTCATTAGGGCCGACCTCCTTCGTAATTATGCGTTCCTGGTACCGGTTTCACTATTCCTAGAGCCTTCCTTGTAACAGCCGGTCCGAGTACCACAAGTACCAGGTCATCATAAGTGACAAGGAGGTGTGACGCAAAGCAAGAGTTGTGACGTCATTAGGGCCGACCTTCTTCGTAATTATGCGATCCTGGTACCGGTTCCACTATTCCTAGAGCCTTCCTTGTAACAGCCGCTTCGAGTACCAGAAGTACCAGGTCAGCATAAGTGACAAGGAGGTGTGACGCAAAGCAAGAGTTGTGACGTCATTAGGGCCGACCTCCTTCGTAATTATGCGATCCTGGTACCGGTTTCACTGTTCCTAGAGCCTTCCTTGTAACAGCCGCTTCGAGTACCAGAAGTACCAGGTCAGCATAAGTGACAAGGAGGTGTGACGCAAAGCAAGAGTTGTGACGTCATTAGGGCCGACCTTCTTCGTAATTATGCGATCCTGGTACCGGTTCCACTATTCCTAGAGCCTTCCTTGTAACAGCCGCTTCGAGTACCAGAAGTACCAGGTCAGCATGAGTGACAAGGAGGTCTGACGCAAAGCAAGAGTTGTGACGTCATTAGGGCTGACCTCCTTCGTAATTATGCGTTCCTGGTACCGGTTTCACTATTCCTAGAGCCTTCCTTGTAACAGCCGCTTCGAGTACCAGAAGTACCAGGTCAGCATAAGTGACAAGGAGGTGTGACGCAAAGCAAGAGTTGTGACGTCATTAGGGCCGACCTCCTTCGCAATTATGCGTTCCTGGTACCGGTTTCACTATTCCTAGAGCCTTCTTTGTAACAGCCGCTTCGAGTACCAGAAGTACCAGGTCAGCATTAGTGACAAGGAGGTCTGCCGCAAAGCAAGAGTTGTGACGTCATTAGGGCCGACCTCCTTCGTAATAATGCGATCCTGGTACCGGTTTCACTATTCCTAGAGCCTTCCTTGTAACAGCCGCTTCGAGTACCAGAAGTACCAGGTCAGCATAAGTGACAAGGAGGTCTGACGCAAAGCAAGAGCTGTGACGTCATTAGGGCCGACCTCCTTCGTAATTATGCGTTCCTGGTACCGGTTTCACTATTCCTAGAGCCTTCCTTGTAACAGCCGGTCCGAGTACCACAAGTACCAGGTCATCATAAGTGACAAGGAGGTGTGACGCAAAGCAAGAATTGTGACCTCAGTAGGGCCGATATCCTTCGTAATTATGCAACCCTGGTACCGGTCTCACTATTATTAGAAATTTCCTTGTAATAACCGCGTTAAAGTCTAGAGAAGGTTTTTATGAATGAAAAAATTAAGAAAGTTGCCCGCAGAATTGGAGAATTTGGAAAAAACTGAAAACGTTTTATCCTGTGAGTTTGTTGTATGAACTCACGATTTGCTTTTCGTGTTTATGCAATACGCAGCTAGATGGAGAAGACGAGTTCTAGAGTGGAGACCGCGTTTGTGCAAACGTAGTGTAGGACGCCGCTGGCGGTGGAGTGACGACTAGCGGAAGACGGCTGGCAAGCACTGGATGAGGAAAGCCGAAGATCGGGCTCAGTGGCGTTCATTGGGAGAGGCCTACGTCCAGCAGTGGACGAGTGTGGGCTGATTATGATGTAGAATCTGCAGCTATTCTATAGTAACATTTCGATTTTTGATCCGGGAATGCAGAGTTATAGCGGGAATTCTGAAATTATGCGTGTTAAACCCCAGGGCGCAGTTAGTTATATTATGTTTGGCCCACCAATCCGGACCGGGTAGATAATAATCTAATCTCCCCACCAAAGTGAGGTGAGTGTAGCCCATGTCCAGTTGTGGGCAGATATAGTTTGGGTTGACAATGCTAATTAATGCTAGTACGAAGTCCAAATACGTTATAGTGTTCAAACAACCTTGCCCCATATTTTACATATTCCTAATTGAACACTTCCTTGGTCCGGATAGCAAGTTGCAATTTAACGTATCAACGTTTCCAGCCGATTCAGTAGGAATAGAAAAATATCTCTGGAATGGGAAGTGAATCTGGAACTAATTGAATACTTCCACAATTCCAATCATAGCGAGCGATTTGTTTGCCTCATTTCACAATCACTTATTTCTTTTAGAACGATCCTTAGATACATTGTATTCCGAACCTTGTGTCTATAGTGTTAGGGTACTTTTTCGTGACAACCTGGCTTGCTGGGGAAGCTTCTCAGTTTTGCGGCAACAATAATTATTCTTGAGAGCTTTGGCATAGTCATAGGCTGCACGTACGTATTTACAAACCAAATAAAAAAGATCCTGGTTATTTTTTATGGCCGTAAAATAGTAAAATAATAAAGAAAGACAATAGGAAAACCATTCTAACTAAACCATTCCACGTTTAATTTTATATAAAAAAAAAAACCTTTTTAATCAATAGAATAGATATTTTTTGTTTGTTTATTTCAAAGGAGCTCGAAGCTTTTCAAAAGTCAGGCAATTATTTTTTAAATCTGTTTTCTTAATTCCGTAGAAATTGTTTAAATAATTATAAAGGTGGAGAACGATGATACAAAATCATTTATAGAGATATTCGGTTAACTTATTTCCCAAAAAATTCAATAATTCTCATAAATTTTAGATCCGTGAGCGATTTATTGCAATTCGACACGCATTTGATCGCAGCCTCACTTAATGGTAGAACATACCTATTCACTTACGACTTGAAAGTTTTCAGATTATAGCTCTCAGGAAGCAAAGGCGCTAAGAGGGATTCATTCGCTGTTCGAATCGCTTTATGCAGATCGGAGGAATATCAAGCATAATTATAAGGATGCCGTATTTCCGTGCGTCTTGTTGTCCGATGATGGAAAGAGGGTGGAGGAATCAGCTCATGTAGCTCCATCGCACATTCTCTGAAACAAATAAAGACTGCGAAGACATTAAGAAACAAAGTTTCTTTCAACCCTCTGCAATGCATTCGATGACAACCGTTCGCCACTAAGGGTTTTAACAAATAAAACTGTCTAACAAAAACTGTTTTAACAAATAAAATTGAAATGAAAACCGCCTTGAAGCATTTTGAGCCGTTTGAGCTCTTTGAAGTTTTACAATCGAAGCTGTTCTACGATTGGCAATGTTTGCAATTAAGAAATGGCTTTGGAATGGGGGCTTTGTTTACACTGTATTTTGCGAAGACATCGTATTTATTATAGATAGTATAATTATTATAAAGATGTCTAATATTGATATGGCAGTTATGGAGGCTGCAGCCGGAGGGTGCAAAGAGACCACAAATGTTCTTAAACTAGGTTTAGTAAAGTTAAAAATTACATATCTAAATCCTAAGCTAAAGTGTGTACGTTCGGTCAGATGTTCAGGTGGTCAGATATAAGCTAAAATTACGGGGATTACAGTATATAGAGACATGGGCTAGTTTTGCTGCGTCTGCGTTTCGTTGTATCGCCGCCGATCGCGCGGTGTGGTGTGGAATGCGGTGTCATCATTCTGGACCTTGGACAGCTACATAACTTGGTCACTATAAAATGTTGTTAGACAACTTATTAAGTAATAAACAAACACACAATCAAAACGACAACGAACACAATACAAAGGTTTTCTTTGGATTTATTACTTTATAGTTTTGGAAATTTTAAACTTATTTCGATTATACCGACTTAAAAAGATATTATTTGGTGTGGTAGAAAACGAAATAAAGTTTATTTTAGTTCATAAATTATTGCTGTATATTGGAAGAGAGGCCTTTGCCCTGCAGTTGGATGATCACGGCTAGTAATAATAAATGGTCACAAAAATGAAGACTGATATTTTAAAGTATTCTCAAACCGTTTGCTTTCAAAATGAACCCGCATAGCGTTTATTTTGTCAACCGACACGTAATTTTATTTCACCTACAACGTATTCCACATGCGCGCATCTGAGCTGAGCCGCTTAGCGATTATATCACAAAACAAGCAGATATTAAGGCCTGAAAACACTGAAATTCTGGAGTGAAATGTAAATGGCCGTATTGTCCCGGAATTCGTTTGTTTTTGACCCGCTTTGTTTGCTTATTTTGGAGCACTGAGTAAATACGGGAGCTTGACTTTACTGTCACTGACTTGCAGGCAACGAAGCCGAAACAAAATTATTTAGCCCAGTAACTGTAACTGTCTAGCTGGCACTGTTTATTGATGCTAGATAATAAGTATTGTTTCTCAATTTTTTTTTTGTATTTTTTATTCTATATAAGTTACGATAAAATAATAATCTATTCTAATGACAATAATATAATTTTATTCTCACAGGAATCTTTTATAACTTCACTATGAAACCTCATTCGACTCTATATTTCAAATCGAATGAAATGTAGAGTCGAAAATAATGTTAAAACAGATTTCATATTCCAGGCAGTGCTAACGAAAACTGAAGCAATAAGTAGAGACCTCCCTCGCATCTGCGGCTCGAACTCCACATTACTCTACAAACTGTCGTTTGCGACTCTACAGTGTCACAGATGCGCTCTCTGCCGCCTAACTGCAGTTATCACGTTATTGTTGAAATATAGAGCTTGTTTGTGTCTAATTTGGTCACAGCAGACGCTGTGGTTTTGAGTTACAGTTTATGTACAAGTTCGGTTCTTCTTCCTTTTTCGAGTAACTTGTGAATTGTATGGTCGAAAAATTAGTTGTTTTTTTTTTATTATTTTTGTTTATTAAAAAGGTGTTTATGATCAAGTATTAAAGTTTAAATTGGTCATGAACACTTCTGTACAAACCCAAAATAATTCAATACCATGAAAAATCACGATAAGAGTGTTTTCTACCCCAAATTTTAATTAGTCGGAAAACTGTGAAAAAATATGTAAAACCACCTCTTTTGCGCAGCATCTGCGGCATCTGGTACCAGGGCATAATAAACCACGGGAGGTGTATTACGTTCGGTGGTGAATGGTGTTATTTACGCGTTTCGTTATGAATGAGGGTGTGGATTTGCGGTGGGCTCATCCCATGAAAAAATATTTTCACGAGCCCAGAGATTACGTCCGTAACGAGTAATGGGGTTGTATCTTTGCAGAGTTGGTTGTACTAAAGCTAATAACAACATTTTATAATTATTTTTTATGAATGAATAGAATTTAGATAAATTAGGCTAAATTGCGAACACATCATTTATGTTTATTAATTTTTTTTTCTTTTTTTTAGTTTTTATTGCTGCTTAAATTTAGGAAAATAATATTTTGGTCATATTGATGCTGACACACACACCTATGTAAGTCCTTTTTTTTTTTTTTTTTTAATTTATTGAATGAGCTTTGTCGCTTAGCGACCACATCGCCCAGTGAGACAAAATTATGTAAGTCCTGGAATAGAACTTAGGATAATTTTTATTCCGTAAAAAATTACTATTCTTTTAAGAGTTAAGGCGCGTGGAACAGCGCCGCCATAAAATAAAGTAACTTAACATTTTGTGAATGTTCATCATCATCATGATAGCCCATATTCGTCCAATGCTCATGCCACTGTCCAATTCTTTGTATAATCGAATTATTCGACTTTGCTCATCATTACTAACCGTTGTTGTAGTAGGAGGCAGGCCGCCTGAAGAAGTTACCGCACCTTTGCCATATATTCAGTAGTGACGCCGAGCAGTAGTGTGCAAACATTACTGTGTTCCGGTTTGAAGGGCATTGTTTCCAGTGAAATTACTGGGCATATGAGACTTTAGAGCCGATGTCTCAGGGTGACGAGAGCAGTGCGTTGCCGCGCAGGATTATGCAATGCAGTGTTCTGGGTGGTGCTGTGACTGTTATGGGCAAGCGTAGCGCTTACCATCAGGTGAACGACTTGCTCGTATCGTTACTGGCTTCGTTGTCTCGCGCATTTCTATTGTAAGAACTTGCACAGCCTAACTACATTAGTATAATTAGTTAGACACATAATTAGCGACGCACGATTAGCCTTACAAATTAATATAAATTACTAGCAGCGCCCCGCGGTTTCACCCGCGTTTTATACTGTATTCACGCCATAACTACTGAACGGATTTTGATTGCGGCAGTTTATTTCTTAACATTGACTCCCTTCCCGTACCCCAGTGACGCCTACATCGCATAGTTAGCTGAGCGGAGTGAGCGGTGACCACGCGTTTTTTTTCTACTACGTACATTTTGAACCCGTGATATCTTTCGAATGGAATGTCCGAATCGAATAATTCATTTTTAAAATGGTGTGGAATGACGTCATGTAGCACGCTGCACGCCATGCCTCTTCTGTCTGGCGTGTCGCTAAGGCCCAATGGATGTTTCGAGTAATTATAGTTTGAAACTCCGCCTTATGATTAAGATTGAAACTAGTTAGCGTGAACATTTCCCTGCAGTGACTACTGCTTCCACTGAAAAGGAATTATTCAGTTAAACAGTTAAGTTGTTCCGTTTAGTTTGTAGTAGCAGTTAGTTTGTTGTTGCTTGTTAGTTTTAAACTGAATTTTATATGAGGATTGATCATTCGAGCGTCGAGTTCCATTGTGGGAAGTCACTAGTTTAATGCTGGCCTTAATTTTGGACAAAAATTAAGCATTGCCAAACAACGTGGCAATGCAGCCAGCATTTTAGGGATGTTCAGTTGTTGAGGAATCGAGGGACTCCCTGCCGGCTTGCACAGTACCACACATCTGGGACTCGGCCTTGGTGGGCCAAAGGTAATCTCCCCATAGGCATGGAAACCCGGATGTTCACGAGGGGGCATACGTTTTCAGTCGTCATCAATCTGGATCTCTCTCTGCCGAGCGTGGTAAACGCCAGGCTGGACGGCGAGAGATCGTGGCAGGCGGTGGCTTCTTTCTGCGAATCGGTTATAATTATGACGCACAAAACAACGGGGCGTACCAGAGAGGAAAACGTCCAATGCAATTAGAATCGGCGCACACGTCCAGAGGGCAGAGGAAGCGAATTGCCCTCCTCCTCCCTCCATAGTGTGGTCACTAGAGGTGAGTCCCCGGCACCGCACCAGCTTGCCCGGCCCCACAAGTGGGGGGTGGCCTTGGTTAGCCAGGTTTTAGTGTGTTTAAATTATAATCAGAACAGATTTATAATTTTTCCGTGTATATAAAAGTATATCTCGTTTAATGTCGAAGTCAGATGATGATGTACCGCTGATAAGGCAAAATAACTGCGTATCTCTTATCATAATCGGACGCAGGTTACCTCGATACAGGCTTGCCTAGTGAGGTAGCCGTCATGTTTTCGGGCTAGAATTTAAAACCTGCCACTGCAATATATCTAAATGTATCCAACATCATTTTCAAACATGTAGTTTTAAGATATGTTTAAGCACTTAGTTTTATTATTGTATTATTTTGCAGTGAATAATTTTTGAAGTTATACTTCTTTTGGCGCGATGGAGAAAAATGATGAGAGTGAATTTTTACGAGTCGGGTTTTCCTTCCTGACGCTATAACTCTAGAACGCACGAACCGATTTCCACGGTTTTGCATTCGTTGGAAAGGTATCGGGCTCCGTGAGGTTTATAGCAAAGAAAATTTAGGAAAAATTTCAACAGAAATTTCTCTGCTCAGTTAATTTCATGAGACAAACCGGTATTGTGTTCACTGTGAAATTGTGAAAAAAAAGTTAAAAAATTAAGTTATATAATGCTTGGTAAGCGTTTATTCCTCAGCCTCCGCCACCGAAGATGGGCGAGCGTTTCCGGCGCCGCCCGAAGGGCGCGACGGTGGTTCTGCGCGCGCGCTACAGTTATTCGTTTCCTAACATTTCGATTGGAAACCGTCAAATCAATCACGTGTATTGGGCAAATTTTTATTCAATTTCAACAGCAGGCATTTGTCTTTAAGGTGGTAAGTTGAACTGTGTAAATTATGTGGATCGTGCATTTGAGGTTAAATTCACCACTCTGTCCATAGTCCAAAATGCCTAGAGGACGACGTGCGAACATCGGCCGCCGCACAAGACATGCAAGCCAGCAACAAGTGTATTCACAGAAAAAATTGCTAAAGAAGTACTAGAAAGTACTATGTTGTCCACTACTTTAAACGGATTGAGTTTCAGCATCGTGGTAGTCCACATGCTCATATACTACTGTGGTTAGCTAATGCTCCATTGGATGCACTCGACAAAAATAAATTGGATGCTATCAAATTAATTGATGATTTAATATCTGTCTCATCTCAAGAAGCATCAAACAATATTAAATTACAAACACACAAGCATACGTTTACATGCTACAAAAAAATAGTTGCAAATAAACCTCAACAATGCAGATTTGAAGCACCTTTCATGCCTAGTAGATCCACTACAATATTATCACCGATGCAAAAAGATGAACCAAATTTTAAAGAACATGCTCAACGTTATAAAAATGTAAGAATTAACCTTGAAAATAATGATTACTCTGATATAGATTCCTTTTATAAAAATAACAATATTACTTGTGATGAAGATTATAACAATATTCTTCGAGCTGGAATTAAACGACCAAGAGTGTTTGTCAAACGTCAACCTAGCGAAAAGTGGCATAACCCCTTCAATCCTTTTTTTTTTATTATTTTTTTCATCATTCTAATCCTAAGACGCTGTTAATATTATTATAAATGTATATACTAGCTGCGCCTGCGGCTTCACTCGAATACAGTGATGAAAAATAAGAACGCATTGTGATTATAACATGATGGGAACCTAAAAACCAACAGAATCACATTATTTTTAGGCATTATTCGACCTTATGCTTTAGTAAGATGTGCTCAGTACAATACTATTTTTGTTCTAATTCAATTGTCAACGTTATCAATGTAAGCAAGGCGCCTTGAGGGCTTTAGAGATCTAAATTTTTATTTGATGATTAGATTTTTTATCTCCTTTGTATTATAGAGGAACGTGAAGATGTTGAGGCCAGTTAGTTATCAGTGTGAGCCGTGAACTAGCAACTGAAATGTGTTAAGGACGAGCGTCGAGTATACTTAAAGCGTCTCGAGAATTTCTATTACATACTGGACTGGAAGCGATCGCTTTTAGCGATAAGTCCGCCTATTGTCATGTAGATGTAGCATCATTAACATTGTTGTTTCTGTAAGTATCTTGTTTTTCAACTGGTGTATAAGAATAGTAGATTGTACCACAAGGGAACAAAATAATGTATTTACGGCGAGAGAGATTTTTGAATCCAGAGCGAAGCGAAGGATTCTATAGTAGAATCCCGAGCGTAGCGAGGGGTTCTAGAGTAGAATCCTAAGCGTAGCAAGGGAGTCAAAGTACTTCACTCGAGGTTAAATAATTTTGTTACCGTGTGGTACACGATACTTTTCATCCCAAGCTATGAGAAAATATTCATCATCCGAGAAAAAAATCTTTACACATGACTACGTCTAATAAATCGATGAACGCCGGCTGCATGCACGAAAATGTTGACACATTGTCCCGTAACGCTCATTGTACGCTTGCACCGCATCTATCTCTCTTCTCTTCTTGACAGGTTAATTATTCTTGCATTTTAAAATCTGATTTCTTGTATAATTTCAAGTAATTTAATTTAATTTAATAAAAAAAAAAAACAAAATTTTAAAAAATATATAAATTCAACATAAAAAAAATTCAAAAAATATAATTAAATAATAAACACATTTTTTTTTTATAAAAACAAAATAATTCAAATACAAATAAAATATTTATTTATAATTAATTTTTATTTTTTTTTTACAATAAAAATTCCTTTTTATTGATTCATTCATTTATCTTACCACTCTTTATTGAAAAAACTCTAAAAATAAAGTGCCCAGGAATGACCCACTTTGCTCGCACTTATCGAGGATCAAAATGCCTCTTTTTGAATACATGGGATGAAAAGTAATTTCTTTTCTATTCTATTCATAACTAACGTGCTGCTGCAAATATATATATATTTTAGGTAGTGTGGTAAAAAGTTATGTTCGGGTTTTTTGTAAGTTGTGAATTGTATTGTCGAGGTATTAGATTGTTTTTTTTTTCGAATTATTTTTGATTTATAAAGAAGTGTTTATGATCAAGGATTAATAAACACGGTGGCAACCTTTTCTTTTTTTTTTTTTTTAATAACCTATACTGTCCCACTGCTGGGCAAAGGTGCCCCCCATCTCCTTCCACATGTCGCGATTGTTTGCCACGTCGGACCAAGTTGGTTCGTATGTATCAAGATCGTCACGCCAGCGTTTTCTTGGCCTGCCCCGGCGCCTACGCCCTTTTTCAGGCAACCTTTTCTAATAAGGTTTAATTTATAAGAAGAACTTGATTTGTAATAATAACTTTTGATTTAACACTCTTTTTTTTTGTTCACCCAAAAAGTGCTCAACGCGCCTAAAGTAGTTTTTACGTTCAAAATATCCTAGATCAAATGTTTCAATTCAGTATAAACTGAAGATTTGTTGAAAGTCTATATAGAATTCTTGTCGTTCACTGATTTGTTTGTTGTTCCTCCTCACGAAAGTGAGGGGAGACCCGTGCTCAGCAGTGGGACGTTATGGATTGATGATGTCTGATTTGTTTTGGCTACGACTATTTCGTACACTCAACGCTTAATAAAGATCCCAATTGCATTAAGGTTGTTACTCTCGCTCTCCGGCCCCACTTTTCTCAAGAGAGGGCGCCACTTATGCAAATTTCAGCTTTTTGTTAACGTTTGGGCACATGGAAATTGATTTTGCGGATACTTTTTTATCAGTATTTATTAATCTAAACAACATAAATTAAAGTATGTAAAAATATCTTGATCAAGTATTCCGTCATGTTATTTTATGATTTGTCACTTACACATGAATATATTTTTTTTTTACATTTCGTACACCTGTACAATCAAGGTTTTCTAGTCTAAACATAAAATGTAAACTGGATTTACGAGCAGTGTGTAATTCGGTACAAAAGAGGCACAGTTTTAATATTCCATTCCAATATGAACAAAGTTTGTACAGAAAAGTACGTAAAGTAGCGAAGTAAGTAACTCAGTGGAGTATGTATGGCGTAGTTCTGTCTTCGCTCTGTTGGCTCTAACTAATTGTATGGTCCAAGGGATAAACTTTTTGTCTAATTTTAAAACGATTTTTACTTTTATTTTTAGATTGTTTTACTGATTTGAAAAATAAGAACGGTATCAATTGACACAAATTACGTAACATAGAAACTTAAAGTTTTTTTAAAGGTCTCTGCCAGCATGATATGCGGTCATAACGTCGATCTTAACGTCGGTCGGTGCGGTCATGTTGAGTCCGTTGTAATGGATATCGTTTCTATTTTGATTAAGCTTTAACTTCGATAGCCTTGCCGGCAACGACCTCAAAAACCATTGCAGTTCCCTAATTTGTTTCATACCTAGTTATACCGCTAGGACTATCAGGTCGCCCGGTATTTCTAGCCAAGTATCGCGCGTCCCCGCACTAGACAGTCAAGAAGGTAGCTTTAAGGCTTAGATTAATTTTAGTCTGAAATTAGTCATAAATAATTGGACATGAATAATATTAATTTAAAATTTTTTTTGGTCTTTTTAATACAACACCATGGTTCGTCCCAGTTCGACTACCTACTTTTGATTTGGTTTTGTTTGTGGTTCTCGTGTTTATAATTAAAAAAATGTTTCATAATTATGAGTTAATTTCTTAATAAGGCTGTTTTTATAAATTACCTTATAATGGCTTGAACTTTTCTGCCGTACATTATTAGCATTCATAATATTGACTGCCATAAAGTTTTTCTTTTTGTAAGAATTATGAGAAAGATTTATAAGTTGACTAACTTCTTTGAGTAAAAAAAAAAAAAACAAAAAAAAAAATACTCTTACTTTTGAGAAAATATTAAAGGACTTGAAATACAATTTAAGTTTAAAAAAAAAAGAAGACCTCCGTGGCGTAGTGGGTGATGAGCCGACTGCAAAGCGTGAGGTCGCGGGTTCGATTCCCGTACAGGGTAAACATTTGTATAAACCATAAGTGTTTGCTTTGAGTTTGGGTGTTTGTAGGAGCATGATTCTTATAGTTCCCGATTCTTTAGATGCAGGGAGTCCTAGTTGGGGTCAAGATCTGTGTCGTGATCGTGGTGCGTTATTTATTATTAGTGGTTTAATTCGCTTATAACTTAACCCATATTTTAAAGCGCGTACAGCCAAGTAGAAAATTGTATTTTATTACCCCATATAAAGTGCACATCTCGCATCGTTCCGACTTCCCCACAATTTATGAGAAAAATGAAGTGAAAAAATTACATATGTAAAATTCACTATTTACATTGCAAAGGTATTATCCTCTTAACACAATAAAAATAATTAGTGGTGGTTTTAGGGTAGTTCTCAAAAAAAAATCCGTTTTTCGGATACACAAGTTAGTTAGAAAATTCAATTACAAACTGAAGTTAGAGTTCTCCATCTTTCTTTAGAATTGTGTGGAATATTGGCCTCGATGCAGCTAGTGTCCTTTCAACTATTCTAACAGTTACTTTGCCCTAAATCGTAAAACAAAGTTAGCACAACTTAAAATATTAAGGCAGGTGAAACGGGCAATTTTTTGAAACGTATCTACCCTTTAGATTTTTAACAAAATGATGGGTTTTGCAGCCTTCAGAGATCTTCTCATGTGATTTTGTAAAGAATTTAGATTTTGGTGATTAGATCAACTTTGATGTTCATTCTATTATTATGGACTATTATTCTTTCTGCAACAGAATATAAAAAGTACTCCATAAAACTAAACTACTAAGCTTTTCGGTGAAGGCAAACATCGTGAAGAAACCCACATACCTACCCGAGGATTATTTCGGAGGTAGGTATGTTATCGGACTGGGCCCCCGTGGTGGATTATGGCCTAACCCTCCTCACGAAAGTGAAGAGAGACCCGTGCCCAGCAGTGGGACGTTATGGGTTGATGATGATGATGATGAAAACTAAACTACTACTCCATAAAGTGGGGTGGACCTACTATTTAAACGAATAAACAAAAGATTATAATGCTTACGCAGTTTACACTCCAAGGTGATGATAAAAAAACAGGTACATTTGCGGGTGTAAACTTTTCAAATGATCTCGTGACGCTCGAAGAAGAAACACTTAATTTCTTTGATTTTTCTGTACTGTGTTTATTTTTTTGGTGTACAACAAAGAGTTTTCTATTCTATTCTTTTCTATTCTAAATTTCAGAAAATGGATTCGGAAAATAATAATGCACAACAAAAACAAAAAGGTAAGAAATACTTTTTTACATTGTGAGGAAACCCACATACCTACCCGAGAATTAATTAGGTATGTTATCCACCAATCCGGACTGGGCCCCCGTGGTGGATTATGACCTAACCCTCCTGACGAAAGTGAGGAGAGACCCGTGCCCAGCAGTGGGACGTTATGGGTTGATGATGATGATGAAGAAATACCTTTGGTGCTTTTGGTAGACTTGTATGTAAGGCATTTTAATAATATCATGTTAGTTTAGAAATGAAAATAAATGACCCATAATCTACCGTTAATAGACAAATAATTAAAATATAATTAATAGAACGATCGCGCTATAAACTGTACTTTCTTCGGTATACAATATTTTATCTGTCTTTTTACTGTCTAGGCACATCTGTGGGAGTACGACACTTGCAAGTGCTGATGTTATTCTTAGCGTCCACCCTCGGGTTGTGCATGAGAGTCATCATGAGCATAACTATTGTGGACATGACAGACAGCACAAAAGAGCAAGTAAGTTATTTACCAGTCGTTCTTTCTAATTCTTCTTAATTTTCTAATGATGTATCTATATAATCTTTTTCATCAAAGTGAAGGTCGTTGCATCATGGATTCTGAGAGTGATTGTGACATCTTTAACTGTCTTGCAACTTCGAATAATGTGGCAGCCTTTTCCATTATCTCCGGGGTATTCTGCTCACATGAACAATTCAATTCCACGGAAGCTTGGCTATTTTGTACATAAGGTGCAGAAAAGTATACCATGTCCTACCTAAAGGGAAGGAGTTTGTAGCTAATTGCAGAGCTAGACTTCTCTTCTCATATTATATTTCTTACAGTTCAGTGAATTCCACCAGTTGCAGTAAGAGCCCAACTTGCCATTCTGTAATTCCATTCTGCAATTCCATTGGAGTCTGCTGTTTGTGGCAACTAAATGGTGGCCTTCGTTACTTTTTTCCAGTTCTTTCCCTGGAGTATTCAAACCCAGAGCGTGATCCTATCCTCATTCTTCTGGGGCTACATGGTGCTACAGATTCCAGCCGGTGAACTCGCTGCCAGATATGGAGGAAAGGTGCTACTTCTCATATCTATAGCTGGGAACAGCTTGATGCTTCTGCTGATACCACTGGCCGCCAAATATGTATGTATAATTAAAAAAAAACAGATCTTAGCTAATTGCGCCAATTACAGAGGCTGCAGTCGGAGGATGCAAAGAGACCCCAAATGTACTAAACTTGAGTTTACTATACTTAAAAAAATTGCATGTCTAAGTTACTGCTAAAATGGTTTGTGTGCCCGATGGGAATCAAAATTCTCTCGCTAATATTCTTAGTGGGGATGCTGAGAAAACACACCCCTAGGCCAGTTAGTAGGCCCGTTGGGAATTTACCTCATTCCTTACCTAAAAGTGGGTGCGTTCTGTCTGAAGTAAGGTACCGAACTCACCAAACACTTTGGACCTCGGACGGCTACGTACCACGCCTGTATATATAACAAAGCAAACCATTTCAGTTTCATAGTATTTAAAATTCTCAATATTCTTGTTATAGGGAGACTGGCAAGCCGTATGTGCGTGTCGGGTAATCCAAGGGCTGTTTCAAGGATTTCTATTGCCTACATTGCATGGCCTTATTGCTAAATGGGTTCCGCTCAATGAGAGAAGTCGATTGGGGATGTTTATTTATAGTGGTAAGTATTTTTTTAAATTTTATGAGAGATGTGTTTCAGTAAAAGGTTTTAGAGATGCTCAGATCATTTTTATATTATTTTTATTTAAAATTTTTATTTTTATTCATGTTCAAGTCAAAATGTTTTTAAGATTCATCTTACTGATTTATGTTATGACCATTTCCGAGTATTGAAATGAAGCTGATAAGGAGCTGTTTATTCCAGGTTGTCCTTTCGGCATAGGCTTTCAGCTCCTGATCTCAGGGTTTATAGCAAACTCCTGGGGCTGGCCAGCCGTCTTCTACGTCGGTGCTGTGCTGGGCTTCATTTGGACTCTACTCTATTATATTTTCGGAGCTGACTGTCCTGAGAGCTCCAAGATTATTAAAGATGATGAAAAACAGTACATCCAGGAATCTTTGGGACAGGTGAAAGGAAATGATTCAAAGGTGATGAAGATTATCGATTAACATCATTATTCAAAGTTGTATTTTTTTATTTCCAAACTTCTGGCATTCCGAAATTTACTTTTATTGCTTTAAAGTGCAATTTTCATCTTGCGGGTTCTGTCAGAACCAGCTGAATTAATCAGGAAAGTATAAGTAGGATTCTTAGTTGAATGTTTTCCTGGAAAAGCATCGGTTCTTTATCTTATGATGATGATGGCCTTCTTTTCGTATCTTACAACGGTGACATTTGTTGTTTCATATCGCCCTGACATGGCTTGTTATACCGAGCTTACGTCATTGTTAACGAACGTAGCACTTTTCACCAGGTTAATGAATTTAACGTCTCGTTACTTAGTCAAATAAAAAAATCACCGATAGGTATAATCATTCTAAAAATTTGACTTTATTTTATATCTTTCCAGAAGTTGCAGACGCCGTGGAAAGCAATATGGACCTCTCTTCCGTTTTTGTCGTTGATAGTGGCACATATCGGTCATTCATGGGGCATCTATACACTCATGAATGTGATACCAACCTACATCAGTTCGGTTTTAAGTGTCAATATTAAGGACGTAAGTAACCATATCATTTAACGTTGCAATTCATAAGGGTAAGATAATGTGAAATATTTAACTTAAAAAAAATTGTAGTTAAAACTAAATTTTGTTCTGTAGCTAAAACGATTTTCCACACACCCCCTCATCACCCCTGCGATGTGTGGATGATGGGCCGGTATTTCCTCCCCTCAAAAATAAATAAAATTGGTGTTTGTCACTTTTAAACCATGAACCGTACGAAACTAAAAAGGATGGCGATAATTTTAGAGCTGTCAAATTAAACTTTTGTTTAATTATGTGTCTATAGAATCGGTACCATTATTTCATTGACTTTACCATTTTCTACTTTCAGAATGGAATTTTGTCAGCTCTCCCGTACGCCACTATGACTTTGATGGGTATTCCATTCGGATATCTAAGTGAAATTCTGCTTAAACATAAACTAATGTCTGTCACTGGCACAAGGAAACTGTCCAATACAATAGGTTAGCACAACAATATTATAAGAAACTAGCTGTGCCCTGCCACGCTTCGCTGTGGCACATTCGCACATTCGCTGATATGTCACTGATGAAAAAAATAGATAAAAACAATCCTTGATGCGGATTATATATCATGCTAAAATTTCAGCTCGATCGGTGCAGAACTTCAGGTCTCATCGAGGTCAGGCTCGTCTGGTCACTCAGTCAAATAAAAATAATTTAAATACGAATTAAGTTCATGGTAGTTCTGTTACTAAAGTCATGGAACGATATGCCTTTAGGCGCAGATTAAGTTGCCTGGCTAAGCTAAGATCACGCGAAGCTGTACTAAACCTAAAGAGGATTGCACACCAAAACCAAGCAAGCCAAGAAACCAAGCAAGAGGATATCGGACGCCCCGATCCGCTGTTGCCGGACCGATAACTTTAGTGTGTAGTCATACTTAGCTATGTGTTTCAGCATTCTTCGGAGCAGGGATATCTCTGCTAGCTCTTTCATACGCGCCTGCCGACATCACAATAGTAACGGCACTGCTATGCGTTACAGTGGGACTTACCGCTGGATACGTCACCGGATTTTTTGTAAGTCTTATTTTTTTTTATTCGAATAGGTGGCAAACAAGCATGGGGTCTACCTGATGGTAAGCGGTCACAGCCGCCAATGAACAGGTGCAACGCCAGGGGCATTGCCGATTGCCAATTATAAATCAAATGTTTTGTGACGAAGTTTTTGTGTAGTGTGTAGACCAAATCACGCGCAGGAAACACGTCTTTATGTCAACATAACTGGGACCAGTGCTTAGCCAAAATACACCAAAAAATTATCAGTAGACACAAATCCGGCAACTGGTGAGTTAGAGGGGTCAATGGACCGTCATTAGGGTGAAATGGGGAGGAATGGGTGCCGATAATATTGGATTAAAGGTTATTAGCGGTGATTCATTGAGCCTACCCTACCCTTTTGTGAGGGAACTAATTAATAATCCACACAAAAAAAACTATAAAACAAATAAAAGAGCGATTTGAAAATATTGACTGCGGGTTCCGTCAAAACCAATTCATATTTTATTTACTAGATGGGTAAAAGTAACCATTGGGGTCTAAACTGTGACATAGTCGCATCACTCTTTCTCTTTTCTTTTTTCCGTATCGAGGTCAGATACATAGCGACTGGATGAGCAAAGCCAAAGATTGGGCTCAGTGGCGTTCACTAAGAGACACCAACGTGGAGCAGTGGACAAATATAGGCTGGTAATGATACGTCTGTTATTTTCAGTTGGTGCATATAGACATGGCCCCCAACTTCGCCGGCACGATGATGGGGATCACGAATGGAGGCTCCAATGTCATCGCCATTTTAGCACCTTTAATCGCCGGAGTAATACTGAAGAACGATGTAAGAACACCTTAATAAGTTTCATTGTCATAACTTGTGCTTAAAGTTAATTTCAGTCTATAAGCGGCTTACACCACTCATTAAATCTAAAATAATCCCAATTTAAACTCCGCCTGAACTTGAGCGTAGCTTAACATCGTGCACAACGTTCGATTAGTGTGAATCTTGATTTAACCAAACGTCAAACTTTATTAATGAATGTCGGTCAAGTCACGTCAAAGGTCTCTGGGCAACCTCGCAAACTCTGAAATTAGAGACCGATACTAACCTCATTTGGTAAACAAGCAGTTAAACTGAGTTTAATGGTGCAACCTATCCGATGTACCTTTAAACCTTTAGCAGGAACATCAACAATCGAAAAAGACATATGAGACTTTAGAACCAATGTCTCAGGGTGACGAGTGCAGTGCAGTGCCGCGCGAGATTATGCAAATAAAAGTTCTGGGTGGCGCTGTAACTGCTATGGGCAGGAGAAGCACTTATCATCAGGTGAACGCCTTGCTCGTTTTATAGTCGCTTTTTTATAGTGGTAGGTCTCTTTTGCAAGAGTCCGCTTGGGGTCCGCCAAGCAGTAGTCTGCCAACATTACTGTTTTCCGGTCCGAAGGGCACTGCTTCCAGCGAATTTACTGGGTGTATGAGACTTAAGAACCATAAAAAAACACATAATAGGGGCAGATTGTAGAATTTACCGTATTTTCCAATTTCAGACAGATCAGAGCGAATGGCGCAAACTATTCTACCTGACTGCAGGATTCTACGTTCTCACCAATCTCGCATTCATTATTTTCGGCACCAGCGAGCGGCAGGCCTGGAACCAGCCGGAATTTAAACCTTCTACGAGTCAGTATAAGAGCGATATTAATGCAAAATTGAAAAAGTTTAAACGTGTGAGAATAGCAAAAGAAAATATACTAGCGACGATGGCGATAAACGGGGACTTTACAATTCGTTAGATTAACTAAACCTCGGAATAAACCTGAAGTTAATGAAACTGTGGTTGATTGTTTAAAACTGGAGTGTATCAGCATTTTGCCCAGTGACAAGAATGTGTTATGTATTATTGTGTTGGTAGGACCATTAAGGTTTCATTAACGAGTAAGCGAATGATACTAACCCAAAAAACGTTATATTTGGTATTTTCTCCAAAACTTCCAAGACGTACGTTTAGTAGTGCGAGGCCTCTTCTGCAAGAGACCGCCTGGGGAAATACCACCACCACCACCTTTGCTAAATATTCATCCGCCAAGCAGTAGTGTGCAAATATTACTGTGTTCCGGTTTGAAGGGCATTGTTTCCGGTGACATTACTGGGCATATGAGACTTTAGGGCTGATGTCTCAGGGTGACGTGCGCAGTGCAGTGCCGCGCAGAATTACGCAATGTAGTGTTCTGGGTGGTGCTGTGGTGTTATGGGCATGTGTAGCGCTTACCATCAGGTGAACGACTTTCTTTAATCTAAATAATTTGAATTTCATAAATTCATGAATTCATTACAATGTCATACACGTTCTCCTAAAAAACTTACTTTATCACAAAAAGCATCGGCAAACTTGAATTAAAAGCGTACCTAATTGGGTTGTTTATAGAGATGAAATTGACCTTTTAATTATTTCAGATAATTCGTCAAAAAAGAAGATGGAAATAGCAACATGTTGCGATAGTGTGCCGTGACTCCTTGGACTTCGGGTTTTATTACTTAAATGTTTTGAACTATTCAGAAGATTTTTTTTGTATTTATCGCTACACATTTTGGTACAATGTCGTGTTGAGATGCAGGCATAGAATAGAATAGAAAAACTCTTTATTGTACACCAGAAACCAAAATAAACACAGTACAGAAAAATACAGATACAAACAGATGTATTACCTTAAAAAAAAGTTATTTAAGACAAATTCGTTACCTGAATAAGAAAATCCAATAAAATATTTTTTTTACCATACATATCTTTATGACTCAATTTTTTTATTGTACCCCTTTCCCTCCCCTTTAGACTTTATGCCAATCAATTTTGATCTAGTATCCAGGGTTGATTTTGTTCAAAGTTCGACGGGACACACTGTTTTACAAATTCTTCAATCACTTAAAAATATCAAAATAAACCGTAGTACAATATTTTTTATTTTACCGAGTAACGAGACGAGCAGGTCGTTAACCCAATGGTAAGCGCTACGCCTGCCCATACTAGTTACAGTGCGACACAGAACTTTACATTAAATTATCTTTCGCGATACTGCACTGCGCTCAAGTCTTAGAAGACCAGTAATTTCGCTGGAAACAGTTCATTTGAAACCGAAACACAGTATTGTTTTCACACTACTGTTGACGGATGAATGGCGTGGTACTTTTCCAAGCAGTGGACGCCTACCACTACAAATGAAAATAAGGCATACTAAACTTAACAATAATACACCTACAGATAAATTCATATAAAATACATGACAAGATCAAGGAGCGTGACAAATGACTTGTAAACATAACATTTAACCGGCCAATGACAGATTTACAGTTATCTCCGAGATTACCAACTTATCAAATACGAAACTAGTGTTCTTTAACACGAAACAATAAGGATTAATTTCATAGCATTGAGGACGTGTAGTAAGTTGGTAATTATAGAACAAATTGTAGATAAAATTCGCGCCTCTTCAGTTGATAACCCTTCATTGATACAAAACTGGCGTGAAATGATCTTGAACCAAAAAATATTAGAATATTGTTAATTGTAGAACTGTAGTGTTCTTTATATTTCAAGCTTTTATTTAACATTCAATTAATGTTTGTATGTTCAGGTTACATATTGCAACATCATTTTAAAGCAGTTGTATTGAACCGATTGAGACGAAATGTTGTATGCCTGTCCAGTTCTGATGACAATACAATATTATGGTGACAGCGAGCTGATCTGATGATGGTGACGGATGGTGTAGACAACGGAACTCCTCAGTAACTAACAGTTGATTCATGGCGTTGGTACCCATTTTGACCAGCTTGCAGTACCAAATAGGACGTTTTTTAAAATACCTTGTCTGGAAAAGCATTTTTCTCAAATGTTGTGTTAATTTTAACTAGTTAAGACATACAAAATGTACATGACATTCTGTATGGTAATTTAAATACTGCAAAAGACTACGCGGTAAAAAAACTTGACGTAATTAACTTGCAAGTTCACTCACGAAAGTGAGGAGAGACCCGTGCCCAGCAGTGGGACGTTATGGGTTGATGATGAATTAACTTGAGGCTTCAGAGAACGGAATCGAAAATCATTTTGTACGTTACAAAGCACAACGCGCACTCCAAAAATAGCAAGCAAAACAAATAAGCAGGAGCCATGCAAAAATTAAAAATTTATTGCGTCTAAAAATATGGAGTTCAACGGTGTAATTTTAGTGTCATTCGCTCAGTTGTACATTAATACAAAAAAAAATCAAGCTAAAATATTTAACAAACTTTTCAGTATGTCGACTCCATAGATTTTATGTTCCAATACACGTGCGATGGCGCTCTATGTCACGACGAGTATCATTGTGTCTCGCGACCGCAACGGACATGGTACTCTAAGGCATAGCTTTACATACACAATTTCATTAAAAAAATGGGGGCCCCAGCCGAGATCGAAAATGTACGACCGAGTGAGTAAAAAAAGTCATGGATTAGTTTTTATTTATTTTTTACACTATTTTTTATTTATTTTTACACCTTAATTACAAAATTTAAATCACCCCAATCACTTTTTTTATAACCACTCTAACTCGTGTAAAATTTGAATAGAAAAATGGTTTTCGCTACGATAACAATAAAAATTACAATAAAGTCGGATTGAAAATAAATTGTGTTCGATTAAAACTGCAAATATTAGTTTGAATATGTTTTGTAATTTTAATTTGTTCATTTAAATTTAAATATGAAACCTTTACATCAACACACACACAATTCATTTTTCTACCTACAGTTAAGACATATGTTCTAAACTCAAAACAAACACGACATAAACCAAACAACAAACAAAAACAATACACATGCAAACATATCAACTACAGCAACCTACATACATGATCCGGTTTCTTATGTTGTAATTGACCATGACAGATTTAAAACTTTACAACAGATACCCAATTTTCTTAACCAAATATTGTCAAAACGATCAAGGAAGTTTTAATAAAATGAAAAGAACCCAATACCTACTAAATTAGCAATTTCTTTAGTTCATCAAACCGTACATAAAGTTTTCGAGCCATGACATAATTTAGTAGCAAATAGACAATCCCAAAGACAACCTGACCAATCTAACTTGTGGACCATAGTTGAGAACCCCGACCACGGGGAGTTTTCTGTTCCACTCACTCTTGTGTACGCTGTATTACTAGATGTGAATAAGAGAGCTGTTAGACAGCTGTTGCATTAAATTTTCCTTCTATAGCATGTTTTTATTCTGAGATTCCGATCAATTAAAGTACTTAATTATCTTACATACTAATTGTCAAAATATAGTTCCGATCAAATAAATCTCATTGAAGTTTCAATTTGGCGTCACTTGGCGCTGTAAATCTATATTAATGTGCCATTCACGATTTGTTATCGATTCGTTTAATTTTCAGTCTTTTGTATTATGAATAAGATAAGTCCCCTCAAGCTCTATTCCATGTATTTTGTGTTCCAGAGGGTCTTGGCGTGCGGCACGCTCAGACAGTGCTGCTGTTCCTGGCGATGTTGCTGGCATTCACGATGAGGGTCAACATGAGCATGGCTATCGTAGACATGACTGATGACAGGAAACCTCAGGTAAAAACTTCGATGGAAGCCTCCGATACGTCAGTATAAAATAGTATTCTGTGAGCTTTCATAGTGAAAAAAAGGTTACGTAGTCAGGAAAATGAACAAGGGGATTTTACGTGTTATTTTACAATATTCCAAACATTGAAAGTTTTAAAAAAATATGAGAAAACTGATCGTTATTATCTGACTGAAGAGCGTTCTCTTCTGCAAGAGATCGCCCGTGGAAGTACCTTTGCCAAATATTCATCCACCAAGTAGTAGTGTGACAATAAACCAGTGTTCCAGTTTGAAGGGCACTGTTTCCAGTGAATTTACTGGGCGTATGAGATTTTAGATGAAATATGCTAGGCCGACGAGCCCAGTGTTGTGTCGCGCGAGATAATGCAATGCAAAGTTTTGGGTGGCACTGTAACTATTATGGGCAGGCGTAGCGCTCACCATCAGGTGAACAACTTGCTCGTCTAATTACTCAGTAAAATAAATTAAATCTCGCATAGGACAAAAAAAGTCTCTTGATAAAGAACTACTTAAGCGATGGAAAAGTTAAGCAACAACCATGAGTCAATAGATTTTTCCTACGAAACTGAGATTAGCGAAACGATTTATTACAAAAATATAGTTTATAAAATATTTATTATGATTTTTAATATAAAATTACAGAATTATAAGTGGTATTTACACGTATTTTTATGCTGTCAATAAATTAATTTAACAGCCATAACTATAAAAATAAACATCGCTAACAATTAACTACTATGAAGATTACTAAAATACTCGTTTCGATCCGTAATGACCTTCTGTAATCAGACATGCTTATCACCAACATGTCAATTAATTGAGACTATAAAATAGAGATAAAAATATAAAGAAGAGGTCAGAGTACTGATCCTAGTAGTGCTGAACAAATTTTCTGAGAAATATTATTTTTTGTTGTTGTTTTCTTTGTTAATAATAACATAAGTATGATTTACTATGTATGAATATTTGTGTGTGTTATGTGTAATAATTATGATTTAAAATAACAATTGTACTACAAATGTCCTAATATCGTTGGAAACGGAACATTTATGACGCTTCATCTACGTTTATTTCCCTTACGCATGCCGCAACCTCGTTCAGGCTTCAAAATATTTATACCTACTCATATCTTCTGAACCCTGCGTGATATCGAAATCGAACACACAACAATTTCAGTGAAAACTCCTCCTTAATCTCTACAATTTTAATTGAAATTTGTTGTGTTGTTTCGGACCCTTTTCGAAACAAACTTTAATATAGACAGTCAACTTTTTAAAAATACGGGTCTAGAGCCTTTATAGGGTAATATCTTTTGACCGATAATAATATTATAAGAGAAGAAGAAATGTGTAGATGGAATTATCAATACCAATCTCGCATCTGTCAAATGTATTGATAAAGACCTCCGCGAAGATAAATATGACTTCAGGAATTAGATAACTCTATAGATTAACCTTCACACAGTCACCACTGATAAGCAACCAACACTGAAAAAAAAAGTTATGACTTCAGACCACACGTCAGAAGAGAAAACTTCAAGGAAAAACAAACAGTAAAAAGTAAATAACGTATTAAATAAAACATTTTGTATAATATTAAATAACGTATGAAATAAAACATATTGGCACGGCACATACTGTGTTCATGTCGATACTGAATGCGACTCATGCGTCATGCTCTCTAATGTAACGCTCGTCGAACGAGTATTAGTAGTGATATGCTTAGCTCTCTCGTTTTCTTAGTCGACTCGAGCCGACTTTATCCGAACGAGCGTTACATAGCCGAGCGTGGCGGTTCAGTCTCATTCAATACCCACAAAATAAAGAGCTCAACGCACCTAAAAAAGTTATCACTTCCAAAAAATCAAGTAGCTATGTCTTAAATTTCAATCGACTCAGGCTATTCGGAGTCCACCAGTGAAGGCTTTTTACTTTTCGATTTCTAGTTTACGATGCAGTTGGCTATGCTTGAGATTTTGGAAACAATTCCTATTTATTAGATTAGTTCAAAGGACTAGCAAGCTGAAGTGGCAACATGCCGGTCACATCTCTAGAAGAACCGAAAACCGATAGGGCAGACGAGGTCTAGAGTGGAAGCCGCGTTTAGGCAAACGTAGTGCAGGACGCTCACCGGCAGGTTGGAGTGACGACTTGCGGGAAACGGCTGCCAAAGATAGAATGAGGAGAGCCGAAGATTCACTAGAAGAGGCCTACGTCCAGCAGTGGACGAATATAAGCATCGTCACCACCAGATGGTGAAAACAATGATAACCATGTCACGAATTTAATCTGTTACATATATTATAGGGGAGGACGTCGCTTGTTCAACGACACTACGCAATAACGTAATCATAACAAAACTCTATATTAGTAATAACATTATCTTTTATCAGCTTAATGTTTATTAAAAAAGGTTATCTGCTCTTAAAATAAAATAAATTTAATAAAAGTTAGCTTCTTCCATTGCGGCTCATTTTACAGTTTTATTTTTTGTACGCGCTTTGTTATTTTTCGTAATAGAGTACCTGACTATAAATATTATTTGTTTATTTTATGGGATATAATAATAACATAATTTATGTGAATATATATTTTAAAAGCAGATCAATAAAAGTACATTTAGAAAGAAAAATCTCGTGGATTTATACATAATTTTTTTTTAAACGTCACTTAGTACTGCGCATTACAATATCATGGGGCGCAATTTTATGAAACATCGCTTATTACTGCGCAGTAATTGCAGAACGCAATTTAAAATAAAGTAATGTAACTCAAACACAGTTAAAAGTTGCCACATAAATTGACCAGAACGAATCATTTTTTATTATTTTGACTTCGTAGGATTTGTGCATTGTCAGCCAACGTTAAAAATAGTTCAGCAACGTATGTAAAAACGTTTGTTGAAGTGTGCGTAAACTTGACAGTTCAGGGCGCTTACACAGTCAGACACAGTCACGCGTACCCGGGACTACTATATCTAATACTGACCAGTCTTCATGAAATATCTGCACCAATAAATAATATTATAATTGACTAGCTGATGTAGCTACAATCTGGAATAGATATCTGGTGGGTGTGCCAGGTCAGGGGTCGCTAGGGCGGCCGCGTGAGATTTATGCACGCTCCCGCTTCGGTGACAATAAAGTTTCCATTCATGATTGTACGCGGAAAGTTTGGACTTCTCTAGTTAAGTAGCGCAGTTAATTATAAGCTTTCTTTCAAAAGACAGGGGGTTATCAACTCCAATAATGAGAAACCGTTTGAGCAGCTTATTTATCTTCATTAGCGTATACGTTTTAATTGTTGGATTACAGGTCTTATCTAAGAATACATGTTGTGGTTTTATTAAAATCATCTCTACCTTTTTATATAATTATCCTCTCAATGCTGAGTACTCTCTCGCCTTATAATTCACCACGGGGTCTGGTCTAGATTGGTGGATTACATTCCTCGGATATAATTCTCGGGCATGTATAAATTCATTGAAAAGTAATTATATTATAATCTATGTTTACCTATTATAAAAATCAAGACAAAAAAAAAAAAAAAAAAACTGTATATCTGTACATAGTGTGTTGCGGTTTGAAGGGCACTGTTTCCAGCGAAATTACATATTATGAGACTTTAGAGCGCATGTCTCGGGGTGAGGAGCGCAGTGCAGTGCCTGGGTGGGCCTGTGACTGTTATGGGCAGGCGTAGCGCTTACCATCAAATGAACGACTTGCAAGTCACGTCACTCAGTCGAATAAAAAAAAATTGTAGATCTGACCAAATTTAAGAACCTCATCATAGAGAAGGAAACTATCCTCCAACAATACTTCTTCAGAGCCCCCAAAGCCTTCTTGTATCATCTTAAGATCATGTACTAAAACTGTTAATGAATTTTGTTCCAGTTCTTTAATTGGAGTCATAGCATACAGGCCGTGATCCTCTCTTCGTTCTTCTGGGGCTACGTGGTCCTCCAGATTCCAGCGGGAGAGCTAGCTCGTCTACTTGGAGGCAAGCCACTCATCTTGATCTCCATTGGGGTCAATTCGCTCATATCCTTGCTGATACCTTTTGCTGCTCCTTTGGTAAGTTTTTTCATCGATTTTTTGAAGCTATTTGAGGTTTCGGTGCCAATGAAAGAACTGGATTGACTGCTAGCAAGAAAGCTATGAATCTGGAAATCCATTGGGATCAACTCACTTATATCCTTACTGATAGGTAAGTCTTTTTCTCGTTCTTAGCGATATGTGGTGATTGGATGCTGGTGAAGGAGTTGGTACGACTGCTTGGAAGTAAGCCGCATTTATTGGCCTCCTATGGGGTCAATTCGCTCATATCCCAGCTTTGGCAAATATGATAGGTACCACCTCTTTGTGTCACACAATATTATGGTTTTTTGCGAGCTTTGAATCCTTGCACACATACAAGATGACTCATTTAATTATGATCAGCGTCTGTTTCTAATACTTGATCTTCTGTTCCAGGGTGGTTGGATCCTGGTCTGCGTATGCCGAGTGCTCCAGGGTCTGACCCAAGCTTTCATCTACCCCTGCATGCACCACCTCGTCAGCCAGTGGATCCCACTTGAAGAAAAAGGCTTGCTTGCAACTATAATTTATGCTGGTAAGCAATGCAGCATTTTGTTCTTGTACAGTCAGTAATAGAAGTTGCCGAATATGTCCCACTTTTCAAAAATACTACAATATTCTATAGCATTGTTTAATAAAAAAAATCTTTAAGTTCGCTGATATTTGTAGTTGACTGTTCATCGGTTGCCATTTTGGATCATTATGTAAATAATATCATACTTATCAGACCTAGTTCATCGAATAACTAAACGGTACCGAAAACAATAGACTGGAATTGAATGGAACCTAAGAAAAAAAAAACTAATTTTTCCTTGCATTATGTTAAATATTATTATTATTATATTATGATATTATTAATATCATAATATAATAATAATAATATTTAACTTAGCCGATTAGATCAACATTCAATAAAGCTTTTATTTCAAACATAAGTAAATTTTACTGCAACATACAATGTGACTATTTCACATTTGACATTCCGAACAAAACTATAAAGAATCTAATCCATAAAACATTTCCGGGAAATAAATCAGATATTTCAACAAAGTGTATCTCAGAGAAATAAATCCGTGATTATACTTTTAAAGTAGACAATAATATCGAACATTCTCTACAGATTCGCAAGAAATTCGTAATGCATTTTAAACTGAGCTCTTGAATAATAGAAAATCCCACCAAAAACAAAGTAAAAAAATGCGAGTCTCGCAACGCAGTTCTTGTACCGTAAAAAGTAGTGAGATTTATTTTATAATTACAGATAGACACTGCAATGTATGTACATTGCAGTGTCTATTAGTATATATTGTTAACGTCTCGATTACGATGTTATTGTCAATACAATTTTTACGTTTTTATCTTAGGCCCGATGAGTGTGGCAGTTTCTGCGCTTACGTCAGGGATCGCGGACTAAAGTGATAGAGTAATCTGCTGTCATTCATGTAAAGAGATAGATTATTTAGATTAGTTTTATTGATATTCATTTGTTTAGTTGCCGACTCGCCAGAACCCTAGAAAAGAGCTTGGCGATAAATTTTCTGTTAAAGAGTAGCTAGCCAGGTGGACTAATGCCCTAATACCTAGAAGTCAAGATCTAGGAGAGCATTAAAGACGTGAATTAATTTAATAGGTACTATGAGCAGTCTGATCACTATCAGACAACTTTTAGTTGGACACGATAGTCAGTCAATCAGAATCAGCAGGGGTGATCTGAGTTCATAAAAACATAAACCTAAAATAAAAAATAAAACTGTTTGACAGTTAACAAGCAGCTCAAACAGTCGCAAACAAAACTCCATACAATTTTATCTCTTCCAGGTGGTCAGTTAGGAATAGCCCTTCAAATGCTATTATCCGGATTCTTGGCGACCGCCTGGGGCTGGGAAGCCATATTCTTCACCAACGGCGCCCTCGGGTTAATATGGAGCTTACTGTACTTCATATACGGTTCAGATTCCCCAGAACAGTCCAAGCTGATATCTGCCGAGGAAATGCAATATATTCAAACTTCCTTGGGGAGAGTGGGCGAACAGAAGGTGGGTAGATAAAGAGTTTAATTCGCTTAGATTTAATTTTCGAATGGTAAAGCTAATGTTGGGGGAGATAGGGGTAAGAGGATAGGGCTTGTAAGTTATCGCTGCACGGTCAGATAGCGGGTTGTTTTGCGGGGAATTAATTATCGCGAAAACATGTTTCCGTGCATTTAGAATAGGCGCTTGTATCTTTACTGATTCGTGATTGTCGACTTTGATCTGATGCTGTAAAAAAAAACGATGAGACGAGAATCAATTAGCAGCAGATGCCTCTGAATTGTGTTTTAAGGGTTGAATAGGTAATATCAAAAGGAAGCAATGAAAGCCTAGAATCATTAAGAAAGCATGGGAGAAGATTGTGCTGTGAAACGTGCGTACTTGGGACGGCCCAGTGGTCCCAGGTACCGCTGAATGGAAGAAATAAGGAAGGACTAGCGAGAGCTCCAGCCGGAGGACTGACGGACAGTGGTGAGAGACAGGTCGAAGTAGCAGCTTTTACAATCAGAGGCTAAGACTCATTTTGGATCATTGAATTATTTACTTGTCCGTCTGTCACCGCTGTTTTTTTTTCAGAGATATCCAGCTCCGTGGTCTAAGATTATGACTTCGCTGCCATTCTGGGCGGTGATCGTGGCCCACTGTGGCCAGAACTGGGGCTTCTTCACGCTCATGACCGAGATGCCTACTTACATGGCCAATGTGCTTGGGCTCGATTTGAAGAGTGTAAGTTTAATTTTTAACACAATTTTCGAAGTGTTTTTAATAACGTTTGTCATCATCATCAATACATATGGGCCCACAGATGAACACGGGTCTCTTCTCACTTTCGTAAGAAGGATGAAGCTATAATCCACCACGGGTGTCTGATCCGGATTGGTACAACACATACCTCCGAAATAATTCTCGGTAGCCCTCACGGTGTTTTCCATCACCGAAAAGCGAATGGTAATTCCGTACATATGTTTTAAAAGAAACACATTGGTACGTGCCCGCACTGGGATTTAAACTCACAACCCTCTCTTTGGAAGGAGGACGTTCTCCCACTAGGCTACCATAGCATCGGCAAGGCTATAACATTTGTAAACCTTGTAAATTAAAACATTTGCATTTTACAGAAACTCTGTGAGAATTAAATTTCTATTTGAAATAATATTCCGTCAAAACCTTTTGATCATTGATCCTATCACAGTAAGAACTTTGTTTGAAACCAATGCAAATTGCTTATTTTCTAATCATAAAATATTAATTAAATTGTTCCACAAACTATCACTAATTTGAAATCTTTCTAAAGTCTAGTCTAGGATCGTGACAGTTGTCAGTCGAAATAAACTCATTACTAATACTTATTTGAATTTTGAAACAAACGTTTCGTTTAATTTAAATACTAGCAGAAACCCCCCGTTTTACCCGCCTTGAGTGTTATCCCAAAGGAACCACAAATTTAACGGAATAAAAAGTCTTCTATGCTCTATTCCAGGACCTAAAGTATATGTTATACTTATCATAATTTAAATTCGTAAAGCCGTTTTGGAGTATATTCAGGACAAGCTTTCAGACAAACAGACAAAAATCTATTATTCATGATTAGGCATCGAAAAAATAGCAGTTTACACTTAGATGTTGGTATTTATTTTGAAATTATAGACAGACGCTTCAATTTAATATTGGTTTAAAAGACTAGACTATCTGTGACCCGCGACTTTGATCACTGTGGTCATTGTTATTTAGGATTTTTCACCTCGACTACAGTCTAAAGCGGTTTATTCTTCAACAAAAACATTACTCATTACAGAACGGAATGCTGTCATCACTGCCGTACCTCTCGATGTACCTCCTGAGCTTCCCAATGGGTGTGATGACAGATGTCATCATCAGGAAGAAACTGCTCAGCGTCACCAACACTAGGAAACTATTCAATTCTATAGGTTTGTTCATTATGAGAATTTAAAATGGATCAGATTCAAATTCCTTAATGAATGAATTATGATAAATGAATTTTTATTGCCAAAAAATTAGTGTTACAAATAAAAGTACCTGGATGACCGAGCTTTGCTCGGTAGTATTATTATTCGCCAATAGATGTCAGGAAGAGTCATATTTTTCAGTTTAAATTTGGACTACTCAAACGCCTCCAACGCTTTGTTATTTTTCTTCCAAGTTTATGTTTAATTTGATATAACACGAATAAAATGACATTTTCTTAAATGATTCCTAGCTAGATCGATTTATCACCCCCGAAACCCCCTATATACTAAATTTCATGAAAATCGTTGGAGCCGATTCTGAGATTCCAATTATATAAATATATACAAGAATTGTTCATTTAAAGATATAAGATTAAAAAAAGAGCAAACGTTATGTTGAAAAAAAAAAGGATTAACAGTGAGTTCCAAACTAGGCGCGGGGCCTGTGTCTTGGGATTGGATATGTATGATGGATTTACTTGGATAGACAATTATATGTCTTAGCCTCTGATAATAAGAGCCGCTACTTCGCTCTGCATTGTGCCTCCTCCAACCAGTCCTCCAGTCCTTACCTACTTCATCTATCCAGCGGTACTTGGACGGCTAACCAGGTGGATGACAGATTAATGCAGAGTGCTATAGGTACCTGCAGAGCTGTTCGTTTGTTTTCCAGGCTTATGGGGTCCAGCAATCGCTCTCATAGGGTTGTCATACGCGCCAGAAGGTAACATGGTGCTAGCTGTCGTGATGCTGACCATCAGCGTCGGTATCAACGCCGGACAGTATCTCGGATACATGGTAATCTGATTGTACTTTGTTTGCACTTCAATCTCCCTTCCTCGGTATAAGGACATTCTTAGTGAATTTGTCAAAGATTATACGCTTTTATTATCATCATCATCTTATAATTATTTACTGCTGGACGTGGGCTCTCCTAGTGAACGCCACTGAGCCGGATTTCTGACTCTCCTCATCCAGTCTCTACCAGCTGCGTCACGCAAATCGTCACTCCACCTAGCCAGCGCGTGTCCTACTCTACGTTTGCCGAAACGCGGTCTACACTCTAGAACTTGTCTGCCCCATCGATTATGGGCCATTCTTCAAAATAACCGACCCTGCGTTCCTGCACTAAAGTTTGAACTCAAAATCATCTCCTTGGAAGGCAGACGTTCTCGCACGTAGGCTTCTACTGCAAATTAATAGTCAAGTATACCTTTGTTTTCAGCTGGTCCACATCGACTTGGCTCCGAACTTCAGCGCATCACTAATGGGCATCACCAACTTCTTAGCCAACATCGTATCAATTATCGCCCCTCTAGTCTGCGGCTTCATCATCAAGGATGAGGTGAGTTTCCGCAAGACTGGACAGTCTCCGTGGCGTAAGTGGGTGATAGGCCGACTGCTGAGTTTGAGGTTGCAGGTTCGAGTCTCACATAAGGCAAAGATACACATCATGCAGAACTTTGAATCAAAACTTAAAAGAGTTTTCTCGAATAAGGGTAGGAAACTGCTTTTGGTGTTACGGATATTTATTGGCGATGGTGACCATTGACCATCAGGTGGGCCGCAAGCTTGTTTGCTACCTATTTAAAAAAAAAAAGATCTGTGTGAACAATAATTATTAAGTCTGGGTATTTGTAGAGCCATGGTCCTCGTAATTCCTAATTTGGTAATACAAGAAATTATAGTTAGGGGTCAGGATTCAGGATCTATATATGTGATCGTGACGCGTTATTGATTCAAAAAGGATCCAAAGGTCCTCGAAAGCCTGTTCCATTCCAAGCTGAGCATGCTTACAACCATCGACCACGTCGTCACTTATTACCAGGTGGGGTATTTCTCCGTATGTGTCATTTATGAACACAATAGATTTTTTAAATTCCCGTTTGCTGGGTCAAAAACATACGACCTAGTCCAGAAATCTCTGCATAAATATCCCCTGCGAAGGGAGTTTCCGACGCGATAGTGGTTTAATACCTAGCTTAGAAGGTATAATGGATTTTATTTAAGAACAAAATCTGTATCAAAGTTTTGAAAAACTGCTAACCAAGTCCTGGTTGGCTAACCGTCCAGATGTCAAACTTGTTTGTCCATAGTGGCTCTCCAATCTTGTTTGAAGGAAGAAGATTAAAATTGTAAATCTTGAAATACGAAACTTCGAGCTTAGTTAGCCTCGGAGACTGCTTTCGTCAGAACTAAAATAAGAACACCACAGGGGCTGTTATTACCTCGCTTCAAATTAAATTCTGCAAAACCCAGACTCCTTTGGAAATTCTTCAAAAAATACTCTCGCTGCTTTTCATGGCAGCACAAGTTTTAAATTGCTCTTTTTGATACGTCAAAATATTAAAAGGGAGCCACGGATTTGGGGCAAGTTTAATCTGCTCGGTGCCTATCTGAAGTTTCCTTTTTTCACAGACTGAACCGTCCGAGTGGAGGAAAGTATTTTCCTTGGCGTCAGCGGTTTACTTTTTTACAAACTTGTTCTTCGTTCTGTTTGCGACCTCGGAGCGGCAGCCTTGGAACGAGCCGAAACAACCTCAGTCGCGGCTCAGTGCTAACGTGAACTTGGAAGCTAATGCCGGTAAGATTAAATCTTAAATTAAGGTGTCAGGTGTCACGTTTCGCTTAAAGCAGCAAATTAAAATTTCAAACGGCTTTTTTTCGATTTTTGATTTAGGTCTGGTAACTATAGTAAATTTTAATGGAATTCGTGATAATCCAAAATTATTTTCGCGTTATTTTGTAAAAATGTTTGAAACAATTATGCCCTTGACTACCCAAAAAGGTCAATAAACACTGCAATCATTCGAATTTTAAATTTCGTGCCATAAGCGAAGCGAACCACCTTAACGTCAGTAAACTTCAAATTACAAAAGTGCCAATTCCGTAAGCACAAACTTAAATATAATTTTAAAAGTCTAAAGTTATTGCCCGTCCCTTTTGTTTTCGTGAGGGTGAAAAGTGACAACAAATCATTTGAAAGGACCCAACCATTTTTTAACACAACTAAATTGGCGCTAATAATTAATTTTGCATAATAATGTTATGTTTTATTTCAGGTGTTAAAGACGACAAAGCCGTAACAGCAGAAAAATAGAAACAATGATTTTCAATATTTATTTATTTTTGTACCTGAATTTAAGCCTAGTGTTAGTAATAAACAAATTAAAATCAGATGTGTTGGTTGCATTAATTTTAAAAATAAAATACATGCATAATTACAGTGTATAAGCGGTGGTAGCCTAGTGGGAGAACGTCCGCCTTCCAAGCAGAAGGTCGTGAGTTCAAATCCCAGTGTAGGCACGTACCAATGTGTTTCTTGTAAAACATATGTACGTAATTATCACTCGCTTTTCGGTGAAGGAAAACATCGTGAGGAAACCAACATACCTACCCGAGAATTATTTCGGAGGTAGTTATGTGATCCACCAATCCGGATCTGGCCCCCGTGGTGGATTATAGCCTAATCCTCCTCACGTAAGTGAGGGGAGACCCGTGCCCAGCAGTGGGACGTTATGGGTTGTCGATGAAGATAATTACAGTCACGCCTTTTGAATTTTTTGAGAAGTACCCAAAAGTAAAAAGTACGCAAACCAGATCTAAACCACACAGTTTAAATTCACAATTCGTTGTAACTCTTACCACGAAGTACACACTCCTTCTCCAAGTTCTTGAAAAATTGTTGTGAGAAGAAAAAACTTCTCCGATTCCACTCCGTGCGCTGCATCGCGTGAACCAACGACGTGCCTTAAACATTAATGAGTGCATTTGAACGAATGGGCTTAAGAAAAGACGACTTTTTTTTGTCTGAGTGATGAGTTAGACTATAAAGTTCTGTACCTACCTATAATTATTTTATTTTATTTTTTTTATTATAATATGAACGAGACGAACATATCGTTCACCTGATGGTGAGCTCTACGCCTGCCCATTAAAGTTACATTGTCATCCAGAATTTTGCATTGCAGAATGGTGGAATGCAAAATTCGTGTAATTTCGCTGGAAACAATGCCCTTCAAACCGGAACACAGTAATGTTTGCACACTACTGCTTGGGGAGTGAATATCTGGCAAAGGTGTGGTACTTCCCCAGGCGGTCTGCCTAAAACTATTCGTAGCTTATTGAAACCTCACGACTCTAGAACGCATAAAGCCGAGTAGCTACTTTTCTTGAGATCACATTTTTTTTTCTCTAATAATCACTGGCTCAAGTAGAGCTTCTAAAGAACAATTCATCATAAAAAATATCATCTACCAACAAGTCGAGGATCTAACCCTTCATACTATTTCTCAAACTTCCAGCCACCCAGCCATTCTTCATGTCAGGAGGTAAGAATTTCATGATATTATCTCAATCTACACCTTTAACTATATATGCCGTGAGAGCCCGCAGTGCCCATTACCGGAAGCCCCCGGCCACGCCGTCCGCCCTAATAAGGCACGCAGACTGCATGCCTGATTATAGGGCTTTTTAGGGTTCCGTACCCAAACGATAAAACGGGACTCTATTACTAAGACTCCGCTGTCTGTCTATTCGTCTATCATGAGCCTGTCATGAACCGTGATAGTTACGTAGACAGTTGAAATTTTTACAGTTGATGTATTTCTGTTGCCGCTACAACAATAAGTACCTAAATAAAAATTAAATTAATATTTAAGGGAGGCTCCCAAACAAAAAAGTACGGAACCCTTCGTTCGCGAGTCCGACTCGCACTTGGTCGGTTTTTTGTTTTTTATAGTGGAAATGAGCAGAGAAGGTTTTCTAACTCTATTTATCCAACTGCCAAGGAAAGGTTTTGTTATTTTCGCGGGTAACTTGTATTATTTGTAAATTCCTTTATTACGTCGTATATTCTAAAAGGCTGGATGGATTTGGACAGTTAGGGTATCGTTATATCGTTAATTAGAATATATAAACAACCAAATTGAGCAAATTTTTTACTTGATACGTCAACTCATGTGTCTACTTGTCATACAACTATTACACTTCATTCAAAATCTCACATAACATTGGCATTACAATATTGGCTTAGGCGGTGCCTACACTGTTGTATTTAAATCAATACTCGCTTAATGTGTGCCACCGCCCTATATCGCCGACTGATTGAACAAAGTATTTGAATCGTTGGCGCTCCCAATTCCCTCGCAAACTATTCAAATTTGAGTTCTGCGCAGTCATTTATTGAAATTGACTTTACTATAACAATGTTTCGAACTCATCGAGCTTATGTGCCGCGTGTTTCGATGTAAAAAGTAAATAGATTGGTTTAACGATGCCTATTAATTTTATAATACGGTACAATACAATATCATAATACTTTATTGGACACCACAAAGCTTCAGTAGACACAGTACAATAAACATTAAATAAGCAGGGTGGTACAATGGGCGGCCTTGATTTTCAATGTTCTTTTTTATATTTTAAATGTATTAATGGTGTCGCATCAGCTTGTTTCGTCGAGCATATGAATAATATTTAAATCATCATCATCATCAATCCATATCGTCCCACTGCTGAGCCCGGGTCACCACCTCACTATCGTGAAGAGAATTAGGCCATAATCGACCACCGGGCCCGGTCCGGATTGATGGATAACATACCTATCATCGAAATAATACTCGAGTAGGTGTGTAGGTTTCCTCGCGATGTACACATATATGATTTCGTTATAATATATCTCAGAGGGTTTAGGCGGCGTTTTCGATGAAAGCTTCCTGTTGGCTTTATATTCGAACTTAGTGGTCGTTGCGAAATACAGGCATGAGATTCAATTTTAAATTACCATGATTCTCGAGTCTTGTAATAAGTTTGGTTAACTTTAAAGTTATGAATATAGCCAATATTAGCCATGCTATAATATATGTAATTAATTTTAATTTGTATGTTCAGAGTAATCAATCTCATTATGATTTCGTGAGCTGATATGAACAGCAGTGGTTATGGATTCCGGTAGCTTCTAGAATAAACGATGATGGGTTTGGGTTCGTTTTTCAAATGTTTTGGGTAAAGCGCTCGCTTTATGGTAAGCGACCTGGCCGTCTCGTAGTCTAGTTTAAGTCAAGATAAACTTAAACTCTGCTTAAGAACGCTTAGCGATATAGGTGGTGACAGTTAGCAGGGCAGTTCAGTTTGTAGCCTTAAACTGGATGGATTTAACTGTTCGTGATGACGCCCCTGATGTGGGAACTGGATTTTTTTTTAAGTAGACTTGTCATGCATACTGATAGGCATACACCGAAAGTTTGCTCTAAGCTTGACAGTAAATTTAATCGTGTATGGCTGGCATTATCACAATAAATTGTTTGATTTTGAATAACCTAGTTTCACTCAGTAAGTTCTAATAAAAACCTTAATCTCTCCCGATAATACCCATTTGCGCCCAAACCCGTCGAGAAAGCGGGTCGTAAATTACCAAACGGCATATAAAAGGGGCCGTAGTCGCAGAAAAGTGGCTTTTATTAGCAGCTGACATGTGGCGGGAATTATTAGTGGCATATGTTAGGAGCTAGCGCACATTGCTGACTGGACTATCGGCCGATGGTTTAGTCCTTGAACGATAATGTATAAAGTCGTCGGTTTGTAATTACATGAAACTGTGAAATTACTGGGCATATGAGACTTTAGAGCCGATGTCTCAGGGTGACGAGCGCAGTGCAGTGCCGCGCGGGATTATGGAGCGCGGGAGTGGCTCGTCTCGTCACTCAGAAAAATAAGAAAAACATGATCTGATCACATACTTCAATTGATAGGACAAGCTTGTGTTCCATAAACAAGAAAAGAAAAAAAATTAAGACACCCAATAACACTATCTTCATTTCTCCTTTTTACTCGATAATCAGGCCCTGATTAAAACCCAAAAACACAAATTTCGAATTGATCAGACCTGTGGAAGTTGCTCACAAATCTTAATCTGTCAAACAACAAAAAAAACTGAACTATCGTAGAATAGTAATAAGAGCAGTGTGCGCGGGGTCTCACCATCCAAGGGGAGGGTCGGTAACGGCACCCATTAAACTGAATGGCTTGCTTAATTATATTTGGTTTCCCTGCAATTATCCCTTTTGGGGTGTCTAATATATCACTAGTGTGTACAGGCCCTATTTATGTACGATTACATTCTTGAAATTGATATTAACTTGAGGTATTTGTAACGTCTGTCTGTCTATTTATTTTTGCACCTTGTCAAAACTACTGAACGGATTGCAATACGGTTTTCACAGTTTGGAACTCAGCATTTAAAATCTTTTTTTTTTCATATGTTTTATTGTAAAGTAGCTGTGCCCGCGACTTCTTCCACGTGAAATCTAATAATTTTAGATTTTTTTCTAAAATAGAAGTAGCCTAAGTTACTCCTTATTACATCAGCTATATGACAGTGAAAGTCCTGTCAAAATCAGTCCAGCCGTTCCAGAGATTAGCCGGAACAAACAGACAGGCAGACAGATAGACAGACAAAAAATGTAATTGTAGACATCATTGTAAAAAATAATAAAAATACCACCGCGAACGGAGTGGCGCGCAACAGCTGGTCGTACTTAGGTAGTTGTAAAAATAACTGGCTATTAGTTATAAAATTATGACTCCGGGATGGTAAAAGTTTGCATACACACGCAACATTTTCAGCCTTTTGTACATGTATAATATGTTGCTGTGAATGTCCGAAAGGCTTCGTAGATATACCAGGGAGATTCAGCCTTTTTCAAACTTTAATAATAACTCATTAGCTTTGTTGATCATATTTGATTTAATTACTATTTTCTGTGTATATTATGATTATGACGCGTTATTATTATTACGTTGCATCCCCCTTTTAATTAAAACAGCAAAGGAATGGCACGCCTTACAGCGTCTTTGTTTCCCGATAGCTATAATCTAGAAGAGTGAATAGGTATCGTTGAGGCGAGCATGCTTGACCGTCGACCGCGTCGACACTTACCATCTGGCGAGACTTCAGTCAAATGCTTGCTTAATCAGTTGTTTTTTTACATAAGTTCCGAATTCAGATATTTACTGTAACATTCTAAAAATTTTAAATAAACTCAAGTATAAATTTTACCGCACCGTGTATCGTAGTTTCCCGTTACTTTTTATATCTTTACAAAGTAAACGCTTTACCTAAGTTATTTACTTCATTAGTTTGTTATACCGCTATTTTGCAGAGCTACTTGATTCGTATCTTACTACTAACTACTAACTACTATGGTTAATTTTTTTGGATGTATGCGTGTGGATTAGGATAGCATTATTCAGCTGTAACAAATTTGAATCAGCAACGTAAGTTTTCCGCAATGTGTTCTGCAAAGCATTACATCGAAGCGTGGGTCGTTTTATTTTTACGTCACCCATTTATTGTCAATACATTACGTTTTTTTGCCCGCACTCGGTCACAAAATACCCGAAAAGGTACAAACAATGCGGTCTGTATCGCGATGCTCCGTTTAACTTTGTTTGTATCCCGAATAAAATACATACAGTGGCAATTAGCCTCGCTTTTTCCAGCGATTGTTTTTTGCCAACCACATCGAAGACAAACGGTTACTGTTGGAATATTTTCAGTGTAAGTTTTGTTCGGCTGGATTTTGAAGCAGGCTTTCTAATGAGAGACAAATATTTTGTGTCAATAAAACGTATTTTTTGTTCCATTACAGGATCTAAAGGATCTATTAACAAACTTTTCCATATTTTATAATAATAGTTTTAGGAACTACTCCAAAATAAGATTAAAAAAAAAAGATAATTTCAACAACATAATTACATTTTAATTCACTAATAAATTATTTTTAACAAAACGAAAACTCTAACTGAAATAAGAACAAAATCACACAAAACAAACCTCAAAACAGTAACTTTAAACACAATTATAACAATTTAATAAAAAACAAGCAGATCGCTCACCCAAACCGATGTTACCGCCGTAAAAGCCAAGCGCAGAATGACCCTCCAAGCCTGGCGTTGACGGCTTATATAGGTTTGGGTGACGTCAGTTTTCAAGATGGCGACTATAACCTAACACGGCCTATCCTGAACATGTGTCGTCCTCGACAGCATCTTGCGGATCTGCTCGGCTATCCTGGAATGATCGCCTGGCATTGTCAGCACCAACAGCAGGGGTTGATTCTTGCGCGTGTGAGGAAGAGTCTTCCTCCTAGTCATCAGTCTCATTATCTGAAATAGATTGTCATTGGCACACTCCCACACGTAACACACGTTCATTCAATCATGTTCACGCAATCTCTATACTCGTCACACTCCACACACTGTCACACTTCTTTCATCCATCCACAAGAGACGTCTCGTCATACATCATCTTTTGTTACCAAGGGCAAATACAAAGCTGACTTGTACGCCCATGCAACCAACACGTATCGGACTAGGCTAACAGCCATTCCGATCTCTTTCACGATGTAGGTACGCGCAGTTAGCTACTCTAGGCCGATACAAAGCTGAATTGTTCGCCCAAGCAACTATTACATATCGGACCAGGCCCACAGCCATTCCGATATCTCTCACCATGTAGGTATGTAACTAGCTACTGTAGGCAGATACAAAGCTGAATTGTTCGCCCAAGCAACTATCACATATCGGACCAGGCCCACAGCCATTCCGATACCTCTCACCATGTAGGTATGTAACTAGCTACTGTAGGCAGATACAAAGCTGAATTGTTCGCCCAAGCAACTATCACATATCGGACCAGGCCCACAGCCATTCCGATACCTCTCACCATGTAGGTATGTAACTAGCTACTGTAGGCAGATACAAAGCTGAATTGTTCGCCCAAGTAACCATCACATATCGGACCAGGCCCACAGCCATTCCGATATCTCTCACCATGTAGGTATGCAACTAGCTACTGTAGGCAGATACAAAGCTGAATTGTTCGCCCAAGTAACTATCACATATCGGACCAGGCCCACAGCCATTCCGATATCTCTCATCATGTAGGTATGCAACTAGCTACTTTAGGCAGATACAAAGCTGAATTGTTCGCCCAAGTAACTATCACATATCGGACCAGGCCCACAGCCATTCCGATATCTCTCATCATGTAGGTAGCTAAACAATACAGAAAGATTTCCATTCATTGAGCATCAGCATCACGACTTTTCATATCACGGGGATAAATTTGTATGTCAGTCGTCAGTTAGGAAGTCATTATAAAAACAGTAAATTGTAATAAGGAGTAACTATATAGGGGCCTGCGTGAGATCTCACTTGTATGGAACTTACAGAGGGAAGAACGTGAAATTCAAAGCCGCAATAATACTGTCGCACAATAAAGGAAAACTTACTCTCAAAGAAAGTAGCGCAAGTTTCAGGGCACCACTCTCCTTTGCACAGCACCATATACTCGGCGGCAGCCTGCGTAGTTTTTCCGTATGCGCCACTTAAGAGCTTCAACTCATACCGTCCACTGGGCAATATTTTTATAACCTTGTAGGGACCACGCATCCCAGGATCTAATTTGCCTGTAGACTGAGAGTATTTTATAACGAAGACCAAATCATTAGGGTTGTAACATTTTGATGGTCGTCGTTGTTGATTGGCGTAGATATCTTGCCGAGCTCGGTTTTCTGCAAGTAGGCCCCTGGCTCTGCTTCGACACAACTCGCACCACGATTCTCTGTTCGTGTCACCTTCCTCACGAACTAGATCGCGAACTAGAGAATTGATGACAGGAGTGCTGGCTTCAACTCCAATGAGAAGTTGGAGTGGAGAAGTCTGCGTCGTCTTCTGCTTTGTTATATTTAAGACCAGCTGCAACCTCCACAGGGCTTCCGACCAGGACGAGTCATTATGTCCGACTTCTATTCGGACCATGTTCAGGACAGTGCGCGCATATCTTTCCACTTGGCCTTTAGTGGTGCATTTCCGGAGTGATATAGTGGATGTCGCTACCTAACTCATGCACCCATTGTACGAACTGAGCTGACTCGAACATACGTGCGCGATCAGTTACCAAGAGCTTTGGCACACCAGACATAGATATGGCGCTCTTAAAAACTCGAATGAGCTCAGTGACGTATTGTCGATAGATGGGGTACAGTAATGTAAACTTTGTAAAGGCGTCGACAATTATTAAGACGAACTTGAAGCCGTCAGACTCAGGGAGGGGACCGAGAGCATCTACATGAACCGTGCTGAAAGGTTCGTCGGGTTTTTCCCAAGAAGTTATCAATTAGTGAGGTTAATGTGCATTTTGCCTGTAGACACGGTTGTCGACGCGGTACCCGAAATAAGAAGAGAAAATGCGTTTATTATTGACATTAGCTTTTGACGGTCAGGGCCTTAGAAGTGGTGTTTTTATCTCGGGTTCCTCGTTCCTACGAGGGCTTGATACGGCGGCAACATTATTGATGTTTGCATGTGTGAGATATTGCCTGTCTTTTGTCAAATAACGGTTGAGTACATCTGTCCCGATTATGATTGGAGTACTAACACAGTCTGCTGGAACGACCACCAATTCCACTTCAACCGTAATGTCAGGCAATTCAACGTTTAGCGTGACATAGCTATCTGCTTTTACCTCCCCGTTACCGAACACTTTCAGGTCACACTGCAAAGGCTTGAGTTCGCACGAGAAATATTTTACAGCGTCAGATGATATCAACGAAACCTCTAACGCACCACTGTCTATGAGTAGATCAACAGGGATGCCTTAGACTACCGCGGACGTGATGTTGTTGTCAACTGTTAGTGAATTGTTATTTTCGCGGCATAAATTAACGTTGCGTTGATTGAGTGTTTCCTTCCGGCCTATCCTTCGCGAAACACCCTGACTCGATATGACCTGGTTTCTTACAGAAAGTGCAAACTTGCGCCATTTTGGGTCGTTTGGTACATGTTTGACTTTTGTGACCCATCTGGCCGCAGGTAAAACACTTGAAATTACTTTCGTTATTAGTTTGGTTATTGTGTACGCGTGGTCTTTGGAACGGTGCGCGGACATTGTTTGATGAACGGCCTGGCTTTGAGTAGATCGACAGGAACGACACTAAATTCTCTGTTGTCAAGTTAGCGTTAGTTGCGGCAGCGTGCACCTGTGCGTCGGTGATGCCGCGAATTACTATTTTGACCATTAATTCCTCATTGAGTCCCTTAACGATGCGCAAACGCAGCAGACTACGACGGGTATATTCGGCGTACGATACGTACTTTTCAGACGTTTTATTCATCACCTCAAAAAGGATATTTGCATAATCTAGCTTACGTGAGCAAAGTGGCTTAAAATCACGCTTAAAGTTAGACCACGACCTATCAGGTGTCACCCACTCGTTGAGCCAAATCTTTGCGTCGCCCTTCAAACAGTTAGCTACGCGCGAAAGGCACTCACAGTCCTCCCATGAATTTGAACACTGCGCTCGATCTACCTCTTCACACCAGGTATCAATATCATGGAAGGACGGATCGAAATTCGACACAAAGTAATGCTGTGACCTACTGGGAAGGGCCTTAATAACCTGTAACAGTGTTTGAGCCGTGGCGGAGGCTTCACTCTGACGGTCGTAAACATTATTACACTTAGGGGCACTTGTATTCGTGGGAAACTCAGTATTCCCCACAACCGATGAATTTACTTCACTGTCGCTGCACCGAGGAACGTTTGAAATAACTGCAGGCAGTTCGCACTCAAGTGGAGCTAACGCGGATCTATTATGGTCACTTTCGAGCCGATTCAAGCGTGTTAAAATCGCAGACAAAGTGTTTTGCAAAGGATCCGTATCCTTGCACAGTGGCGACCGACTACAAGACCTAGATCTATCCCTACGACTGCGGTGACGCGACCTGCCTGATTTTTTTCTTTCGTTTGTCACGATCGTGACGGTTTTCACGATCAGACATCTTACGGTTTTTATTGAAACAAAGTGAGGGTAGTTTTGTGAAACTGTTCTTACTAAAAATTCAATTAATGTGGCCGTAGAAAGAGTTTGAATCCCACTTCTGATTTTAGGAACTACTCCAAAATAAGATTTAAAAAAAAAGATAATTTCAACAACATAATTACATTTTAATTCACTAATAAATTATTTTTAACAAAACGAAAACTCTAACTGAAATAAGAACAAAATCACACAAAACAAACCTCAAAACAGTAACTTTAAACACAATTATAACAATTTAATAAAAAACAAGCAGATCGCTCACCCAAACCGATGTTACCGCCGTAAAAGCCAAGCGCAGAATGACCCTCCAAGCCTGGCGTTGACGGCTTATATAGGTTTGGGTGACGTCAGTTTTCAAGATGGCGACTATAACCTAACAATAGTGTAATTATCAAACATCTGAGCATTGGAGTAATTATTGAATAAGTTATTGGTAAAAATATATGTTTCCTGAAAAGCTTTTATAAAATACATATTCGGTACTGGAAGCTGATAAAAATGAGTCCAAAAACCATCAATCTACTGTTACTACTGTTACAATACATTAGTGGGCTGCTTTTTTCTTTAAATTTATAATTACCCTTTGATATCAAGCACCCCCCACTTCTTTACCATTAAATTAATTATTGTTCTACTTTTTAGTTATTTGCGTGCTTTTTAGTTTTTTTAGTGTTTTTTTTTTAATTTATTTTTTGGTATTATATTGTCATCGGTCCTTGATAAATGTGCAAAATTTCCATTTAATCCCATGTTTTGAAGGGGGTTAAAGTTTCCTTTACATACTTAGTTACACATACTAACAAAAATATACATAAAAAAAAATATAGTATTAAGCCTGACTATCAATGTAGCCTTGTCGGTCTTATCACTCTTGTGACAATGACGATTCAATGAACCCTCATTGTTCCCTCCTTCCCATTTTCACCCTCTTCTGAGCCGTTGGCCAAAAGTTAAGTTAACTTTCTTAAGAATGTTAGAACGTTGTAAACCGCAAATGAAATCTCTCAGCCTAATTATGTCTCCCCAGAAATGAATCGACGACATCGATCCACGCCGTTGTTCGTGGAATTAATTAAACGACAGAAAACAATGCGATTACGGAACTCCACCGCAAATAAAGTTGGGTGTAGGGTTGCCAGTTACGACTTTATTTATAAGGAAAAATGCATCTAATAGCTTTGTCGAAAAAAAACCTCATTTTTTTTTAAATCGTGGATTTTTTTAATCTTTGGCGCAGCCATCTCTCTAGTCTATCTAGTATTATAAATGCGAAAGTTTGAGTATTTGTGTGTTTGTCCTACCTTTACGCCAAAACGGCTGAACGAATTGTGATGAAATTTTGTAACTTAGATACTTTAGGTCCTGGAATAGAATACAAATTACTTTTTATCCCGTAAAAATAACGATTCCTGTGGGATAATAGTTAAAGCGGGTAAAACCGCGGGGCGCTGCTAGTTAAATTCATCACAGTCACAGTCGTAGATCCTGATCACTATCTAGGATTCCCTTTACCTAGGAAAACAGGAACTACGAGGACCATGGTCCCAAACACAGCAAATGCCTGTGATTCAGACAAATATATACTCAAACTCAGACCAAACATCTGCGGTTCACACAAATATTTGCCGTACGCGAGAATCGAAACCGCAACCTCGTGCTTCGCAGTAGGCTATGGACGCTATGGAGGCTGTTTATTTATCTCGACCATTATCGTTGACTGTATGCAGTCATGTACCTGCTGAAAGTGGTATACACACATACGCAGAGAGACACACATAAATGAATCACTGAACACGGTCCCGTTAAAAGTAGAGGAAATATTCGTTCTATACAAAGGCTATACTAGCTCGTATTCATAACCTATGGCTTTATGCCCTGCTTTTATAACAACCTAGATGCAAAACATGCAAAAAAGAAAATATTTCCAGAACAAAACAACTTTTTGTAAAACCTAGGTTTTTTGCGAGCATTTCTAACACTGAAAAACAGTTAAGTGGCAACCCTATTATGAAGAGGATTAGATGGAATATCCGCGGTGGCTTTGTCTTATACCATGAGGCGGAGTAATTTAATAAGCTTTCAGTTGTATTTGCGCCCTGAATCGTGGCTGGTGGCGGGGTGCAGGGAATCAGAGTTTTTTGCTGTTGGAATTTATTTCGGTAATTGGGTGAAAATGTTTTATTTATTGCTCCTATGGCGTTAGCTCCCAATTCCGGTGACGCTGTTTAGGACGGCCAGAAACCAAAAGCAACTATATGAAAAATAAAACGTACGCATAAATTCCCAATATTCAAGGTCATTGCGTCAATTGCGATGTTTGTCATATTATTATGAACCGTGCCCAAAAAAATTAAGAATAATAAACAGTTTGTTTGATTTGAATTTTGAAAACGCTTGGATACAATCAACTACTCATGTATTCTTAAAAAAAATCTAAACTAGTTAGCGTTTTGGTTGTTACTGTAAGCTTACTATTTTAAACTGTAAATAAATTAACTACAAAAATAGCTAAACACTATGTGCGCCAAATATTATTCATAAATTGGAAGTTTAGACAACCATTTCTAGGGATTTTGATATCATCATTTTCAAGCCTTAATTTTAGGGCTATCAAAAGTTTTAATTTAGGTTTAACGTCCATATATATTTTTTAAACTTAAATTAAATTACGTGCAGCACTTTTATAAGTCACACAGAAGGCATCCATTAGACCAAGACATTAGATGGATACTTTGTTCAAATTGACACAATTAACCTCAAAATCTAAACGCAAATATTGTAATTGACAACGTATTATGATTTCAATGGAAACATGCTGTTAAATCCTGTATTAATATTATGTATATTGACAGATTTATGTGATACAAAGTGTGTTTCCATGTTTCATTTGCAATATTTTCCGTTCGCTTTTCGATTTTTTGTTTCGAGCCGTTGGGCTTTGTTCCGAGGATTTATTGTTTCAGTAATCGCTACGTAACAGATGTATAAATTACTGTTAACGTGGGTTCGGCACGGGTTCTTTGCTAAAATATTAATGATGTATGGTATATAATTTTATTTTATTTTCTTTAGCAGCGCCCCGCGGATTACCCGCGATACCTTTTATCCCATAGACCGTCCATTTTTACGGGATAAAAAGTATCCTATGTTCTATTACAGGAACTGAAGTAACTCTTCTTAATTTTTTTTTTTTTTTTTTTCTAAATTCGTTCTGTTGTTTGAGCTTTTCTAGAGCACCCCATACGAACCCCGCATGAAAAAGATTCTGGAGTTTGACTTTGACTTGCCTAGCTCCTTCCTATAGTAAGCCTTGAGTCATTTTCTCTGAAAGGCAACAGGTAAATCAAAGGGTAAACTGCATAGAAACATCGGCTAAAGTCACGAACACAGGAAGCGTCCTGACTTTGGTAAAGCCGTCACGTTTGGACGCGGCCTTATCCTTACTGTTAATTAAAGTTTATGTACTACTATATTTACTCTATGGTCAAGGGTAGTGACACATTAGTGGATGAGAAAACCTTCTCCGCGAGAAAAAAGACCGCCTGGGGAAGTACCACACCGCCGCCAGATATTATGCGGCCAAGCAGTAGTGTGAAAACAATACTGCGTTCTGGTTTGAAGGGCGCCGTTTTTAGCAAAATTACTGGGCATATGAGACTTTCCAGCTGATGTTTGAGGGTGGCGAGCGCAGTGTAGTGCCGCGCAAGATTATGCAATGCAAAGTTCTGGGTAGATATATTGGTTTATTCAAATCTTGTTTAGTACTCTTTTTTCCTTTACAATTCATCAACAGCAGTAGGTCTGATTGAATTCTGTAATCAATTATGACCTCACCGAGTTCGCATACCCAACACATGTCAGGTGCTCGCCCGATTTGCATGAATCTCATGCGAATGCATAAATAGGTCCGATCACGTTTACGTTGACGTATTAGAGGACGCGTGAGATTTTGGTTTTTCCTTCTATTCACCCGACTGCGCCAGAAGGAAGGCTATGTTTTTCCAGTGTGTGTCTGTATATAGATACATACAAATATTCACAATATATGTATATATGTATCTATTATATGTATGTATGTATGTTTCTTTGGCACAGTTGGATTTTAACTTGAGAGGTATCGTTCCAATTGATTCTATTTCTTGTCACGCTTTTTTTTAAACCAATCAGGATATGATTATTTTTTAAAAGTGTTTTAAAAACAGATCATACATGCAAACCTCACAGCACCTTTACCTACTTTACTCTACTACTTTACCTTTAGAACCGTTTGTCTCAACCTGCATTACTGCGCATACTGTGGCTAGTTGAAATTTTCCTTGATTAGGATTATAGTGCCTTAGTGTTGGAGGAAAATCATTGTTATTCCACAGAGGCCACGCGTAATGGGAATCTTTATGATTATAGCGCTTCCGGGACCTAAATTAAAGGATTACAGGAGTTGTGTCGTAGATTGTTACTTGTTACTAAGTGGTTCTGGAAGGGATTTAAACAGTTGAAATGTTTCGACAGGAAAAACATATGGAGAAACTCACGTACCCGGGAATCATGACGAACACATTTGATCCACCCATCCGGACCGGGCCCCCATGGTTTATTATGGCCCGATCCCCCTCATGAAGGTAGGGAGAGACCTGTGCTCAGCAGTGAACCAATATGAGTCAATGAGAAGCATATATTATTATAATAATTATTATGCACCAGCAGCGCCTTGCAGTTTCACCCCCGTTGTCACATCACAGTTTCATCCTACAGGAACCGTATTTTTTACGGGATAAAAAGTATTCTATGTTATATTCCAGGACCTAACGTATCTATCAGCGTTGCCAGACATTCCGATTTTGGCGGGACGTCCCGATTTTTAATCAAATTTAAATGTCCCACGCGGGACAGGCTCAGTCCCGCTTTTCAGGGATAACTCGATAACTCGACTGAGCGTTATTTATTTTATTCAGAAGACAAATAAGACGCAACTATTTGACGATTGGGCTAATCTGCTTTAAAATATTAGGTATGTTTTTATTAAAATACATTCCTTGGCTATTTTTGCTATCTATTGTGACGTGATTTGAATTCAAATAAAAAGATAAATATTCAAAAACTTCCGATTAATTATATACGTTTTTTTACTATGTCCCGCTTTCGATAAAAGAATCCCGTTTTTTTCACTCAAAAAATTAAAAAACCTGACTTTGCAATCAGAAATTGGGCAACGCTGGTACCTATTTACAAACTTTCATAAACATTAATTTATCCGTTGTGAAGTCTACTGGAAATTATTTTGTTACTGGTGTCCACTATCCGTGGCCACCATATTTTCCTATTTATTGATCAGGGGCACGTGCTGTCTCGAGGGCAAGTAAGTGAAGTCAACCTCGCTCGATCGAACGCACTACTGACAGATACGACGTTGACAGGTAGACACTGACAGATGAACTTCGGATTCATGCCACAGACTATGTATTACCTGTGTTGTCCGCGATATTTCGCGGCGCTGCCATTCGAATAACCACACCTTTGCCATACATTCATCCGCCAAGCAGTAATGTGCATTGCTGTGTTCCGGTTTGAAGGGCATATGAAGTAAATAATGGGCATATGAGACTGTAGAGCCAATGTCTCAGGGTGACGAGTGCAGTACAGTGCCGCGCAGGATAATGCAATGCAAAATTCTGGGTGGCACTGTAACTGTTATGGGCAGGTGTAGCGCTCACCATCAGGTGAACGACATGCTCGTATCGTTCAACAAATAAAAAAAAAAGTCAAAAATATAGGTAGGTACCGATTTTATGTTATGTTTACCCTGAAAAGGCAAATCTGGCATAATAAAACTATTATTATACTTAACTAGCTGCGCCCTGCGGTTTCACCCGCATAATTCAAATTTTCCAGCAATAACTCTCTTAAAAGCAATGTATTTTCCCCGTCTTTGCCACATTCCTCATTGGTCCTCCGCTCCTATTGGTCGTAGCTTGATAGTATATAGCCTATAACCTTCCTCGATAAATGGACTATCCAACACAAAAATATTTTTTCAATTCCAACCAGTAGTTCTTGAGATCCTAGCGTTCAAACAAACAAACTCTTCAGCTTTATATATTAGTACTAGCTGTACCCTGGCACGCTTCGCTGTGGCACATTCGCACATTCACTGATATGTATATATTCACTAATGAAAAAAATAGATAAAAACAATCCTTGATGCGGATTATATATCATGCTAAAATTTCAGCTCGATCGGTGCAGAACTTTTTGAGTTTTTGAACCGCACACAAACCAACATAACATTTTTATATATATAGATAATTAATACTTTCCTCCAATAGTCCTAGAAGAATGCCTTGAACGTGTGAAATGTGCAAATTACAATGAGGAAATTCTGACTAAGAGGAGGACATTTTCGTCAATTTTATAATATTAACGCTAAATTAGTAGGTCATTGTATAATTAATAATCAAGATATAATTTGCACAATGAATAATATTAACAAATTTCTCCCCTTAATTAAGACAGGGGACTGTTTTTGATGCGACAACATTGAAGGTGGTGGGAGGGAAAATTGTGGTAGGTAGGTAATGTAACGCGAAGTTGGTATTTGTTTCTTGAAGCACTTGAACCTTGTACTAGTCTTCTTCTTCTAATCTTATTTATTTATTTATTTAATACTTTATTGCACAGATTAACTAACTAGTACAAAAGGCGGACATAGCGCTAAGAGCATTTTCTACCAGTCAACCACCCATAGTGAAGGAGAGAGTGGTGTAGGCGTGCGTCAAAATATGTTATGCAAAAAAAAAATGGAAAATAATAATAATTAATGAATTATTAATAATAAATAATAATCTTCTTTAGTTTTCATAAGTTTGAAGTCTAACAAGTAAGTAAAAGTAAGTAAGTAAGTCTTTCAAGTATCACAACATAATAAAAACTGATATTTTTAAAGCGAAAAAGACGTGTGAACCGGAGAAAACGTTACCAAACGTTACCAATTTAAATATTTAGACAAGCAAACAAAATACGAGTGCACGATTGTAAAGTTATAAAGTTACACTGACATTTAATGCAATTTCTTTTTTTTAGAAAAGTGTGGACCTCCTTGGCGATCTCCTTTGCTTCTACCTCCTTTAGAGATAGTCCGAGAGCAGGCCAATTTTTGGGTAGGTATTTGAGGTAAGCTGAAAACTTATCCGATACCTTTTTTTTGAGGGGGGGAGATGCCGTCGCACTATCGCACTATACTATTGGACTCGAACCAACTAAAACCCCCCCGTAAGCAGTCCACCGCCAAGGTGGGGGCCAGATGGGGTCGCACTAGCAGTCACCATCTTGCCCCGGCGGTAGGCCCGGGTGGTGTCCTGGCCTCTACGCCTGTGGGGAGGTGACTTGGCTCACCAAGGCCACCTCCCGGACGTATGGAGCCGTGCAAGCCAGCAGAGAGTCCTCCGACTCCTCACCAGTGACAAACTTGTCCCATACCTCTCCTATCATACTAAGAGCACCAAAGAACCCAAGAAAATTTCAAATGGAGTTGGCACTAGCTCGTTCTGACGACGCCATGCTTCCACCATAAACCTATGAAAACTTGTCGCAGGCACCACGCTATGACGCTTCATACCCTCCTTTTTACTTCACCGTTGTCGGGTGAAAATAAAAAAAACACACACACAAACAAATTTTCACATTTCTAATATTAGTTACGATATCTTATTAGGGTGATTACTTCAATGTCGTCTTTAATTCAATTTAATAAATCAATATCCCTATCACACGAACTACAAACATTAATGACCACTTAATGATAACGACGTATCTGCTGTTTGCAGATCAATTAGCTACATTGAACCTAATCTATTGCATTGACGTCTTATCAATGGATAATGTGTTTTCCTTAGTTAATTCCATAGAAATAATATGTTATTGGGGAAATATACACTTGTGTTTTACTCGGGTTTTCCGCAACAAATTGCTTTTTTCTTTATAAAATTTCCCTCAATGTCAATTACAACAGAGAGTAGCTATTTACTGAACAAAATGAAATAGTAAAAAGGATCACCTAATTCGAGCTAATCGTGAATGCGATTATCCGAAATAAATATGCATATTTTTGAATAGAATTTTCATACGTTACGCCGTAAAAGAGTATACTTTACTTCTATTGTAGCTGAAATTTCCATACAGGTACATACATTTCCTGACAAAACGCTTTCCCTTTTTTAATCGAAGATTTCTTCTAAATTCGTGTTGTACTTACTATCGTAATATTAAATCCTAACTATTATAATATTATAAATGCTAAAATGTGAGTTTGTTTGTTTGTTTGTTTGTTTGTTACGCTTTCACGCCTAAACCACTAACCAGATTTAAAAAATTCTTTCATCAATAGAAAGCTACATTATCAGCGAGCAACATAAGCTATATTGTATCCCCCTTTTTTGACGGAAACGGAAACTATACGGGTGAAGCCGCGGGGCGCAGGTAATGAAATTTGACAAGGCGATAGATTATATATTGGGAAAAGATATAAGATATTTTTATCGCGATAAACTATACTCTGCGCAGACGAAGTCGTTGGCAAAAGCTAGTACTTCTATATTTAGTAATTAAATTACCTGAAAATACTAAACGTCATTTGATGAACGCAGTTTCTATAGCAGCATTGCTACTTTAGTATTGCTTACTAGATATTACTACGCTACCTTTTTAACTGTTTTCAAGTAAATATTACAATGCTATTTTGTACAAATCAGTATTATTAAACCAAAAATTCATATCTGATATCTAATTTGACGAAAAATTAATGAAAAAAGACGATAAAAGATAAAATATTTATTGTGTTATTAATAATTATTATCATCAATGATAACAAAACCACGAACTGCAATAAAATAAAACAAAACTACTGTTTATTCTCGTGGTGACTAAAGAAGTAAAACAATGCCTTCCATTTTTTTCATATTAAAGTAGGCGATTTGGATCATTTTTTACGAAAAGATTGATCCTCTGGGAAGCGTCGCCGAGACTGACCCGGGAGGTGATGTCAAGCTAAATCATTCTCGGCGCGATCAGGTGGACAGAAACAATGTGTTACGCTGATTGGTTTCATTTAGTTTTGAAATACGATTGAATTTCTAATTCGTGATCCGATTCGCCTTGTTCTATTATATTCTTGTGTATTGTTTCTATTAGGGAATAATCAGTGGAATTTAAATTTTGAACTCAGTGACAAGCAAGCAAAACTATTGGATTACAGTGAAATTGTATTTGTTTTAAAAGTGCCTACTATACGAATGTTTAAATGTGCCTAATTTACGAATTTCTAACAAATTGAGATCAGTTTCAGAAGTTTCATTTCAGTCACACGTTTTATAAAAAAAATACCTACTTTAAAAAATCATTGTTTGATCTTGTTTCTCAATTAATTTTTGTGAAATTTTCTGTTTTTAGGGTTCCGTACCCAAAGGGTAAAATGGTACCCTATTACTGAGACTCCGCTGTCTGTCTGTCTGTTTGTCTATCCGTCTGTCACCAGGCCGTATCTCATGGACCGTGATAGCTAGGCAGTTGAAGTTTTCACAAACTATGTATTTCTGTTGCCGTTATAACAACAAAATACTAAAAAACAGAATAATATATATATTAAAGGGGGCTCCCATACAAAAAACGTGATTATTTTTGCTTTTCTTGTTCTTTAGTTCTATATTGATAACGGCAACAGGTAGACGCTTGAAATATTCACAAAATATTTAATTATATGTTCACTTTAAAAATAAATAACTAAGTTAAAATATTTAGGCATTTTTATGGTACGGAACTCTTAGTGCGCGAGTCTGACTCGCACTTGGCCGGCTTTTTATTAACTTTTACTCATTATTGTCTCAATATAGTCACAATAGTTATCGCCATTTGCTTCGGTTGGTATAGGCGTATTTTTTTTTTCTTTCACGTTCGTAAATTCTACTCGTCGCACTAGATTGTGAAACATATGACGCAGTAAAGTTGTGCACCTGTGCAACTATTTATGTTATCTTATACTATGAGAGTTATAATTTACTACGTTAACCCTATGTATATAAGGTATACAGTGTGAGGGAAATTCAATTATTGTGAAAAAATCCTTTTGGATAGAGTGTGATTGAGCGCTATTAAATAAACTATAGTTGATATTCTGCCTTGCTTAAACTGTGGCGTATTTACTCGCTATCCATTTATAAATAGTGAAATTTTGGTGAATTTAATCTGTGATAATTATAAAGTGTTTTGTTACATTTAGTGTGATTTTTGTGTACTTTCATTTTGCTAAATGGTCCTAATGTTAAGATTTGTGAAAATTGGATTCGTAAAGTGTATCTATTTCTTCACTCGAATAGCCATGAAGGTCCACTATCCCGATCTTCGAAAGGAGTACATCTCTAAAGCCGGTATGTTTGTCTTTAATTACATCTTATTGACGTATTAACATATGATATTGAAAAATTTTATTAAGAGATAACATTATTATTAATTAGAGATAATATTATTATAATATTATTAAGAGATTTAAATTATATTAAATTGGTTTTAACGTTTTTTTATTCTGTTTAATACTATAATTAAAAAAAAAATTTTATCAACCATTCTTCAAGACTAAGTAAATAGTGCTACTTATGTCCCATAACAAATATAAAATAAATAACGCGTCACGATCACATTCATTGATCCGGACCCCTAACTAGGATTCCCTGTATCTAGGGAATCAGGAACTACGAGGACCATGGTCCTACAAACACCAGACTCAGAGCCAATACATGTAGTTTACACAAATTTTAACCCACAACCCCAGGCTTCGCAGTCGGCTCAAAACCCACTTACGCCACGGAGGCCGTCATTTGCGTTGATTCACCGTTGATTTGCGTTGATGCATAGTTGACTTGCGTTACCACTGCAAAGTCACTGGTTTTGACAGCTTTGTAAACGATTAATGTCAAATCGGCCACCTTGACAGCGACACCACGGTTCATTAGTTAACAATACGGGAGGCTCTTGAGGCCCTTGTATTGGTGTTGTAACTCAAACCTCAAATGATTTATTGCAAGTAGACAAAATTAATGCATTTTTACAAGTTAAGTTATTTTTAAGTCTCATATACATAGGTTCTAGGTTAGCTGCATCATGGTCTTGATGCATTTTCATTGAATAAGTACGTGGGTGAAGTATCCCCCCTACTAAGGGGGAGGGCCCTTCAAAAATATTGGAAAGTTTTCGAATTCGATTCCGAAGAATTCATTCCCGATCCGACATATTCGAAAACAACTCAATCCGATAGAAAAATGAATAACATTTTTTGAATGCATCGTATCGGGAATGAATACGTCGGAATCGGTCCCGTAACTTATAGTTTATAATAGCAGGGGTGGCCAACTTGGTTAGACCCGATCTGATCTACCAATTATATACTTTTTGATATTTTAAATGTAAGAGTATAGTTTAGTAATATAATTATGTACAGTTATATGGGATATTAAAAAAAAACTAAGAGATACGAAAATAAAACGGACCTAAAAATGTATGAAAATTATTATATTTTTTTAATCATAATTAATAATCAAATAAAATAGATCACAGTAAAAAGCAAATAAACGCATTAATTATAAAATATGAAATAATAAGTAGCTTACATGTAACAAAATTATGATACCTAATGAAAATTATCATAATTTTACTCATTGAAAGAAGGGGATGAAAGAGAAACGATTGAGGAGTGCGCTTTTGGATTTTCCAATTTTTTTTTATACCAACTTGCTTATTATTACTTGGAAAGTATACTAAGCTTATGTGTATTTTGCCCAGCCGCCATCAACTGAACTAATCGCCGCGTTTGTCCCTTCAATCGCGATCGACCGGTTGGCCACCCCTGGTCTATAGGGTATAGTTAAATTCACTCCAAGTAATCACTCAACACATGACGAGCATAGCAGATCGTCAAGTGGTGCACATATTAATAAAAGCACTAACGTGGTATGCGCCGACGCACTCCGCGACCGAGCACCGCACACACACTTCCTAGTGTTCAAGGCTCGCGCGGACATTCTACGATACCCGTACCGGTTATAAACGCACACAAAACTTCACTACACAAAAAAAAACGACAACAAAAAAACTCTATACTTATAAAAAACGTGCAACAATATTTTTTTAAATAAAAAAATATTTTTTGTGCAAGTTGTAAACGCAACGCATACTCTACAAAACGATATCTGACACGAAAACAAAAGACTCCAATTAAAAAAAAAAGTGCGTTTTTTTTATTATACGCGTCTATTTTTGTATAAAGCGAGATTTATAGAAAGTATCACCACGGTTGCGAAATAATTTTCTAAAGTATTTATAAAAAAAGGACTTTTACTCATCGCTAAATAAGTGCAGTGGTTAGTGTTGCAGTGAAAATGGTTGAGAGTGAAGAGGTGCAGGTGCCAAAGCCGGGTAAGCTTTTACTTATGTTTATTTGCTTCTGGATCTATACTGTCCCACTGCTGGACAAAGGTCGCCCTCATTTTCTTCCATGTATCGATTCTCTGCTACACATCCATATCGATATGCCAGCGCTTTCTGGGCCTCCCTTGGTGTCACCGCCCACCAACTGAAACTTACTGATACTTTCACGACTATGACGATTCCAATGATACCTAATTTATCCAAATCTATCTAGCCTACAACTCTCTTTTGAGCAGCTGATTAAAAATATTGGTAATTTTGTAAACGTACCGTAGTATTTCCACAGATTATAATTCAGATAAAGCCTGGAGGCCTTAAAACTTTAGGAGGCATCTTTATTTCTATAACGCATCGCGCGTCCTGGCCCATCCAAAGGTTGTCTTGTAGAGATCGCTTTAAGCGACAAGACCGCTCATTTTACTTATTTATTTATATTTATTTATAAAGCCATATAATTTAGTACAAAATATAAGCATTTTGTTTTAATTACAGTCTGTGGAAAATTAGTTCTGTAATGATTACCGTAACTAGACTATATTTCAGATAATGTAGTTTCTGTGTTTTGTACATAATTAGTGTCAACAAAGAGCTATATAACTACATCGTAACAACGATACTTAATAAAACCTGTCTTAATCATCCATCAGTCCCAAATTCTAAGCCGTCTGCAATATAAAAGGCAATAATGTGTTCATATCACTAATGTAAGGTGATCACACACATCCCCGAATCAAAATCGTTTTAACCTTCCTCGCCTGTCTACATTGGAAAAAAGCGCAAACGTCAAGCGCTACATCCAATTCCAGCGCATCACTTTTGATGACGACATCAGAACTCTCCCAGAATCTCCTTGCCTTCCAAATTTTTTCGGCATTCGCCGTGTTCGGCTTTTTTCTTATGTTACTTAGTAACGAGACGAGCAAGTCATTCAACTGATGGTGAGCGCCACGCCTACCCATAACTTACTTTCAATTACAGTGTCTTTAAAATCGGAACACAGTAATATTTACACACTATTGCTTAGTTGACAAATATTTGTGATACTTCTCCAACGCGCTCCCGCAGAAGAGGCTTACCACGACAAGCTCCAGTATAATTATGTGCAAACTTTCATAGAATACAAATATTTATAAAATTCGATTCATTCGGCGCTTTCGGTACATTCGGCTCCAGCATGTGTGCGTTCACCTTAAATTTGACAGTTATAAATACAATAGACATTTTAGATATACCTAGCAAATGGTATGCGATCAGATGTATTCAGTCGCCGAGGCCATTCCATTGAAAACGAGCACTGATGAGTGGGAACCGATTTACATTCATCTATACAAAAGTAACTATTATATTGTTGTAGTAACAACAAAACAAATATAACACAAATATAACAACATAATAAAGAAGGTAATGATGAAAACCGATTTGAAAAATTATAAAGGAGATACTCCAGATTGGTTACCTGAAAATTTCATCAAATCGGTTCAATAGTTTGGTTTTTATTAGTAGGTAAGTAAATATGAAATTGAAGTCGTTTTTTACCCCAAAAAATATTTTATTATTGAATAGGTTGTAATGTTGAATAAAGTATCCCAAATTCAGTGGAGTCAGTTAAATTTGACGAGTGCCTTTTTGGGGCCCATGTCACTAAACATTATTTAAAATTGAAAAGAAACCGTCACGTTTAAAATTCACAAAATTAAAATATTAGCCGTTTTACCCAAATGGAGGTCTATGTTTTTAGTAAAATTAATTTTATATATCTTTTTTTAAGATAACTAAGATGAAAATTCATTTTAAACATGACTTAGAAATTTCTCCAAAAAATTGTTCTTAAAGCTAATCGATGTGAACGATTATTGATTACATAAAAATCTGTTATTAATAATGATTGCAAATGACCTAATTAAAAGTTTAATTAGGTGTGTTGAGACCGACGCGGTTGCTCCATCTACCGATAAGCTTTACAAATATTGCAATATAACATCGTCACTGTTGACAACGATAACTCACGGCTGATATTGACATTTAATCGAGTACTGATAATGCTAATCAATACTGAATAATGATGTTCTCTGAAAATAGATGTTGAAAAGAACAACACAGAATACTATTTATTGCACACCCAAAAGAAACACAATACATGAATATAACAAAAAGTAAACATAAGGCGAAAACCAGATCAATCAGAAACCTTTGCATGGACAGAAGAATACTTTTGATGGAGGTTCTTTTTGGTGTTTAAAGTAAAATTATTAGTAAACTGACATGAGTCATATTTAAAAATAACGAAAAGTGTATCAGTACTAATTAAAAAAAAATAAAAAATCTAGCACTGTCATAATCGATTCATATTTTTTTTTACTTTCATGAATTTTGTAAACTTTTCATGATACTTTTGATGAAAAGTTTGATGAAACTTTTCATCAAACTTTTCATGAACTTGGTCTACCTGCGGCCATTAATTATTTGTACATTTATTGATGTGCAGGTGGCCATGAGGAGCAGCAAATTATTACCACTGATCAAACAAAATGTACTAAAACGTATAGATGTACGAACAATAAATGTAAATATAACAATAAATTATGTAGTTTTTGTGAAATAAACTTTAGTCTCATGAGAAACTCCGCCTTGTTACGTCGACATAACTTGTTATGTCGTTCAATCCTAGCTTTCATAAAAATGTAATATCATCGATGGCCACAAATAACCAAAATGGCCATTCTCCTTTTAAATTTTAAACGCGGATTTATCTTCATGGCTATTATATATATATAACTTTAATTATGTAATCATGTAGTCTTTTGTATTTATCGACATATTTCTCATTCATTGATTTTTGTGAAAAAACGTAACTATTCAAATTACCACTGAGGCCTTATTTAAATTCCATATTTGGAATTTCTTAAAGTTATCAAATAAACGTAATGTTTAGAACAATGAGAATACAAATTAGGTGTGCGAATTAAACATAAGTTGAATAACAGTACATTATAGATTTTCTGGAAACTAACATTACGTCAATGGAATAAGGAAATATCCTTACTTGTTATACTCGTTTAAAATTGTGAAATTTACGTTCAAAGATTAAGATACATAGACTGATAGATAGTCCATCTGTACGCACGAAGCGGTTTGTCTCCACATTTATTATGCTCACAGCATAGGAGTGGAAATCCTTGCCTGAGTCTGTGTTTCCCAATAATTATAACCTGGGAGTCTTCAGGGCACGAGTGAATAAGGTACTTCTGGGTAAGAGTGTACCATCGTAGACCGCATTGTCACTTACCATCAGGTGAGGTAGTGGTCAAACGCGAACCTACGTACAATAAAAAAAAGGTTACAAGTAAAACTATTGTATTAAAAGCGTCTTATTCACACGGCTAAGCTCTTGTTTGCTATGATCACCTAGACACGTGTCGTGGCCACGTTACGTTAACTTCGTGTAATCTACCAATGTCAAACATCATAAACGTGACTAGATGCGTTCCACGCTCGTTTCGAACTACCAAATTAACGGATGGCAAGCTAACGCGTAAGTCCTTTTTCTAATTCCACGTCATGGCACGTTTAGAAAATGCGTTGAAGTTTATAGCGCGTTATGACATGACGCGTTTTCGGTAAGGAATCCCATGCAGCTAAAAGCCTTTATCCCACTAATATTATAAATGCGAAAGTTTGTGACAATGGATGCATGGATGTTTGTTCCTCTTTCAGGCAATAACCACTGAACGGATTCGAATGAAATTTGGAACACAGATATTTTATAACCAGGATTAAGTAATATGGTACTTTTTATCTCGATAGTATGTTCCCGTGGGACAAAACGGGAACTAAGCGGGTGAAACCGCGGGGTGCAGCTAGTTTGCGTTTATAATAAGAAACCTTACTTCGTTTTTATTAACTTTAGGTCTTGATAATATTAGAAGGTATGGAAGTGTAGATTTTCAATTCCTTAGAGGAAGTTGCTTCTAGGGTTGTAAAAGACCGCGACCCTGCGAGACGCTATCGCATCGCTTCGATACCCTCACTGACACCAGTTCCGTAACTCCGACATTAACATTAATTAGTTACTAATAATAGATTCATTGAAATAATAATTATACACGTAACATATAAATTTTATACATCCATAAACATTTCAGATATAATTTCTTCCTCTAACTGAAGGATGGCAAGTTATAGTCTTCATTGGTACAATAAGGTAAACTGGTGCCATCAAATAATTGCTTTTGAATTGACTCGTTGAAGGAAACTGTTTTTAATTTACTACCAATAAATTGTTTAACAATATCCTGATTTTAATTAGTTTCTAACTCATTATAATGCTACATACTGGAATTATCTTGCAGTAAATTAATTTCAATTAACACTGAATCATAAGTCAAACTAGGATTCCATGTTCGTAGGGAATCAGGAACTACGAGGACCATAATGCCTCAAACATTCAGACTCAGGGCAAATACGTGTGGGACACACTAATTTTTACCATATGTGGGAATCGGACCTGCAACCTCACGCTTCGCAGTCAGCTCCACCCACTGCGCCACGGAGGATCGTGTATTGTTCGTTTTATGGACATTATGGAAATAAATAATTTTATCATTATTTTTAATTTCTCTAAAATCTAAATTTCAATGTATTTAAAATATCTTATTTAGGCCATTATAGGTATGTTAAAAGAAAACACGAGTTAAGTTATACCACAATTTCACTATAAATAGATCGAAACGAAGAAATACAATTAGCTTGTACAGTGCCCTTCCGTATAGCCAAATCAAAAACAAATAACAACTTACGCAATAATCATCATAATATATCTCATAATAATAAATAGAAACTTTGTATTTATAGCGAGGAAACTTCTATAAATAGTTCAGTATTTAACCTACAATCTTGAATACTTTAAAATTTTGATGGTTTTATAGACTTAAAAGAGTGATTATTCATATATTCTCAATTTTTTTCTCTGAGTGTTGCTATTAATATAATAATTATTAGAACAATGATGATTAACCCGATAATTTATGATGGCTTCATTAATTAAGTACTCATTATTAATTTTCTTGACTTAGTCACAGTCATGTTGACTATTTAATTCGAACATTGAAAGTGGCAATGATATATTGAATTTGAATTATCTAATAATAAGTATATCTGTTTTTTAACCTACTACAAACTGCAGTAATGGTAAATAGTTTAAAATTAAATTAAAAATTTAATGTTAATTTAAAATATTTCTTAATGTAAATACGAATGATGCTACTAAACTTAAAAAAAAACTGATAAACATAGAAGTCAACCCTTTACATAAATTTCCCATTATTCCAATCTTTTGATCTCATAAAAAAAGCCAAAAAGGAATTCACGGATGACTAATCGCCGGACCTTTCAGACATCAGACCACTTAACCTCACTTTACGTCACAGTGAGTACCCACAGTACCTCACTGTACAACTTCTACGCATTAGCCATTCAAAGGGTCTCAAATGATGAAACCAATAACCTTTCACGCTCCAATCACTTTCACAAATCAGTCAATTTGGGGAAAAGCCAATAATTCCCGTGTGGGATAATTTCCGTTCCGTCTCCGCACGCTTCAAATGGAATCCCGTAATCAATGATTTGGGCACTGCTGTACATACACAGCGATCAGCCCTTCCGCGCTGTTTCACGGATTTTAGGCGTAGGCTGGTGGTTGGTTTGTGATTTTTGATTTAGTATTGCGAGCTTGATTCCGTGATGTATAGGGTATTTAAATGTAATTATTTTGTTTATTCATTCATTCTTATTTATTGTATTTCCACGCATAACTTAAATTACGACTGTTTATTGACTTATTGGAGTAATCCGGTGGGTTAGTGTTAAATATCCCAACAAAATAACGTAACAAATTATCGACTGTTGTCCCGAATCACATTATCATTTAATTTTATACTACTATGTATTATTACGTACACGGTCCAGCTCCGAAAATAAAAAACTTTTCATATTTTAAATTTTCCGCTAATAGCGAAGCGAACCACTTTTAGTTTTTCTCCTCGAGTAAGTAAAACATAATTATTATGTATAAATACCAAAATGTTTTAAAATAATTAAAACACGAATTCTACATACTTACATTAATTCATGTTGCCTAAATTAAAATATAATGGTCGAGTTAGATAACGTAAATAACAAACCTTCAACAAATAATTTTTTTGTTATTATCGCTTTTATGCCTATTTTTTTTTTAAATTCTGTGACTCCGTGCTTGTGACAATCCAACAAAATGATATAAGTCCTTTACTAAGATTCTCAGTGCTTTTATTTGACTTTACCTAAATCATGAGTTAAAAGCCGACTTTTTACAGTATTTAATTTTATAGCAAAAGCATTTCACCATTTCTGCTGTATCGTCTGCTTTATCAACCAGTGTTATGTCACTGTCATGGTCGAATGGTTGATAGTCTGTTCTACAAGCGCCCGCACCGCTGCCTTCTGGGCGTTTGATGAATTGCCCAATACTGCGTATAGACCCGTCGCATCGGATAATCGCATTGACTTTATTATTTGTGATATTGATTTTCGCGTTGTATTCAAGCTTTTTACATAGATTTTGAATTTGATCAATTTGGCGTGTTAAATTTTATTTTAATAATTCTTTTCCCACGAAACAAACAATTAGAGTTAATTGTCGTTTGCCAAAAATAGAGATAATTTTATATGATAAGTAACACGTGCATGGTGATAATTGAATGTTTTGTTGGTATGTAAAACATAACAATGCAATCAGAAAATTCTCATATTTAATTTAGAGAATGATTTATATATATTATTCTTATTTATTTTCAAAACTATACCTAGTATCATAAATGTGTAAAGTAACACAAACCGATAAAAACTAAATAATATCTCAAAACATAAGAAGAATAGGATGAGACATCGACATAACGTATTAAAAAAAAAATTAAAACCAGAAATCCTTAATCCGCGTGTACACTATACAAAATGTCCTAATACCCGAGATATCGCGCAAAATCCCGGACATTACGCGTCGTCCCAAGCCTTTTTATTCCAGACAGCTATTTCGAGAAAATGTCGTATGACGTTGCGCAATATCTGGCAACTTCGCGCAGTGTTTTTGATAATACATGAAAATATTTTTTTATCTTGTAGTAAATATACGGCTTTATTTAATAAAACAAGACTTAGTTACAATCACCAATAATAATCGAATCGATATAATTAAAGCAACCATTCATAGCAAAAAAATAATAAACGTATTACAAGCAAGATAATTGGAGCAAAAAACCACCATTGTCTCCATGAGATTTCTAAAGAAGAGGTAAACATGTGGGTCTAGGTACGCTCCCTGTGGTACTCCTGTGTAATACTGTGAGAAATTATAATAATGGGAAAACGTGTGACGTAAAACGACGAACGTATTTATTATTATTGTAACTACGATAGCTTATGTTATTTGTTTCAATAACTATTAATCAGTTTGTAGAGAATAGTTATCAATAAAGCGATAAATCAATAAATCCTGTCTCGCATCTGCACTAAAAATATATATTCTGTATGAGCAATTCATCAGCATTTCATTTAAACTTTTGTCACCAATTGCGTTTGCATTTTACATTGCTAAATTCTACAGCTTTGTTAACTCTTTTCAGTTCTTCTCAGTCCGATGTTTGGTTATTTCTAGTTATGTAATTAGGAACCGATTTATGAATGAAACTCTGGAAGGCTCTTACCTTGCGTTTCGTAAACTAAATCTTGCATATCACGCCGGTCTCTCTGCCGTGAGTGATGAGCCGACGGCGAAGCGTGAGGCTGCAGGTTCGATGCCCGCACAGAACAAAGACTAATATGAAACACAAGTATTTCCTCTGAGTCTGGGTGTTTCTAACACCATGATCCTCGTAGTTCCTGATTTCGTAGAAACAGTGAATTTTAGTAAGTGTTCAGGATCTAAGGAATCGAGACACGTTATTTATATAAGCTGAAGAAACGAAAAGAAAGTGAAGGAAGACGTGTGATATGGGTCGATGATGATAATGTTAATGAAGATGACAAAAGGCACTACAGTTGAAATGGCAACAATGATAAACTACGAGAGATACATTATAAAGGAAGCGAATCAGCTGATCTGCTTAGGTTCCATAGTCACGTGTCGCATTCAAAGCTGCATTATGTATTCATGCGGTATCGAATATTAACACCTTTCTCACGTCCGTCGCCGAGGCCACAGCAGGTGCAGTAAAGGTTATTGTCAATTTTTAATTATATTCACTGACTGTTATGTTTTCCTTAATAGTAAGTGCTCCAGTCTTAACTATTTGAAGTTCATTCGTTGGATTTTGTGTCTTAGCAAGTATGATTTTGGGTTTATAATCAATGGGGGTTTATTTTTTTGCATTGTACGTCTTGTGGTCCGATGTTGGAAAGGGAATGGAGTTTTGGTAGCTTGGAATCTAACTTAAACAAAACTATTATTTACAAGTTTATGTAAGACACCAAGCTATTGATAAAAAAAATTGTATGCGCTGATGTCATTTGTCAATTTTAGTAACAATACGAAGCCTCTAATTCAAAACAATGAAATTCAAAGTTTAATTACAGAAACCCAATTGTTGAGAATTAGGAATTGGTCCATGATGGAGATCCATAGTCCCAAAAGTTCCTGATTCCTTAGATATAGGCAGTCCTAGTTAGGGGTCAGGAACTATGTATGATCGTGACGCGTTATTTTTTATTCTTAACAAAAAAATGTTGTTAAGAATGTTTAAATGTTGTTAAAAAATATGTTTATTTAAAAAAAAAAAAATATTTTTAACAACACAAGGACAATCTCATTATTGTTAATTCAACGCCAAATGTTTACGTCACCTTCACTGATAATCTATCGTAATGTGACCGAAAATTGGACGATCTAAATAAAGAGAATTGCCGTCCAGGCAACATAAATGGCAAAAGCGGACCCGCAAGTTAAAATGCCAGTTAAATCTTCAGATGACACAAAGAGTTCGCTTCACAAAGCTCGTCATCGTTATCTTGTTCGACCCCCGCTAAATGTCCATTCATAAAAGTTAACTGAAGTGAAGCTGTAATTAATTCTCTAATTACTCATTTAGGGAAATGATGGCGTTTAGTTAAGTCTATTAGGTAATTGGGTCTAATTTCTTTCTTAAATAAAATCATTTTTGACGGCCTCCGTAGCGTAAGTGGTTGAAGAGCCCACTGTAATGTGTGATATGAGTCGCTGATGATGATGATGATGATAAGCTGTTTTGGTTGAATCACCTTATTGACAGGATGAACCATACAGACTGTGACAATGCACTAACAGCTTATAGAATCACAGAGACCTATTCATTTAAACAGCATGCATTCTCCTACCAAGTCCGAGTTCCACCATTACAAACCTTAGATCCAATAACGACGATCATTAAAAAAGTAACAATAGAAGACTTGGCTATGAAGCCTTCAAACCTCTATAGACATAATACGTAGAGATAGAACATCCTATTTTTCGGAAGTGTCCAATTGAAATAATTGTATTGTTGTCGGCAGGCGGTTCTAATTTTGATATCGCCATAGAAACTCAATTCACCATTGTCGAATTACAAAACACCAACAACGACATTTCTGCTCAAATAAACATGACTCTCGATGTGAAATTAATCTCAACCGTGAACAAGGGCAATTGCCATGACAATAGGGAAAAAAATGCCGCCGCGGGACGCCTGGCCGATGTGAAGCATCGAAACTATGTTAAATAGAAAAATATGCTTAGAGGGATGGTTCATTACGGTTTAATATTTTAAACCAAAAAGTGGACATACTTAATTGATACTGGCTGAATGCCACAAAAAACGTGTGTCACCACGACAACAATCAACCGGTCAATCCGCGCCGCACGCCCCGCGCTGCCTCGGTCTGTTTTTAGCGTTAAATTCTTCACATGCAAGTACCTTTATATGCGTTATTTCTACTAAGTAATGAGGGCTCAATTTATTTAAAATTAAAAAATATATCGTTAGTTCGTTTACTATTTGTGTTCGTGTTCATGTGTGTAGACCGCCCATTGTAGCACTAATTGTTAAATTTGATTGGATTTACTTTTTAGGTTTCCTTTGTTCCGTGGTGTTTTAATAAAGAATTTATCTATCTATCTATTTTCATGAAATAAATTAGTTTTAACTTTGTTTTTTTTTTCTTAAAAGCTACGTCCAAAAATTTTTTCGTGCATTGAAATATTTATAGTGATTTATATCTCCTGAGCCCTAGAAGATATCAAAGTGGAACATACACGAAAATTTATCAACAAATCTTTGTTCAAAACCCCACAATTTTCATTGAAATCCGTACAGCCGTTTAGGAGCCTATTCGAGACTTACATTCAGCCAGACAAACAAAAATTGTAACGACATATTAAATAGCAGTCATCATTCAAACTCAAACTCAAACTCCAATCATTTATTGTAAATAGGCAAAATCTTGCACTTTTACACGTCAAAAAAAATAATCTTATACATAAGTATAGAAATACAAAAAAATAAGTCAAAATATTATGATCTACGAAACTAATGATTATTATCTAATTGTGGTTTGAGTTAGAAAAATGATATTTCCCTTTTGATTGATTTGGAAATCACAGATAGACACTAAAATTGTTATATTAGTATGGAAAATTGTCTTATTTTTTCCTAATTGCTCAACGCAAGCCAAGGATGAGAATGATAGACTTGGATAAATAGGAATTCCAAAGTGTTTATACAACTAGGTCAATCAATAAGTAGGTAGGTGATGAGACGCACTGTTCAATGTCACACAGAGGTTTAAGTAGGCAATGATAAGGGAAGTGGGCAGCTTTACTATTTGAAGGGGCATCGATGGATAGATCTGTTTATTTATTGATATTTGAAGTGGTGTATATTGATTTTATTTTATCAACCAGTAGCTTCCAAGTGTCAAGATTATTTATAAAATAACACTTATCGAAAATTGCGTATTCATTTTCAATATTTCTGCAAATAAGATTTATTATGAGACTTTAAAACCAATGTTTCAAGGTAAAGAGCATCGTGCTCCAATGTAAATAATAATAAATAAATAAATAAATAAAAATAAGACGTCACGGTAAGATTATGCGACACGGTTCAGTTTAGGTCTTCAATTGAATCGCTATAAGATGTCATGGTATGCCTCCTGGTGTACAATAAACTATTTTCTATTCTATTCTAAATTCGGCACTCACATAATAATAATTTATAATCACTATAATTAGGCCAGTCTACTTTTATAAATAGATCCGGAAGTCAAGATCAATGATAAGATCCTAATAAATCAAGTTTGCCTTAACGGTTAATAATTAAATTCACTATCTAGTGTAAGTGAGGTCCCAGTACCTCTCAGTAGCATTTGGGGAGTGAGACTTGCATAGATAGATAGATAGATAGATAAACTCTTTATTGAAACACCACAGAACAAAGAAAACTTAAAACTAGAACAAAACAAGTTTTACAATTAGTGTCACAATGGGCGGTCTTATCGCTCAGGTAATCTCTTCCAGACAACCATGCACGGAGAGGAGTAAATAGGACATCGGACGGTGGCTTTCCTTAGAAATATTCAAAGTGCCGTAAAGCTGACTTTGGATTGTCAATGTTATCCATGTTCTGGATAAAATGGAGCAAGTTGCGTCTTTCACTTATTAAAAAAAAGACACGGTAAAAAAAAGGTTACGAAAAAAGAGATATGGCGTTTTTTTTTTAATACATCTACAAGATATTAAAAAGCTTGCAGACGAATTTAAACAGACTAGTACAGTTAAATTCCTTAGTACAAACCTGTCGGCGGCCTTCCTCGAGCGGAGTGACCGCGAGACACGTTCACCGCGGGTTGGCGCCGAAATCTATCGCCGGCAGTTCCGTCAATGGTCCATCCGCTAAGTACGCGCGACTGAGGACTAGTTTTAAAAGAAAATACCAAGAAAAAAAAGAAAATTTTTATATTTTTTTTTTGGTATTTTATTCTTTCGGGGTGGTTAGGTCTGATTTATGTTCCATTAGTCACTGATTTCGATGTCTACCTGCCGTCTCTATGATCAGTTTAGATCGCTTTCACTGTAATAATTATTGCCATCAGAACTAGACAGCCATGCAAAATTCGACTCAATTGTACAACAGGAACTGGGTCAAAATCGGCTTGCAAGACTTCACCAAAACACACACCCACACTAATGAAATTTGTTAAATAAAACATATTTCTACATGCTTATCTCAAACGATCACTGGAAACACAATAAAATGTTCATCTATTTGTAAACCCGGAACCACTGCTTGGTTCACATTACATTTTTCAGTAATTATTCGTTTTAAAACCAGTGGAATCCGCCACAATCCGGTCTGTTCCAGTTATAGCCAGATTTGAAAGGATTTGTGAGCAAAACCTGTGAGCTTAAGCTTAACTCAGACGTAGCGAATTTTTAGGCGGTGTGTTTTGTGCCTAACTTATTACTTAAGCCTAATTGATATCAAATACTTAACTTCAGTCTTCAGTAGTTGGCAAATAGTAATCTATGCGATTTGTAATCTTACAGCACTGGGTTTAAAACCTCAGCTTAATAGCTCCAATAGCAATGTAATAGCAACCGCACCAAAATAGCCAAAATTTATAAGTTTTGCTAAAAACAATATTATGTCATCCGCCATTTTGTGGCGGCGGCCATCTTGGATCGATTTTCATCAAACATACCTAAGAACACTTCCGCCTAATTCACCTTTGAAACAAAAAAAATCAAAATCGGTTCTTTCATTCGGGAGCTACGATGCCACAGACACACACACACACACACAAACACACACACACACACACACACACACAGATACACTTCAAACTTATAACATCCCATCGTTTTTGCGTCGGGGGTTAAAAATAAGAGTTCCTCGGCCTCTAGTCTTACAGGAATGTACACAGAAGATTAATAACTCAAGGCGTTGCTTCGAATTAATTCAGGGACGTAAAGACTGCTGAAAAATTGCGCGTCTTGCTCTCCGCAGTCCTTATAAATGAGTTCCGCTGATGTTTTTTTGTGTTTTGTGCCGCATTAAAAAGTTACGACAAGGAAGCGATTGCACGGAAACGAAGGATATTTTTCTTCAAAATTTTCTTAATACCCAATTTAGAGTCCAATTTTATGTACTTCGAAATTACATAATTTACTAAAAATAAACTTTATAGTCTTATGTAAGATATTACTTATCTGGTGATAGCCTAGTGTGAAAACGTCCACCTTCCAAGGTATTCAAATCCCAGTGCGGGCAAAAAGCTAGAAAACCCACATACAACCCCGAGAATTATTTCAAAGGTATGTTAGCCATCAACCCAGACCGGTCCCTATGGTGGATTAAGGCCTAAGCCATCTAAGGAAAGAGAGGGGAGACCCGTGCTCAGCAGTGAGCCGATATGGGTTACTATATTATTTATAGCTCCGATATAACAATGTATGTTTGTTTTTAGTACAGTCTTTGTATATCTAATGAGGCAGCGCCGGCTTTCGGGTTATCGAGCTTTAGGAGCAAGCCACACTGAAGTGGTGCAGCGCGACGCCTCATGACGTCCCTCGATGCCTTTGTTAACCCCCGACGCAAAAACGACCGGTGTTATAAGTTTGGCGTCTCCCTCCCCCTCTCTCTCTCTCTCTGTGTGTGCGTGTGTGTGTGTATATTGAATGGATGAACCGATTTTAATTTTTTTTTTTTTTTTATTTGTTTGAATGGTGAATTATGATACAAAATAAATGAAACTGACAACGCCACGCAAATCATTGCATTGCTATGCATTGATCTAATAAAATATATCCGATGGAAATACTCACCAAACCTACTTGAGGTCATTGGACGGATAGAACCAGGTGTCATAAGGTCGCAGAGTACACAAGTCATTGCTAAGCCACCATCTGTCAACAAATTATTTTGTCGTCTGTCGGTAGACAGCATGATACCAGGAAACGGAGATTGGATCCAAACGTACCTCACCACATCCCGTGGTTTTTAACTTTTTTGTGATGCTGCAGTTGCTGGTAGACGGGGCACAAAATGTTACGGCTACATTTTGCAACATGCCTGGAAATACACTATTTTTAACCTCCAATGCAAACAGAGAAGTGTTTGTATTTGTCTGTGGCATGAGAAGTGTTTGTATTTTTCTGTGGCATCAGAACTCCCAAATGGTAGAACCGATTATTTTAAGTCATTTAATATTGTTTAAAAGCTCTCTTACCTATGATTAAAGTACTTCTATTGGGCCTTTGAAAATCAGCAGCTCGGTTTTATTTAGATTTAAGCAGGTAGTTGGAAATTCACCTTTACATTTCAAAACCAACTTAAATTTGTTAAAATAAATTCACGCAACTTTTTGTGGCCAAGCTATTGTATACTGGCAACTTATTGTTGCCATCAAAGAGGAAGTTTGTATCCAGTCTGCCCTAACCCCGGTCGCAATCCAATCTCTATAGAATGTGCACTGTGTTGCTCGATGGCTGAGCGAGGGTCGGAGGGAGGACGAACGTGCTAAGATTTTTACCGTTCCCAGGATACTCCTCAATCAAGTTTGTATTGACTTTTATCATTATTTATTTTTCATTTTGATACGCAATTGCTTTATTTGAATCATAGATTATATTAAGAATAGACTTTCCATTGAGAAGTAAAAACAGCCCAGCATTCTATGCAACGTCTTCTGGTCCAAGGTTGCCACTCGAGACCTTATTTCTTTCGTTGTTATGGTTATCAGTTTTACGAGATACGTGGCCTGCTCACTACCACTTTTCCACATGCCTCTTCTGCAAGACTGCCTGGGGAAATACCATCTTTGCCAGATATTCAACCAACCTAACAGTAGTATGAAAACAATACCGTTCCGGTTTGAAGAGCACTGTTTTCAGCGAAATTACTGGGCATATGAGACTTGAGAACCAACGTAACAGGGTGACCAGCGCAGTGCAATGATGCGCAAGATTTTGCAATGCAATGTTATGGGTGACACTGTAACTGTTATGGGCAGGCGTAGCGCTTACCACCAGGTAAACGTCTTCTCCGACTCGCTTAGTCATATAAAAAAAAAACTTTGGCTTGCTATATCTAGGAGCTGTGTCGCTAACTTTAGTTATTTTGCGTGTTTCTTCTTATCTCGCAGAATTAGTACAAGAGGGTTGGTAGCTGCAAAATTAACAGTTTGGACATGTTCAGTGTTTTAACTGCTGACTGTACCGACAACATGTGACTTAAAATTTACAAAAGAAGCGTATATTTATTGACTATTGTATTAGGTCGCTGCTTTGTGCGTCAAAATATCATTACACGCAGTAAAGAGGCGGGTCACGTCTGAATGGCCTATTAAACGTGTTTGGGGCGCCGATTAAACTTATAGGGCTTTCAAAGCGTGGTAGTATTAGGCTATTGAATCCATTGATATCCGGTGAATGATTTCATACGCGTGTTTGATACGATCTAAGGGTTATCGGAGGAGTTATTTGAGGTACAAGACTAATGATTCAAGGTATACATATTATTATATAATGTCGTACTTATGTACTACTTAGGTATGTATAGTTGTATAATTCAAGGTATACTTTAATTTGTTTTTTAAAACGGAATTCTAATTTTCTAATCCAGAATTTTCAAGGCTACAAAATTTAATGCTATTCAGTCGAAAAGCGTGATGTTAATACATTCGATGGTTAATTAGCAGCGAATGCAATTCTTTCCGTTGTCTGCATATCCAAGAAGAGGATCGTTAATTGAAATTCCAGTGCGGACACGTACTAATGTATTACTTGTAAAATGTACGTTTGTAATTAATCACTCGTTTTCGGTGAAACAAAACATCGTGAGGGAACCCACATACCTACCCGAGAATCATTTCGGAGGTAGGTATGTTATCCACCAATCCGGGTGAATTATTTATTTATTTTAACATAGACAGTAAGCTTACAGTTCTAGATACGCCTACTATGTTAGGTAACGACTTAGATATCCTTATTTCCTTACTTTTATATTATAAATGCGAAAGTAACTCTGTCTGTTGCTCTTTCACGCTTGAACTACAAAACCGATTGAAATGAAATTTGGTACAAAAATAGTCTAGAGCCTAGGGAAGGACATAGGCTACTTTTTATCGCAAAAAATGCATTGTAAGGGTTTGAAATAGGGGATGAAAGTTTGTATGGAAGTATCGTCATTTTTGAAGCTAGAAGCTTGAATTTAATTTTTTAGGCTTTTGATTAGATATAAATAAATTAGACATTCAAAGTTTGTAAAACTTTACCCTTTGGGGGGTAAAATAAATATAGGGGATGAAAGTATGTATAGGAATATGTAAAGTTTCGGCTTAATTTTCTCTAATTGAAAGCTACATTGACAGCGAGTAACATAGGCTATATTTTATCCCCATATTCCTGCGGGAACAGGAACTACGCGGGTGAAACCGTGGGGCACAGCTAGTCATTAAATATGTTGACATGTTGGAACTCTTGCGTGAATGCATTCAAGAGCGATTATGGCATAACCGTCCTCTCGAAAGTGAGGGCAGACTCGTGCTCAGCAGTGGAACGATATAGGTGGATGATGATGATAATGTCTAAACATCTCCGGCTCGCTCATCGCTACTGTAAACTCCCATAATCCTGAATAATCCTATTCTAGCTCCATCTAAAGTCCCAAGCAGACGTGCTGACGGAACAGATGGCTCGCACCTCATTAAAGTAAGCGCAGTAATTACACCAGTTCTGCGCAAAACGTGTTTATAGGTGACAGTTAGAAGTAGTAGAGTCGCAGGTCAATCTTGTTAAGGTCAATTGGTCAATCAATCAATGAATCCTCTAGCTTGTTATTTATTTAAGGTCAGCCTTCTTAATTATTTAAGCAACTCTTGGTTCAAGAGGTTGGTTTGTAAAGTCAAAAAAGTGGTCAAATTCGAGCTGAATCTAATGAGATTAGTCTTTTGATCTAACTGTAATAGAAACTTATTGTATTTTAAGCAGCTTCGAGTAAAATCTAATATGACTTGAACTTAGAATTTATTAGAATCTGTACATCGTCTCAGTATTTATCCCAATTGCAAATAAGTTTTCTTGTATTTTTTGTTAACTCTTGCGCTTCACGTCAATCCAATTCTCCTTGTTAACTGTCTCGTCTCGTTATCAATCAATTAAAAACAATCCTAAATATTAAGAACATCTTACTCATCGCAGCCGGCGACTCCTATTCTACAAGTAGGAAGCCTTGTGTCGCGTCCCATTACATTTGCTCGCCTCGCTGGGTACACGGCTACGCATTAGGCACAATAAACTAAGTGTAATTAATCGTTCCTTCCTACATACCATACTCATTTCAAAGTATGTATTTTGTTTCTCGCAGAATACACTTGCTACTTGCATATAATAAGCTAGCTGCGCCCGCGGTTTTACCCGCGTAGTTCCTGTTCCCGCGGGAATATGGTTATATAAATAGCCTATGTTATTCGCTGTCAATGTAGCTTTCCATTAGTGAAAGAATTTCTATAATCGGCCCAGTGGTTTAGCCGAAACCTTACATATTTCCATACATACTTTCATCCCCTATATTTATTTTACCCCGTCAAGGGTAAATTTTTACAAACTTTGAATGTCATATTTATTTATATCTAATCAAAAGCCTAAAAAATATATTTCAAGCTTCTAGCTTCAAAAATGACGAAACTTCCATACAAACTGTCATCCCCTATTTCAAACCCTTACAATGCTTTTTTTCATTAAAAAGTACCCTATGTCCTTTCTCAGGCTCTAGACTATCTCGGTACCAAATTTCATTTCAATCGGTTCAGTAGTTTAGGCGTGAAAGAGCAACAGACAGACAGACAGACAGACAGAGTTACTTTCGCATTTATAATATAAAAAAGTAAGGAGTAAGGATAAGTAAATAAGGAATAAGGAATATATGATTGGCAGATGGCACACCATTAAAATAATAATAATAAGTCGTTATGATCATTGATCGCATACATAGTTCCTGACTCCTAAAGTTCCTTGTAATTAGGGAATCAGCAACTACGAGGACCTCAGTCCTAGACTCACCAGACTCAGCATCGAGGCCGCACCGTCACGCTTTGCAGTCGGCTCAATGCCCACTGTTGCAATATATCACATTTTTTAATGAATTAAGAAAATATGTTAGCTGTTTGAAGATCATCAGCACTTTTCTAGTCCATGAAGGCATGTGAGAATCTTCCACAGGTCTGATCGATACGAGTTTTGATCATGATCTGATGATGGAGCTGGAAGCAAAAATGAGGATAAATGTATGGGGGATTTTCTGAATTCTCAATTCATTTTTAATTGTTGCCTAGCAGGATCTTCGACAAAACTTGTGACTTGTGCCCTTAACATTCAGGCACTTGACCTCTAATCTATATGGCTTGTGAAACATACCTAAATTACCACTGGAATATCGAAACGTATTTTTAGCGCTTTTTCATTAAGTTTTTTTTTAATATCTCACGAAACCGAATACCATGTTTAAATTGTGCAAAGAACATTGTGCCTAGTCGCATTTAACATAATAATATTTTATATTCATGAGAAGGATTCGTGCGTATAATTTTTAAAATATAGAATGTAGGGCGGGTTTATTTATTTCAATTTATTTATTTATTGTTAAGCACACAATAGAAATTTACAAGGAGTACTTAATCATAAGTAGCATTCTCTACCAGTCATCCTGGAGGTGCAGTTAAAATGGTGGCGGTGTGGCAAAAAGAAAGGAGAAAAAAGAAAAATATACTTATTTAAAAGATAGTTTATTATAATATAACTAAATATTATATAGTTATAATAGGTTAATAAATCTATATATATAAAAATGTTATGTTAGTTTGTGTACGCTTCAAAAACTCAAAAAGTTCTGCACCGATCGAGCTGAAATTTTAGCATGATATATAATCCGCATCAAGGATTGTTTTTATCTATTTTTTTTTCATCAGTGACATCAGCGAATGTGCGAATGCGCCACAGCGAAGCGTGGCAGGGAACAGCTAGTAAAATATAAAAATAGATAAACTTCGATATGGATATATGTTAAGGTTTATCTTTAGGTTTGAATGAATATTTTTTTGAAACGCTGCTGAAACTGACTTAAATTAAGATGAAAAATATTGGCGTCTCTGTTGGAGACAAGTAATTACAGAACCATACCAAATAACATCGCAGCATTATGCATGCCTATCGCCGGCGACGCGTGTTCACGCCTCGCTGGCTAGATGCGTCGTCGCTGCGTTTTGTGAATATCTCGGGAGGGAAATATTTTCTCGAGTTACACCTACTGATGCGTTGACATGGATTTTTATGTGTCGTGAATGGATCATGATAATAATGGAGCTCTTATATCGAAAAAACTATTTAATACTAGCAGCGGCCCGCCGCTTTACCCACGGTAACTAACCACCTACATCTTACCAGCGTTTGTGTTTCCCGAAAACGATAATCTGAAAGTCTTCAAGTCGAGAGTGAATAGGTATCTTCTAGGCAAGCATGCTCCACCATCGACTCTTACCACCAATTGAGACTGTGGTCAAATGCTTGCCTATACTGCAATAAAATTAAAAAAAAAAACAGTCATGTCCCACAGGCACCATTAATTATTACGGGTTAAAAAGTACCCTATGTGCTATTCTAGGACCTAAAGTTACTGTATACTAAATTTCATCAAAATCCGTTCTGCCGTTGGCGCGTAATGAAAGGACAAACACAATGTCAAGAAAGATCAAAAAGAAAGAGTTCTATTAATTTCCAACATTTGTCATTGTTCCAGATGGCCTCATCGGCATGCGGCACGTGATCGCCTTCCTGATGTTCTTGGGCACCACCGTCTCCTACGCCACCAGGGTCAGCATGAGCGTCGGCATCGTCGCCATGACCTCCAACAACAGCTATGGACACCCTGTAAGTACTCTTGCTTTCTTTTTAATTTTTAACAAGCTTTTGCAGTTTGTATTGTAGTCCATTCGCTAGTGACGCTGGTATCTAGGATCAAACTGCACTCTGTGGCAGGTGGGACAATAGGCGACAAAGTTTCCGTCATATAGATTTTTAGTCACATTTTGTGACTCAATTGTTCTCGCTATGCTACCACAGTGTTACGTAAAACCGTTCTATGAAATCCTACTATAACAGATCTCATCTTATGATGTTAAATCCCCATTTGACAAATTAATGATGACTACAGAACCACAGAAACTTTACCTTTACTAAGGCGATTCCCATGAAACCCAACTTTCGTAAAACATAAATCTAATTTTAACATTTCAACACCCAGGGCGATATTGTAGAAGATAATAGAAAACTTTTTATTGTAAGTACACCAAAAAAAAACAGGGTACAAAAAAATCAATAGGTAAACTATGGTAGAATAAACAAACCTTTGAGCTAACATTATTATGATTTCAACAAATTATATTTATTTATTAACTGTGAGCAGATGTCCGTAACTACGGTTCATAATCATATGATTCTGGACCAAAGGCTATGCAGATCAAAAATTGTCTATAATTAGGAACTAGTCCATTGAAATCAACTACGGAAATAATTTAAAAACACTTTGCGAAAACTTTTACACAAATTGACTATTCATAGTCGATAATAGAGCTGAATTGGAAGTCGCCTAAGTTAACTCGACCTACAAAGAAACTAGTATATATTTCTATAGAAATTGTGAAGTTGATTCAATTCCAGTTGATTCATCGGCCCTTTTCAAGAAACACTTTGATATCGTCGTAAAATGTTTGTAAAACATAGCGATGTTCCTACATTGCTACCTAACTTTAAGTCCCTTTAAGCCCAAATAGATAACCACGGACCGATGCCTGATAACGCAAAGCTTTGTTACAGCGACAGCAATCGCTAGAAATCATAGTACGGAAACCGATCGTTCGCCCATATTATTGTCCCGAATGTCGCAGAATGCCCTTTGGCCTTCGATACCGGTGCCACTGCAATAGATGGGGAAGAAATTAAATTTTGAAGAGTGATCGCAAGATTCCACGTCTATCTGTGATTCATAATACCGCAGCGCACACCTACAATAGCTAGGGAAGGTAAAAAAAATGTTAATGTCGTCATTTCCCACCAATGAAGTCGTTTTTGGGACGTGCGTCACTTCAGAATGACGCCAATCCTAACGACTGGGACGTTTTTTACTACTTTTCATGCTTGGATACACCCCGGACACTCAACACAAAAGGCGAATTGACAACTCACACATATTAACAACGTTTGTACACGTGTCAAATGAGTGTGTCTTCGATCAAAGGTTTTGATCGAAGGAGTGTGTAAATTCTTAAAAGTACTAAGCAACAAAACAAAAGACAAGTGTGTTATGACAACCAAAGACAAGGGTATGAAAGTTCATATACACCAACCCGTTTAATTTGATTACATTTGGGCGTGTAATATTGATTGCCTCTCAATTGTCCTTCGGATTGCGGGTAGAGGTGCGGGGAAGCGGATCACGTGGGGTGGAGTGTCCATTCTGTGTTTGGTACGATATGTTTTCTGTGCTACTTTTCAAGCTTGAATAAGTTTTTATATGACCCGAATGAGGAGTTCAGGTGATTTCGCTAATGGCTCAATTACTACTGGTACCTGCTAGAAAATTTCGAGCAATTGCCTGTTACTTAGTTGCCTACTAATTTATTTGATGGATGGCGTTTGGTGTAACTGCGTAGGGTTTGTGGCACTCCCAACCAAGGGCTAAGTCTGGTTTAGATGTAAATCTTAGTCTTTTTGTTACACTTTGGTACAGTGATTTGTTCATTTCCAGCAAGGAATTTTTTGTAAATTTTGCATAATGTGCTTTTTTATGCTATATTTTAAGTCGATATTTTTCAATCACAAAAGTAGTCTATATTATATAGAAATATAAAAAAAAAGCACGTGATAATTATAACGGAATGGTTAAATGTGTTGCTAAGCGTAAAACTGGAGAACGGCTGGACCAATCAGCTAATTATTTTTTCAAATATTTATCGAAGCCCAAGAAAGGTTCTTATGAAGAGAAATATTGGAGTATAGTTGTCCGGAAAATTGTAAAATATTGAAAGAACTTTTTCTATGAGATTGTTGCATGAACTCACGATTTCACATATATTTTATTCACGAGCTTCAGTTATTCGTAAGTGTCATGTGAACTCATCAAATACAGATAAAATTACATGGTTGAAACCGCGGGGCTCTGCTAGTGTATTTATAAAAAGATATATCAAAAATAATCAAAGTAGTATTCATGATACCATAATATTTAATCAAAAACAACATTTTCTTTCATGGACCTTTCAGACTCGATTGTTTTTAAAAAACAGCATTAGTAAAACGAACTAAAGAAACCGACCACAGCAAAAAATCAACAGTACAATAAAACCACAGGAGAGCGAGACCACGCCAATCCGTTACGTTGTCACGTAAAAAATCTGAACCCGTGCCCGTAAACGAGAAATGGATTCCACAGTCCCTCAGGGTTGCTCCTCGATGGAAAAACTTTGCGATGGTGTTTCAGACCAAATAACTCCTCGTTTTTGCATAGATTACACGGAGAGATGGTTGGGATCCCAAGCGTGATTAACTTGGCGTTTATTTTCACAAGCTTTTTAGGGTTCCGTACCTAAAGGCTAAAACGGGACCCTATTACTAAGACTCCGCTGTCTGTCTATCCGTCTGTCACCAGACTGTAACTCATGAACCGTGATAGTTAGACAGTTGAAATTTTCACAGATTATGTATTTCTATTGCCGTTATAACAACAAATACTAAAAAACACAGAGTTATATAAACATTTAAATGGGTTTCCATACAATAAACGTGATTTTGTTGCTCGTTTTTGCCCGATAATGATAACTGCAACAGGTAGACGAAAATATATAATTTTTTTTTTTTTATAGATAATGGTACGAGTCGACTCGCACTTGGCCGGTTTTTTATTTGAATCACTTTGTTAGAATGGATGTAAGAGTATGTTTGTTTAGGTCAATGGGAGTTTGGGCTTAAAAGAGGAGAAAACGGGGACTTTATACAGCGATTCAATATCGATACAATCGCAAATCGACCGCGATACGGTCGCGATGCTATCGCTGGTCGTAAACCTTCGGCCACGAAACCACGACGCAGCCTCGATACAGTCGCACGTTTGCAAACGCGACAAACTACCAAAAGTAGCGATGCTGCACTGGCAACTGAATCGCTGCAAAAATTGCCGTGAGTGATCTCACTAAATGACTTCATAGTTCCAGTTTTTAAATTTCACATGCCAGTCAAGTTCCAATGACAATACAATGTCATAGTGACAGCGAAACGATCTGATAGAATGTTCAACAATGGAACTTCTCAGTCATTAACAGTGGATAGATGGATACCAGCTTAAAGTATTCAATACGTATTTTATGAAAGGTCGTGTAGAAAAAATATTATACATCTAAAGCCTAAGAAGAAAGAAAGAAAACGAAGAAAAAAATAAAGAAAGTAATAAATATTCTCTGCCAACCTCCACTGGAAAAGGTGTGACTGTATGTGTGGTAAGCCCAAAGCCTTGGCTAACATTTCAGCTTCTTTCATTCTTACCGTTACCAAAATCTATAATGTGACTAAAATATTTGCAAAAAGCGCGAGAATAACAGAAATTCTCAATCATCGTGCCATGAAATCTATTGGTAAACAACTTCTCAATTTTCCTCAATCCGATTGTCGTCTCACATTACAATATCGATCAGAGTGACAGTTCATTTCCTCCAAGGCGATCGAGTGGCGCTACCTGGGTGTGAACACAGAGTTATTGTGAAAGTTAATATTTTACGTAATAAGCTTAGGTTTTATTTTACATTTTTAATGAAATCATGCTTTCCTTTACCTCCACTTCACTAAGTGCCGAAAAAAGGAGGTTATCTATTTTATATGATTGGTTTTATTTTCGTCCAAAATTTTTACATAGTACACGGGCGGTTCCCCTTTCGTGGGAATCTATCCCTCAACCGCACTAGGTACAATTTAATATAAAAGTTGTAAGGGCCATTCTACACGGGCGGTTCTCCCGCCGCATACGACTGTCATATTAAATTGTATCCAGTGCGGTTCAGGCGCGGATTCTCGCAGTGGCAGAACCCCCCGTGTAGCACGACCTTAACAGTATGCTCGTGCAATATAGGTAAAGGCCCAAAGCAGTTCAAATTTACTATAACCTTGGTATTCTTGGGTGTGGAGTGCTTGTCGTAAGAGCCACGTTACAGCGCACTCTAATTTAAACGTTATTTCAAAGCGATTTCGATAAATTATTGCAAACTGATAACCCTGTCTCTTTCTTTCAGAAATTCGACTGGGAGCGAAGCACGCAGGACACGATTCTATCTTCCTTCTTCTGGGGATATGTGATGCTGCAGATACCAGCTGGAATGCTGGCGGGGAGGTTCGGGGGGAAGTACCTCATGTTCACCGCCATGGCAGCCACGGGCGTCATCAACTTGCTCGTCCCACTGGCTGCTAATACGGTGAGTGGTGGCATTATTATAGTCAACTTATTGAGGTAGTTTTATAGTCCGGTCAAATACTCTGGTCAGTTCAACCCCATCTCTGGCTACTTCCGCAGACCAAACTAGCGACTCCACTACCGAGCACGAGTCTCTATTCACTATCGTGAGGGGGGTTAGGCCATAATCTACCACGGGATCCGGATTGATGAATAACATAACTACCTCCGAAATAATTCTCGGGGAGGTATATGGGTTTCCTCACGATGTTTTCCTTCATAGAAAAGCGAGCGATAATTACGTACAATATGTTTTACAAGAAACGTATTAGTACGGGCCCGCACTGAGATTTGAACTCACGACACTCTCCTTGGAAGGCAGACGTTTTCCTACTTAAGTAGGCTACCACCGCTCCGTCTACTACAGATACAAATTATTTGAAAGCATCTCATGTTCACGGCAATGGCATTCACATTCACTGGCGACGTACTCATTCTACGATATTCTTGAAAAGAGATCAAAATTTGAACTTGGACTCTATGATGCTTATGTGATGGATCAAAGAGAAGAATTTAAAGCCGCGTATTCACTAGTACACAATTATATCGCCACATGAAACGCTAGACATATCGTTAGATGACGCTAGCGTTTCTCCGTGAACATTTTCGTGGTCGAACTAAAGTCTGTGCTTTCCCCCGATGTCCTAATAATCTCGACCCCGGCTACAAGCATGGTAACCTCAACGGGATAGAACTAAAACTTCTAGGATTCAAGTGAGTCAAGGAACCCTGAAAAATGCAGAAACTTGGGTAACTCTTATGAAATAACTTAGGAAGTTGAGGAAGTTACCGCAACTCTATTAGCTGAGACCTTTATTTTACGTAACGACCTCCGCACACTCGGTACTTTTGAATGTCCGATGAGCGACTGTTTTTACACAACACCTTATAATGACAGGAGTTGAAGTTTTTACGATAAGGATCTCCGCACACTCGGTACTTTTTCAAACGTCGATGTGCGACTTTTTCTATCTAGGGATAAAAATTACTGCCTTAGTGACTTTCCTCACGCTTGAAGTTACAAAAACAGGAAAATGTCGTTAGTAGTGTCGTTAGTTTCTTAATATCTACAAAATACTCACTATTCATTTTTATTACAATCTAACAAACATCTTGAATTATTGTGCTAAACTATTTATCACAAAACAAAACAAAATATTTTGTTTCTTGTCTCAAAATATTAGATTTTTCAGATGTAGCGAAATGTCTATTGTTTTAAATAAGTTATTTGCAATACCAAGCTATTTCTGAAAATAAGAAAAGAGGCGGAATTGAAATGTGAATAATTTTTAATGATAGTAAAATCTCCAGTGAAAATGTGTCAAGCGTGCGACCGCCGATCCAAAACGTTGTTAAACTTAAGGAACGCTTACAACCAAACCGCGTCTAGTTCATCCACAAGTTTTCTCCAGGTTAATTGGTTAACGTTACTTGAAAGTTTTCCTTGCTTCTGAAGGAACATCATTTTCTATAATTATTCACTTTTATATAATATCAAAAGTGCAAGCATATTTTTAATGAAAAAAGTTTTAGAGCTCACCGGGTCGGAATAGTGTAAAATGTTGTTTATTTTTTTACTTACCTACTCAATTCCCTTTACAACGTCTACGTAAGGCTATAGGACGAGCATATTATTGTTTAGCCAATGGGAGCGTTACAGTGCCATCCAGAAATTTGCATTGCGTAAAGATGCGCGGCACTGCACCTATCACCCTGAGACATGGGTTCTTAAGTCTGAACCATCAGAATATGCCACGTGGTAGCTGCGGATCGGGTGGTGCAGTGTGAAATACGCCTCTAACTGTGACTTTTTAATTAGACCCACTAAGTGGCAAACCACACTGAAAAGGTGCGGCGTTGCATGACGTCATGCAGCACGCCGCGTTACGTCACTTTCTTACAAAACGTATCAAAGTGTCAGCGCCGCACGGCGCGCTTCACGCTGCGACGCATTGATCTGTTTTTCACCTTAGACCTACAATAGCAATCTGCAATACCTCAATAATAATTGTGTAGTAGTATTCAATACTAAGAATTATCAAAACATTACAATACAATAATTATTTATTGACAGCATATTATTTTTACTATTTAATTTATTATTCAGCCATGGTCATCCTACTGCAGGGCAAAGGCTTCCCAACTGTCCTTCCATTCCTCTCGGCTTACCTCTGCGGCCAGTCCTTCCAGAAGACTTCCAACTCTTAATAATAAATGAAATACTTAACGAAACAAAAATGTTTGTTCAATGGGCGGCCTTCATTCTAGCTATCTTCAATACTAACTCCAAACGATCAAAAACATTACCCAACATGTACTGTACTTGTCTACGAAGATTCATCAAGATCCCATCTCCTTGCAGCTTCTTCTTTTCTTTTAAGGCGCAACATACAGTTTCTCCATACATAAATTACAAGTTACACGTCTAGTTTGAGTAAAAATGTAAGAAAATTCGAGACCAACATCGTTAGCTACAAGTTCTTTGCCTTGCCCATGTAAATATCGCACGAAATTCTCGAGTAGGCATTTGCAGAGGTGCTAAACCGCGCGCGTTGCGGCTCGGAAGATGCATAATGCATGCCTTTACTGAGCGCCGTCGCCGAGTGTGTTCCAGAGAACTTCCTTATGTTACTGTTATTGCGTGGAGCCACAGAATATCCAGCAGTAAGTATTTGATCACAGCACCGCTTACTATCAACAGAGAGACTAGCGGTCTCTCTCTTGATAGTAAGTGGACATTACTCTCGAATTATATCATATTTTTGTCGACTTCTTTATTAAAAAAAAGTGTAAAATTTACACGTGGTAGAAGTAAAACCTTTAAAAGTTTTGGTTTTAAAAGACGAATGTAAAATTTTGGGAAGAGGTTTAAATAGAATATATTAAAAAACTATTTATAGTTGTTGTAGGTTTTACTTTTTCAATAATATTATGTACACGTATACAAAAAACCACGGTTGTTGTGATGCTTTTTCTCAAGCCTTGTACCTACTACGCATGCGCGCACAAACACTGTATTTATAATGCTTTCTATCTCATTTTCTCCGACGTTAAATCTATTGTGTCTGGCTCTTTTCATTGTCGCTTTTTTGTTTCATCGAATTTCAAATCACAACGATGCTAAAGAAGTTTCCACTTCAAAAACTGTTTTAAACAATGCAACGCCCTTGTTGAAATTTACAAGCAAATATATTAATGACCTGGCTGGTAGAGACTATTGAAAAGTGTTTAGACGGCCACCCTTACTGCATCCACCATTATCATGGTTTAATTGAAGTTAAAGTCATAAGCAAAATCTGAAAGCCTCCATAGTTCCCTTCTGCTTTATCTCCGCTACATATTAGTCGCCCCTTGAGCCCCTTCACTCGTAAGTAGATACGTGGTCCGGATCGTTCTCACCAACTGCTCCGTGAATTCTGCTTGTTACTTACATATTAATTTTTATTACCAGTTGAGGTGCTGATGGTGATGACTTCCTTGTCATATCCGACAACGGTGAACTCTTTCTTTAAATTCCTAGCAGGAACCCTTATTTGGCTTGCTAGACCAAATACATCATTTGTAGTGGTAGGCCTCTTCTGCAAAAGGCCACCTGGGGAGTTACCACACCTTTGCCAGATATTCAGCCGCCAAGCAGTAGTGTGCGAACATTACTGTGTTTCGGTTTGAAGGGCACTGTTACCAGCGAAATTACTGGGCGCGTGAGACTTTAAAACCATCGTCTCAGGGTGACGAGCGCAGTGCAGTGCCGCGCAGGATTATGCAATGCAGGGATCTGGGTGGTGCTGTGACTGCAATGGTTAGCACTTACCACCAGATGAACGACTTGCTCGTCTCATCAATCAGTCAAAAAAAAGGAAGAATTAGTGAAGTTTTCTCAAAGCTTTCCCTCCACAAAATTAACTCCAAAATATTGTGTTGTACTCACATTAAAGCATTAAAGTTTGAAGTCCTTTTTTAATTTTCTCGCCGCTCTATTACAATTCTTTGTCAAAGTTATAAAACAAAGAACACCAATACAATTTTCTTCTCGTTTAAAAATAACAGTAAACGACAAAGTCCCAGTAGGAAACTTGGAAATCGCGTCTTGCATTCACTAATTTGCAACTCTATTGTGCTTACAAAAAGCAAAACCTGTGTTGTTTTGCCAAGTTGAATTTTTACGAAGTTTTCTATTGAAAACGATGTGAAATTCCCGAGTTTCCATTTGGGAATTATTTTGCGGAGATATTACGTGTTATGTTTAGGGCTTCTGTTTTCTAACAACTTTGCTTTACATCCTGACATTATATACCACGTCTTTTGTAAAAAAAGAAATAAAATCATCCATCTGTCATTGGCGAATTTCACTATCTACCTTTCCTTTCGTCTCCATCATCAGATCAGCTCACTGACACAATAATTTTGCATATTTATGCATATTTTCAATTCCGTTAATTTTACTGTACAATAGACAGTTCTAAAATTTACTTGCAACACTTCAAAGTGAAATTGAATAAAAGCTTCTAAAAAAGCCCGCAACATAGCAAGCCATGCAACATAAATGTTCAAAGCATGCAGCACGTCCCATAACATTGTTTTCATTACATCTCAGTAGACGTGCCACTTCCACACCACACCTCAACCACAAAAAGTTGGCGAGCGCAAATTGCAATAAACTTTCACTCTAGAGTCTGTGGCATTTATTGTTTTACCAATTTAGTTGCTATTACTTTTACATCTTTATGCCAATAGTTGCCCGGCCATATTTTGTGGCTACTGTGTGGTTCAAGTGTGGTACGTCTGAAACAGCTCCAGTCTACCTGCACCAAGCACCTCTGCACTTCATACTGTTATTTCACTTATTCTCATAAATTGTATTTAGTTCCCAACCGGGGCAAAGCCGAAATAAAATTGTCGGTTGGTTCAAAGATTTATTGCCGAAAAGTTTTCAAATTTTCAGTGTTGTAGAGTTTTGCTTTAGCGGGTAATAGAGTAATAGTTTTACACGATGAGAAAATAGAGATATTATGTAGGTTTAAAATAATAACATGGCTCTGGTAGGTACTTACTATAATCTCCAAAAGGGAAGGTACCTTTTTTTTATTTGTCTGAGTCCTGAATTCTGCGCGACACTGCACTGCGATCAGACAACAGCTCTAAAGTCTCATAATTATGCCCAGTGATTTCACTGGAAGCAATGCCCTTCAAACCGGAACACAGTAATGTTTGCACACTACTGCTTGGCCTACCTATGAACGTAATCTATGGAAAAGGAATATAACTTCTTACAAAAGTCTGTGTTTCCGATATTCTTCTTCTTCTATGGTAGAAGAACGGAAACGCACAAAAAACATAAAAGCCTTTTAAACACAGATAACAGTCATAACTGTCAACCAAATTAATATTATGTAAAAAATACGAAACAATCTTTTTACTACTGTACAAATAACTATTTTCTCTTATCGCTTGAGAGCGAGACATTCTACAGTTGGGCGATAAACAGAATTGGGCTCATTCAATAAAGATGAAAGGTTAATAGCTATACCATTTGTCTTGCCTCTGGCTAACAAAAAGATCGCTACTTGTTACACGTTGAAGCAAATTCCAAGGTCTTAGGAACCTAGATGGCACAAGATGTAGAGCCTCTTTGAGTTCTTCTCTGCTCTTTCTGTTCTACTTTTGGTATAAAAATGCTAGCTCCAAAATCCAGTTTTTATTTTTAATAACGAGGCGACCAAACCGTTCATCTAGTGGTAAGCGATACGCCTGCCCATAAAAGTTACACTGTCACTCAGAACTTTGCATTGCATAATCTTGCACGGCACTGCACTGCGCTCATTACCCTGAGACATCGGTTCTAAAGTCTCATATGCTCAGTAATTTTACTGGAAACAGTGCCTTTCAAACCGGAACACAGTATTGTGTGTTGCTTGGCGGATGAATATCTGGTAAAGGTGTTGATACTTCCCCAGGCGGTCTCTTGCAGAAGAGGCCTACAACTATATAAAAAATCAGATGAGACCTAGTGAACAACATAGGAATGTTAACCCGATATTTCCAATTCTATTACTTTCCAACTTTACCATTTTTACCCCACAATACACCAGTTTTTAAACTTTTGAATGTTTCGCATGGTACAAACGTGGCGCAGAAAACTCAACTAAAAAAAAAGCTTATGGACAATTTCATTGTTCAAATCTGTTTTGTCTTGACCTTGAAATTTCACAACAGGAAAAACAAAACAAATTGTAATTATAAAATGTTTGTAAGTCGTTTCATCTTTTTACTTGAGAGAGATTTTTAAGGGCCAATACAAGTATGCCACGATATATATATATATATATATATATATATACTCCCTGAATACTGCTCCCTAAAGGTTAAGTTTTAGATCAAATTTGAAAAAGCGCTATGTCAGTTGAAGCAGGAACTATGATTTAGGAAGGCATGGAAATCAGAATGCGCAATCTTCGTGAGATATAGCAGTGAAAGCTACAAGCATTGAGTTATGAGCAGGAAGAGTTATGAGTTTATGAGCATTGTAAGTTATGAGACCGGATGATTTAGGAGCGTTTGGGCAGTGAGTACCAATTGGTCCTGGTCGCATTGTCTCAGGTAAGGAAGTTTTGTAGATACCAGCAAGGTGCCATTCGGTAGTGTGTGAAATGCAGTCGAAGGCATTGCAGTCAAAAGCTGATGCCTCCGACTGCTTTACACATTTCGTTTTTATTTACTTTTGCATGTTTGTATTATTGCTTATCAAAACTGCCAGTTGTCTAAGCATTGTGTTGATTCTGTCGAATGACTGGGACGTTACGTTTAATGAAATAGAAAGCTGCCTACCAATGTTGTTTTCCTCTTTTGATGTTTCGTTCGCTTATCTCAATTCCATGTTTGCGTTCTATTCCAATAGCGTTAAAGCTAATCTATCTGGGAGCACGGCAATGCCCCCGCCAAGTCGAGCAAACAAAGGCACAGCCGTTTAAGTCATTTTCAACCTCCCATAACTTCATTGTGGATGAAGGTAGAAGGCTGAATTTGTAGTGTATTCTTATGATTATTAACAAGTGAAGAAAAAACCTACTCTTTTTAAACATATTACGCGCAAGAAGGAGTGCGATATTTGCATGAGAAAGTTCATTATAAGAGTGCTGAAAGCTTATATCATACTCTCGTATATTATGAAGAAAAAAAAGAATTACGGCCTTTCGATCACAAATTGGTCTCTAGTTGAAATACTTCTGATTAGCCTTAAGTTTAAAATTTAAATATGAGTTTCTGTTTCACAAGGGAAAAATTAAAGCTCATAATTTCGCACATTGTTAGGTCTAAAGGTTCAGGCGAAGAGGTCAGGGTCCAAGCTCTCATCAAAGGGTCAGCCCTGAACCCGTGTGGTCTCCCATCCGTCGTCCTGACACGGCCAGCAGTGGGAACATTACTGAGCATTTATCATCCTGCGATATCGTGATAACACACTTTTTTAGGGCTTAGGCACAGTGTCGTAAACCGAGCAGTAGAAAGTCTTGCACCGTTTTTTTTTGAGAGACTGAATGCGTCTTCCACTATGTCTGTACACGGTAGTCATTATGCTACCGCCACAAGCCTATGTTTTGTACCACACGGACTTTTCACCTTAATGATAAGCTGCCAACACACTTTCTGGTATATCGGTGGCATAGTTGGAGACATTCCCAATAGCCACACCGTCGTCGGTTATTTGAAATTCGCGCCAGTTACAGTTCTAACATTCGAAAAGCGATAAAATCCTCAATCGTCTGTGCTTAAAGCTTAATGTGTGCCCTTGAGAATTGAGCTGGAAGTTTTCCTTCTGTGTAATGAACTGTGACAGAGTATTTAGAGTCTGGATAGGTCATCTCTGCAGCGTTTGATCTAAGCTCAGTGAAAAATTTGGGTGCGCCTTGGATACATTAATTTAGAACGTGACCCAGGGTTTGATACAAAATTAGGTGATTTACAAAGATAAATGTAGAAAAAGCCAATGGTGGTCGAGGGGCAATTTTTTGGCTTTTGGAGCTTACTGCACTGAGTTTGAAACCTCAGCCTTGCTCTAAAGATTTGATTTCATAATTTCCAAGTGGATTCCCATCACTCTATGCTTCAGAAGGCACGAGAAACCGTTGGTCATAGAGGTTATCGATTGGCAGCAGTGGTATTATCTCTGAATCTGGTTGTTTGTATGATGTAGTTGTTTGTAGCCTCACGATTCCTGATTATCCTAGTAAGGGGTCCCGACAGGATCTGTGTACCTATATGATCGTTATTTATTAAAAATTAAACCGTATATTTTCCAGGGAGATTGGTACGCAGTTTGCGGGTGCCGCATCATCATGGGCCTCACCCAGGGTCTACTGTACCCCAGCATCCACGGAGTCCTGGGCCATTGGGCCCCCGTCACCGAGCGCAGTCGACTGGGCACCTTCGTATATGCTGGTAAGTAAGAACTGGACACAATAAATAAGCGAACAAAGGACAAATTGGTAAAAAAAAAATTGGTTATGGAAATTTCCTTTACTTTAAACTAAATCCTACAAAAAGATTTTAAGAGCATTATAAATCCCAGTTGAATGTTTCTTACTCTTACATGCAAAAACTACTGAACGGATTTGGATGAAATTTGGCACACACATAGCTTATGGCTTGGTTTAGCATATTATAGAATATTTTTTATCCCGTAAAAATGAATAGGTTGTGGGATAATACTTAATGCAGATGAATCCGCGGGGCGCAGCTAGTTCTTGAATAAACCCAATTTTCACATCCACTTCCTTTTATTCCCACACTTTTACACCAAACTTCTCTCATAACGAAGTTACTGAACAGAAGGAAATATAAACTTAATGTCTTTAGAAAGAAGTAATCTCCCGAGTCCCCCAGAAACCTTTCACGAACTTCCAAATGAAGGTAATTATCTAAGTTGAGGGGACCCCTAATTTCTAATAGGGCATCATTTGGGGTAGGTCCGCGTTAAAGTAACAACTCCAAATGTTACTTTCTGCCGTTTTGTTTCGATTTATATTGCAAACTTCTGTTTAATCCCCTGTCAGTATGTTAGTGAGGATATTTAGGTGAAATAGCAAGTCAATTTTAACTCAGTGCCGTGGTGATCATGAACTGGTCGCCACTAGAAAATATTTCGCTAGTTGCTTCAACTGTTAAAGTCAACTCAGCGCTGTTACCATTAAGTACTAGAATTGAATAATATTGACGAAAAAACTATTTCTCAACAAAAGACATTTATTTACCTTAGCGACAAACCACACTGAAGAGATGCGGCACGCTGCATGACGTCACTCGGTGTCTTTTTCGTACATTTTCACCAAAGTGACAGTGGCGCGTGGCGCTGTCAAAGTCTAAAAGACTGACAGCGCCACGCAGCGCGCCACACGCTGCGCTGCATTCATTTGTTTTTCGCCTCAAACACCAATTTTCGAAGTCCATCTTTTTTTCGAATGACGGGTGTTTTAGCGGTAACCTCGACATTTTCTTTCAAAACCTTCTCCGAGTTCTCTTTGCAAAGAGTTTGCATAGCTATCCAACTGATGAAAAATTATATGCTAAAAATAGCATCGTGCTGGGCTAGGTCAGGCATAACTCCCAGTCAATATAATGAAGCATGCTGAACCAAGCTAACACTGAATTTTCCCATTTTTCCCCATTAACGGACCGTCCGTTGCTGAAACATAGTGAATCACTTTGCAAAGCCTATATTTTTCAATTTGTATGCCTTACGCGCGTTTTGTTGCGGGTGCGGTAAATCAGGCTACTTTCAGTTAATAAAAGGAAGCTAATAGAAAATGCGGAGGTTGGCTAAATGGAAAACAATGTCTTGAACTATGTAGGCACAAAGTATAAGTTACTTTGCAGCGGTTTGGCGTAATTTAACAACCGCAATAAAAATTAGCCAATACAAATATTGTACAAGGGTCGGTAAGTTTATAGGTATGAGTGCTTGCTTCTTATTGAATTTCGGTATACTTTTGAGTATCTGGATCTAGGATAATAGATCCTTATTGTCGAAATGTTTTTCTGGATAGATATGACCATCGCGTTCCATGTCCACTTAATAAAATATTATGTACCGCTGAGCACCATTCATTTTATCTTCATCACCCTGTGCGCTTGTTTACGTCTCTAAGATTTCAAGTTGGTTCTTTTTGACTAGTTTTATTTATGTTTTTAAATGATTTTTTTCGACAGGCGCCCAACTTGGTACAATAATCGAACTCTTAACTTCCGGCCTCCTCTCCGCAAGCGCCTGGGGCTGGCCTTCCGTCTTCTACGTGGTCGGCGTCATGGGCATCGCCTGGTCCATCATCTGGATGATCCTCGGAGACTCCACTCCTGGCACCAGCCGCTGGATCTCTGATGAAGAGAGGAAGTACATAGAGAATAACGTGTTGTCTGATGAACTGGGGCATAATGTGAGTTTTGTGTACTTTACTATGTTTGTATTTGTATGTAATTATTTTCATTATTTTTTTAAATGTAATTTTTTTCGAAAATGATCTTCTGATATTGTGTTTTGGAAATCTTTTCTGGCTCCGTTGATTTTACATCAGGCATATTTTAACTTCCAATGTAACGTTACGCATACAAAATATTTGAATTTTGCGTGTGAATTAAGTTTTTACTATGATTTTTGGAAAAAAAAACATATATAGTGAACTTGCATATTTTATTATGTGTATGGTATTGATTACCAAGAAACAAAATACATCCAAGTAGGTATTAAAGGAAATAAAATCAAAACTGCTCACAAAACCAGAATTTAATGCAACATTCAACCATGATGGTCATAGAGAGATAGAGAGAGAAAATATGAAAACATCTCAATTGAATTCTCATTTTCACTTTGCAGCCGATGCCAACACCATGGAAGAGCATTCTGACATCGCTGCCATTCTGGGCAATCCTGCTCGCGCATTGTGGACAGAACCTCGGCTTCTGGACACTGCTGACTGAGCTACCTTCCTACATGAAGAACGTCCTCAACGTCGACATCAAAGAGGTGGGTCAAAGTAAAACTAATTTAAGCACTGATTATGTTATCCTCGTCCTGGCCAACGATGCCAACTCTAGCAATTTTCTGTATATGATTGGATGTCTGGTAACAGGTAACTTCAAAGTTTGTCTTGAACACCCTGTTATAATAGGCGTATTACATGTTGTGTTTCTATTTAGCGTTCCCCGTAGTGCCAGGATCTTAAAACCAATGGATGGATATCGTTGTTTTAATGTATCTGTATGAGGTTTAAGGAAGAGTCTTGTGAGCTTGGTGTTTGAGGTCAAACTCTGAAAGAACTTATAACCATAGCCTAGAATTTTTTATTACCATGGTTAATCTTAACAATGTACATACTTATCAACCGTCACATTGTCTTAAATTTCAGAACGGCAAACTGTCAGCCCTTCCCTACGTGGCCATGTACATCCTTAGCTTCGTCTTCAGCTGGATGGCCGACCTGCTCGTCAATAAGGAAGCTGTGACCCTCGTTAACTCCAGGAAGATATTCAATACAATTGGTAAGAGTGATCAAACTCACGTATTTACCTCCCGTACTACTTTCTCGGTATCTTTCAGGCAAGCTTTCTCCACCGTCGACCGCGACATTTCTTATCATCAGGTGTGACCGCGATCAAAGCTTTGCCTCTTCCACAAAAAAAAGCTAGGAAATTGCTCCCTATGATTTCATCTGAGATTTCCAGGATAAAAAGTATGTTACGTATTAATCCATAGTATTATGTATTTCAACCTTAAATTTCATCCAAATCTGTTGAGCAATTGCGGTGTGAAGGGGGAACACACACAGACAATCAAACTTCCGCATTTATGATATTAGTGTGATATCGCTTTACAGCTCATTGGGGCCCAGCGGTGGCACTGTTGGGGTTGTCGTACCTACCAGCTGGTAACTTGACGCTGGCGGTGGTGATATTGACCATCACCGTCGGTCTCAATGGAGCTCACTATGTTGGATTTATGGTGAGTTGGTGGTAAAATCTAAACAGATAAGATGGGCACATAAAAAAAAACAACTTGAACCTGGGAGTTTTTAAGTCGAGCGTGAATCGATCTTCTTGGCAATTATGCTCCATCATTGTCCTCGTCTTCGCTTACCATTAGGTGGAACTGCGACCAAAAGCTTACCTAATCAGCAAACATAAAAATAAATGCTTTAATACTTTTTATCTATTGGTTTTATTACAATTCTTTTGTTTGTGTTGATTTTCATTCTCTTTCTTTTGTTTTATTTTTATTTATTCCAATGCTTCTTCTATTTTTTCCAAAAGTTTGGTTGAAATTTCGCCAACATTGTTTAATTTCCCGATTAATCCAGAATTTTCGTCATCATGTTCACCATCTCTCAATGGTTCCAAACCTGCTACATAATAGATAGATAGATAGATAAACTCTTTATTGAAACACCACAGAACAAAGGAAACTTAAAAACTAGAACAAAACAAATTTTACAATTAGTGTCACAATGGGCGGTCTTACAATTTTTACACTCAAACTTCAACACCGTGTCTTTTCAGATGTCCCACATCGACATCTCTCCGAACCACGCCAGCACCCTCATGGGCATCACCAACGGCTGCAGCTCCATTTTCTCCATCATGGCGCCGCTCAGCGTCTCCGTGGTCGTACAAGATCAGGTACAACTGTTTTCCTAAATATCAATTAGCTATGAATAGACATCCCGTGAATGGGATCCATGAATCCGCCTTTCAAGTTGAGGGTTACGAGGTCAAATCCCAGTGGAGGCACGCACCTATGTATTTCTTGATAAAACATAATTTGTTTTTGGATAAGAAATGCACACGTTGTATGGAAATGCTTAGTTTAACCGCAAATTACATGTTTGTTATCCTTGCTACTTCTCATAAGTGTACATATTTATGTGTCCAATTTCTTTTCAGTCGGAAGCCTCTGAATGGAGGAAGGTGTTCTTCATATCGATAGCATTCTACTTCTTGAGCAACCTGTTCTACTTGCTGTTCATCTCGGGAGAGGTCCAGAGCTGGAACGAACCCAAGCAGGTCGAGGGGGGAGGTGAGAAAATACCTTCAATATTTCTGATTGTACCTCGTCAAAATAACTTTCGTCAAATAATGATGCTAACGTATTATTTGTTTTACAGAAGACGCAGCTGAAAAGAAAAAACCAATGAAGCCAAGGCACCAAATGAGAAAGCTAAGTATAGGCGAAAGCAAGTTCTAACAACGTTACTTAATTTATTTTCGGATTAAGCTAGTCATTAAACACTTTGTTTTAAATGTGATATAGACCCTATGATATTGTTTTGAAATATACATTGAGGTTATGAAGAGCAAAAAGGGCTAACAAGCAAAAAATCATTTACAAGGTCCGTGTTTAACTGTCTACATAAAGTACCTTTGCGTAATGTGTGTAAATATTTTTATTAAAAATTATATATTTTAATTTTTCTTGTTTTAGTGTAAATAGGCTTTAAAGTAATACAAAAATAGTGGCCAATAAAATATTACATTAAAATTACTCGCATGGAAAAGACGAAACCAAAGAATATCTTGTTTTGTTGTCACAATTAATTCCAGTGCCTGATGATTATTGTAAAACCCAAATTATTTTTAATCTAAAGTATTGTAATTTATTAAATAAGTACTTACTTACATGATAGGTAATTATAATGTGATAAATAAATAAGTTTAAAGTTTTAATGTGTTTTCATTCTAATTTTTTATATTGCACTAGCTGCATCCCATGGCTTCCTCCGTTGTTGTAAAGTATCTTGTGTGATTCCAAGACCTAATACTAGTGAAAAATGTTAAGTGGTACGCCTCTTTTTCAAAAGTCTGCCTGGAGAAGTAACACAACTTGGCAAGTTATTCATCCGCCAAGCAGTATTGCGCAAACATTGGGTAGGTACTGTTTTCCAGTGTGAAGGGCACTGGTACCAGGTAAATTACTGGGCAAATGAGACTTTAGAGCCGATGTCTTGGGTGACGAGCGCAGTGCAGTGCCACCCGTAGGAAATGCAGTAATGGAAAGTTCTGGGTGACTAACTGTTATGGACAGCCGCGGCGTTTAACATCAGGCGAACGACATGCTCGTTTGCTCGTCTGGTTTTTCAGTGAAATAAATATTAAAATACTGAAATCTAAGACGTCACCCCATCAATCAATATAGAAATATCAATCTTATCCTATAAGATCTATTATATTTCAAAACCGATTACTAATTAGTAGCAAATCACGATGACAACAATATTACATTGGCACGTGATATTTAAATATTGTAAAGCAGTGTTCTTGACACCATGCCTCACGGACACCCACTTTTGTTAGATTTTTACAGTTTTTTTTTATTAATTTTTATCAAATTATTGTTTTATAAGCTCTGTAAATATAAAATATAATAATTTATAGAGCTTTGAAGTTATATGATATTTTGTATCGAAATATTTTAAGTGAACAAATAGGGTACCCTAATTAATAAATACCTAATTACCTATCACACTAATATTATAAATGCGATAGTTTGTATTGTATGTTTGTTCCCTTGAAAGGAAATTTGGGAAATTGCCCGGAAAATTGGGAAAAAGTAAGTGGTTTTTTTTTTATAAGGGATATTTGTATGAACTCACTATTTGATTGGTACAGTACTTAGGTAAACTGCTTAACTAAATTCTTAGGTCTAAAAATAACAAATATACCTACTTTTTATAAATTTCCGTGCCGATGCCGTGAACGCAGCTTATTTATTAATCGTCACGAAACGAAATTACGATACCATCACAGACATCAGCAGCGATAAGATAAAGTTTACAAATCACGCACGCATATGTGACGTAGAGGGTAAATATTTGCACGTGCGGTTCGGGTGCAATGAACATCGGAGACTTGTTACAAGCACTCATTTCCTCTTCAAAAACCCGATCACAATTAAGCCGTGTGTCCTGTGCGTGTTTTGGTCTACACACTACACAAAATAGTAACATTTTTGACAAAATATGAAAAAATCTAAAATTTCCATAAAAATGCAAGAATGTAAATTTTTGTGTAGATGTTTTTGTGTAGTGTGTAAATCAAATATTGTTTTTGTATTTGAACGAGTTGCGAGACGTGCAAGTCGTTACAGTGCCGCGCAGAACTTCGCATTGCATAATCTAGCGCGACACTGCACTGCGTTCGTCACCCTGAGACATTGGCTCTAAAGCCTCATATGCCCAGTAATTTCGCTGGAAACAGTGCTTACTAAATCGGAACACACACACTGCAGGGCGGATGAATATCTGGTACTTCCCCAGGCAGTCTCTTGCTGAAGAGGCCTCCCACTAAAACATACGCAGGAGAAACAAACACGAGGACGCTGACACCTATAATGACAAAGGCAATACCAACCAACGTGATAACGACACCGACACTAATTACTGGCAACAGTGACAAGAATAATAAACATGGTCAAATTTAAACTTAAGCTTTTGGCGGGGAATTTAAATAACCAACTGCTTATTCGTTTTTGGCGCTAAACTTGGTAGTTAGGGTGGCTTGGTTGGTGGCCTATTACTAAGTTATGTTTTTTTATCTGTATTTTATACATTTAGGTGTTAATAATGAGTGATATAATCATCTGTCTATCAGGGTAACTTTTGTAAATGCCAATGAAATTTCCAATAATAGTACAAAATTATTTACGAATTACTGAAGTGATATTTAACACGAATGCAGTTGACTACTCGAATAAGTCAATAAACACTTAAGTCGTCACTTAATTGGCCTATTTGAGCAATCTGATGCATTATTGTTAAATATCTGTACAGAATATTGTTAAGGTGGTCCGTTGATAAACACTGAAATCATCAGTTTGACGGTTTATTGACATATTTGCATTAGTGTTAAATATTTCAACATGAAAACGGAAAGAATGATTTAGGGTTGGCGCGAAATACAGTCTCGTTTATATTAGTGACCCGGTGTAGCTCTAAAAACGAAATAAACTGTTTGAAATTTAAATATCCCACCATAACAGAAGCGAACCACCTTAAGAATGATCTACTATTGTCCTAAATTCTATTATTTAAATTAGTTACCCAGCAAACCCCAAAATACTGCTTAAAGTTTGAATTTCCCGCTAAAAGCAAAACAAGGCAGCAGTCGTTATGTGGCGGCTTTTTGAAATAAAAAAGTTATCAAAGATTTTTCCCGGTTTGGATATTTCTCAGCTTATTTCCCTCTGCATTGCGAAAACTTCCTTTTTCCAATCTCACAGTTCATGCCTCGAAGGTGTGAATTGGGCATGTCGAAGAAGTAATCAGACCGTGTAAACGTTATGGGACTAGTGGGAACATTTCCGATGGAAAAAATACTTAGGTGCCCAACGTTATGGCCCAAAATATGAAAGTACTATTATAAAAAGAGAAAGAGAATATTGGAACCGATCGAAAATGGAATGGAAATGTTCACATGAACCGTGTTCAAGGCCTAATGTTGTGAAAAAAGTCAGTCCGAAAAAACAGTATTGGTATACTGTTAATCATTGCAACCTCCGTTCAGATTCCTTGGTAGTAGGGCAATATAACATAGCATAGTAGAAATAGAAAAGTAAGTCATCTTCTTATAGCAGCAGAATAACTATGATAACTTTAGCTATGGACGTCGAGCTATCACACGGCAGAATGCAAAAGGAAGCTGAATATAAAAAATATACGCACAGTTTAGACAAAACATCGAATTCACGTCATCCAACTCTAATTGGTATCATAAAATACGTTATATCCAAACCCGCAGAAATGCAAGAAGTTACAAAATTATTCTCTCCAAATTGCGGGTAGTTAAACATTTTACTGCTCTCATTTTATGTCCTTTTACATACTAATGTTGAATAAAACACGAGAGTCCTACAGGGAGGACTATATGCAAATACGAGAACAAACTAGATTCTGCCGAGTTTGATATTTTCCTTGCGGTGGCGCGTTGTAAGGCGCAGTCTTGGCATAATCTTGTGCAAGTTTGCTTTTATGGAGCCAGCGGGAATACCCCTTAACTATTATGAAGCTTCTAATATTTTGAACTACTACTAAATTAACTAAACTACGTAGTTATAAAATGAGTGGTGGCAAAGAGGAGCGCAACGACTGTGAGGCGGACCACCAGCCCGATGATCGGGCGACATCGCCAAGTACTTCGGGATAGATTGGATGACGAAAATTTAAAAAATGACATTCCCGTAGAGTTTCTTGGTGCTTTTTTCTCTGATGGGTGTATTTCCGAAGCACTGGTAGAGTTTATGGAGTTTCCTTTTCCTGTGCGAGATTCAGTCATGAGTCACCACTTGAAAGGGAAATGTCTTTTTTCGAACTAAAACCATAATTACCTAGATAATCATTACTTTAGTAGGTCAAATTATGTTGACTAAATTTTGTTGTTTTAGTCAATGTATTAATTATTATGTGTAAAAATTTGAAATTTATATTTTTGACGTGTAAAAGTGCAATATTTTTGCCTATTTACAAATAAATGATTTGAATTATTTGAGTTTTTTTTTATGAGACTGGCACTGGACCGGAGCAAATGGCATGAAACAGCAGAGGCCAGCAGTGGGTACCGGCTGAATAGATAGACAGATATAAAATAGCATTTAACATAACACACCTGACAAAAACCACAACAAAGAAAAATTCATTTGAATTCAGCAAAATATTTTATCGTGCATTTATCATAATATCAAATAATCCTATCTTATCCGGATAATAATAATAATAAAGAAACATAGTAGTGGCATGAATTAAAATGATGACAACTCATTTTGACGGCCTCCGTGACGTACTGGGTGATTAACCTAGTGCGAAACGTGAAGTCGCGGCTTCGAGTCCCGTACACGTCAAAGATTGTGTGAGCCATAGATTTGTGTGAGCCATAAGACAGTGTTCGCTCTATGTTCGAGTGTTTGTAGAAACACGGTCCTCGTAGTTTCTGGTTCCGTATATACATAGAATCATAGTTAGGGGTTAGGATCTATATATGTGAATTTATTTTATTATATCAACGGAAAACCACCGTCGAATTTTCAGGTTACTCCTCTCCATGTATATGTGCTGGAAGAGATCGCTCTGAGCGGTAAGACCGGCCATTTTGACACTTATTATTCAGTTTGTTTTGTTATATTTTTAAGTTTTCTTTGCTCTGTGGTCTTCCAAATAAGAGTTTATCTATCTATCTATCAATCTGTCTATGTAATCCGTGACGCGTTATTTATTTATTTTATTTATAACTTAACTAAACTGAAAACAAACACTAAACAGATTAAGTACACCATAAAGTTTAAGCTTGTAAAAAAATACCTACTTCAGGTCAATCATAGTGATGGGGTAGTCCTAGATATTTTTGTCGATTGTTTCTATTGTTCAAGTTTCTCGATGTTCTCGATGATTTTCTCTCGCAATTGAATTAAAAGCGAATCCGAGTGGTTTTTAAACCTCCCAAAAGGAAAAATGCTGTCGGTGCCACTGATAGCGATTCTTTCTTAATTAGACCTCGCGCAATCGAGAGAACGAGTGTAGAACTACTCGAATCAATCCTAACACATATCGATACTTCAGTTGGGGAGATTTTAATAGACTCGATTGTAATTCAATTCTTTCGACCTGTCTAAACATTTTAGACTCGCCCATCGCCACTTTGAAGAATAAAGAAAAAGCCGCCCGCATCCATCCACATACAACCAAACTATCTATATGACGGGACCCTTTTTGTTAACAAACCTTTTAAGAAGGGTTCAACAGCATTCCATCCAACGGAACCGCACATCGAGGCTTACGTAAGGGATAAAGAGGATAACCCTGGCATGCCCGCGACGGCTGAAGCGTTATTTTTAGCAGGTAAACATTTTAATTTTGTTAGTTTGCGCAGGTTTTGAGTTGAGGGTGAAGAATTTAAAATTGATGTTACCTTGATTTAGATAAAGTTTGTAGTGGCAGGCCTCTTCTGCAAGAAAGATCTGCGATTTTTGTAATGTCTCAGGGTGACAAGCGCAGTGCAGTCCGCGCGAGATTATGTAAAACAAAGTTCTGGGTGGCACTGTAACTCTTATAAAGCGGCTGATGATAATCAGGTACCATATTTTTTGTAGTGGTAGGTCTCTTCTGCAAGAGCCTGCCTGGGAAGGTAACTTGTCAGATATTCATTCGCCAGCAGTAGTGTGAAAATAATACCGTGTTCCGGTCAGAAAAAAACTGTTTCCAGTGAAATTACTGGGCGTATGAGACTTTAGAACCGATGTTTTAGGGTCAGCGCAGTGCAGTGCCGCGCAAGATTGTTTTTTATGGAAAGTTCTGGGTGACACTGTAGCTGTTATACCTGGCGTGCACACTGGTAAGCACTTACCATCAGATGAGCGACTTGCTCGTTTTGATACTGAGTAAAATAACAAAAAAAAAGGTTGGTGTTTGATCAGAATTACTTATGCATTCAATATGACAGCCTTTGTGGCGTAAGTGGGTGATGAGCCAACTGCAAATAGCGAGCGCATACGCTCAGTTTCCGCACAGGGCCAAGATAGGGTGAACCACAGGTATTTACTGTGAATCTGGGTTGTATGACCATGGTCCTCATTGTTCCTTATGTCTTAGATACAGGGAATCCTACTCAAGGACCAGGATAATTTATGTGATCGAGACGCGTTGTTTTTTTTATACTTTAATGAATACTGGTTATAATTGTCCAGATTATATGCTGCGAAGACTTTTTATGGAAATTTTTAATTAATGATAAGTAATCATGAGAATTTACTTAGTGGAATTTGTTTTGTTATGGCTTTATATAGGTAAATAAATGTAAGAATTCATGGTATTACAATTTGTGTTTACTTGAACTCGAGATATCGCAAAACCGTCAACATTATCAGTAAGGTAATTTGTGATATGATAATTACTATTTTATTAATTTACAAAAATATTATTTTAATATATATTTTGAAGATTCTTACGAAAAATTGCGACGTGATTATGGTAAGTAAAAGGATGGTTACATCATTTAACTTAAACAGTATGACGGATAAATTAGTTTTTTTTTTGTTGAGTGTTGATACGAGCTTATTATCATTCACCTGATGGTAAGCGCTACGCCTGCCCATAACAGTTACAGTGCCACCCAGAACTTTGCAATGCATAATCCTGCGCGGCACTGCACTGCGCTCGGCACCCTGAGACATCGGCTCTAAAGTCTCATATGCCCAGTAAGTTCGATGGAAACAGTGCCCTTCAAGCTGGAACACAATAATGCTTGCACACTAATGCTTGAAATGTGATTGAAAATTTTAGCAAAAAGCTAAATTTGAACCTCGACTTCAGCTGAGAGTGTCGATTTGCATGAAAATCTGCAATAAAATCTACGCCCAAGTCTAGATCGTCGTTCTGAATAAGACGCCAAACTCAATAACGAACGCTACACTGTCATAGGTATGGACCAGAAAATTAAATGTACTCGTAATATCAAATAATGTCGCACGCTTCCCTACAAAATGGATAAAATATTCTCTCTAGCGGGTATCGAGCAGCACATCTGCATTTACATGAGCTTTGACCTGGATTCCACCCTTACATCATACCTCGGACATTTCATACAAATGCTGATTTGACAACTCACACATATAAATGACGATTGTACACGCGCCGAATGCGTGTGTAAGCACTCAGACATACGCGACCAAAACAAAAGTCAACCCGTTAGTATGAAGGTTCTATTGATATTTGTCATTTGGGCGTATAACATTGACTGACCTTCCAATTTCCCTCCGGATTGCTGTTAGGGGTGAGGTGAAGCGAATTGAGGGGTTAGAGAGTGTCCATTCTGCATGTAGTACTATTATGTATTCTGTGCTTATACGCAAGACGTGCTTTCTAAGTCTTTGTTTAATATTAATAAGGAGATTTGCCTGTTACCACCCATGTTACATCTCATTATTCGTTTTCATTTCCATACTCTATTGCACTTGCTCTGAGTTTGGGTGTTTAGAGTACCATAGACCTCATCATCATCATCATCAGCCTATATTCGGCCACTGCTCGACGTAGGCCTCTCCTAGTGAACGCCAATTGAGCCGGATCTTCGTCTCTCCTCATCCAGTCTTTGACATGGTCCTTGTAGTTCCTAATTCCCTAGATCTAGGGTCTCCTAGATATGGGTCATCTAAATGTTTATGTGATCGTGACAAACGTCATTATCTTAGTTTCCAGAACGAGATGGCTTTGAGCGATAAGATCGACAATTGCGACACTATTTTTAACACCGACGAAAAAAATCGTCAGAAAGAGGGTTATTTTAGTGTATGTATGAATCTATATATTATGTATATTTCTTTGATACGCTTTGTAGCTTTAACGGTTGGACGGTTTTGAGCTTGAAAGGTGTCGTTAGATTCGTCTTAATTGTTAAAGTGACACTGTATATATCAAGATAATTTAGAAAAGGCAAATTTTCGGTGCCAATTGAAATATCTTAATTTTTATGTAATTTGGAATGCAAAATGCTATAAAAAAAATAGAAAAAATCTTAGATGTAACAAAATCCCGACTGCGAAAGAAATTCAATATTTAAATGCTGTCACAGGCATTGCAGTCCAAAGTTGAAATGAAATTTAATGAATGGCTTCTGACTGCATTTCACGATTCAATTTAGTTCGCAGTTCGCAGTCGGGTTTCATGATTGTTTTGTTTAAAGTTAGACAACAAGAAAATCGAAGAAGGCTATATAATAATATACAGCATATCCATCTGTATAAAATTGGCGATATTCACCTTATACGGAAACTTTTTCAAACTTTTTTTTTCCTATTTTATTTTCAATTATTAATTCGACCAGGATTACTTAGGACAGCCCAGGATACAGTTGAGCTGAGTCATTTTCATTATGAATTATAATGACTAACACGTACATACTTGGAAAATTGGAAATAAATATTTTATCTATAAGATGTTGATTATAAGAATTGATTTGGCGTAAAATTAAGATATCACGATTATGTGACTTCTACCTGTCTGGAGATAACAATACTTGTTATCTTTTTTAAATTACTTAAACCAATTATTAAACTTTTTTGTTTTAAACTTAATGAACTTAGTCATTTCAAGTTAGGTCTTTTAAAGCTTTTTTTATAACTAGCTAGCTACGCCCTACGGTTTCACCCGCAATAGCTCTACATTTTCCAAGTAAAAAACCATCATGTTACTTAGGAATAGCCAAAGATTGCATAAATGAAATGTCAAATCGTGAGTTTAAAAAATTTCCCAATTTTCCGTGCAACTTTACCATTTTTTTCTATTCATAGGAAATTTCCTCGAACCACAACGAATATTAAAAAAAAACAGAATTTGTCCAGTCGTTCTCGTTAGTAGAGGGTCTTGTTTTTTTATAACTTTTGACACATTTCATGTTCTCGTCCCTCGATGCCTTTTTCATACATTTTCATCAAAATGTATCAAACTGACAGCGCTTGCATTGATCTTGTTTTTCGCTTTACACAGAAATAACAATTTTAGGTACCTACATAACAACATACATACATAATAATATAAATAATTTAAACTTTATTAAAACTATAAATTACTTAAATCACATTAAAAATATTACATCACTTCTATTAAATATATTTAAATTTAACAGCTGTTTTATTACTTTACTGTTTCGATAACTTAACATTGATGATAATGTACTGTGAGTAAAAAAAAGTGGATTATCTGCATTACGCAGATAAATTGATTAAGCAATGTTTTGTGCACTTATGCACTGATGAATCATGCTTATGACACACCCGGACACTTCAGACAACAGTTCATTTGACAAGTCACACGTAAAAAAATCCGTTATCCATTCGTAGGTCAACCATACTACGCGACCCAAACAAAAGACAGCCTGCTAGTATGAAGATTCACACATACCCGTTTGTCTTTTGTCATTTGGGCGTATAATGTTGAATGACCTCCCGACTGTCCACCGGATTGCGTGGAGAAGCGCGGGGAAGAGGATCGCGGAGGTAGAGAGTCTCCTTTCTGTATTTAGTACAAGTCTTCTGTGTTTGTTATGTCTAAATGAATCTATACTTATGTGCTTATGAGACATGCTTAAAGCGGATGCGACTAATTGATTTTCGTTGTTAAAACAATGACGTAAGAAAATTATTTGGGTATAATAAAGATCGTCATTGATTCAAATATGTTTTACCTTATCACGACATGGTTAAGCTTAGTAACTATCAATATTGCGGCAATAGAAATTTTCATTCGGTTCATTAATTATTTATTTTCATACATTTTTAAGTCGTTAATATCATTTTCATTATCAACCTGTAGAGTCCCACTGCTGAGCACGTGTCTCCACAGGCCGAATTCCAACACGGGGGTCTGGTTCGGATTAGTGGATCACATACATCTGAAAAATAATTCTCGACTAATGTGGGTGTCCTCGCGATGTTTTCCTTCACCAAAAAGTGAGTGATCCTTACTCGTTTTTCGGTCTATCTATCTATAAATTATAAATTTGACACAACTTAAATAACAATAATTAAATAGGAAACTTACTAAAACTAAAATTTAAAAATCTAACAAAAGAGGGTGTCCATGAGGCATGGTGCCAAGAACACTGGCTGCATTTCCACGTTGAATAGCAATAGCTATTCTCTGTGCGAGAATGCGCCTGCCCTCTTGTCACCAGCGGCATCGACTAAACGAGTAAATAATCGGTTATAAAATTTCCTCATACTTGGACCCCATGTACCAAAAATTTTAAAGCCAAGCGGCACAAACACGTAATCACTGGATAGCGTCACGTATTTTCTATATTTCTGTCTATTGTTTACACTTTAATCTTCACGTAAGTACAGACCTCAAACCATTGTTTTAATTAAAAGACAGAAAGGTCACTCGCTGTATCAAATGCCCAGAAAATTATTTTCATCTATAATTTTACTTGAAACCTAAATTAACAGGTTACGTATTTTAAATTGAAATGGTCTAGGGTTGAGGCACATTACTCGGGACTTTTTATAATACCTAACACTAAGCACGGTCTAGACTTTATCAATTAACATTTGCCTTCCACGTGATGGTAATCTCTTATTCAGTTCATATCCGCATAACTAGCTACAAAACTCGATTAAAATTGCAGCTGAGGGATTAAAAAACCCGATTATAGGTACAGTTACAGGCAGTTTTTTTGCTGGAATATATAAAAAAGAAAAATTCCTTTATACGTAAAAAGGTATGTGATATTAAAAAAAAATTACGTCCTACAATATTGTCCTGACAAATACAGTAAAGTTCGACGGTATTTTTATGTATGCCTTTGGTTTTGAAAGGTTTTCCAAATGAGACAAAAAAAAAACAAGAATTGAAAGAATGACATCCACGTAGAGTTTCTTGGTGCTTGGTGCAAACACCATTATTCTACTGTTAGTTACCGAAGAGCTCCGTTGGCTACCTTCTGTGTTGACCATCAAATCAGATCGTTTTTGCTTTATAATTGTATTGCCAATGAAATTTCTCAAACATGCTACTCAATTTAACAACAGAAAGTGGGTCAAAATCGACTTGCAAGATTTGCCCTAAAACAAACACCCTTCCATACTAAAATACTAACAATAACATAAAGGTTCCACTGAAAGAATTTATTCGTAACAGAGCTTGTGTTATTTTGAAAACCACGGACTTTCCCGAAAACAAATGACAATCACGCTAATTTTAATATTACGTTTTTTTAATTAGATAGCAAACCGTGCGACCACAATCTCACCTAATAATGTGACGACATCGAAGAAGATAATAAAGCTGAACCTACAACAAGACCTTAAAGCTCATTTCCGGAACACCCCAAGAGGGGGCTTGGCTGTAGACGACCTTTGAATCTATTAAGATAATAGTATGAATAATACATCTGTTTTTAGCATACTTTGTATCCGCTTCAGGCTATCAGCAGCTCAATATTAATCACTATCAGCGGGTTTCCGATTACAATCATAATTTATAGGCGTCAATCTCAAATTCATTAGTTACTTGAAGTTTTGGTGTGAACAGAGTTAGACGCGATGGCGTTCAGAATATTGGTATTCAGTTTTTTGGTACATTTGGTGTACTGCCAGCAGTTACAAGAGGGTTACACGATTGATGCGAGAAGTGCTTTTGATCAGAATTTATACGAAAGTGTCTTGGATTCGGTACAATGTGAGCTGCAACTGAACTTTTTGAGGAACAACTCTTTGGGAATGCAGTGTAAGATTTGTTTATAAAAACCTTTTTGTTAGGAACTATATTTTTTAAGACCAACTTTTCTTTAAACTTAACTGTATAGCGGTGATAGCCTAGCGGGAGAATGTTCGCCTTTTAAGGAGAGAGTCGTGAGATCATAGCCCAGTGCGGGCATGTTCATAGGTCATTTTTCGGTGAAGGAAAATATTGTGAATAAACTTACATACCTACCCAAGAGTTATCCACCAAACCGGAACGGGGCCTCATTGTTGATTAAGGCCTAATCTCTTCGTCACGAAAGTGAGGGGAGTCCCGTGCTCAGCAGTGGGCCGATATGTGAATTGGTAGTGGAAGCTGGTCTCTATGGTCTCTATTATCAGAACAGCTCCCTGTCACCATAATAGTTCCCTTTTTGTCCCACGGGAACACACTACAGAGATTAAAAGTACTCTATTACTCAATCCTGGTTATAAACTATCTGTGTTCCAAATTTTATTCGGATCCGTTCTGTAGTATTTGCGTGAAAGAGGAACAAACAGCCATCCATTCTCACAAACATTCGCATTTATAATATTAGTGGGATTGATTCCTATGATTCATAGTAAAACTTATTTATAATCATAATCTATTATTTGTAATATCAATATCAGAAGCAGTTTATCTTTAATTATTTACAATAACATTATGACTCATGTAGTTACATGCAAAGTTTAGATTTTAATAATTTCAATACAAGTGGTGTGCAAAATAGATCAGATGCTTGGCGGATAAATATCTGGCAAAGGTGTAGTACTTCCCCAAGCGGTCTCTAACGGAAGAGACTTACCACTACTGTCTTTCTGATATGGAACAATTCTGGGTGGCACTGTAACTGATAGTGGCAGGCGTAGCGCTTACCATCAAGTGAACGACTTGCTCATATCCTTACTCAGTCAAATACAAAAACAACAAAATTAGTTGAAATCCGATCAGCATTTTTGATGTGAAGAGAGAACCAACACACAGGCAGACATTTTCATTTGCATTTCTCACATTAGTGGGATGTGACTTCTAATTTCCAATATTCATTGCAGTTCTGGACGCGAGTGCTAAGATCCCAAGCGGCATCCTAACTGGCAACGTCAACGACCTTGGTGATTATTTCCAATGCCTGGCCATCGACGAGGTCATGGACAACATGGAGTTCCAAGGCAAATACTGTGCCTTAACAGTTCCATTGAACCAGGATCCGATCCAAATTCCTGAGTTTCCTGACATCCCTGATATCACGTGGCCTGAGATCCCGTGGCCTCAGCCTGGTAATGAGACGGTCTTGGTAGCGGAACAATACGCTGCTTTGAGGACCTATGCGCTTGGCATATCAGGATTTGGACATCCCGTCGAATCTAGGTAAGTTCTTATAACAGTCATAAATAAGTTAGTGTATTAAATTAGCTGGTCCCGCCTCTCTTGCTAAGTTAACTTATATACCTGATAATTATTTTGGAGGTATGTGATCCACCAATCCTGCTCAGCAGTGGGTGGATGAGGGTTGTGTTGGTGCTGATGATGAGGGTTCATGATCACAAGTACTCAAGATCACTAACTAAACTGGTGAAGGTACCGTATGGTCTACCGCGCTTTGGAAATTTAATAATTTAGTGGAATATTAATACAAAAAAAAATTGAATTTAAATCTGAATCCTTCACGGTTTTCAATGTATTTAAAATGTTGGTCAAAATTTGAAATTATCATACGTCTCACCTAATTCCTTCGACATTTTGATGTATTAAGCCTAGATAACCTAGTTTTATCGACGTTGTTAGGCATCAGAGTATACATCTACTAAATTATCATTTAAATTACTAATTTGGCACAAGGATTTACAAAAAAAAATGCAATTATAGCTTAATAACCTTTAAACTAAGCCTATTTTGGCATATTATTTATCGTCGGAATTATCAACATAATAAGAATATTAATTATTGATCGTATCACGCCTTGTTAATGCTATCAGACCGATCTATCAAAATATTGATTTGCCTACAGAAATCAGGTAATGCACCATAATCAGTCGAGACTTTCCCAAGATATTCCTTTCTTCTATTCGGTGCAAAATTAAAATCGAGTTTAATAACATCTCGCTACAAGACTGAATCATCAAGATGTCTTTTGATTGTTTTGGAATCGCCGATTGGGTTTTTTTTTATTTGACTGGGAGACGAGACGTCCACGATTTACCTAATGGTAAGCGCTACGCCTGCCCATAACAGTTACAGTGTTACCCAGAACTTTTTATTGCATAATCCTGCGCGGCACTGCGCTGCGCTGGTCACTCTAAGACATTGGTTGTAGAGTTTCATATGCCCAGTAATTTCGCTGTAAACAGCGCCCTTCAAACCGGAACACAGTAATGATTGCACACTACTTAACTGCTTGGCGGATGAATATCTGGCAAAGGTGTGGTACTTCCCCAGGCGGTCTCTTGCAGAAGAGGCCTACCACTAACGTTCTTTGAGAACTAACGAGGCGTTTAAACAATAGAAAGAATCAACTAAAACCTATTGGACTCACCATTCGCCAGTATCTCTTGTTTTACGAGAAGTGTCACTGAAAACCATTTCAAATGATTTTTCCTTCGACTGAAAACTTAAAACTCAACTCATTTATTGCAAGGCAAAAATAATTCACTTTAACAATTCAAACACTTAGGTCTCATAAAAAAATATGATCTATTAAACAAATGATTAACTGAGTATGGTATGAGTTTGAAAAAGGAAATTTCCTTTTCAAGTGGTGTCTCATGCCTGAATCTTGCGCAGGAAAGGAGGTTCCATGAATCACTTCACTGAACAATGTTCGTAATGACTGTCATTTTGTCTTTTAGAATCTTCCCGATGCTAACCACGGCTTTGCAAGGAGCTACACTGGGCGTATGCGTTCCTAAAGTGTGCACTGCTAGGCAAGCCGTCGACTTCTTCCAAGATCAGGTTCCGTTTCTGAACTTCACCTACAACGAGTACTTCTGCCGGCTACCGAATGATAAGCCCTTCTCTGGCGCTGATTACACAGCAATGTAAGTTATTGTGTTGTTGCAACATATTTGGTCGATTCAGCTTCACACGGAGAAGTATTACTAGCTGATCCATCCGTGATTCTTGTCTTATGTGGTAATCCAGGGCTTTATCTATCTGCACACCAAATTTCATCTAAGTCCATTGAGCCGTTACGACCTGAAGTAGAAACAAGCACGAACATACAACGTATCGCATTTGTATTATAAATTATACAAGCTGCGCCCCGCGGTTTCACCCGCGCAGTTCCCGTTTTGTCTCCCGGGAACATACTATCGGAATAAAAAGTACCCTATTACTCAATCCTGGTTATAAGCTGTGTTCCAAATTTCATTTGAATCCGTTCAGTAGTTTTTTTGCGTGAAAGAGGAACAAACATCCATCCACTCTCACAAACTTTCGCATTTATTATTAGTAGTGAAGAAAGATCTAAAATATTTCAAATTTTTGCATTTATTTCAGGGTTATATTTGGACTGCTCGCGTGTATAATCATCCTCAGCACTTCCTACGACTTATACTGCTGTTTTGTGTTAAAAGGTAAGCTTTAAGTTTTATTTGAATACATTTTTAACAAAAAATTATTTTGTTACTTCAGTATTTGCCTATATTTCATGAACGACTTCTGCTTCGTCTTTCATAGCAATTATGTATTCATTGTTGGAGTGAAATTAATTATTTATTAATTAAGATTTTCTTTATTCTGTTTCAGATCCATCCGCAGCCAATGTGCTCTACCGTTCCTTCTCCGCTTACACCAACACTCGTCGTTTCCTGACTTTCAACTCTGTCCCTGGCGCGCTGGAGTGCGTGGACGGCATCAGAGCCATCTCTATGTTGTGGGTCGTCGTTGGACACACCTACTCGTTCACCCTGCTTGGATACATCCACAATCTCTATGAAACTATCAACGTTAGTACAATTTAAAACAACATTTATATTTTTTCTTATGTTACTGAGTAAATCGTTCACTATATGGGTAACACCATCCATAGTAATCACAGTGCTACCAAGAACTTTAGAAGTAATGCCTAGTTTCAGATCAAATAAATGTTTGTCAGTAGGTTTAATTAGCACATCAAAGTAACATTTCTGGAGTATTCTCAATCGTCAACAAAGTTGTCATGTTTATTTATTGCATTTTTTTTTTCAGTGGCTGACCAAATTCTCAAGCACATGGGTTAATTCAGCACCTATCGTAGTGGATACCTTTTTCATGTTAAGTGGAGTCTTAGCCGTTTATACCACCATTGGAAAAATCAGCAGAAGTAAGTTTATTAATAATCTAAACTTTATTTACTTAATTTTTCCACATAACGTTATACTCCTGTAGCTATAATTCATTGAAAATCACCTAACGCAAGATTTAAGTATATTGCCACTTGTCATGTCATAAAATTTGATGACTAATAGTTTAGGGAATCGATGATAATATTTGTATTGTAGATACCTAATTGATAATATTATTAAAAATTCCGCGATTTGACATTTTGTTGCCATACAACATTACATGATTAACATGCGTTGATATTTCAGCATATTTGATTAAATTGGCACGCATTACTATCATGGAATAAAACGTGCTTTTTAATCGCATTCATGATTAATTTACTAATTACGAGACGTTATAATAATGAGTATCTGATATGTTTCCTAGTTAATCACCTAACATAATAGAATCAATACTTGGAATTGCCATCTTTTGTAAATTCAATTCTTGGTAACCATGGCAACATTTAAAAAAAAATGACATTAAAGACTGAACACAAATTTCATTATCAGTTTTTTTAATGTAACTTAATTTTCTATTGCCTTCTTTTCAGATCGATTCATCAGAACTATTCACCTGTTCTACATCAACCGCCTCTTGCGCATGTTCCCACTACTGGCGACCATTGTCCTCCTTCAAGCGTCTCTATTCAACCACATGTCAGATGGGCCTTTCTGGATAAACGTGTCCACACAGGCTGAGAACTGCAGGCAGTGGTGGTGGGCGGCTCTTTTACATGTCCAAAACTATGTAAACACTGTTGAAATTGTAAGTATAGACAGTTTTACATTACTTATCCCACTGTGTTTGGTCAATGCAGCGTCTTATTCTTGTATTCCGTTCCATCGGCCTTAATTTCAACATTCATTATTTTTCTTTTCTTTGATTGCATTGCTCTTACAACTTTTGTTTTACGTAATTGTTTTTTTTTCTCCAGTGCCTCCCTCAGAGCTGGTACCTGTCCGTAGACGTCCAGCTCTACTTCTTCTGCCCTATCATCCTGATCTGGATGTTTGGTAGCGAGCTGTTTGCGTGGATTGCTCTCTGCAGCATCGTCTTAATTTCACTGGTGTCGTCTACAACATACAGTTTCTTATACAACTTCTCAGCTGCTTTAGCTAATCCTTCGTAAGTATTGTCTTTAACTAACTCTTTTTTTCTGTACTTTATCATTTATTTTACTAAACTAAGTACTTATTCCATAATATCAACTGAATTAGTTGGCATTCCATTGTGGATTCTTGCTCTTTCAACGTATTTTTAGTGGCTTAAGATAATATTGTATCAAAATAATCGATGTAATTGTTCGTATGTGTTCTTAAGAGTTTGGGTCTGATAAAATAAGTAATATTAACTTCATTTATATTTACAGTCGCATCGCCCAGTTTAATGATTATGTGACCACGTATTACATGAACACCTTGACGAGAGCGCCTCCGTTCTTTATCGGAATGGTCTACGGGTACCTTCTTCACTTATGCAGAAACAAGCAAATTCGCATTTCCAAGGTATTATTAATTATCATTATTGGTATTTCATCCAGTATTAACAAAACTTTTGATGAAGGATTGAGATAAGATGGCTCGTGTGCTAATTAGAAAGATAAAATCAAATTTTATCAATAACACATTTATATTGAAAAGATTAATGATAAAGACACGGAAATTTTAAAAAACTTAAAGAATCATTCACAATGAATTTTAGAAAACTAAGACAGCTTTTTTTGGAAATTGTTGTGGCGTTTGGTTTTCTAATCGTTTTATCGAATACAAAATGTAAAAACACATTAATTGACATGAATAATATGGCCCACTTTTTGGTTCATATATTATGCAAGAACATGAATTCGTAAAGAATTTATTATGACTTTGAGAAGTCTGAAGGCCTTTATATAAGTAAAAATATAAGAATTCATACGATACATTTGTTTTCTCCATAACAGATCAACGTCGCGATTCTCTGGGGCCTTTCTCTCGCGATGATGGCGTTCTGCATTTTCTCCATCTACCCTGTGATGCAGCTTGAGCATGAGGGTCAGATCTTTGACAACTTCCTCAACGCCTACATGAGGGCAATCTGGGCTTGCGCCTTGGGTTGGCTGATCTTCGCTTGTGTCCATGGCTATGGAGGTTAGTGTATTTAGCGGTTCGATATTTTCAGTTTGATTTTCAGAAAATATTTATACGAGTTTCAAAAGTAGCGACAATAGAGTTTATCAGTCGAAAATATTAAAAAGCACGCGATTTGATCAATGAGTGTGTAATTATTATTTTTTATTACCTGGTTTCGGTTAATTTTGAGTTTTCTCGCAACATTTTATAGAAACCAATTTCGGAATGTTCTCAATTACAAATATAATGTCTTTCCATCCTCAGGTCCCATCAACTGGTTCCTCTCGCTGACTATGTGGAAGCTCCCCGCGAGGCTGTCCTTTGCCATGTACCTGGTGCATGTCTCCATCATTATGATGGCCAACGGCAGCTGGACTAAAACGCACTACTTCACCGAGGGTGATAATGTAAGTTTTGTTTGTCATTATTTCAACATTTCAATTATGCAAAATTTCTCTTCTCATCTGTAACTCCTCACTTACTTGCAAATATGGTATTACAGTTTGGATTGGGTTGTGGTAATCTTTCTAATCCCACTGTTGGGTGTCTCTACTATCTATTCCCACTGATTTATCTCTATGAATATAATGTATGTAGCTAGACACTTAAAAAAACACTAACCTCCTTATTCATAAAGAGTTATGTGACGTTTCATAAAATAGCGCACTACAATTTTGTACTGCGCAGTAGTAAGTGACGTTCGATAACTTTTTATGAATAAGGGGGTAAGTCGTCTAACTAATGCTTTCTGGGCTGTCTTCAGCTGCCAATGTCTTCAAGCATTATATTATTAAAATAGTTTATTTCCTTTTTCACAGATCTACAGGTTTATGAGTGACGTCACTTTAACTTTTATAGCCGCTTTCATTCTCTGCATCGCTATCGACGCACCATTCTCAACTCTTCAGAAACTACTAATGGGTAAGTCTTATGAATATTTTCCCCTACATACTGTTGAGTCTTGTTAATTAGGTTGGTGATCAGAAAGAAAGTGAAAAGGAAAAAAAAAGACGACAGCGAAACTTTAGGGTAGAGTTTGATGGGAAATTGGGTTTGTTTGTTGTTTGGGTTTGAGTGAGGGTGTTTGTAGGACCATGGTTTTCGTAATTCTTGAAAAAAGTCTTCTCAGTATCTAGATTGTTTCAGTTCTAATACCCAAAAATACCACCACTCAAAAAAAAATACAGCGTCATCTTCTCTGACGGGCGTATTTCCAATCCACTGATAGAGTTACTGAAGTTTCCTTTTCCTGTGCGAAATTCAGGCACGAATCACCACTTGGAAGAGAGATTTATTTTTCAAACTCAAACTTTAATCAGTTAATCATTAGTTTAGTAGATCATATTTTTTATTATTCTCAATGTATATGAGACTTAGTGATTGACTTTTAAAAGTGCATTATTTTTGCTTACTTGCAATAAATAATTTCAGTTTTGAGTTTCTCGCAGTACGATCAAAATTTAAACACTACGATATTATTATAAGTATAGTTAAGTTTACTATTTTAAAACAATGCCGCATTAGTCCGCAACTTCCTAGAATTCATTTTTTTATCTGACAGCAATATGAGAGCGGCAGATACCGTATCATTTACACATCTAAAATTAGAACCTAAATTAATATTTAATTATTTTTACTTGTATTAACCTGTCAGTGTTACGTGGTTCTCGTAGTGGAGCAAATATACGACTCGTTGAACCAATATATAGTATATTTGTAGGTAAATGGGAGAAAAGATAGTTTATCTTCATCCTGACATATTTTATCATAGAAGCTTTTGACGGCCTCCGTGGCGCAGTGGGTGATGAGCCGACAGAGAAACATGAGGTTGTAGTTTCAATTCTCGCATAGGGCAACATTTTGTGTGAACCACCGGTATTTGGTCTTTGTCTGGGTATTTGTGGAACTGTGGTTTTTGTGGTTCCAGGTTCCCTAGCTACAGGGAATCCTAGTTAGGGGTCCTATCTATGTATATGATCGTATCGCGCGCCTTATTTATTTATTTATATGGAGAGGAACCTGCACGGGTTGAGATGATTATAATTGAATGTGTTTTATTTTAATTTATTATTAATAAATAGGATCGCGCTTGGCCACTATTTCACTTGTATTTGTTTTATATTTTTAAAGGGATAGCCATACTTATGGAGAACATAAAGAAAAACTAATATTACTTAATACTAAATTATAATTTCTCATTGTTACAGGAAGTGGCAAAAAACCACAGAAACCAAGATCTGAATCTCGGAACAACATCGTGGACGTCGAGCCCCCAGTGTACAAAACAAGCTTATAACTTTAACTAGTTCTGTAAGTTCCATTTTAATTCAAGACTGATTTATTTTGTAAGAAATATAGCTGCACGCCGCGGTTTCACCCGCGATATCTCCGTTTTCGCGTAGAACTGCAATATCCCGGGGTAAAAGAAGACGTCATGATTGCATAAATAGATCCGCCTCCCCCCCACACAACCCTATACCCCATCACCCTTCCCTACCCCCCTAATCAACCCCTAACAAGGGATAATCTTCTTCAAACTCACAAATAAATTGTATCTCTTTATAATATTAGTGTGGAAATGTAGATAATGTACATGGAAATATTTGATTACTATAGTGTAAGTGGTACAAAGAAAAAATTAAGAAAATATCAAAATACTAAAAAAAAAAAAACTGTCTTCGAAGATGGTGTTCAGATTTGTGTGTGCTTAATCTTTTTTAACACTTTCACTACTGACCCGATTTGCTTGTCTAGCCACGGGTGCGGCTCTGCACACTCCATAGTGTTTTCCCATACAACAAACACAACAGTTGTGTTTTCCCGCACTCGCGGCAAGTTATGAAATACAAAACAGTTGTGTTCTCAGCACTGAATGTGTTAAGCCAGGAAGAGTATTAAAAAATGGCCGGTAAAGAGAAAATAAGCAACACATTATGTTGTTGTAACCATAAGAAATAGTAATAATATAAGTATTTAATTAAACGTAGATTTGATAAGATTATGAAAATCCTCATGCCTTAATTATTATTAATTTTAGTTTACGTACAACTGTTTTTTTTAAGAAGGCAGCTAACTAGTATTATTAAATATTGTAAATTTACTGGAAATTAATGATGTCGAAGATAATAATTAAGAAAAATAAATTATTTGGAAGTATACAAGATTTTTATTTCCAAAATTACTTAATAATAAATATAATTATTTGTTGTTAGTTAGTTTTCCTTTTATAAATATTGTTATTTAAGTTTTGTCAATAAATATTCTATGCAAATTAAAAAAAAAATGTGAAAAAATATTAACATGCTCATTTACGAACATGAAATTTGAAAACATACTATTTTTTTTATTAATCGATATTTAATGACGAATAATATGCATTTTTTTTAAAACTGGGAATCTTTTGTTTGAAGCGTCGGAATCAATGAGCAGTTATAGTTGGGATTGCCATCAGGTGAACGAGTTACACTTCTCGTGACACAGTACCATTAAAATATAGGTGTATTCCCGCTGTCCCCGGACTTAGTGTACCCGTCTAACGAGGACAGCGTTACATTAATTAAATTTTTAAAATGACTTCCCGTTGTCTCCGTAACCCAGCCCCTTAAATATAGATGCATTAAATATTATGTAAAAATTATTGCCCGCTGTCCCCGTTTTTTCCTTTTTTCTTTGGCATTATGAGTCGGGATCTAATATATACATATTATGATAATATTATATTATGTCCTCAGCGAGGCCAAAAAGACCACGCCCAACTGATATCAAACTGTCAAAGAAACAAAGGTATTCTCGTAGCTTGATTGTGATACTGGTAATACATCAGCACACATTAACATAACAATTAAAAGATAATGATTTAAATTAACAAAGAAATGTATAAATTATTGTTAAATACGTCTGTATTTTTTTTTAATTGGGGAATATTATATAAAACAGTGGAAAATCAGATTCTAATGTACCAAAAGTAGAAAAACGCATTGAAATCGGTTTAGTTTTTACGTACAGCTAAAACAAACAAACGCAAATTAAAAACATGTTTTATTCTTGTTGCGAGAAGATTATTATAATAATTGAAGTTTCTTAAACTTCATTTTGTTACACTTTGACTGCTGAGCCGATTTTCTTGTCTAGCCACGGCTACGTATATGCACACAACAGTTGTGTTTTCAGCAGTGAACGTTTAAAATTATTATTATTATCCATCTTCAATGTACAGCTTTTTTTCACATATAAAACAGAAGAAGTCAAGTTACCGAAATACTCGTCATCATCATCAACAACCCATAACGTCCCACTGCTGGGCACGGGTCTCCCCTCACTTTCGTGAGGAGGATTATGCCATAATCCACCACGGGGCCAGATCCGGATTGGTGGATCACATACCTACCTCCGAAATAATTCTCGGGTAGGTATGTGGGTTTCCCCACGATGTTTTCCTTCACCGAAAAGCGAGTGATAATTACGTACATATGTATCACAAGAAACATATTGGTACGTGCCTACACTGGGATTTGAACCCACGACCTTCTGCTTGGAAGGCGGACGTTCTCCCACTAGGCTACCACCGCACATACTCGTAGACTCTAAGAATTAGTAAATTGAAGTAGCAATGGTCAAGCTACGTAGCTCGTAGAACCGATACCCGTTGGGGAAGAGTGGTTCTAGAGTGGCGCTGGAAGACAGCGTAGGATGCTCCCCACGAGGTGGACCGACAACCTGGCGTGAGTCGCGGGGAGCCGCCCTTGGCACCATGCCTCAAGGTCACCCTCTTTTGTTAGATTTTCAAGTTTTAGTTTTAGTTAGCTTTCTTTTCAATTTTATTTAATTATTGTTATTTGAATTGGTTTGGATGTTATCCACCAATCCGGATTTGGCCCCCGTGGTGGAATATGGCCTAACCCACCTCACGAAAGTGAGGAGAGACCCGTGCCCAGCAGTGGGACGTTATGGGTTGATGATGATGATGATGATTGTTATTTAAGTTACGTCAATTAAAAAAAAGCAGTAAAGATTCTCTAAATAAAAGTAAAGACTGGTGTGTTTGGTTTGTATCGTTAAGAAACGAGAAATAACATTATTGACTGTTCTTTTTAAAAGCGCCTTGTTAGTTTTATGTGTCCTAATATTGTACAAGTACACAAATTTATCACGGACAGTAAATTAGTTTATTCTTGTATATTTACTTGCAGATAGAATATATCAGTTGGTCCCGTCACAAGAAGTTAATACGTCTAAAATAGAAACAAAATCAACTGATTTTGAAGCTTACTTATTTGGAAATAGAGTTAATTTCGTTTTGTTTGATCTAATGTGCACAGTTGAGGCAATATATATTGTATTCCATCTAAACCCGACTCATTTATGTCCTAACAAGGAATGGAGACAAGTGTTTCAAAATGGTTGACGACAAGAAAATTGATGGGTTCCCTATTAAGTACCTCGGAGAGGTGAAATCTTCCAAGAGTGAGTAGAGTTGTATTTAACGTTTAAGTAATTAAGATAATTACATTGTAGTGGTATGGATCTTCTGCAAGAGACCACCTGGGGAAGTACCACACTTCTGCCAGATATTCAGCCGCCAAGCAGTAGTGTGCAAGCAACTGTGTTCCGGTTTGAAGGGCATCGTTTCCAGCGAAATTACTGGGCTTATGAGACTTTAGAGCCGATGTATCAGGGTGACGAGCGCAGTGCAGTGACCGTTATGGGCAGGCGTAGCGCTTCCAATCAGATGAACGATTTGCTCGTATCGTCATGCAGTCAAATAAAAAATAAGAGTGGGATTGGAGTAACGCGGGCAAAACCGCGAGGTCCAGCTAGCCTTAAAATAATCATCTTGCAAACTGTGAAAACATAATATCGTTCAAGATAAATGCAAACATTCAGAGGGAAATCGATCTAAACGTTTATCCCAAACAAACACGAGGGACCAGTTTAGGCCGGTTTTAGTGCTCGACCGACCGTCGGTGCGTACATCGGTCGCGCTTGTCATTTATATGAAAATTAAGCAATATACGCGTGCGTACGGTCGGTCGAGCACTGTCACGACTTGTCAATCTTCATACAAAAGGCAAACGCGACCGACGTACGCCCCGACGGTCGGTCGAGCACTAAAACCGGCCTTAATCAGGTCTCAACCAAATACAAGACAGTGGAAACTTAACTTAGAATATCTGGAAAACCACGTTGTAAGTACACTGCGTTACAATCTTGATTTATTGTGGTAAATAAAGCCTAATTTAAGTAGTAAGTTAAACAGTTCTTTGTTGATTATAAAACTAAACACTATTAGTAATTATTACTAGTTTATTTATTTATTTGACGGCCTCCGTGGCGCATTTAGGTGATAATCCGACTGAGCAGCGTAAGGTAGCGTGTTTAATTCCCGCACGGGGCAAAGATATATGTGACACACAAATATTTGATCAGAGTCTGTGTGTTTGTTGGACCATGGTCGTCGTAGTTCCAGATTCCCTAGATAAAGGGAATCTTAGTTAGGTGTCAGTATATATGCATGTGATCGTGATGCGTTATTATTATTATATTATACCGTTGTAATCATACTATCCTAACTTCCTACCTCTAGTAATTATAAGAAAAAATCAGTTTCTTTGTTTGTTATCAAATCATTCATTCATAAAATACATTTTCATTCATATCTTCTGAATCCTTGAAGATATCGAAATTAAGCATCCATTTATGGTGGAGATACCACCTTTAAGAACGAAGCGTCATGCTTCTTCATCCCCAATAAGAACAGCAGAGGAATGGAATGCTTTGCCTTCGTCTGTGTTTCCGTCTAAATTTAACCCTGGGTTGTTCAAGTCGAGAGTGTTTAGGTACCTCCTAGGCAGGCGTGCTTCACCTTCGGCCACATTGTCACTTTCCATCAGGTGAGATTGTGGTAAAACAATCGCCTAGCACGTAATAAAAAAAATGGAAAATTTATGTTGAAATTCCTCTTTAATTTTTAAAATGGATTTTGAAATCCGTTAAGTGATTTCGGAGCCTCTTCGATACAAACTTTCAGATGGACGAAAATTTTAAAACGCAGTTATAACATGTTTTACTTCAATCGCGGCATTTATTTTGAAATCTTTCTATGTTATTATTGGTACATACATATACTTTATTTTTTGTTATGTTCCTTTAAATTCTACTCGATAAAAGATGACCACGTAAAATATTATCTTTCTCTTCCCATAGCTGGATAATTTTATTATGTCCTCTTTTCATAGTGTTCGTTTGCATGATTTTCCATAATCTTTTTCATTCTCTTAACAGTGGTGAAGAGACTGCTGGTGACTTCTCTTTGTCACATCATTTTTGATTCCCTAACCAGCTACATTTTTCAGGGTTTGGCTTCGGCATCAGGCACGTGCAAATGATATGCATGTGCAAATGTATGATCGCACTATTCATAGCTCGGAGCAGCTTAGGCGTGGCCATCCTGGCTATGACGGACGTGACCAGACGTAACGACACCAATGTAGAGGTAAGCGAAGGCTTCGTTGAAGAGAAACATGCGTAAAGCCGTTGTTATAGGGTTTATCACAACGGGTATGTTCTCTCCTGGCCATCACCAAAAACCTTCTCATGGTAAGGAGCCGTTCGGGAGATCGAAGACAGTTCTGACTTCATTTCATGATTCAATTTTGTTCGCAGTTAGGTTTTTTATTAATAAGCGATTGTACATATCGATTGTTTCCGATAAATTACAAATACCATTTTCTTTCTAGTCAACCCTAGTTGAACCAGCTTGTGATGCTGTGTTTGAGAGATCAGAAACTATTAACTTCCTATAATGTGACGAAGATCGCTCTAAAATTTCCTCTCGTCATTTTTTATTTATTTTGATTCGTATCAATTCTACTGTTTCACATGCAAATAATTATCATGCGAAAGAGATATTTTGTTTTTATCTTATTTGTGATTTGACAAAGAAATCTATCGGTCTATTGTTTTAGGATCTGTTAGGTAAACCCGAACCCGTTTCTCAAGATAAAGCGACTGGTGTTTATTTTAGTTTTGTTCTCTAGAAACGGAACTGAATAATTATTATTTTCAGTGGAATTGCCATTACATTAGGTATTGTAACTTTCTTCCGTAACACAGTTTTTGTGCTGGAAAGCTGTAAAAATCTGTGACTTTGATAGCGGATTTCAGCAATTACATGACAATGATAATCACTTCGAATCACGAATCATCGATGATTTGAATCACTTTTTGTTCGACACACACGAAAAGAGCGGTCCTCTGGGAAACGTCACCCAGACTGATCCGCGAGGTAATGTCAAGCTAAATCATTCTCGGTGCGCCCTGGTGGATACAAAAATATTTTGCACTGATTGGTTTAATTTAGTAAGCCGCGGATTTAAAATATCCGATACACAGCCTGATTCGAGTCGTCTCGTCTACTATACTTGAAGCCCAGCGGGGCGATCGACTAACCGACATTAATAATTAATTACTGGGTTTTTACCACCGGAAACGTCAGGTATAATAAACCACCTTAAATAACATCTAATGGCCGATCGCCTTATACTCGTAGCTATAAAAAAAAAACACTTTTAATGTTTTTTTTTCCAATACCACACTACTGAGGTAAAACTTCGCTTTGAGAGAAAGAGAGAAAGAAAATGTGTGCTCGTACCTTGCTCTCTCTCTCTCTTGCCCGTACAGTAATATACTGAACGAAACTCGCTCTTTCTTTTTTTCTATCTTCATAGTTGAGAGGGAGATATAAGTTAGTCACACTTTTCGTAACGCTTGCGTCACGCATTCACCAGCTTACTTTCCAAGTCAAGCGTGCGTAAAGAAGTTTTATTTCAAAAACCCTTTTTTCAGATTTACGATTGGGACAAAAAGACCCAAGGTATCGTACTGTCCTCGTTCTTCTGGGGCTACATGACGATGCAGATCCCGGCCGGTCTGCTGGCGAAGAAGTATGGGGGGAAGCTCATCCTTCTGGTAGCTTTATTGGCGAACGGAGTGCTATGTCTCGCCGTGCCGACAGTTGCCCACTACGTGAGTTTATTTAAGAAACATAAAAAAAAACTATCTTTAAATAAAAAAAGAACAATAAAAAAGCTACTTTTTGCTACACAGACCCAAGTGGCAGCTCTTATTGCCGAAGGTCAAGACTTATCTTGAATCGTTGAGCTATCCTAATTAGTTTTTTCTTAAGTTTAATTAGCTTTTGATATTACTTTCCCTATTTCGCTGAAATTCAATAGATGTGACTAATTAGTAACCCAGGCTTCTTTAAAATAACTTTCATGATTTTTGTTCTGTATCACTATTTTAAAAGGATATTAAGTCTTAGGTTTTCTTGTTTCAAGTTTATTTTTTTATGATTAACACAGATATGTATGATTATCTATCTACCTTGTCTGTTGGAACACCTGCAATGTCCTCCAAATTATTAAAGAAGTTACTCCTTTGTATGCAGGGTGGATGGATTAGTGTATGCGTATGCCGAGTATGCATGGGCCTGACTCAGGCGTGCTTGTTTCCTGCCAGCCACACCCTCTTGGGCAGGTGGCTCCCATCCAGCGAACGGACGGCTTTGACAGGCCTCGTTTATGGAGGTACGACCCTGTTTCAATTGTGAATAGTTACAAACATTAACATACAAACTTACGTAGTTCTGTCTAGTTACGCAGTTTTAGGTGGTGCTGTAATGCTTTCCGCTGGGATCGTAGCATGTGCAAAGATGTATAACAATTTCTGCCTATCCCAACGGGAGAAAAGCGTGACTATATGTGATTACGTATGCATGTAAGGATAAGTATTTAGTTTTAGTTTTTGGCTCGCACCATTTGTGCATTGCCTGTTTTCAATTCTTTTGTTAAAATAGTCAAATTGTTGAGTCCCAGCCTGTTAGGTTATCAGTAGTCTAGTCAGCTTGCTAAACACGTCGTAATTCAGTAATGTCGTGGATGTTTTGAAAAGAATAAGACACGTGAGACACTGAAATTTCCTATTTCTAAGGTGTGATTTTACAACATTCTTTTATTTCCAGGATCACAAATAGGGACTATCATAGCTATGCCTGTATCGGGACTTCTGGCTGAAACTGACATGGGCTGGAAGACGATCTTCTACTCCATCTCGGGGCTCATGTTCGCTACAGCTTTCATCTGGTTCTGGTTCGCAGCCAGCACTCCGGCGGAGCATCGGATGATCAGCGCCGAAGAAAAGGATTATATTGAAATGGAACTGAACACTGGACATCAAGCTAAAGTAAGGAAGGAGAAAAGAATCTTTTTCTTTTTAGTAATTCAACAGTGCAACTAACATTTTAAAATAGGCTTCTATTAAGTTAACATAAGGCCATATATAAAAATATAAAAATACAGATCCAAAATTTTGAATTTGACGACTAGTGTGTAACTTTCATTAGCGCTATCTTGGACCCCTTTTGAATAAATATGTTTGAGTTAAAAGTCTAACTATTTCCTATAAATTTGCAGCAAAACCGTGATACACCATGGGGTGACTTATTCCGCACCATCCCAATGTGGGCCATCCTGGTGACCCACGTCGGCAGCACCATTGCATTTACTCTGTTCTTTGTGGACCTGCCGACGTACTTGGAAATGGCGATGCAGATTTCTTTGAAGAATGTAAGTGGTTTTTTTTTTCATGAACTTTTTTTATGTTACTAAGAACCGAGATGAGCAAGTCGTTTGCCTAATGGTAAGCGCAATGCCTGTTCATAACAGCTAACAGTGCCACATAGAATCTATTGCGGCACTGCACTGCGCTCGTCACCCTGACACATGGTTCTAAAGTCTCATATGCCCAGTAATTTCGCTGGAAATAGTTCCTTCAAACCGGAACACAGTAATGTTTGCACATATTGCTTGGCCTCCCACTAAGAAAGACAAAAAACATAGAAAATGCACGTGCTCAGCAGGGGGCCGATATGGGTCGATGAATTAGATCTGCTATGTAAGAGACATACTTATCCTACAACATATTAAGCCGAAATTACGTAACACTAAGATACTGCGCAGTCGGAGTATAGTTTATAAACGAATTGTTTGTCTCAATTCCTCAGAGCGCAATCCTCTCTGCTCTACCTTACTTCGGCATGTGGGTCGGCAGCGTTGTCTCCTCCAACATCTGTGAGAGGATCTACAACCGAGGACTGCTTTCCGTCGTTACCTGCAGGAAGATGTTTAATTCTATCGGTAAGTCTTTTAACAACAAATTTACTATTGGCATTTTGCTTGTGAACATAAGAAGCAACGTCTTTCTCTAAAATAAATTGGTTCGAAATAAAATTACCAAAAAAACAACCACTCTATAAGTCAGACAATTTAACAAATTGATAGAACTGTACAATATAATTCTGTTGATGGTTGGTTTTGATGTTGTTGATCTTGTTTTTTGGCAAATGTATATATTTGGGTTTCTTTGTTAATTCTTTGTATTGATAAAAATAAAGAAACCAGAACCAGAACAATTTAGTGATGGTGAAGATTGTAGAATGAAATTAGAAAGCACAGGAGTATAAAAAAATATATTATAGTATCCCTATCTTTACATTTCCATTTTGAACATTGTTTTACGGTTTTCGATGATGATAAGCGATAAGACCACACTTGTACTACACTTGTTTACCTATTGTAATTCTTCTGTACTGTGTTTATTTTTGTTTCTGGTGTACAGTAAAGAGTTTTCTATTCTATTCTATTTTATAAGCCTTATTGTCTTTTCCCATTCTTTACATTTGTTCCTTTCTTTCATTTCCAGCACTATTTGGCACAGCTATCGGCTGCATTGTATTGGCCTTCCTCCACCCAGAACAGAAGCAGTATGCGGTCGCCACATTGGTGGCAACTCTTACAATGTATGGGTTCATATCAGCTGGTTTTATGGTATGTTATCTTTTCTTTTGGCGTCCATAGGCTTGATCTCATCTGATGCTTTGATGGCCTATTGACTGCGATGCGTGGGACTGCAGAATCTATCCCGTGCAAGGGAAATATTTGTGTAAGCCATGGGTATCAGCTCTAAGTCTGGGTGTTTGTGGAACTATGTTTCTCGTAGTTTCTGATTCCTTATTTACAGTGAATCCTAATTAGGGATCCAGGCTAATGTTTGTGATTGTAACGCGTTATTGTCAATTATTCGTTTGTCATGGTCACCAGCTCAAAGTTCTGCCAGGCAAGATTTTGTGATTATCAGTTCTCTACAACTTTTATGTACAGATGTGGAGTTTATCTTTAGGACAACAACTTATTCGTCTTGTTTCCCTACAGTGTAAGAAAAATAAACAACAATAATATATTACGATAAAATAATGCCTAGAAATAGTTACAAACGCTCGTTCCACGTGCTGTGGGCGACGCTTATGATCAGCAGCAGACGTCTTCTAGCTGATAATTATGATGGATATTACCTACAATATAAGAAACACCGTTTTGCAGGTCAACCACTTGGATTTGTCTCCCCACTTCGCCGGCGTGATGCTCTCTATCACAAACTTCGCCGGTAGCGTGGGCAGCGTCCTGACTCCTGTGGCCACCAGTCTCATACTGCGAAAAGATCCTGTAAGCAGTTTAATCATTGTTGCCAGCTTATTATGTAACCACCTACCTTTAGTTACCCAATTATTGTTACCTTTTGGGTTAGAATTTATATGTGTATTTGTGAATTTACCCACAGCTTCACCCGCAGATATAAAAATAGTATTTCCAAGACATAAAAGTGTCTTTATGCCAATTAATCTGTTCAGTTTTTACAGAGGTGACAAGCAGACATAACTTACATACAATTCGCATTTATAGTTTAAGAGGTACCTTATTATTCAGGCAAAATAATCTGTACTAATTCTAATTACTAATTAATTGTATCCCGTATAAAAACAACCTAATCAGCAATACTTTTACCTCGCGTCCGTGTGCGTGATGAGCTAACTGGGAAACGTGTGGTTGCGATGTGGAAGGCAAATATTTATGTTAGCCAGTATTCGATAAGATTCTGGGTGTTTCTGCAACCCTGGTGTTGTAGTTACTGATTTTCTAGATGCAAGGAATTTTATAAGTAATCATCCTAAATGATTTGATTTAATTTGAAACATGATCTACTTTCAGAGCGACATCAGCAGCTGGCGAATCGTCTTCCTCATGGTGGCTGGTATCATCGTCGCAACTAACATCTTCTACGTCGTCTTCGGCAGCGCAGACCGGCAGGGGTGGGACAGCCAGGAGTACTGTGAAAGAAGGAGGGCGACTATCGGTACTATTATTATTTTCATCTATAGTGTGTAATCTAGTTTACTTTTTTTTACTTGCATTGTCCTACTTCTGGAGAAAGGTTTCCACCTTTTTCTATCGTAGGATAGTTCCTTTCAAGTGTTATGTAGAGAGTCAAGGTTTTGTGTTTTCGATGACGGACAGTACGATTACTGTCAATTTTGTATTGTTGTTTACCAAATGCGGTAGTGTGAGCTTCTAGTGTCACGGTTTGACAGGCCGCCTAAAGGCTTCTAATTCAGTATGACTTTGTATTATTCATAACTTAGAAGGCGTAATTATTTTACTTACTGTGTCTTTTTGTCTTTATCTTTGGAAAACATATTTTTATTATGATTTTAAATGAGGCTGAGCAAATTTCTAAACATGGAAATGTTTTCTTAATTTTTTTTGCAGAGGAAATGAAACCATTGAAGAATTTGAAGAAATTACAAGAAAAGAACGCGAAAGCAATGAAGAAGTCGTTGAAACACTGAATGATATTAGTATTAGTTCCTATTAAAATAAAACTTGTCATATAAAAGCAAAATTGTTATTTTTTTTCACTGAATAGTTGAATTTTTCATACACACCTACATAGCTTATAAACAGTTACGCCTTTTTCTCGTTGAATAGGTAGATGCTACATCTTTCTACAATTCTAGCATGCCTTCAGCGCTGAAGCGCGTTTTCCACTTATTTTCTGTGTTCGTTTCCTAAAGCTGAGTTTTGGGAAGCGTTGATTAATTATACCTCACACTCTAGTCTAGCATAGCGCTAAGTAACTTAGTAACGGTGAGGTAGAAAGTGGCAAACATACCAATTTGAAAATGGGACAGGCTCTTAAGGTCACTGGCTGGAACACCTCTATACGTCTCGGAGTTTGTTGACACATTCTTTGCTTTGACAGCTTTAACTTTAACTTCGTCAGTTTTAACATTTTCTTCTTCTATAGGAAGCTAATGCTTATTTTTAAGGTACCGTACCTCATAGGAAAAAGGAACCCATATAGGATCACTTTGTTGTCCGTCTGTCTGTCTGTCAAAATCTATTTTAACAGGAACGCGTAGAGGTATCATGTTGAAATGTATATCAAGTCAATGTTTACGGTCCCTTTTACCTGTTTTTAAGTCAGCTGGCTTAAAACCTGTGCCCTGCGGAATGCAATCTAAAGAAGAAAACGACGGAGGACTCATCAACACAAAACCGAATAGTATTGGATACTGATAGGAACGCTTTCAGCAAAAAGACATTCACATACCCTTCAACTGGACGGAGAGATAGGAATAGTCAAGGAACGGTTTATAGGCAGGAGACGCAGTCTAGCAGTGGACCAATGCTGGCTGATGATGAGCATGACTCAAAACCTAAGCTGCACGACATCACACTGCATTTCACCAACCTGTAATTTTTGAAACTGTGTTTTTCTTCTGATATAACAGTACAAGTACTCATATCGACGCTAGAAAGCGTAAACGCTGTAACCCTTTGACCGACCCGAAAATACTTTTTTACATATTTGGAAACAAACGCTGTAACCCACATTTCAACGTCCCCTAGGAAGTTTAGGATATAACCAAGGTAGCAGTATTGTAGCTTTATATGAAACACACCAAATATCCAAAATTTACGTTTTTAGATCGAGTTATGATTTTTGTTCATAAAAAAAAAAGCTTTTTGGCTCTGGTGAACAATTTTGCCTTTCAAGGTTACAGCGTTTACGCTTTATAGCGTCGATATATATAAGACAAAACCAAAATGCAAAAACCACAATAATTTGTAATCATAGGGGTTCATAAACCACAATGAAATAAAGTTAGAACAAACCAACCATCACTATGGAAGAGTTTCCTCGTAATCTTTGAACAAAAAATTGGTAAGCGTAAAATATAAGAAGGCAGTTCATACATAAGTCAATAGATGGCGTTACTGTTCTCCGTAAAGTGGTATTAAGAGTTAGAAGAAGAATTTCAGATGTGTTGGTATTAGATAGCTCAAATAGACAGCATTTTCACAAATCCGAGAAGGCTTGTAAAGTTTTGGACTGGTAATTCTACTAGTTTTAATTCTTAATATTCATAAACGGAAAGATGGATATTAATGAAAGATGGTGGAATTCCTGTATTTGTAATAGCAGATAAGATAGAACCGAGTAGGAGGAAAAAAACAGGCTATCTCCAGCACTACCTGATATAATTAGATCGGGAGTAACTAGACTCCCTCTCTTTCTCTCTATTCCAGCAGGCAAAAGAGAGATTGTGAAGTAGTCTATACTCGTGATTCAGCGTTGTTGCTCTTGTTGTAGTTGCCTATGCAGTTGCAGTTGCGCAGTTACTGCTTTAAGCACGTTCACAAGTTATTGTGCTTTATGTTGTTTTTTCCTTTCTCTTTTTTTTTGTTATGTATTTTTGCTTAAAGTTTTTTCTATCTTCCAAACTATATATAGCATATAGCTGTACAAATAAAAACTACACTATCAGACACTAACCCCGACGGTGAGGTTAAAGAATCAACGCACTTAAATTCTTTCCAAATAGTCAGTATCTCCGGTGTCCTAATTTTACATACTTTACTGATAATTAAGAAATATATAGTTTACATCGTCAAAACTAGCCTACGTTATTATCAGCACGTATAAAATTAGTAATTAGATCTGACATTGCTAATAAACAATTCCTAGTTAATGTGCATCCATACTATATTATAAAACAAGAATTTATTAATTTATGCCTTATAATGGAAACAATAAGCTTTCTATTTGCCAAGCAAAGGGAAATCTCTTTAGTTACAATCAGCAGCCAGTATTTGCCTCATGTAAGGTAAATATGCAAAGGGATTAAAGTCTGACAATTATAAAACCTTTTGATAAAGAAACGTCTCGAGATGATACGAAAGGCATTTTTGTTATTCACGAGTATAATAAAGACGCAAATTATAATATATCAGGAGAAGAGGTAATTAATGATTTTAAAGAAGAATATGAATCAGTCTTTGAAATGGACGTGGAATTTTTGAGGTATCAGTTTCAAGATGGATTTTCTGGAGTTATCACGAGCAATGGTGAGTTTGTAAAATCATGTTCAGGCCAAGGGCTTTATTATAATAATCAATGCCATCAACATTGTATTTCTACAATTAAACTTAAGACCTTCTCTTCGTTAAGCTTTTTATCTTCTACTTTGTATGTAAAGTCACCAGAATTTTATGTCCAACTGTTCATTATCATCAGCTTACTCACTGCTTCATGTCACCCTCCCCTTGAAAATTCCTTTGAGCCGGATTCTTGGTTCTCCTCATCCAGTCTTTGCCAGCCGTTTTTTTACACTCCATCTTGCTGCGCATCATGCATATTAACTCTGGCTATTGTATTAACCAAGTCAAATTTAATTTATCTATTGACAATGACATTTCAGGATTCACTATTGGCGTTCGTCATTTACAAATGACTTACATGTTCGTGAGTGCTATCGTCATGGGAGCTGTTAGGGGAAGTCTTGGCGTAGCAGTTCTGGCAATGTCAGACGAGACTCGACGGGGGGACAACTATATACAGGTAACAACCACAATAACCAAATAAGACATTTATAAGTACAAATACATTACGAAGACACGATATTGAAAATGGAAATAAAGACGCTAAGCACAGTATAGCCTTTACTAATGGCGTTAGAGGACGATTTGTCTTTATAAAGTTAAGCATTTCATAATCAATAGTATCAAATTCAAACTTAATATTGGCTGTGATATAGATGATGTGTGATGTGATCAGATGGGTGAAACTTATACAAAGCTTTACTAAATACAGCAGAACACAAAAGAGAATCAAAGATTACAATGATCAATTTCAGATTCACAATTGGGACAGACGCATCCAAGGTGCGATTCTCTCATCATTCTTCTTCGGATATGCAATGCTGACACTGCCAGCTGAGCTGTATCTCAAGAAGCTCAATGGGAAACTGGTAGTGACGGCCATGCTAGTTGTGAACGGAGCGCTCTGTGTGGCAATGCCGACTATAGCTAATAGGGTAATTACATTATACGAGTAGGTATTACGTTTGTTGGGGAAATAACTGTTATACAAAGACGTTATCGTTATCTGTTGCGGTACTAATGCTATGATTCACGTTGCTTCTGAAAAAGAAACTATGGATAAAAATCCATCACAGGCAGCTGAAAATGTATATAAAATCCTTACTTATATTATAAATGCGAAAGTAACTCTGTCTGTCTGTTGCTCTTTCACGCCTCAACTACTGAACCGATTGAAATGAAATTTGGTACAGAGATAGTCTAGAGCCTGAGAAAGGACATAGAGTACTTTTCAATGCGATAAAAGTATTGTAAGGGTTTGAAATAGGGGATGAAAGTTTGTATGAAAGCTACATTGACAGCGAGTAACATAGGCTATTTTTATTCCCATATTCACGCGGGAACAGGAACTACGCGGGTGAAACCGCGGGGCACAGCTAGTACAAGATAAATTAGAAACAAGTGTAAAAAAGGAAACGAAAAGAAAAAGTAAAAAAGAATGGCGTTTAAAAGATTACCTTTTAAAAAAATATGTTTAAAAAAAAACTAAACATATATGGTTAAAAAACCTTTCCTTCTATTTTCAGGGTGGCTGGGTAGCCGTGTGTAATGCAATGCTGTTCATGGGAATGGCCCACGCTGGATATTCTTCTGTGAACCAGACACTTTTAGAAAAATGGCTGCCCCCTAATGAGAGGAAAACGTTCAGTTTTCTAATATACGGAGGTAAGTCTTTGGGTAAAATTTTGCTAGCTCCCCTCATGACGACTTTTGGCCAATGTTTAAGAAGTGGGAAAATGATGCAACGGCCAGTTCTCAATAAAACTTCCCTTTCTATAGTTGAAAAAGTCAACATCTGACATCATAAACCATCATTCCAGGTGTCTACCTCGGCATCATCATAGCTCTGCCAGTATCCGGTATCCTCTCCCAGATGCCCCTGGGCTGGGAGCTGATCTACTACTCCCTGGCCATGATGACTCTCTCCATGGCAGTTGTGTATGGAATCCTTACAGCGACTACTCCTGAGGAGCATCAAGCTATCGGAGACAAGGAGAAGGAGTTAATCAGAGAAGCATTGATGTGCTATGTTAAGGTGCATTGTCCTTAATTTCTAAAAGAAGCGGGATCTCAATTTTACTGTAATTTTTAACCATCCATTACCTCCAGGATTTCTAAATATTTTTTTTCTGATAATCGTCACTTTATGTGGTGTTAATTATGGCCCATAGTTAAGAATTGTAAAAGGGACGCAATTACTATCCTGCATAGCATCATCCTTTTCTATTTGCCAAATATGAACATACGTTTCACAATTTATCGTGTTTTGGAAAGTTATTTAATATTTTTTTTTATTTTTCTGAACCTTAATTAAATATACTATAAACTGTTTCATATTCTTACAGAAATCATTATCAAAGCCTTGGAAAAGGATTCTGACATCTCCTCAGTTTTGGGCAGTGACGAGCGCCCATGTAGCTAGCAATGCTGTATTTATCTTCTACTTGATCGATGTTCCAGCTTATTTCAAAGTCTTTCACATGTCCTTGAAGGATGTGAGTATGCTTTCTTACTTTAGCTGTCAAAGCGACCTAGAGCCGCTACCTTGGCGTTATCTTTATCGATAGAAGATGTCAATGTCTCGTATCTAGAATTATCTACGAGTACATTAGTATCTTTAGCACTGAAAGGTCTTCTTATATTCATTATAGCCAAAAGTGCATCAGATTCTGATGAACACACAGCTTCTAAATCAGAGCCTGAATAAAACTTTTCTTAAGATCACCATGTTCATAATTATCTTTACATTTTATTCTGTTATGATTTCAGAGCGCCTGGTACTCGATGCTGCCTTTCATAGCCATGTGGATCATAAATGTGACCACAGCGCCTACTTTAGGATGGATCTCTAATCTTAGACTAGTGAGCTACATGATAGACGTCACTAATTTTAGGAAACTCATTAATTTTTTGGGTAAGTTTGATTGTCAACAGTCGAGCCCATCTATCCTCTCTCCTTCCCTCTATTTAGTTGCTTGAATCCACACTTCATAGGATTTATTCTATTTAACTTACTGCATTAGTAGGAGTGTTTGTTTAGATGTTCTTTTTGTTAAGTTTGACTCAGTTTCAATTGAGTTGAAATTTTGCATGCATGCCAAGCTCTGTTGATAAAATAATGTTATGGGTGACAGTGAGCTGTTTTGTTAAAAAAAATCGGATGGCAGACATTAAATAGCAGAAGTCATCAATGTCTTTCAGTAGATTCAAAATGCTTAAACAGATTTTGATTAGCTTGCTGTACCGATTAGGTAATTTATTAAAGCATTCCTGGAAAAAAGTGGAAAAGACAAGCTTTGTGAATGCTGTTTGGATACCTATGGTACAATAAGCGCCGAGGCAGCTGAATTTAAACCACTTTCTCGGGGTTATTATAATATTATGGTTTTCAAAATCAAATTTATCTATCATTATTTATGTTTTTCGTTTCAGGAGCTATCGGTGTTGTTATTGGATTGACTATTTCTTCAAACCTGTCTCCGGAGTGGGCGAGCTCAGCTGTTATTTTGTTATCAGTAACTCTTAGCTTACTGGGATTCCAGTTTTCAGGATTTCTGGTAAGTGGTACCCATAAACATAATAAACAAGAAGACGCCACGATGCAGCATTACAAAATGTTGCTCCCAAGATGTAAAAGTATGAATGCACCTAATAAGCATGAAAAACAAAGTTAGACTTTAAGTCTTCCATGGTAATACTTACATAGTCCTTGTTCTTACGTAAATTTGCGAAAGTAAGGTACAATCATTTAACTTCAATATTTTGAATACGAATTTCCGCAAAGAATTACCTATTTCTATCAATTATCTCATGCGCACATTATGTTATGCCGTTTGATATTTCCATTATATCTGGTATCGCTTTCAGCGAAAAGACCGCCCATCGTACTACCCTTGTTTAACTATTGTAATTTTTCTGTACATTGTTTATTTTTTTGGTGTACAATAAAGAGTTTTCTATTCTATTCTGCTTCACTTTCGTATTTAAAGTCTTCGTGTTTTTATACAGGTTTATGGTTCCAGCCATTACAATTTTAGAGTCTATTTTAAGATGTAAGGCCTACGGATAAAAGTTTAGTATTAAATCATCCAAGTAATTAAGATTTTATGTTTTTATAATGCCAAAGCTTTCAGAGCTTTTGGGTAATTTTTTTTTCAATGATTTATTAAAATACAGTTACCTATCTATTACACCAGCGTAATAATCTCTTGTAATAGCTCCAATGTAAAAAAAACCAATAAGACAGCACTTCAGCTAAGTGGTATTGGTAGGTCTCTTATGCAAGAGACCGCCTCGGGAAGTACCACACCTTTGCCAGATATTCATCTGCAAAGCAGTAATGTGAAAACAATACCATATTCCGGTTTGAAGGGCACTGTTTCCAGTGAAATTACAGAGTTTACGATACTTTAGAATTAATGTCTCAGGGTGACGAGCGCAGTGCGGTGCTGCGCAAGATTATGCAATTGAAAGTCTGGGTGGCACAGTATCTTTTATGGGCAGGCGTAGCGCTTACCATCAGGTAAACCACTTGCTCGTCTCGTTACCCAGCCATATAAAAAAAGAAGCTTAACACACACATACAAAATCGAGCTGTATATTTTTAGTTAGATAAGATAGGATGGAAGTATGGGTAATCACACAAAACCAGCAAGCTTATCCGATCTATCAAACTAGACCCAGTACCGTCAATCCAAAATCTAGTAAGTACAGAATACTACTGGCAAAGAACAAACACAGGGAGAGCTTCCTAACTGCATTTGCTTTTTTATTTATTTCGGATTATTTTTAATTAATTGTTAATAATAGCCAATTCCCAGTTTGTGCACTGCCCACAAGGAAAGCCGAGAAAAATATGAACACAGTTTAGTGTTCCATTGAAGTTCTCGATCTGAGACATTCTCGTAATAATTGTCCAATCTTTTAAGTTATCGTGTTATAAAACTGCCACACCTTGTTTTTTATTATGATAGAGTGGCAAACTAGCTAACTGCCGACAATGTTCCAGCAACGCTCGAGCATTGTCTACCCTGTGGCGCCTTTTTCAGATTTAAAAATATCAAATTATGGTTCTTCGGAAAAATTCCCAGCACCGTGATAAACATAGCTTTGTAGCTAAATCATGTGCATTAGCTTAGTAGAAATGTAACTCAACCTAAACACCTTCTAACTCTTGCAGAGCAGCTACAGAGACATGAGCGAGAACCACTCGGGGACCCTGATGATGCTGGGGTCAGCAGTCAGCAGCGTCGTGGGAGCAGTGGTGCCCTTCCTTACTGGCTTGATAGTCGCTGAAGACGTGGTGAGGAAAATGAAAACCATAGTTTCTTTTTGGTCCCGACTATCATTTATACAGGCAAAACCACTAGCTATACCCAATATTCCATTAGAATGATTTTGGTTTGCGCCTAGTAACCCGTCAATAGACCATTTAATAAACACAGTTGTTTTTTTTCTTCGATTAGTTATTATTTGGTGAGAGGAGACCCGCGCTCAGCAGTGGGACGATATGGTTTGATGATTTAGATGATGATGATGAGTTATTACCACCATCGTATGCAAAAGACCAAGAGGCTGAAGCCCGGAACGTCGGTCAAACGCTTAAAGATGCCAATCAACTTAACGCTCCTAAAGCCAACAATCGGAACAGGTGGAGACCACTTGTTGATAGTTTAATCGAGTGGCGGTCCCTAACAACCAGGGAACGATTGAGGAGGAGGACCTAAACTACATCAAAATGTCGTTGACTATTAGGTTGTATGTTTTGGCAAGGAACCTGCAACTCAGCAATTACAATTGTGTTCAGAAATGAAACAAACAAGAAGTTAACTAACTAACTAGGATGGTACAATCATCCATAAAAGTCTTGGCCTCCGAAAAAAAGCGCTTCACATCGGTCTGGCTTGTGCCTCCGCCTGGAGCTCGCGCAAATCTTTCCCTACTTCATCTTCATAATGAAGAATTAAGTAATATTAAATTTTCAGAAGAATCCTCGAGCATGGCGTCCAGCTCTCCTGTACCTAGCCAGTCTCCACGTGCTGTGCAACGTCGCCTTTACGATGTTGGGCAGCAACGAGCGACAGCACTGGGACCGGTACGGGATGAGAAAGAACCTGGGACACTACAATGTGATCATTGGTAAAATATTTCACCTATTACGTAAATATGAAGCTTTAATCTCAAAGACAAAGACGAAGACGGAGCAACATCTAGCTGTTGATGACCACTAAAAATATTGTAGAATTAAATTCCTTTAAGATTCTGAAGCGAGAGCTGCGAGCATTGGCTTGTAATAGGCAAATAAACTAAACTAAAAGAAAAAATTATAAAAAGTATCGCTCCGTGACTTGGTATCAAATTGCGCGTCGTCCGTCGCCCGCCGAATAAAGGAAACAACAAAATAATAATGTCCATTAACGCATCCAATTACAAAAAAGCTGCTTTATTCAAATTTTAAATACTAGCTGCAACCCGCTACTTTTTCTGTGTATTTTTTCCTTTAGCTTGATGTTTTATAAGGCCGCTCTCCTGCGCAATTTGGTCTTTTTTTTTTTAAATAGGCAAAATATTGCACTTTTACACGTCAAAAAAAATAATATCTTATACATAAGTATAGAAATACAAAAAAATAATTCAAAATATTATGATCTACACAGTACAAAAAAATCCTTTACATAAAGCATATTTTGTCGATATACACATTTCGTCTCCTGATCTGATTTTTGATAGAAAAACATCAAAAATATTTAAAAACAGACGCACACACGATAAACTTAAAACTTAGGCGTCGTATAAATAGCAGTTTTAACTTTAATGTCAGCATTTATTATTATTATTATTTCATTCTTTACTGCACAGATTAAATAGCTAGTACAAATAGCGGACTTAACGCTAAGATCATTTTCTACCAGTCAACCACCCATAGTGAAGGAGAGAGGGGTGTAGGCGTGCATCAAAAATATTATGCAAAAAAATTTGAAAAAATGGTGGAATAATAATAATAATACAAAAAAAAGTCTGTTATAATATAATATAATAAATAATATCAAAGGTTACTATAAAAAAATAACATAATAAGATAAGGGATAGATAGATAGAATTAATTTACTGCATTTATTGTGAAATTACAGACAGACACTTGAATTTTTTTACTGGTATAGATTGAGTGGTGTATCTGGCTGTCTATGGCTAGCTTAAGACTTAGGCTGGGGCTTCTTGGCTCTATAAAGTAGAGTAGACAGGACTTTACCTTTTATTAATAAAGATTTTCCTTACAGATGCCAATCAAGTCCAATTAGAAGAGTTCAACAGCTCCAACGCTGTCCAAGAGAAACCAAATGACACGGCTTGCTAAGTTTTCTGAAATAAAATATTATTTATGCACGAAGATTTGTTTGCTTCATTAGAACTTTAGTAATCCCTTGTGGTATAACTTTTTGACGTGACAACGTCTAATAAATCGATGAACACCGGCTGCATGCACGAAAAAGTTGACATATTGTCCCGTAACGCTCATTGTACGCTTGCGCCGCATCTATTTTTCTTCTCTTCTTGACAAGTTAATTATTCTTGCATTTTAAGAATGTGATTAATAGTATAATTTCAAGTATTTATTATTAAAAAAATCTTCAATTTTATTCAAGTTAACATAATTTAATAAATAAATTAGCATAATTCAAGTTTTCCCGCAATAACTCTCTTAAAAGCAATATACTTTCCCCATTTTTGCCAAATTCTTCATTGATGCTCCGCTCCTATTAGTTATAGCGTGACGTTATATAACCTATAACCTTCCTCAATAAATGGACTATTCAACACAAAAATATTTTTTCAATTCCAATTAGTAGTTCCTGAGATCCTAGCGTTCAAACAAACAAACAAACTCTTCAGCTTTATATAATAGTATAGATTACGTCTATACACGCGACAAATGGGTGTGTAAAAGTACGCAAGTATAATACGCGACCAAAACAAAAGACAACCCGCTAGTATGAATGTTCATACAAACCCGCCTGTCTATTGTCATTTGTCTTTTGGCCGTGTATTATTGACTGACCTCCCGATTTCCCTCCAAATTGCCGGTAAAGGTGCGGGGAAGCGGATCGCGGGGTGTAGAGTGTCCATTCTGTATTTAGTACTATATCTCTTCTGTGATTTAGTATCAAATGAAATGAGTTAATAAGAAATACTGTCATTTGCGATGGTATCAGATCCTGTTGATGAAAGGTCAAAGAAAATCTTTTGATTGCTTTCAGGGTTATTATGTTCACAAATTGATATCATTAATTGATGTTCATTTATATTTCATTAACTTTTGATTTTAATTAGTAGTTAGTATACTTGACTAGCGACCCGGCCCGGCTTCACGTGGACTGGTGAAGGTTTTCTCTAGACATTTTTGCACTATTTTGGTTTGCTTGACCGTTTTTACATTAGTTACCTAAACTAAAGCTATCAACCACTATAACTAGTTTCTTCCAGCTTTAATTAATGTTTTCTATTATGAACTTTAAAGCTGGATCCAAATCTGTGACTGACACCGTGACCGCGACTTCATAAACGTGACAAACGAGCGTGACAAAGCACAAGTCTGGACGAAATGTGTCACGCGTGTTGGTAACGATCACGGACTTTGTCACGCAGCGATTCACTCAGGGGAATCCTGGGAGGATTTGAGTAATAATTATATCACAGGGGATTACGGTAGTAATTATGTTACAGCCCACGTCCATATTTAGCGTTTAGCGTAGCAAGTATGTGATACGGTCACGAGTCACTGTTACAGTCACAGATGTGGACCCAGCTTAATATGATTATTTACTCACATTGTGATAGGTTTAAATATGTGACTTCACAATCTTCTGTACATAATGAGATTTATCATATTTGGTACATACTGTTTTAGCAAGTTATTTCACCTATCCGGCGCAAAAGTTTATCACTTTTTACTTTAGTGAATAACGAAAAGAGCGGTCACTCACCTGATGGTAAGCGCCAAACCTTTCCAGATTTTTTTTTAACGAATATACCGTGTTTATTGTCTACGTAACTGGTGAATTTTTTTTATACTAAGAATTACAATATTGTACTGCGCAGTACTTAATGACGTTCAATAACTTTTAATGAATTAGGAGGTAAGTGGGTATATAAAGCAATAAATTTACAGTTAACACAGATCCAGACTTTTTTTACTGACTGTACTAGTAATTATCAATAGATTAGCGGTACGAGTGATGAACAAAGACCACGGTCAGATAATTGCAACTAATGCATTAATGATGCTATCAATGGCTAACATTATAGTCGTTAAATGCATTAAGGATTAATAGATAATCCGTATTAAACATTATTTCCTCGACCCTTCCTCAATTGAGGATACACAACGAGGTTTATTAAGATGGCGACAACAGCGGATTACGCTTAGTTTTTTTTTGGGAGAGCTTTCGTTGAGTTGGAAAATAATTACTTAATTGTTAATTTTGATAATATATTTTCAATTTTAGTGGATTTAGTAACTCTTTCAAAGAAGTTTTTCTTAGTTTTGATAGAAATATTCTGTATCTGGTAGCAAAGCAACGTTATGAAAGAAATACAACAAATTTAGGTTTAGGGTTTTAACAAATTAAGGTTAGGTTCCTTCCACAGTAAAAAGTGCTATCGGACACTTAATTAGATAAAGATATATAAAATATTCATCATCATCATCATCAACCCATAACGTCCCACTGCTGGGCACGGATCTCTCCTCACTTTCGTGAGGAGGGTTAGGTCATTTTCCACCACGGGGGCCAAGTCCGGATTGGTGGATAACATACCTACCTCTGAAATAAGTCTCGGGTAGGTATGTGGGTTTCCTCATGATGTTTTCCTTCACCGAAAAGCGAGTGATAATTACGTACATATGTTTTTTTTTTTTCAGAAACACATTGGTACGTGCCAGCACTGGGATTTGAAGTCACGGCCTTCTGATTGGAAGGCGGACGTTGTCCCACTAGGCTGCCACCGCTTCCCTATATTATAAAATATTATAATAGCTAAATTGTAATAATGTTAGGGTCCACCTTTATGGTGTTCTTTATGAATAGGATAAAAATAGGCTTGTTACAAAATATTTCATATAGTACATAATTATGTTTGGGTTCCCTCGAGTGAGGATGACTTGAGTTAAGGAAGGAAGAGTCGAGTTGGGGTGCGGGCCAGGTAACCTCCACGAGTGCCCGGCTGTTGTTCGTCCCTCTTGATGCGTTGCATCCGGAGGGAAGGGCAGCAGCTGGGACGGTGCACCCTGGGGTTCGGTCAGCAATTCTTCTAGGGGAATTGGTGGCCGTAGCAAATAACCTGGCGAGAAGAGGTCCTTCGCGTGTCCCTCTGATCAGCAGAGGGCACAGCGAGGGACCAATAACGGGGACTTTTGGGCCGCGGATCGGGGGTCCAACGCCCAAGTTAGAAGTCCCGAGCTGAGGTGCGGCCCGTGTGTTCCGGGACGCACCCAGCGGAGAAAGAGGCCCAAGCCTCACGTGGCGAGCCCGGGAGGGCGCCCGCAGAGGTGGTCGCGGAAGCGCCGTGCGAACCCGTGACCACCTCCATAATGCGGAGAGGAGAACACCCCGGGGTTTTAGTGGGTAAACCCCGCCAGACCAGCTGGCGGGGGAGTCCCACATAACCACCCCGCCGCCCCCGGCCGGGTGGTATGCCTAATGCATTTCCCCGGGAAAAAAAAAAAAAAAAAAAAAAAAAAAAAAAAGGAAGAGTCGAGTTATTGATATCAAATACACCAATACACAGTTAATACGCATAGAACAGTCAATGAGCATTGTTGACCGTCTTTTATCTATTACTAGCTGCGCCCCGCGGTTTCACCCGCGTAGTTCCTGTTCCCGCGGGAATATGGGAATAAAAATAGCCTATGTTGCTCGCTGTCAATGTAGCTTTCCATTAGTGAAAGATTTTTTATAATCGGCCCAGCGGTTTAGCCGAAACCTTACATATTTCTATACATACTTTCATCCCTTATATTTATTTTGCCCCCTCAAGGGTAAATTCTTACAAACTTTGAATGCCAAATATATTTATATCTAATCAAAAGCCTAAAAACTAAATTTCAAGCTTCTAGCTTCAAAAATGACGAAACTTCCATACAAACTTTCATCCCCTATTTCAAATCCTTACAATGCTTTTATCGCATTAAAAAGTAGCCTATGTCCTTTCTCGGGCTCTAGACTATCACTGTACCAAATTTCATTTCAATCGGTTCAGTAGTTTAGGCGTGAAAGAGCAACAGACAGAGTTACTTTCGCATTTATAATATAAGTAAGGATAGCTGTGCCCCGCGGTTTCACCCGCGTAGTTCCTGTTCCCGCAGGAATATGGGGATAAAATATAGCCTATGTTACTCGCTGTCAATGTAGCTTTCAATTAGAGAAAATTAAGCCGAAACTTTACATATTCCTATACATACTTTCATCCCCTATATTTATTTTACCCCCAAAGGGTAAAGTTTTACAAACTTTGAATGTCTAATTTATTTATATCTAATCAAAAGCCTAAAAAATAAAATTCAAGCTTCTAGCTTCAAAAATGACGATACTTCCATACAAACTTTCATCCCCTATTTCAAACCCTTACAATGCATTTTTTGCGATAAAAAGTAGCCTATGTCTTTCCCTAGGCTCTAGACTATTTCTGTACCAAATTTCATTTCAATCGGTTCTGTAGTTCAGGCGTGAAAGAGCAACAGACAGACAGAGTTACTTTCGCATTTATAATATAAGTAAGGAAGTAAGGATAAACTAATATCATATTATAATAAAGTTTTGTTTTCTTTGTCTTAAATAGCTCCTTCTGTGATCGAGTTTTCTTAGCTTATCGGAGTGATGTAAACAATGTTTACTGTGACATGGTATTAAAATATTGTTAGTTCGCCTCCGTTCACTACATTCCTTCTGCAAATAAAGCTTCTGGTATTTTATCTATTCCTCTATCATAATGTTTAATGGTTTTTAGTATTTCCGTTCATTTATTTGAAATCATGGGTGGTGATAAGGTCGTGTACGCGATTGTGTCAAAAAATGAGAAAGTTGATGGTAAGTTATTATAAAATTGTGTTGAATATAATTTTAAGAAAAAATAAAAGTTAAAAAAAAATCTAAATTTTAATTATTGGCCAATGACACAACACAGCAATGCTGCCAGCATTTTGGGAACGTTGCCAACTGGTAGCGGTTTATTAGATCATTGTTGGTTTTATTTTAGGCTTATTTTAGGTTACTATTCTAATGATTTTTTATTAATTTTAATTAAATAAATAAGTATTTTAAGATGTAGCTTGTTTTACTATGATCAATAATAATCGAGAAATATCAACTATTATCGACGATCAGTATATCGTTTTTTTTTACGGTTGATCACTATCGGGGCTAACTACCATCAAAAAGCCATCCCAGCTAGCTAGCATAGCAGCTGTGTTGATCAACCAAAAAATTAGAGCATTTTTTTTTAATTCTCGTATCGTTATGATTTTGCGTATCGTTCCGTGACTACCAGTAGAGTTTGAAGCTTTACATAGCCATTCTCAACAGGTGCTCACTTATAAACCCACAAAATATTAATAAGGCCTATTGAAATCCTTGTAAAAGTCCGATTACATAAAAATTGCATGTTTTGTTTCATGATATTATTATGCAATACACGTTTACAGCAAAATTGAAAATTTAATTAAGTTGTTAGATCGAGAGTGGATATTCTGATCTCTAGTTTGCTGTATCTACTAATTGGTGGCACAACTGTGCTGTAGGTACAAATTGCTTTTAAATTGTTGTTTCTTTTGGAACTTTTTTATTCAATCGCGTCCCACCCGATGTACGAATTCAATCCGACGATGAGAGAGTCCATGAGGTTTCAATCGAATATTTCGATTGTTCAGACATCTCGATGTTTGCGATCTTCTTTATCGAATATTATCGAATAAGGTAATGTTGGTGTCGGTGTTTATAAGGCTGCCCAAGGGTCATAATTTATATATAAAACATCTCGAATCAATGACATAATATATTTATTGGTCATGATTGATGGAAAATTCGAATAGTTTGAATCAGGGACCGAGATGATTATAGACTCGATAATAATTTTACACCAAATCCTTCGACTGTCTGAACATATCGGACAGTCGCATCTTCATTTTGGTGTCCCAATCAGAGCCGGATGTCAGTATTGACAATCTAGGGTTTTTAATTTTATTTTTAGATACACCTCCTTCACCTCAACTGCCCAAAGGTTTTGGAGCTCGCCATGCTCAGGCCCTTATACTCTTCATCTGCCTGACAGTAGGTTATACCATGAGGGCTCAGCTCAGCGTCTCCATGGTTGCCATGACTAGCCATGACTTCGACCATGCCACAAGTGTAGTTGGAAATACTACTGAAGTTAATGCTACTAGTAGTAAAGGTGTAAATGCAAGCAGGAGATATGAAGGCTTGAACAAATGGAATGTTTATAGGGTAAGTAATGTTCCACCCTAGGTTTTCCATCATGATGATTATGGTGATGACAGCCACTATGGTGGAGGTGATGAAGAGCCGATTGAAAACCAATTGCGCAATAATTAGAACTAGACAGTATCAGAGTTAACTGCAAAAATGATTGCACATACAAATCAGGAAGTTTTTACGGCAAACAGTCGACGGGAGTAGACGTAATCATAAATTGTCATAATATGACAAAGTGTGACACAAATTATTTTATCTCTTTTACAAATAATTATCGTACGTTGCACATATTTGCATACAAATAAGATATTGCGTATTTCGTAGATTTTTATCTCTGACATCGCTCTTATCAAAGTTTGTTGGGACAATAAAATTAATAGTATGATATTCTTGTAATATGCCAGATATTTTTTATAAATAGAAATGAGACGTTTCACATTATGAATTACTTGAAGTTTTTGAACTTTCGTGAATACTAACTGAACTCTAACTTTTAAAACCAAACCAGGAGTAGTTCGCGCATAGATTAGTTTTAAAGCAACATTTTGACTAGCTCGACGTATCGATTAAGTTGAATCGACCGTGGTCATATAAAGATTGGAACATGCAACCCTCTGGTTGCGTAAATTGATCGCCTGTTTGTCCGCCTGTCGCAGAATGCATTTTGACCATAAATACTAGTGCCCACAGCGACAGGAATGCAACAGATGGAAACAAATTACTACAGTGTTTTAAAAGTCACTCGTTTCACAGAAATGATGATAAGATTTATGCCTGTCGCAAACTTGTCTTGAGATTCGTAACACGGCGGCGGGTATCACTTTCACTGGGTGGCTCCCAACTGACAGTTCTTATTGTAATTTTCGTTACAGACATATGATTGGAACAAAGCAACACAAGAGATGATAACATGCTCATTTTTCGTGGGATACACTTCGATGACAATGCCGATGGGTTGCCTGGCGCAGAGGTTCGGTGGCAAGAAGCCAATCATGGTGGCACTGGCGGTCAATGGAGTGCTTTCGATAATCACACCGTGGGTGGCGATGTTTGTGAGTATTTGGATATTGATGAAAAAACGATACTTCTACAAGCATTTGAAATAGCAAATTAGATGTGTTTGCACAAATGCGTAAATTTAAGACCAAAATGAAATTTACAAGGACTTAGATGGACATAATATAGAGTAACGTAAAATAGAATAGAATAGAATAGAAAACTCTTTATTGTACACCAGAAACAAAAATAAACACAGTACAGAAGAATAGTAATTGTTAGCGCGGCAGCTAAGCTGTATAGGCTGAGCGCGCCTCCAATGGCGGGGGAAGGATGGCTGGTAGAAGAGTAGTACAAAGGAACTTGGCGACTAACCTGGTCTCCATGCAACTGCAATCACCTCGGTTCGGGTCCGTCTCCAAGCTGCTTGTTCCTTCAGGATGTTATGACGTTCGATGTAGTGGACTGTATTTTTGGCGGTTGGTGCGTGTCGGCAAGGAGCGTTTACGCGGCGGGTTTATAGCGGGTTTTGTTTATATTTGCGCGTCGAATTCACGTGGACCACCACAGAGGAGCAGCAGATCCAGTACTTTGGATTCGGCGAGAGCGGCAGCCGCGAAGGACGAGGGTCGATCGCAGACTACTTGCGGCGGCAAGCAGTTTTCTCGTGGATACCACGATATGAGCGACAGAGATAGTCGCCAAGAAATGATAGGAATAGGAAGGTAGGAAGGTATTATGAGTGCCAATGTAAGTGGCGCGAACATTTGCCCCCGGCCTAAAAACCATTGGTTTTTAAAAGAAAGCGGGAAATAAAAAAAATAAAAATAAGAGTTAAACTCTTAAGCGGTCAACGGGTTAAATATAACATAGCGGTTGACCGGGAAGCAAGGGGTTAAATTATTGGGTAGGTAAGATACATAAACGGACGACGGGTCTCTGGTAGACGCCGGTCGCCGTTTTTACTGACGCTACTCGACAGATGCCATCGCCGCCGACATGAGTGGCCACGACGACGCCGAGAGGCCAGGATAGCGGGGGAATATTATCAGTGATAATAAGAACAATAGAACCTATTGTAATGGGATTCGAAGGTGTGTTCCATTTTCCTCTAGATTGAAGTAAGTGAAGATATTCCAACTTCCACCGTTTGGAAAATGATTGTACCATTTGATCCAATAAAGCGTACCGTTTCAATAAGTGTCCAGGTTCATCGGGAACCGTGCAAGCGGGTAAATGCTTCAGCGGTGCGGTCATTAAGAAATGTGAAGCACTCAGCGCGGTCGGCTCAGACGGATCTTCGCTCAATAACGTTATAGGACGAGAATTGATAACGCATTCTATCTGTGTGAGTACGGTTAACATTTCCTCATAGGTGAGTAACTGTGAACCGATCGTCTTATGAAGATGACTTTTAAACGCTTTCACATATATTTCATAATTCCCCCCGAAGTGAGGACTTCGCGGTGGATTGAATTTCCAGTGTATGCGATTAGCTGATAACTCATCTGAGATAGACTTCTTATATTCGTCGGAATTTAAAAGATCCGTTAACGCATTTTTCGCGCCTACGAAGTTCCGACCGTTGTCAGAATACATAAACAGAACAGTACCCCGACGCGCGAGAAACCTCTTGAAAGCAGACAGAAATGAGTTGGTACTCAGATCTGTGGTGAGTTCGACGTGCACTGCGCGAACCACCATACATACAAATATGCATAGGTAGGCCTTTATCGAGCGGACTCCGCGTTTTCTAAACGGAATTATAGATATAGGGCCGGCGTAGTCTACGGCGGTATGAATGAAAGGCTTGGCTTCATTCACACGGCAAGCGGGTAAATCTCCCATTAACGGGAACGTAGGTTTAGGTTTAGATTTAAAACAATAGTTACATTTGTGTATAACAGAACGAACTATATTGCGGCAGGAAAGGATCCAATATTTCTGTCTGAGTATAGACATAAGCGTAAGCGGGCCAGCGTGACAGTGTCGACGGTGGTAATGTGTAATAATTAGTTCAACAATGCGGTCTTTGCGCGGCAACAGAATAGGATGCTGTTGGTCATAGGACAAGTCAGCATTTCGGAGCCGGCCTCCGACTCGTATGAGTCCGTTAGCGTCTAAAAATGGCACAAGCCGTTGGATTGCTCTTGAGCAGCTGTTATTTGACTTTAGGCATTTAAGTACGTCGTGAAAATAAAAATATTGTAATGATTTCAATATTTGCAATTCTGCGTAGTTAATATCGTCAGCGTTAAAGCAATTAGCACGATGTAATTTTTTAATGAAGCGGTAAATTAAAACGACTATGCGCAGGAGCATTAGCCAGGAAGATACGCGGGCGGGGAGATCTAGCAATGGGTTACAAATCTCATCGATTTTAGGAGTCAAGGGACTCACGGGCAAAGAAATGATTTTCTTTGTCTCAGATAACTCCGAGTCTACTTTAGACGGAGCTACTGAGGTAACTGGCCAATCACTTGGGTCTTGGCGCAGCCATGCGGGACCCGTGAACCACAGCGGGTGGTCCAGCAGTTGAGCGGGCGACAGTCCACGAGACAAGCAGTCACTGGGATTCTGAGAGCCAGAGACGTGCCGGAAACTGTCAGCGGGAATTGAGGTAACAATTTTTGTTATGCGCGTAGCGACGAAAGTTTTGAACCTATGCGGTGAAGCAATGATCCATTGTAGTGCTACCATGGAATCAGTAAAACAGTATATTTTATCAATGGAATGACGTTTTCCATACGTATCGATAACGCGGCGGGCTAGTTTTGACATAAGCAGGCAAGCACAGAGTTCTAGTCTGGCAATTGAAATAGTTTTTAGCGGAGCTACCTTTGATTTGGCGCAAACTAAGCGGGTGACTGGTGAAGAGTTCTCATCAGCCTGAGTTCTAATATAAATAACCGAACCGTAACCGTTCTGACTGGCATCTGCAAAGGCCACAATGGAAACCTTTGAGTTTTCTTTCACGTCTAGATGGCGTTGAAAGCGTAACTTTTGAATACAGGGTAGTTCTCGGGTATAGTTTTGCCAAACATTAGTTATATCTGACGGCGGTTGTTCATCCCAGTCGAGTTTCAATATGTGAAGTTTTTGCAAAATCAGTTTAGCGTATAAAATAACTGGGGCGATAAGACCGAGAACATCATACTGACGCGCAATTAACGATAACATATTGCGTTTCGTAGCTGGACGGTCTTCAATGTTCACTGTGAACATGAATGAGTCACAGCTGGGCGACCACTGCAAGCCTAAAACCTTTAAACTCGTGTCTGGCTCTTCAAAGTTTATGTTAGAGGTGTGACGATCAGAGACGGGAAGGGAGTCAAGGAGCGCGGGTGAGTTACTAGCCCATTTGACGAGATCGAAGCCCCCGGCCTTGAGCAACTCGCGGAGATCGTCTCTGAGTTGTAAACAAGCAGACAGAGTAGGCATGGAGTAGCACACGTCGTCCATGTATGTGTTGTCGCTGATAAGAGATGCTGCGAGTGGGAAGCGGGCACCGTCGGCGGCGCACAGCTTTCGCAACACTCGCATTGCAAGGAACGGACTGCTACGTAGACCAAAACAAACGCGGTTGAATTGGTAGGTATCAAGCGGAAAAACGGGATCGAATCGATACAGGAATTTTCGATATTTGCGGTGGTCCTTATTTATCAAAATTTGTAGGTACATCTGTTTAATATCGGATGTAAAAGCGATTGGGTAGTGGCGGAAATCCAAGAGGATTGTAAAAAGATCGTTTTGTAAATTATCCCCGGTATATAAAACTTGATTCAAGGAGAGGCCTGAGTCAGTTTCAGCACCGGCGTCCATCACCATACGCCATCGAGTTGTTGTTTTTTGTAGTCTCGCAATGGCGTGGTGTGGCACGTAATATCCAGTAAAAGGACTATCATTGTCGATCAGTGAAATGTAACCCTTCTGAATGTACTCTTTGATTATAGCATCGTACTCTAAGCGCAGAGCAGGTATCGCGGCGAGCTTACGTTCGAGATACATGAAGCGTTTTTTAGCGATAGGGTAAGAATTACCCAGAGCGGTCGCGGGATCGCGGGAGAAAGGTAACGCTACAGAATAGCGTCCCGTAGGATCGCGGGAAACGTTATTTGTAAAAATGCGTTCACATTCTATAGCGTCTGGGCTCAAAGTCGGCGTGCATTGCACCTCTTCAAGCTGCCAGAAGCGTTGGACAAGATTATCTAAACGTGGTCCTTCCGTAAAGGTACAGAGGGAAATATGAGAGCGGCATCTATCTTCAACCAAGGGGTCAGTGATAGAAACAACGGTTTCAATATGAGCGGGCGTAACATGAGCGGGAGTAACATGAGCGGGAGTAACGGGAGCGGTCCCGATTACGATAAAACCAAAAATGGTTTCAAAAGCGGTTGGAGTACCAGGCGGACCAGCGGCGCGGCCTGATAGCAATATTTCAGAAAAGAGCGGCGCGCCTATAAGTATGTCGATCTCGGAAGGCGAAGCGAAACTGTCGTCTGCCAGAGGCAGGCAGTTCAGGTATGAAAGGCAGGATACGTCAATTTTCACTGCCGGTAAATTGTCTGTTATGCGGTCGATAACATAGGCGTCAATTGCAATAAAATTATCATTTAGGCGGGAAGATAAAGTAGCAGAAACTGCTCCCTTGATTGGGTTAGATGCGGAACCTATCCCTTTAACAACGGTGTTCGTCACCTTATTGCATTTTAAATTTAATTTAGCGCAACATTTTGAAGTTAAAAAGTTACTTTGGGAAGCCGAATCAATTAAGGCGCGTACTACATGGCGGCGACCATTTAAATCCGTAGCATAAACTTGTACGGTTCCCAGTAAACAAGTAGTGTCATTAGGCTGCGAAGCGGGGCGTATATTACAGCGACACCTGTTGTTGTGATGACTGATAAGCAGTTGTAGGTAAGTTCGTCAGCTGAGCGCTAGCGGAGCCCGCGACGGGCGACGGCGATGCCGAAGGCGGCATGTGATCCCCGGCGGCGGAGAAGATGCGAGTTCGCGCGCGCGGAGGCGGCGCGTGCGCCTGTGACGGAGCGCTAGGGTACGGGCGATTGTCTTCACGGGAAGATGATACTTTGCGGCATAACATAGAATGATGTTTACATCCACAATAACGGCAATTAAATTTAGAATTGCAAGCGGTATTTATATGCGTAGTGCTTAGACAATTAGTGCAACCTTTGCTTTGTTTTACAAAAGTGTACCTGTCGTCGATAGAAAGCTTATTAAATGCAGGGCATCTATATAAGTTAGCGTGATCGGCTTGTTTGCAAAGCGGACAGTGAGTGACGCATGATGCTGCAAAAGACTGCGTAGACCTTGCAGTACCCGGCCTGTTATCACTGCGGCTAAGAGAAACGGTCGTAGTGCGTTCCAATATTTTGCTTTGTTCGCGGATGAATTTTAAAAGTTCATTGTATGTAGGCATAGATTTACCTCGCATGTGCATTTCAAACGACCGTGCAGTACTTGAATCTATTTTCTTCAAAGCGAGCGATAGTAAAATAAAATCAGACACGTTATCGAGCTTGAGAGACTTCAAACTTGACACAGCCGTGCAGAATTTATCTAGGAATAATTCTAAGTTTTTATTCGTCGCGGTGTTAAAAGATTTAAAATCAAGCATTTGATCAAGATAAGCGGAGGCCAGGCTACGTTTGTCGTTATACTTATCGACGAGCGTCTGCCATATGATCGGATAATTATCACCGTTAGGTACGATACCAGAACAAACTGCAAGGGCCCGGCCTGACAATTTATTAATTAAATATTGGACGCGTTCGTGATCAGTGAGATCGGGATTTTCGTGAATCGTGCGTTTGAATGACTCATAAAATATCCTCCAGGTCATCGGATCTCCATTGAAGACCATCAAATCGAGTTCAGGAATTCTGATGGATTTACGTTGCGGGGCAACATTGAAATCAGCGGTTTTTAAAGGCGGGTTAAGTTTATTATAAACAAACTGACAACGGCAAAACATATCTTCGAAGACGTTTATAGATTGGTAGTTTACCGTGTACGAAGCGTTGAGAGTCAACTCGGTGACATTTAATTTGTTCACAATTTCATTGAAATCGGAGCGTAAGCGGTCTAACGAGATCATTCCACATAGAAATAAATCTTTCTCAGTATCATCAGTGAAAGCCTTTAAAGATCGGTTAAAAATATGTTGTAAGCGAGAAAATATAATGTCACGTTTACCTATCAAGGTCAAACGTTCGATCTGTAACGTATCGAGCGCTTTTGCGTCCTCGTATACTTCACTATCTTTGCCTTTTGAACGAGTAGCCATAGCCATCTTAACAAAGTATAAAAAACTAGATAAAGTATGAAATTCCTAATTTACTGCAACTGCATTTACCTGCCGCGCGCGCGGCGTATTGAATACCCACGCGGAGACGCACGGGCGGTCGTTAGGAATACCTTCACTTTTTAATAAAATTAAGAATTACGGAAAAATCGTTATTTTTACTATTTAGGAATGCGGAATACACGAAATAAGTATATAAGAGCGTAGTAGGATAGTACAGGGTACTATCTGAACTGTAATTGCGGGCGGGAACACGATAATTATAGGAAATTATCGTTGGTAAAAATACCAATATAAAATTGCGGGCGGTTATAAAGAGGACTATATGAGGCCTAAGAGGGGCCAGAGAATAGCGGGAGGACCAGAGAAGATCCGGCGGCGGAGGACCAACAATATGTTAGCGCGGCAGCTAAGCTGTATAGGCTGAGCGCGCCTCCAATGGCGGGGGAAGGATGGCTGGTAGAAGAGTAGTACAAAGGAACTTGGCGACTAACCTGGTCTCCATGCAACTGCAATCACCTCGGTTCGGGTCCGTCTCCAAGCTGCTTGTTCCTTCAGGATGTTATGACGTTCGATGTAGTGGACTGTATTTTTGGCGGTTGGTGCGTGTCGGCAAGGAGCGTTTACGCGGCGGGTTTATAGCGGGTTTTGTTTATATTTGCGCGTCGAATTCACGTGGACCACCACAGAGGAGCAGCAGATCCAGTACTTTGGATTCGGCGAGAGCGGCAGCCGCGAAGGACGAGGGTCGATCGCAGACTACTTGCGGCGGCAAGCAGTTTTCTCGTGGATACCACGATATGAGCGACAGAGATAGTCGCCAAGAAATGATAGGAATAGGAAGGTAGGAAGGTATTATGAGTGCCAATGTAAGTGGCGCGAACAGTAATAGTAGAAATATTGTTTAAAAAAGTGTTCTTTGCTATTGAAAATTTTTGGTACTTGATTTAATAGATCTGTAGATTTATATCGAGGTATCTTCCAAAATTAATCCAGAACCTGTCAAGTAATATTGTGAACAATAAAAATATCATACATGGTAAATATCCATGGTAGTTATGTTATTATATCTCATGTTATAAGATACTCCATAACAGTTTAAACCTTATACTCCTTAATATTCTTTTTCCTTTTTCTTTAAATCTTGTATGGTTTTTTTTTTCTATATTATTTCTGTTTTTCTTCATCAGGCTGGCTGGCTAGGAATATGCGTTTGCAGATTTCTGCAGGGTACTACCCAGGCGGCTTTCTATCCCAGCATCCATACTATCCTTGGCAAGTGGGCGCCGTTGAGTGAGAGAGGAAGACTCAGCACCTATGTTTACACAGGTAAATAAAGAGACAATAAACAACGTTCCAGTAAAGAGAACAGATTTTGGGGCCAAATGTTCCTAAAACCACGAAGTTAAGTAAAATATCATTGTTTGTTTAACTGCAGGTTCGCAATTCGGCACAATCGTGATCTTCCAAATAGCTGGTGTCTTCGCTGGAAGCCCAAGCCTTGGCTGGCCAGCTACCTTCTGGCTTTGTGGAGTCCTCAGCCTTGCCAGTTTTGGTCTTCTCTGGTGGCTTGGAGCAGCCACTCCTCATGAGCATCCGAGTATCAGCGTTGAAGAGATAACGTTTATTTTGGAAGGAGGAAGTGCTGATATTGTTCCTAAGGTAGCAAATATTTATCATCATCGCAATCATCGCAAGTCGCTTTGCGATAAAGTATCAGAAAAAAATCTTTAAGGGAAGAGACCCATGCTCATCAGTAGGCTGATATGGAAGGACGATGATGAAAATTAAAATAAATTAGGATGTCGACACGCTCAAGAACTATTTCGAAGAAATGTGATCCTTGACTTTGGACCAGGTGCTGTACGAAAGTGAGATAAGACCATACTTACCAGTGGGGAAATAAGCATTGTGATGGTATATGTGGTGGTAGAAGCCATCAATTAGGTACTTATTAATTCTTCTCCGTTTCCAGAGACGCCGAACCCCCTGGAAGAGTATTCTAACCAGCACAGCAGTCTGGGGTCTCGTAGCCTCCCACGCAGGCAGCGCCGCAGGATACATACTAGTGCTGACTCAGATGCCCACGTATATGAACTACGTGCTTGGAGTGGAGATCAAAAAGGTATTTTTTTTTATGAGGAAGCTTTGGTTCATTTTTATGGTACATTTTTATTTCCTGATTGCTGCTCAACTCAATCAGCTGTGCGGGCTCACACAACTGTTGTGACAAAATTGTTCAGTTGCGCGTTCGCGCGCCAGGTGTGTTTTCGCTTGCCGTAAAAATATAATAAAACACAAACGTGTGTGTTTTTAGCAATCACGTTCACTGCTGAAAACACAACTGTGGTGTTTTTCATAACTTGCCGCGAGTGCGGGAAAACACAACCGTGGTGTTAGCTCTATGGGAAAACACTGTGTGCAGAGCCACACCCGTGGCTAGACAAGAAACCGGCTCAGCGGTCAAAGTGTTAAGCATACTTTTTCTACAACATAGGTTTGATGTTTCACATCTACCAGGCGTCCAGCTACAACTCAACTGTTTACTTTTTTTCAGAACGGTGTATATTCATCATTGCCGTTTATGGCAATGTACGGCACTGCCCTGCTGTTTGGTTTTCTGGCTGACTACGCGGCGAATAAGAAAATTCTATCCATAGCCAATATACGAAGGATTGCTAACAGCACTGGTATTGAATTAACTAGTTATAATATAATTAAAAAAAAAAATACAAGACGACTGCGAATGTAGCTTGTGTAACTTTTGTGATCATAATGAATTCAATGAAACCTCATTTTTCAAAATCAATTAAGCTGTTAAGGCGTTAAGATACGCTTTAGAAACAAACATTCATAAGACCGAAAACATTTTCCTTCTTTGGGCAGTCAGGTAAATCTGTAACGAATAAATAATCCGCCGGTACAGGGAACATATTTAAAAAAAATATTACAATGACAAATAAAATTATTTACTGAACAAAACTAAAACTTTATTTCCAAAAGGGTTTCTGTTTTTGTAGTCACGTAAAAACCACTTAACAGATTTTAATGCGGTTTCCACTGTTTTATAGCTTATCGTAGTATTGTGCAATGATGTAAACGAATTTCTTGCTGATGATACATCAAATTCCGAAGATATGAAATTCAAAACCTCAACTTTTGATATCTAAAGCCTTCATTTTCACAAAACAGCACAATGGTTTTTTTTTTTCAGGTATGGTGTTATCGGGAATATGCTTGGTAGCTTTCAGCTACATATCCAGTACAATCCCAGCTCTCATAATGCTTATTATAACTATGGCATTACATTCAGCAGTGCATGTAGGATTTCACGTAAGTTCTCTGAAGATTCCCGGCTCTCCTGTCAAGATGGGCTTATCTGATTTGATCTTCCGCAGAGCTAACCTACAGCATGTAATGAATTTAAAGAAATAAAAGTCATTAAAGATAAGCGATGCATCAAAGACATCATCAGTGACAGCTCCGGCGTTACAGGCGTTGATACTCTGAAAGATGTTGATTTTATCATTTGCAATCAAAGATATGCTTGGTTTTCAGATAAATCAAATAGACCTGGCTCCAAACTTTGCTGGTCCCATCATGGCTGTCGGCAATACAGTGGCCAATCTCACGAGTCTGCTAGTGCCTGTTATTATTTCTAATATTGTCAGAGATGATATGGTATGTAAATTTATCTACTACAGGTCTATTTCTACTTCTCTAAATCTGGTTATCTATCTCCTCTTTTCTATAAATACTCTTCTATTTCTTCTTATCTGTCCCTACTATTTTACTCGAATTCAGTATCAGTACTATTCTCTATCCCTAGATTTCTGTGTCTACTTCTCTATCCTTTCGTCACGACCCTACATCTTTATCCACGCTTCTCTACCATATTTTTCAGTCTCTATTTCTTTATCTTTCCATTTCTATTCTACTTCTCTCTCCCTACTGAGATCCGTCGTCGGGTTTTAGTAAATTTTAAAGGTGTCCTTATTTTTCAGCGGAACCAGAGCAGGTGGCAGATAGTGTTTCTGATATTTGCGGGACTACAAGTGGTCACCAACATCATATTCATGATATTTGTCAAGGGGAAGGTGCAACCGTGGAACTTTTATGGGGATGAGACGGGTAATCACTTCTTAATACAAACCTGGATAAAATCGTGATAAGGTCGGAAAGAGTGGCGTGCTAAGAAAGAGGCTTATGTCCTGTAGTTTATCGGTACGCGCTGATATGGTGATGATGATGAGGATGATGATTATATTTACTATGTATTGTCTATTCAAACATAGTGAGGAAACCCACACACCTACCCGGGAATTATTGCAGAAGTAGGTATGTTATCCACCAAACCGGACCGAGCCCCGTGGTGGATTAAGGCTTAACCCTGCTCACGAAAGTGAGGGGAGACCCGTGTTCAGCAGTGAAACGATATGGGTTAATGATGACGATGATATAATTTTGATGCTTTTGCACTACGCTCACGAGTTAACTGAAGATGTTGCTGTTTTGTTTTGACACCAGTTTGCCAAGTTTTACTTAATAAATGTACATAAGTACAAACACAATTTCCTCACTAACTTAGAACAAAATGTATTAATATTTTTTATTTTATATCGTATTTTATTGTTTTTCAGAATCAGGAACAGCTGAAACAAGTATGAATGCAATACCAGAAAAGAAGAATTTAGTGAAACAAAACGAGATTTTGACAAAAAATTGATTTTTACACAGAATTTAATCAGAAGAATTGATTTTCTGAAAATATTTATTTAATTCAAGACCAATAAATAAACTACAGCGATGTAATGTGTGTTGATGATGATGGTCACTCGCTTTTCGGTGAAGGAAAACATCGCTAGGAAACTAACCCGCCCGAGAATTATTTCGGAATATTTACCAATCAAGGCCTCCGTGGTGGATCATTGCCTAATCGTCCTCACGAAAGTGAAGGGAGACCCGTGCTCAGTGGTTGATGGGTTGATTATGATGATTAGATATGGTGAAAAAAATATTGATAATATTATATTTAACGACCGCGATCGCCACTGCAGCAGTTTATTCGTAGTCCTTATTGGCCTTTCTTTATAATTAGTAATTTTAAAATGTTAGAAACAGAGTGAGGATATTTTGTACGTAACTAGAATATTTAGCTGTTTTGTTGCAATGTAGTGGTTTTAAAATGTAACTAGTGGGGACTGCTTTTTGTACTTTAGTATTTTCTATTTAATTAAAAATATTAATAAAAAAAACGAATATTAGCTTTATTTTTATTTTTATTTAACTGGGTAACAAGACGGTTAAGTAGTAAGCGCTACGCGTACGCATACCAGTTACAGTGCCAGTTAAAACTTTGCACTGCATAATCTTGCACGGCACTGCACTGAGCTCGTCACCCTGAGCCATCAGTTCTAATGTCTCATAATAATATGTCCACTAATTTAATTGCCCAAGAAAATAAACAATAAAAATTAAATAAAAAAGAATTTAGTTTAACATTAGACATTGACGTCAATAAAAATAACAAATTTAAAAAAAATACTGAAAAATCACATCTCACTATGTCACTAATATTATAAATTGTGTGTTTGTGAGTTTGGGTGTATGTTTGTCCCCTCTTCACACCGAAAAGGCTGAATAGATTTAGATGAAATTTACTGTACAGATACTTGAGGTCCTGGAATAGAGCGAAGGTTACTTTTTATCTGTTAAAAAATACACTTATAATAAAATACATACATACGGTCACACCTTGCTCCCGTTGGAATAGGAAAAGACTACAACTTTCCACTTCCTACAATCCAAATATATAATAGCAAAACATTAAAACATTAAACAAAATAGAACAACGGAAATTTACACTCACTTAACACGTTCACTGCTGAAAACGTAACTGTCGTGATTATTACAACTTGCCGTAAGTGCGGGAATACACAACTGATGTGTTTGTTGTTTGAGAAAACACTATGGAACGTGCAGAGCCGCACCCGTGGCTAGACAAGCAAAACGGCTCAGCAGTCAAAGTGTTAAACGCGGGTGAAACTGCGGGGCACTGCTAGTAATTAATAATACCGTAAACATTAATTTCTTTTTATTTATTGAAAATAGTCTCACGTAAAGAAAATAAATAAATAATTTAATCAATCATGATATTACTAAACGGAAATTAATCAAAATCAATTAATAAGTTGTCGCATAACGGCATTAATTAAAAAACTAATTAAGGACGTCAGACATAAACTGTCAGTTTACTTAGAAAATAATTTTTCAGGAAGCGGAAGTTTTTGAAAATATTTGTTTTTATTAAAATTGCAGTCTTAACGGATGTTTTTAATTATTTAGAGATTTTTTACGAAGTGACAACAGGGCGTGTTTTGTTCTACCTTCCTATTATCAAATCAGCTCAATGTCACTATAATATTGCATTGTCATTGGAACTTGACAAGCGTGCCAAATTTCAACTCAATCGGTTGAAAGAAACTGCTTCAAAATTGAGTTGCAAGATTCCACTCGAACAAACATAGTTACATACGAGTACATAAGTCCGTAAAAATAAACCTTTATGCGTAAATTCCGTCAGCAAAATTAACTGTACCATTTACGACTCTCCCTCAACATTTTAGATCTCACCACTCCTCTCAGATTAAACATCAAAAGTTAATGCTCAAACAATAGCTACCCATTCCGCCATGACGACTCCTTATATTCCTTTCACTGAGATTTCAGCACGAACGGTCGTCAAAAGAGCCACTTGATTTGTAAACGTGGCGATGCGTGAGGGCCGCTGAATTTCTAAGGCTCGAGTTCGTGATTCTACCAATATTTTAATCATAATTAAACGAGAGTTAACTTCAAATTGTGATAGCGTATTTGAGTACTTGGCATGTACTGCATTGCCACCACTTAAGTAAATAAAACTGTGTTTCCAATCGTTAACAGGATCATTCGCTGGGCTAATTTAAACTGAAAATTTTATCAAAATCAGTCCGGCCGTTTTAAAATCCACAGGGAACATACACTGCTTTAATCGTCTATAAAAGATGTATAAGGCCATGTATGTACATTATATTATGGTGGTAAACTTATACTTGCTTCGGAGAAGACCGTATTTTATCTTATCTCTCCGATCAATATAACGTCAGTCATCCGTAGCAATAGCTATGAAAACCGAACGAATGCAGTCAGCGCGTTGCTGAATGCACTTACGGTTTTCATAAATACGCACGCGGACGCATAATACGGATGCATGAATCCAATAACATATGTCAACATGAATCCACAACTAGACTTCACCGCTAGGCCATATTTAGCGGTCAGTACGGACGTTGGTCGTCCGTAGCTATCGCTCAGAAAGCCATGCGGCCGCAGTCAATGCGTTACTACATGCACTACGCACTCGTAGCTATTGCTACAACAACCGCGTATGTGTTTGGCAACCACTGACCACGTCCGCATGGTCTTCGTAGCTATAGCTACGGACGACTGACGTCCGTACTGACCGTTAATTACGACCTGAAGTCAAGTTGTGGATTCTTGTTGACATATTGAGTTAGCCTAGTTGGTGATTTGACGTCACTATGTATACATGACATTGCGTGATTTTAGTATGTATGAAATAACTGAGGCAATGTCGGTTGCGCAGTTACGGCGCAGCGATTTAGTTGTTATCAGTCGACTGATTTGTATGTTACGCATTGGCAACACAGACTAATTCTATAGTTTAATCAGATAGATAAGTGATTTAGAGAAAGGCAAAACAAATTACGAAGAATAGCTTTTGCTATTCAACGTGGAAATGCAGCCAGTGTTCTTAGCACAATGCCTCATGGACACTCACTTTTGTTAGATGTTTAAGTTTTAGTTTTAGTTAGTTTTTCTTTTATTTATATTGTTATTTAAGTTGTGTCAAAAACTTGATGTCAGAAAAAAAAATTTAAATAGAATCGATTTAAATATATTTTTTGGAGAGAGCTGAGACTGGGTGTAGTCGACGTGTTCATCAAACTCATGTTGATATGGATTCTATAAGGACCCGAATAATCGATCTTAAATGAGATAATCGATTCAGAAGGTAAAAAGAAAGGTGGTAAATTATACCAGACCGCCTTAGGGCCTCTGATGTAGCTTTGCGGCTGAAAACAACTGAGACCGATGGCTTAACGAGCCTTCAGAAGCATATAGGCGATGCATTTTCCGTCAGATATGTCCGTCCCTAACTAAACTAATTAACTAGGATGGCGCGATGATCTAAAATGAGTCTTGCCCTCTGATAATAAGAGCCTTTATTTCGGTTTGCCTTGCGCCACCGCCTGCCAGTCCTCCAACTGGAGTTATTTTTTTTTTATTTGACTTAGTGACAAGACAAGCAAATCGCTCATCTGATGATAAGCGCTACGCCTGCCCATAACAGCCACAGCACCACCCAGGACACTGCATTGCATAATCCTGCGCGGCACTGCACTGCACTCGTCACCCTGAGACATCGGCTCTAAAGTCTCATATGCCCAGTAATTTCACTGGAAATAATGCCCTCGAACAAGCTCGAACAAGTTTAGTCCTTCTCTATCCTAGTTCCTTCCTTTTAACTTAGGAGTAAGATTTTAATATCCCATAAGGAAAATTTCACACGCGTGCCGAAACACCAACTAAAGCACTTCACACCCCTATTAAATAACCCTTCCCATATAATTCCGTACGAATAAGTAGAACTTGATAACTTTAGGGGTTGTGATTTAACTTTGTTCCGGCGCCGACGTCTCTATCCCATAATGTGTGGAGTTCCTTAATTCGACTTTTTATTATGTTGTTGATGGATTTTGTTTAATTTAGTGTAAGGGAATTAAAATGTTTGCTTTTATTTATGCAGCCGCTGGAGGCATTTTTTATGTTACTAGTAGCGAGACGACATACTTGTTTGCCTGATGGTAAGCGCCAGTTACGGTAGCACCCAGAACTTTGCATTGCAAAGTTGTATGTGGCACTGAGTTGACTTGATATAAAGTTTCCTATCTATAAGGCAAATGTAGCGGTTTTTTTTTAGCTTCGCACCGCGGTTTCGGTTAGTTTCCAAAGAAGTCTGCATTTCTCAAGTTAAAAACAGTGTAACACGTGATATAAATTGAAGGGTAAGCAAGGGTAAGCAATTGCAGTCATCATCACCATCATCAACCCATATCGTCCCCCGGCTGAGCACGGGTCACCCCTCACTTTCGTGAGGAGGGTTAGGCCCTAATCCACCACGGAGAAAAAATGGAAAATTATAAAATGCGCCACAGATAAATAATTGATTCATCTAAGCCTCCGTGATTAGAAAAATTTGGTTGTCCGACCGCTATAGACATTTGTTATTGAAGGTCCTAAAGATTGCACCGCAAGCCATGGCGTCACATATTGCAATTGAGCAATTGCATTGACATCAACTATTCCAAACAACAATACTAAAGCTTTCGGAACACCTTCCAATCCCACAAAAGACCAGCTTCACCAACCATCCTCTACAATAGAAATAAGACAACTCGGCTCCGTAGACACTATAAATACGCGAGTCCAGTCAAACGCGAAGCCTACAGCAGTTTAAAACTTTAGCAGTAAAGCTGAGAGATTAAATTGTCTAACTTCATAGTATTTAGAAACTAAAATATCACTAAATGTTCAACAGGTAAATTAAAAATTCAGATTGAATTGACAATTCAATAGTGGAGACGGCAGTATCGTTCGAAAAAAAGCATGGAAATTGGGCAGGCGTTGCGCTTACCATCGGGTGTACGACTTGCTCGTCTAGTAACTCAGTAAAGTAGTTAGGAAGTAGCTGTAGTGGTAGGGCTCTTCTACAAGAGACCGCCTGGGGAAGTACCACACCGCCGCCACACATATTCAGCCGCCAAGCAGTAGTGTGCAAACATTACTGTGTTCCGGTTTGAAGGGCACGGTTTTCAGCGAAATTACTAAGCATATGAGACTTTAGAAGCGATGTCACAAGGTGACGAGTGCAGTGCAGTGCCGCGCAAGATTATGCAATACAAAGTTTTGGGTGGCACTTTAACTGTTATGGGCAAGCATAGCGCATCAAATAAACGACTTGCTCGTCTCGAGTGAAATACTACAGAGCGACATAGGTACTGACCACTCAACGCTACAAAATCCTTTAAGTCGTGTCATATCTACCTAATCCATTTGTAAATACACTTAATTATGCTATCGGGAAAATAGCTTTGTATCATTTACCCACACAAGTGCCCGTTAACGATGACTTAATGGTTAACATTCCACCAGTATTAGAGTTCCTACGCACTATGCAGTTAGCCGGACGGTCGGCCGGACGGTTGCTATACACACTTCGCTGATAGTTTGTGCTTGTCTTTACTTCGCTGGTAGTTATCCTGCGGCCAGCTGGACGGCTGTCCATAGCGTGGCTAGCCACTTGGTGCGCACAAGGCCTTATAAATACATTAACATACAAAGAAACTCAAGCTTCGGAACAAAATACTTAATAAACACCCTCACATATTGCGTTTCCGTCAAAATATACTTAACCAGCCGCCGCCTGCGACTTCTTACGCGTGGATTTTTGCAATATGTGACGTCATGGCTTGCGGTGCAATTTTTAGGACCTTCAATAACAAATGTCTATAGCGGTCGGACAACCAAATTTTTCTAATCACGGAGGCTTAGATGTATCAATTATTTATCTGTGGCACATTTTATAATTTTTCATTTTTTCCCCGTGGTGGATTAGAGCCTAACCCTCCTTACGAAAGTATGGGGAGACCCGTGCTCAGCAGTGGGACGATATGGGTGGTTGATGATGATGATGATGACATTTTATCTTACTCTGTCTGATGGTATAATCTATATATATAAAAATGTTATGTTGGTTTGTGTACGCTTCAAAAACTCAAAAAGTTCTGCACCGATCGAGCTGAAAGTTTAGCATGATATATAATCCGCATCAAGGATTGTTTTTATCTATTTTTTCATCAGTGACATATCAGCGAATGTGCGAATGTGCCACAGCGAAGCGTGCCAGGGTACAGCTAGTATTACTATAGTTATCAATTATTATCTACTATGTTTATCTCATTGCAAGCCATGCAAACACACGCCTTGTTAAATTAATTGCTATAGTTTTGGAGTTACATCTCAACAGTGGCAGTGTCGTAACATGAAATATAAGCATAATTAAAAATAAATAATCACAAAATGTCGACAGAAAAATCCAAAGAGTTTCTATACTCCAAAGTCCCTGTTCAGGACGGTGAGAAGAATATTGGTAAGTCTTTAGACTCCCGTATTAAATTTCATAAGAAGAATACACTTATTAAAATCACTGTTAAGGTCAATATTCACCAAATTACTAAGAGAATAATAATAATAATAATCATCATCATCATCATCAACCCATAGCGTCCCGTTAGCCTTTGTAGACCAATAAAACCATTTACCTTTAGTTATACTACTTCTATAATTATTATCTTCCATCCAACAGCTTTATATATCAAGTATTCCCGCCATTTTTTTATATCCAAAAACCCCTCGGCCTACTCGATTTTCAGGGCTGCCATCTTTGAAAAGAAATTACAGCCCAATGCTGATTTATATATTAATTATTAGTTATACATTCGGCCTCCACTGATGAGCACGGGTCTCTCCTCACTTTCGTGAGCAGGGTTAGGCCATAATCCACCATAAGAATCCTTACTTATATTATAAATGCAAAAGTAACTCTGTCTGTCTGTTGCTCTTTCACGCCTCAACTACTGAACCGATTGAAATGAAATTCGGTACAGAGATAGTCTAGAGCCTGAGAAAGGACATAGGGTACTTTTTAATGCGATAAAAGCATTGTAAGGGTTTGAAATAGGGAATGACAGTTTGTATTGAAGTTTCGTCATTTTTGAAGTTAGAAGCTTCAAATTTATTTTTTAGGCTTTTAATTAGATATAAATAAATAAGACATTCTACGCGGGTGAAACCGCGGGGCGCAGCTAGTAATAATATAATAGGTAAATAGGAGCTTGTTAAAATTTATATCTATATAAATAAAAATGAGAGATAGATGAGAATGCGAGACCCGTGCTCAGCAGTGCGACAATATGGGTTTATGATGATGATGATGGTGTAAAAAAATGGTTAAATGCGTTACTGAGCGCAAAACGGCTGGACCAATTCGACTAATTTTATTTTCAAATATTTATTGTAGTCCGTGTATAATTTCGATCAACAATACAGCGTATAAAGAGAAAAGAAAAACATTTCAAAACAACCGAAATGAACTGAATCTGCTTTTTCTGTGTGTTATTTATGTTGTATGAACTCACGGTTTCATATTGATTTCTACATTTGTTTTATTCTCAATCTCCAGTTGTTTTTTATGATGTGTGACATTGGCTGTTTTAAACCTGGAAAATGTAAAGTTCTGGAAAACTTTAGATAACTGGAATTACGCGGGGAAACCGCGGGACACACATAGCTTGTTAATTATAAGCAAACTTTATAAGCAAACGTTTTGATTTTGTTTTTTGAACTTTAACGCGGAAGTTAATAGAGTCTTTTCTACTAAGGGTAAGCAACGCACCGGCAATGTCCTTGGCGTTGCAGATGTCCATAGGCGGCGGTGACCACAAACCATAGGGTGGGCAGCATACTTGTTTACCACCTTTATTTAAAAAAATATATAGAAAAGCAAGTGCATTAATACATAGATTCGTACTAAAGCGAGCAGTGTTTCTACGCTTCAACTGAAGAACTAAACTATGTAAGCCGGCGAGGAAGTAAAAGCACTAGCATGATTGTTTCAGAAAAAACTGAAGTTCCATCCAAATATGGCTATGGAGTACGTCACGTGCAACTTGTTATATTCTTCCTGACTTTTACCGTGAGCTTTATAGCCAGAGGTCACTTAGGAGTGACTCTAGTTGCCATGACTAGTCATGAAAAATTTGGGCATGACGTTGAAGAAGTGACTACTCAAAAAATTATTCCAACAAACGATGCAAATGTCGATCCAAATGATTTCCTTTATCCTGGAGAAAATAGCACTGATTCTAATAATTCAAATAATTTAAACATAACGAGACTAGATAATAATTATACTATTAATTCTAATAATACTGAAGAGCCATGGACAGTGTACAGAGTAAGTAATCAAGTTTAAATTACCCTATTTATTAAGTAACTACTAAGTACAGCGGTTGGCGATCTATAAACCATTACTGGCTTATAGGTAATCCAAGTGTTATCGCTCGCAGTAGAAACGATCATACGAGAAATGATGGTCAAACAGGTTTTCTTAAAAAAATTAAATGTTTTTTCAGACGTACTACTGGGACAAGCCAATTCAGGAGATGGTTCTGACTTCCTTCTTCTTGGGGTACTTCCTGATGATGTTTCCTATAGCCCTGGTCTGCCAGCGATGGGGAGGCAAGGTCCCGCTACAGTTGTCCATGTTTGTCAATGGGGCCGTTTCGATATTGACGCCCTGGATGGCGTTGTGGGTAAGGCTTTTACAAAAACGAATCGTTTAAGTTTCAGGAGTCTTCGAGTGTCCAGCGTTCACGTGAAACAAGAGGAAACAAAATATTTCGCACAATTAAGACATTCAATGAGTCAAATATTACGTGAATAGTATAAACATGGGTAAAAGTATTACTCGTTTTTCGTAAAGCCACATGGCCTTGAATTATTTCCATGATAATTATGAAATCACCACACCAGGTTCCCGAGGTGGTTTACGTAGCCTAAGCCTCCTCACGAAAGTGAAATGAGACCCGTGCCCAGCAGTGGTATGGTAATTATGGGTTATGATGATCATCATCAACCCATAACGTCCCACTACTGGGCACGGGTCTCTCCTCACTTTCGTGAGAAGGGTTAGGCCATAATCCACCACGGGGGCCCAGTCCGGATTGGTGGATAACATACCTACCTCCGAAATAATTCTCGGCTAGGTATGTGGTTATGATGATGACTGGTGCGTTTTGAACTATTTTCAGAATTACATAGTTCATGATTTGGAAGCCCACGGCTTAAATGCAATTTGTATTTTTAATGGCTACTCTAGTAATGCTTTGATAGAATGTCGCTAACAGTGTTTTTATTAATATAGCTGGAAATGAAATGTAAAATAATAGGCAATAATGTGGATGCATTATGTTTAATAACCTAAGGTGAAATATCATAGCCTAATTCTTCTTACAAAGGTGGAAGTAAGATCTGTGCGCAGCTGTGACGCATATGCGTCGATTTGATGTGTGAATCGATGAAGCAAATTTTTTTACTTGATATTACTACCTTATTTTTTTCTAGGGCGGTTGGAAAGCTGTCTGCGTTTGTCGTGTGGTGCAAGGTCTGGCGCAAGCTGGCACGTTTCCCGGCACCCAAACCTTACTGGCTCAATGGGCTCCCAGCGCTGAAAGAGCTACTTTAACCAGCTACGTGTATTCAGGTACCTACCTATTGAACTACTGGACATTTAAGAGTAAAAATTATCTGGAACCCTAGTAATTAGGGGTCAGGGTCTATCTATGTGATCGTGATACGTTTTATCAAGATAACGATCACTATGCAGTGCCGCGCAAGATTATGCAATCCAAATTTCTAGGTGGCACTGAAACTGTTATGGACAGACGTGACGCTTACCATCAGGTGAAATACTTCCTCGTCTGGAAACACAATAAAATAAAAAGAGTTTTAAGTGGTGTAATGTTTTAGTTATCAGCTTAACTCCATGACCATCGCCAATCACTAATTAGTTCGTTAGATTGAGCTTTCAACAACCCATATCGTCCCACTGCTAAACACGGGTCTCCCCTCACTTTCTTGAGGACGGTTAGGCCATAATCCACCACGGGGGCCGGTCCGGATTTGTGGACAACATACCTATCTTTTAAATAATTATGTAGGTTTCCTCACGATGTTTTCATTCGCCGAAAAGCGAGTGATAATAACGTACTTATGCTTTTTATATAAGCACATTGGTACGTGCCCGCACTGGGATATGAAATGACCTTCTCCTTGGAAGGAAGACGTTCACCTACTAGACTAACATCGCTACTAGATCGATCTTAAACGAGCTAAATAGACATCTTCTAGTGCCTTAGTATTTCCATTTCCCAAAGTCTCCTCACATGGCTTGACGACTAAAAGTTTATGCCAGTAACGTTGCATAATTTTGGCGATAACTGCATCTGATTACATTACGCTAAGTAGTATCCTCAACTCAAAACCAGTTATAATATTTGATAAGTCAATGTATATTAATAGATCAGTTTTTATTCACACAGTTGATCTAAACAAAACTAAACTATTACTAGAGTTAGCAAAATAGGGCTTCAAAGACCAATCTTTTGAGCCTCTTGAGTTACGATTTTTTCCCGCCGGGATATGCAGAGACCACATTCTTCCACATGCCATGATCCCAGTGGGAAGCATTACCTTAACTCCCTGAAACTCTCTACTGGTTTCTGGAACTCCAGACCAATTCCGATTCGCAAATATAGACACGAAACAGAGTATTAGCAGAAACAACAAATGATGAAAATTTCGCAAATCATCCTTATGTTTTAAGTATTTCACCACATAATTCACCCGTGTATTGTTTCAAACTCTGTTTGTGTATCGAGATAGCGATAAGTGTAACTAAACATAAAACATAAGTTTGTTCTGCGAAAATTTTCCCCGAGAAGTTTGCCAGTTGTCTGGTAATACGTGGCACGATTTTAGTTACACTTCCTGTTACAGTTTGTTATCATACATTTGGATGCATGATCATATTTTGTAATAAAAAGCTTTCTCTATCTGATATCATTAGAATTCAGTTTTTTTTAATAATAAATTGGTTTGAGTAGTCTCTATCTCGCCCGGTGTTAGGCAACGACGCGGTCGCGCACGCTTACCTACAAGTAACCTAGTCACTCGTGACTTGAGGTATCTCAGGTTGCAACCATCGGGATAAAGACTTAGGCAAAGAGTTTCACTCCGATGCGGTACGCATCATGAAAGTTGAAGCAATTCGCTTTGTGCGTAAAGGTGGAATAATAATTGTGCTAGCAATAAATAAGCGTCATTTATCTCCTCATTAATTCGACTCATCACCAGCAACCAACTATGATTACATAATGACATTGCCAGTGCTGCATCATTACAACGCGACCCTGCCTCTTCATAACAACCACATTACACAAATTTGAAGGTTTAGCGAAATTACGAACATACAAAAAGATTCACTAATCTGTCAGGTACAACAGTTGGTACTGTCATCGGTTTCCAAATTGGGGGTCTACTGTCTGATGCTGTGGGCTGGCCAGCTGCCTTCTGGGCAGTAGGACTGCTGTGTATTCTATGCGGTACCTTGCTATCCATCTTCGGGGCGGCAAGTCCAAGGGATCATAAGGATATATCTGTCGAGGAGAAGAACTATATCATGGGAAATTGCGATACTGGGCCAGTTCAGGTATTTTTATTAGTTGATTTTATCCTAAGATATTAATTATTAACCAGTTAGAACTTGGCAAACAGCACTTCATGGCTTCATGGATAAATATAAGCCTTTTTGTTACTTCAGGATCCATAGTCAAAACAAATTAGTTACAAAATAGAATAATCTCAGCTATTTGCTCTGAATCTGGATGTTCGTGGGAGCATGGTCTTCGTAGTTCCTGATTCCCTTAATACGTAGATTCTTTGTCAACCATCAGAATCTATGTGTATGATCGTGACGCGTTATCGTCACAATTATAATGTTTACCAATTTTTAACAAATTCGTTTATACTCCACATTTAAGTAGAAAATTTGTCGCCAAAACCTTTTCGGAGTATTTTGACAGCAGTTGTTGTACGCCATTTCCATTCTAGGCTTTGTATGTTTTGCTATAGTCTTTTCTGATAGTGATTATCTTTATGGCAACTTGTATATCCAGAGAAGACGAGCACCATGGAAAGCCATCTTGACTTCGAAGGCCATGTGGGCCAGCTTTGCCACTCACATCGGCAGCGGCGCGAGCTTCGTGTTCTTCCTCACTCAACTTCCTTCTTACATCCATTATATTCTTGGAATTGATGTTAAAAGCGTAAGTACAATTGTTATCAGCCTTTTTTTCTACATCACAATAAATATCACTATTATCACCATCACTGTCATTATTTTATCAGACATAAAGCGTATTAATAGAAGTGCCTGGATGACCGAGCTTTGCTCGGTATTTTTTTATTTTTTATGACATTTTCTAAAAATGATTTCTAGCTAGATCGATTTATCGTCCCCGAAACCCCCTATATACTAAATTTCATGAAAATCGTTGGAGCCGATTCCGAGACTCCAATTATTATATATACAAGAATTGCTCATTTAAAGATATAAGATAGAATAGAAAAACTCTTTATTGTACACCAGAAACAAAAATAAACACAGTACAGAAGAATTACAATAGGTAAACAAGAGTATTAAAATGGGCGGTCTTATCGCTGACAGCGATTTCTTCCTGACAACCTAAAAAATAATGCCCTAAAAAAACCGTATAAATAATCCTTAATATTAATGTTTAGCGCAGGTATTTTTCTGAGTTTACGTATGTGTTAGAATTACGGTTTTTATATTTACTGAAACATAAAAATAATGGGCAGGGCTCGGGATTTATGTAATGGTGGTGATCCGTTGTGATATTATTAGCTGTCGTTTTTTTAATATTTCCAGAGTGGTGTTTTATCGTCTTTGCCGTACGTGGCAAGTTTCTTCACAATCATAGGTTTTGGAGTTATTTCGGACTACCTTACTAATAAAAATGTTATCACCGTCAAGAATGCGAGGAGGATCTGCAACAGTATTTGTGAGTTGTTTTTTTATAATTTTTATTTTTTAAGCTGGGTGCAGCAAATTTTTCGAATTCCTTTAGCTAGCAGCTGGTTATCATTCGTGAATTAACGAACGGCGAGCATGAATTTAACACAGTTTTTTTTTCTAGCGCAAGTAGGGGTAGCAGCGTCATTGATATGTGCTTCTTATGCGAGCAGTACTACTGTTGCTGTCATTTGTTTTGTGGTCACTATGAGCTGTCACATGGGCATTCACAGTGGGTGGATGGTAAGTTTATTTTATTTGATATTTCCGCCATCTGTGAGTCAAATAAAGGTATAATTCTAGTTTTAATTCAATGTCTGTGAACTAGATGGCGCTGATTCGAATATGACTGAATAGATAGCTACAGTAACAACTAAAGTCTTATTGCGTGAGGCAGATTCACGTCATAGCGTGTGGTTCCAAATAGATAATTCTTAAGCTGCAAGAGTTTTCTCATGTTTATTTTGTTCGATTCCAGGTGAACCACATAGACTTGTCTCCAAACTACAGCGGTACTATGATGGCACTTGGGAACACGCTGACTAATATTGTCATACTTTTGATGCCTGTACTGGTTTCCAACATCGTCGTCGATTTGGTACGTGTTTTATCATCATCGTTATCACGTAGCTGAGCAGTGACTTATACATTTTGTAACCCATCAAACATCACAACATTCAGAGAAAACTCACCTCCTTATTATAGACATGTAGAAATTGTATACGACTCGGTTTATCCGTTCATTTCTTCTGTAACTGCATTTCCCCATAATTCCAACATGCAAAACTTTAAAGCAAGAGTTAAAAATGTCTTCTATATTGTATAAGCTACGCACTGGCAATACTTCTGGCGTTTCAGTATCCATAGTCAACAATGACCACTTACTATTTAATGGGCAGCACGCTTGTTTGCTATCTAGTTTATTAATAACGCAAGGTTCGATAGTTGACTTCGCGCCAATGACTTACCTTTTCTGTCGCTCCGTCCTTTCGAGCGCACGTTAAGCGGTCAATTCCATTTGCTATCGATTAATCGATTAGCCGCTTTAGATTTTGTCGCTCCAAGCTACCCAAGCCTCGCTTCCTTTGTCACTATTCAATATGAATATATTTTAATCAAGGTCCGTTGGATTCAGATCGCGCTCAAAAGCTTCTGTTCCAATCGTGCCATCTCTCCTCATTGCTCGTCCCCTGGGTTCTACAACACTGCTTTGTTTCAATCTACCCCCATTGAAAGCTCCCTGAGGAGGCTTTCAAAGGATAACCTATTAGACGCTCGCGATGGAAACGCTTCAAAGGGATACAGTCAGTATTGATGGATGAATGCAATCGTTTGTGATAGTTTCTTGATTATGAGAGAGATAACGTTTTCTCGGTATTGCATGAAATGTGATTAGAAGCTCCCTTGAAAACTTCGATGAGTACTCAAATACTTGCTAATTTAGGCTTACACGTCTAATCCTTTATACTTGTTAGATTTTTTTGTGTGTCTAATTGGATATTTTTGCTATTTTGTTATTAGTTATTTATTTATTTATTTATATAATTAAAACGGTTTATACCGATTACATTAATTATTTACATATAATAGTAAAATACAGTACACAATTACAAAAAAAAGCAAAAAATGGTATTGCAAAAGGTAGCGTTAAGGGGTAGATTCGGTGAACTTTCATGAGTCTCGTCTTGTGGCTTGTTTATTTTTAAAAATAAACACTTCGATCAAGGTTGATCAAAGAATAAACTGGTTATTTTCAAATTAATGTTAAGAAGGTCCAGATGCTCGGTCCAATTGATTTAAATAAAAGCCAAATTATAAAACACTTTCCCCAGAATTAGACGGTTAAATGATAAATACCGCAATCGGGAACCCTTGCCGTAACCTAACGAAATGCAAATTGCGTCCTTCCTAAATCAAAGGCAGGAAGTTTGCAAAAATTTCACGGTTAAGGGGGTGTTTCATAGCACGCGACAATTTTTTCTTACATTCTATCGAGCTGATGATGATTATGTCTCAGGGTGACGAGCGCAGTGCGGTGCCGCGCTGGATTCTGCAATGCAAAGTTCTGGGTGGCATTGTAAATCTTTTGGGCAGGCGTGGCGCTTACCATCAAGTGAACGACTTGCTCGTCTCGTTACTATGTCAAAAAAAGATGAGCAAGTCGTACGCCTGATGATAAACAGCATCTGATCGTCGTTTACTTTTGATGTTGACTGTACATACGCCAATTAGATTTATTATTTTAAGGCTTTTTTTTTGTCAATAGATTGATAGACACTTTTTTTTTAATTAAAAATATTTTCATGTTTGACCACTACCTCATCTGATGGTAAGTGACAATGCGGTCTACGATGGTACACGCTTACCTAGAAGTACTTTATTCACTCGCGCCTTAAAGACTTCCAGGCTATAACTATCGGGAAACACAGACTCAGGCAAGGAGTTCCACTCCTTGTATGGCCACATTTCCTTGCGTTTTTAGGTCGCCAATATTTCGCAGTGAAATTTATTTTAACGCCATTCTATTAATGTTACTGACGGGGATTTAACGAATGACAGCTAATGGCTTCGCATTTATTTCCGAGTTTCAAAAAATAAACGTTTTTTTTTGTTGAAAATTGATGGCACCATTATCAGGTACTCTGTGGAAGTCCATTTTTAAGCCCACACCCGTGTGTAAGGGCGAATTTTGTACCCTATTAAGAGTTTTGTTTATTACTAGTACCATGTCGTTCACGTGATGGTAAGCGCTACGCTTGCCTATTAAAGTTACAGTGAGAACTTTGCATTGCGTAATATTGGGCGGCACTGTACATATAATCAGTAATTTTGCTAGAAACATTGTCCTTTAAACTGGAACAGAATAATGTTTTCACACTACTGCTTGGCAATCTCTTGCAGAAGAGACCTAGCACTTCAACAGATGTACCATTCTTGGTTTACCGTGCTTATAACTTTTGGCACAGCACGTTGGATTGTGGTCACACGCTGTGACCATCTGGGACTAGTGAGAATCTATTTTACAGAAAAACCCGTACCAGTGGCGCATCATGCTGTATCTGATTGCGGGGCTGGCCTGCATACCCAACGTAATATTTGTGATCTTCATGTCGGCTGACGTCCAGCCGTGGAACGAAGGAATTGTTTCAGGTTCGTTTTCTTTCATCAGTTGACGGTCTCCGTAGCATAAACCGGTGATGAGTCGACTGCGAAGCGTAAGGTTGCGGTTTCGATTCCCGCACAGGGCAAAGATTTGTGTGACTTACAAATATTGGCTCCGAGTCTTGGAGTTTGTAGGACCATGGTCAGAACTCAGAACATTCGACTGGGTGAACCGATTTTGATGATTCTTTTTTTATATGAAATTTAAAATGTGGATTTTATTTTTTCAGAAGCTGAAATTGAACACGTCAAACTGGAAGCAATGAAAAAGAAAGAAGCCGAAAAGTAAACCACGAGTAGAGTACGAGTATACTTTTTACTTAGATTTGGACTCCATTACGAGTCTAGTTAGAATATTTTTATTGTTAAAATATAAGCGTAAATAGTAGAAAAAAAATATTAAGGTATTTTAACTAAATAAAAATAAATAGTAAAACTAAAAATTTACCTTAAAAATCGAACAAAAGTGGCTGTCCATAAAGCATGGTGCCAAGAACACTGGCTGCATTTCCACGTTGAACAGCAAAAAGTTTCGAAGTCAAGCGGCACAAATATGAAGATGGTATTACAGTTTATTTCACGAGGGCTCTAAAACAAAATGGTTTAAAAAAAAAACAGTATTAAAATAGAGGTACAAGTAAATAAAATCTTCGAGAAAAGGAGAATACGACTGTGTCTTTGTTTGCTCGATTTGGCGGGGGCACTAACGTAACGCCAGACTAATTTGGGATTTTAAGCATTACCATACAGCCTGGAAGCCAGCATATATTGAAAACGTTACTCTTTGGTAGCTTGTTAACACCTTCACTGTTGAAAACACACAAGTCTGTGTTTTTATAATGTTAAGGCTAGCGAAAACACGCCTGGCGTTCGAACCCGCACTGCTGATGATTGAGTTTTGTTACGACACAACGCCAGTAAACAGAAAAACACACGTTGTGTTAAGATTCACAAAAGTGCCAAAAACACGGTTCAGCAGTGAACGTTTTGGTAGAGTTTAAATTTAGGTCTTAGTTGCTTATGTTTTAGTATTTTCTACTAAAAGCAAATCTATACTTAGCAGTAGTCAGAGAGTAAATAGACTAAACGATTACAAAGATGATCTTTATTGTGCTCATGTTAAACTGTATTAACTTCATAAACATATTTTGTGCCTATTAAACATGGTGTTAGCTTAAACATGCCTTTTGATTTCGCCTGAAAAAACTTTAAGAGCAATATTTTATTGCCCTATTTAACAAATTTGAGAGAATCAATCGTAAGTGAAAAGTAAAAAAAAATATATAAATTAATATTCAAAATTATGAATATCGTCGGTTTTATTTTATCGATTTCAAAAATGGAAGGGGTTCTCAATAATCCGCTGTACTTATATTTTTTTTAAGTTTTTTTTTAGCTCAGAACCCGTTATTGATCAAACAATTTGTTTCTTTTTTTTATTTTATTTGAAAGAATGCACTTTTAGATTGGTCTCATCGGAATTTCATCAAAATCGGTTCAGTAGTTTGATTATTAAATCAAAATAACTGGAAAAATACGTCATCCAAGTAACAGCAATGGCGTATTTTGTTTTCCTGTGACTTTCCAGTGGTGTTTATTGGCGAATGCATAGATCTTAGATCTTAGCTTAGAAACAGTTAAGTTGGTGTTACCGCGCGGCCCTAGCACAAGAGTATCGAATAAAACTTGCATGAACATTTTAGCGGCGATTTTAGACTGCCAGCGATCTATCGGCTTATCCAACTTATCCATCCCACTTACCATAATGCCTTTATAGCTAGCCATTTAGATACGCCGATAAAATATATGGATAGCACGAAACAAGCTTTAGGTTAGTTTAGTAGATAAACTGCAATATATAGCAGTCATGGTATTTACAAAGCGTGCTTTACCTTTGGATATTGATTTTGGGTTTTAGGTGCATTTACGTCACTGTATACATTTTTAAATAATTCTAGAATTTAAAAAAATATTTCTAATATTAAGTTGGGTACGTTATTGTTCAATTAATCAACCAATCTACCTAAATTAAGTATCTACCAATAACATAAACACTTTAAAAATAAAATACTAATAAATTATTCTTTTAACCAAAAAAGTGACTTTAAATAAATTTACTTTTTATTGAAACATTACTGAAAAGTTACCAGAAAGCAAAATACGCGATTTCGGTTACTTGAGTGACACATTATTGTAAATAAAAACGATTAATAATTCGATTTAAAAACCAAACTACTAAACTGATTTTGATTAAATTTCTATGGGTTAATTTGATCCTTTAACACTTTAATAATTAATAAATGCAAAAAATTGCAGTTATTTGCAGTTGTAACTTTGACCCTTATTTATTATCTAATGTTAAAATGAAGATTTTGTAGAAAACCAATATTATTGATCAAAGAACCCATAAACCACCCGTTTATCGTTAGTTACTAAAGAGTTCCAGTGCTTACCTCTAATTTAATAAAAGTTCAAAATTCCCTACCTAGATTTTTAACACAGCAAGTTAAATTAACGAAAACTAGGTCAACATGTATAGGCACATTATGTAACATAGAAATAAAAGATTGCAAAGAACTTCCTAATACTTTCACTGCTGAGCCGATTTCCTTGTCTAGCCACGGGTGCGGCTCTGCACACTCCATAGTGTTTTTCCATACAACAAACACAACACTTGTGTTTTCTCGCACTCGCAGCAAGTTATAAAAAACACGACAGCTGTGTTTTCAGCACTGAAAGTGTTAATGCTACTCACTTGGCGATGGTGCTTACTGAAAATCACTCTTTATTTCAAGGTGACTCATTTTAAAATTATGCTAAATACTCTCACCAATCCGGACCGGGCCCCCGTGGTGGATTATGGACTCATCTTCCTTACGAAAGTGAGGGGAGACCCGTGCCCAGCAGTGGGACGATATGGGTTGATGTTGAATAAATGAATGAAGTACTGTTACAGCTAAGTGACCAATTGTGATTCCATCAGTCTCCAGCCAAGCCAAGTTTTAAGCCATCTGTAAAATTTGTGTATTTGGCAGTAAAACTGATAAAAACGGAAGTCATATACATTCCTTGACGCGGACAAATATTGGAAGAAATTAATTATCGCAATAGAAGTGGTGAGTACAATATTGCGCCATGTTGTGCAACACTGCAAGCCTAAATGATGAAAACTGAACCCGAATCAGTAAGCACTAGCTGCGCCCGCGGCTTCACCCGCGTAGTTCCTGTTCTCGTAAGAATACGGAGATAAAATTTAGCCTATGGTGCTCGCTTATAATGTAGTTTACTATTGATGAAACAGTATCAGAATCGGTTTAGTCGTTTATTACTATTATTATTATTCTTTATTATCAGACAACACGGTCCATAAAAATGCATAGAGAAACAATAAAGTAATATGGAAATACAAAGACTTACATACCGCATTTAACTTAAAAAAAAGAAAAAGAAATATAATTTGGTTTAGGCGTGAAAGCGTTACAAACAAACAAACTCACATTCACATTATAATATTAGTTAGAATTGCCTGCGCTGTTTCACCCATGATGACTATTATAATACAGAAAACATTTTTTCAAATTATAATTGAACAGGTTATTTATATGTAAGCTCGTACCACAACGTTCAGCACAACCAAGCATCATTTCTACCAAACAAAAAAGTTTAATATAAAAGAAATAATTACCTAAACATCCTGTGAATTCCATTAAAGAGAGGAAATCTGAAGTAATGTAATAATAGGTTGGAATCTCAACAAATACAGAAATTAATGCAAAATTTACACATAAAAGAAACAGATAGTAATACTAGTAGTAAAAATAGTAAAGTGACGACAAATTCATCATACAGCAAATAAAGAAAAACAAATAAACGTACTAGTAAGTAATTATATAATTGTCCGTAACAGTATTTGCGGCCAGATAACGGTAATAAATATAGAGTTGGAGAAATCCTACATTGACATGAACACGCGAACTTTTGAGCAAATTAGTCGTGATAACATTAAGAAGAGGAAATCAAGCAAGTACACTATGAGTGCTGACATCAAAGGAAATGGGGAGAGTGCCGCTGAAGTGAAATCATTTGACAGCGCCGACGAGTTTAATGGTGAGATTGATTCGACATCAATTACTGGAAGTCGTTGAATTTGATCGCTTTCAAAGGATACGGATTTAGAACTGTGAAATCTTAAATTAATTTCAGTTTTTCTCTGTCATTAATAATTTACTTTATGGTTTTTGAACTCAGATCAAGATATAAATATTTAAATTATTGTTTGACAGCCTTTGAGTTTTTAGATTGAGATCGCGCAGAACACATATTTTGTGCAGACCACAGATATTTTTTTTATTTATTTTTGATATTTATTTTTTATTTCTGGGTGGTTTTGGGAGAAGGGATGTCATTTTTTATTATAAAGTTAATGGCATTTTTTACTTTGATTTTTTTGGTTAAACAACAAAATTTCACTGGCAATGTAAACTGAAATAGTAGTTAACCAAGTCTTCTCTGACTAAGTTCTCTAAATAAGTATTTTAATAGAAATCAGACTTCATAACTCATATAATTTACATTTCTAGCTTACTTACCCTAATTATTTTTTTACTAATCTATGCTGTCCCACTCCTGGGCAAAGGTCTCCTCAATCTCCTTCCACGTGTCGCGACTGTTCGCCACCTCGGACCGATTCTCTTCATATATGTCGACGTCGTCACGCCGGCGTTTTCTTCTGCTCGGAAGTCTTCGCCATTTTCAGGCACCCATTGCGTGAACACCCTAACCCCTAAAAAACCCCCCGTAACCCCCTCTCGCCCTACTCCTACTCCCAATTGATTAAAACAGTTTAATTCTTCGATCAGTTTCAGCATGGGGCTACAGACACCAGCAAAGCTTGATTCTCTTCTTCACATTGACAATAGCGTACAGCATGAGATCTTGCATGGGTGTGGCTTTGGTGGCTATGACCCATCATGACATGACAGCATCCAACGTCATCAATACTACAACAGTAGGGAATGTTAGCTTGGATGATAACAGTACTTCAGTCACTGCAAATTATGAGGATGTGAATGCAGAAGATTTTAAAGTTCAAGGATTTTTTAATGCGCTCATGCTCACTCCTCCTGTAAGTACTTAATTTTGTGTGTGTTATCGAAAAGGTCAGTTGGATAAAATGTTTGTTTTTATATAAGTTAGCACAGACGTAATAATGTACATGAAATTCTAAAAGATACGCTTATTCTTCTTTTATGTGTCAATGATCCACGGCTAGCCTGGTTAGGGCCAGTATTAGGCCAGCCTCATAGAGGTCGGTTAAGGTGCACTAATTTATTGCCAGATATTCTTTACGAAGGACTTTTTTAATAATGAAAATGACATTTACATTTCGTTACAACAAGTGGTTCTATAACTGTTTGCAGGTAGAATTACCATAATTCTCACATTCATCATATTGAATACAGATTTTCGCCAAACAACGCCTGATTTTTTTATTTGACTGTCTCAAGATTTTTTCGATTTCAAACAAGATTGTGAATTTCCAGTATCCGTCATTCAAATGGAGCAAGAAAATCCAAGATACCGTTATATCATCATTTTTCTGGGGCTATATGACTCTGCAAATCCCGGCAGGACAGCTGGCGCATAGGTTTGGAGCCAGATATCTTCTGACCGGAGCTATGATCATTAACTGTATCTTATCTGCTTTAATACCATTGGCTGCATTCTATGTAAGTACTCATAGATTTGGAATTAGAATAGAATTGAATAGAATAGAAAACTTTTTATTCTCTTCTTTTTTTTTCTTTTTCTTTTTTTTTTTACTATAGAAAGCGTATGTTTATTATGTTCTTCAATAGCATCTTTGTAAGCCATCAACACTGTTCAGGTTTCGATATTATTTTATTAACACTGATTATTTTATATGAAATCATTATTACATTTTGTTTATAATTTGGAAACATAGTGATGTGAACTGATTTTTAGACATTGTAACTCCCATTATTTCTGATATCACATTTTTTAATGCCGCGCTAATGTCAGATGACATTAAACCAGCCATGATATTAAATTTTTCTTATGGTATAGGGTGGATGGATCTGCACACTGATTTTTAGAATATTACAAGGTCTTAGCCAAGCCTGCATCTTGCCTGGCATGCACACGTTCTTTGGAAAGTGGGCTCCTCTAGAAGAACGTGGAAGATTGACTTCTTTGACTTATGGAGGTTGGTAATTATGTTTTATCATCAATCATTATTATCATTTTAACTTGTGTATTTTCTTCTAATGCGTTATTATTCGGTCTGCTTACAGGTCAAGCTCTGGGAACAGTTTTGGGACTTCCAATAACAGGTTTTATATCATCTTCGTCCATGGGTTGGCCAGGGCTGTTCAGATTCTATGCTGTTCTATCTGGATCTATTGCTGCAGTCGTATGGTGGTTAGCTGCAGATACTCCCGCAAAGCATCCCAAGATCTCTGCTGCGGAAAGAAAGTATATTGAAGATGGGTTAGGTCAGAAAGCTGGTTATGAAAATGTAAGAAATAAGTATTTATCTAAAAAGTTATTTTTCTTCCTCGGACAAAATAAGGCAGAGGCCTTGTGGAATTTGGTACTAATTACATATTTAGTAATATTATCCTTGTTCTAGATAAAGCTACCTGTACCTTGGGCTAAAATTTTCCGAACCATGGGAGTGTATGCTATCATAGTAGCGCACATTGGGAACACCTGGGGTCAGCTAATCCTCTATTCGGAAGTACCGGCTTTCATGGACAAGGTTATGGGAGTCAACATCAAAGCGGTAAGTAAAGATTTCTTTTGGGAATTTTTAATTTTTTCTTTCTTTCAGATCTGCGGGTTTCATTGGGCCATTGTGTTTTATAAAATGTTTCACAGTTATGTCATCTACAGGACACGAGAAAGGATCGCGCTGGGAGTTCACTTTTAAATCTGACTCTTTTAGGAGTCTTAAGCAAGTATTGAAAGGGGTATGACTGAAATCTTTACCTACGTCAACAAGTTTAGATTTTGTTCAAGATTTTTACATGTTTTTCGCTTCTTTCTAGAACGGGTTGCTGACTGCTCTCCCTTTCATGGTCATGTGGATCACCAATTTCTTCTTTAGCTGGTTTACCGACATGCTTATCGTAAAGAAGGTCATGTCCGTCACCAACGTTAGGAAGTTGGCCAATTCTATGGGTATCGTATACAGCTTTATTTAATTCATATATGTGATTGTTTATTTTGTTAATATCTCACCTTTTAACTATTTCAGGTGCATTTATTTTGTGTTCGTGAGTATTTTTTTATTAAGTTTATCTATTACTTTACTATGTATTTAAGTTTATTTTGTGTATATGTATCTATTTATTTATTCTATGTATATAAAGAAAGCCACCGTCCGATGTCTTAATTACTCCTCTCCGTGCATGGTTGTCTGCAAGAGATCGCTCTGAGCGATAAGACCGCCCATTGTGACACTAATTGTAAAATTTGTTTTGTTCTAGTTTTAAGTTTTCTTTGTTCTGTGGTGTTTCAATAAAGAGTTTATCTATCTATCTATCTATCTATTTTTTTCATGAAAACATACGGTTTCTGTGAATTTTCTTAGTAGTCATTAAAGTTAATCTTCTTGATATAATATGTAAATACCGTGTAATTCCAGTTTCCTCTTTACTACGGGCTTTATATAAAGTAAATAATCGTCATATTATGTGTGATCGTGAATAATTATGTTATCAGTTTTGTTTGTCTCTAGAGATAATGATAATACTGGAAGCGTTATAATATGATTTTAGTATTGGAACTTTACTCTATACTCCATAATCATAAACAGCATGTGTCTAACCACTGTTAAATTTAGTCCTTCTTGAAATTATTCAAGGACAAATCAAATTATTAGGACAAACATTAGTTTGTCCTAACACGTTGACTGCTGAAAACAAACATGTTTGTGTTTTTATAATTTTACGGCAAGCGAAAACACGCCTGGCGTGCGAACCCGCACTGCTGTATTGAGTTTAGTCACGCAATAGCACCAATAAACAGTAAACACACACGTTGTGTGAGAATTCGCGAAAGACCGAAAAAAAAACGGTTTAATTTATTTATTTATTTATTTAATCATTTATTTCAGATTTAAAATCCATACAAACATAAATAAATCATACAATAAAAATCAAATAAAATTACATAAAAAAAAGAAAAAAATCACAAAAATTACAAAATTAAATTTTTTTTTTTTTTTTTTAATAACCTATACTGTCCCACTGCTGGGCAAAGGTCTCCCCCATCTCCTTCCACATGTCGCGATTGTTTGCCACGTCGGACCAACTTGGTTCGTATGTATCAAGATCGTCACGCCAGCGTTTTCTTGGCCTGCCCCGGCGCCTACGCCCTTTTTCAGGCATCCATTGTGTGACGATCTTGGCCCATCTGTCGGGGTGCATTCGAGTTACATGGCCCGCCCAATCCCATTTAAGCCTAGCTGCTTTGAGACCTACATCAGCGATGCCAGTTATTGAACGCAACGTGGTGTTTCGGACTCTGTCCGTTCTTTTGACTCGTAAGACGCTGCGTTCCATCGCTCTTTGGCAAACCCCAAGTCTGAACCTCTGAGAATCGGTCAGCGACCACGTTTGAGCACCGTAGGTGAGGACAGGCAGGATACACATGTCGATGAGTCGGCGTTTGAGTGATAGTGGAAGGTCGCCCTTCATCAGCTCTTTCATGGACCAGTAGCTCCTCCAGGCATTTTCGATGCGGCGCTCGATTTCGAAAATTAAAATTAAAAATTAAAATTTAAAATTTATAACTAGTACCTAAATTTTACCCCCTGTCAGAGTCCGCATCCATCGGCTCTGCATGGGACAGTCCTGACGCGACACAACCATCTGCAACAGTAGACGTGTTAAATACAGTATCAGGCGTTTAAAAAAACCGAATATATCTGTAATTGGAATCAGGTTTCTTGCTAAGTTTACTCCAATGCATGTACGAGTATTCTGAATTCGTTGCTATAGTCAGTTAATTTTCATTAGATGCTCTTTTATGACCCATTTGAATAATTTTTTTAAATAATATGGGTTTATGTGTGTTACAGGTAGCATCCCATCAAGTATAGGTCTCATAGTGCTGGCGTTTGTACCTAAAAACATATATGTCGTAGAGACCATATTGATAATCATCTGTTCTTTTAAAATTTCTGCACACATGGGATTCCAGGTAAATTTAACTTTTATTACTCTGTTTGTCAATAAGGTGGTGCTAACCCTATCCCTCCTCATGAAAGCGAGGGGAGACCCGTGCTCAGCAGTGGGACGATATGGGTTGATGATGATGATGATGAAGGTGGTGCTGACCTCTGGTGCCAAAGTTTGTCAGGCTGACGAAACTAAGGACAATCAATCGATAACAACTTGAACGTGCTCTTTGATGCACGAAATCACGTGCCTTTTAAAATGAAGTCATTGGTTACTCATTAGTAATTCGTTACTGAGGTTTCGAACCTGTTGTGATTAGAACTTTGCATTGCATAATCTTGCGTGGCACTGCACTGCGCTCGGCACCCTGAGACATCGGCTCTAAAGTCTCATATGCCCAGTAATTTTGCTGTAAACATTGCCCTTCAAACCGGAACACAGTGCTATTTTGCACTATACTGCTTAGCGACTGAATATCTGGCAAAGGTGTGGGTACTTCCCCAGGCGGTCTCTTGCAGAAGAGGCCTCCCACTACTATTATACTACACTATATTATTTTCGATATTCCCATTCGAATATTTAGAAACAACTCTGTTTCTTCAAAATTCGATAGCAACAGAACCATCGAGATGTTCTAATAATCGAAACCATCGATTTCATGTCGAACTCGGCCAACGCTAGTTCCAATATAATTATCATTTCGCAGGTCAATCACATCGATATGTCACCAAACTTCGCTGGGACCCTGATGAGTATCAGCAACTTTGTGTCGAACGCGGTCGCCTCTCTCGCGCCCATAGTGGCTGGCATTATATTGACTGATGTTGTAAGTGTTTCAAAACTATTGGACTCCAAATAAAACAAAACAGCAACTAAAACAAGTTCGTTCACGAAAGATAAGATAAGAAGTTACGATGGTAAGCGCTACGCCTGCCCATAACAATTACAGTGCCACCCAGAACGTTGCATTGCATAATCCTGCGCGGCAACGCATAGCGCTCGTTACCCTGAAACATCGGCTCTAAAGTCACATATACCCAGTAATACGTGTGTTAAATACTTGTGGTTCCCACAAATCCTGTGGGGGAATTAAACTCAAATCCTCACCCTTCGCTACACCATGGAAGCCGTCAAAGCTACAAACAACCCCATAAATCTATTCCGTTTCCGTTTTCAGAAAAGTGAATACCTCTGGAGGCAAGTCTTCTTCGTAGCGGCAGGTTTCTATTTCTTCACCAACCTGTTCTACGTGGTCTTCGGGACTGCTGAGAAGGTGGAGTGGAACGATCCTGTCTACAACAAGACTGATGAAGAAGAACCGGACGAAACAGAGAGAGACAAACCGGAAGAAACAGAGGCTATGCTAGAGAGAGAATCAGAAAAGGCTTAGAAATCATTATTTATACTTTATTTCTACAAGCGTTAAAATTAGGTCATAATTTAGGACTTGTTTTTTCATAGAAAATTCTAGAAATTTGTATTGTATTAGTGGGATGTGTTGTATTGTGAACTGAATTCTAAAGTGCTAGTGAATGGGAAGATGTTTGTTATAATATGTGGCTTTGTTTTTATGCGTGTCAAAATAAAAAATAAAAATATAACCAATCAAAAAGATTTATTTTTTAACTCCATTGTTTTTGAATCGAAAACAAATAGTGACAGTTTGATATCAGTTCCATATTCAAATCATTAATACTTAGGTACTTCTGATAGCCCTAATCCGTCTCATGGATAAGCTCAATCAAAAATGGCTTAACTATCTGTCCTGATGTCTAGCGTATCTGAAGAGGACACGTCGGTTATCAAGTACTGATATTATGTAAATATTATTTTGAAAAAATAAAAAGTCATTATAATTTTTTTTCTCGAGTTCTATCTTTTCTAACTAGTTTTAATTTCTATTGTACTTTATTTTAATGAATGCAAAAGTTTGACGTTTTTAATTTTTACAACAGTTTTTAATTGTTACAAAAATAGAGTATTAATATTTGGAAATTTAGCGGTACATTTTTTTTTTCTTTTTTGTTTTTTATGTTTTATTATTTTTGTAATGCTTCACCTATAATAGAGCTGCCACCAAATTATTGCTGACAACACGTAATAAAAAAAATACAGAATCAGAATATTTTTTGTGGTATAAATTGTATACCTATGCTGTGATTATAACAATTACGAGTTTTAATAAATAATTTATTTTTTGTTATTTGTTTGAACAAAAAAATATTAAAATTACATTATTTATGTTAGTTATTATATTAGTTTTTTATCAATCCGGAACGGGCCCGCGTGGTGGATTATGGCCTAATCCTCCTCATGAAAGTGACGGGAGACCCGTGCTGAGCAGTGGGCCGATATGGGTTGATGATGAGTTATTTTAATCTATAAAGTATATTATGTACTATGATTGGATGATGTCGATGTAGTTTCTGTCTCTGGAATACAATAGAATATAATAAAATAGGAAATACTTTGTCGTACAACAGTTCGGAAATACTATTACTACAATACTATTTAAGGTATTATGTAAACACGGTATTATGGCAGTAACTTTTCCTATAGATAGGCTTGACCTTGTCTACAGATCGCCATTAAAAGTAAAATATGTTTGGAACTGTGTGTTTTTTCTATGCATACATTTTCTTTATTTGTACTGCTAACAAAATACACAAAGAAAACGAAATTATATTTATTTACTGTTGACAGAACACACTGAAAGGGACTCGCTGACAAATATGCTGATATTTTTTATTCCGATTCCACAGTCGCATTTTTCATCCACGGTCCACGATGTAGTTCTGAAAGTTTCAGCCCATTATTGCCTTATTATGACTTAGCTGGGAAATAATATTTTATATCCTACGGCGATTTATTACATAGGAACTTTACCCATAAAGAAACTTAACTCGAAACTGTGCTAGCTAACGTCCGTAGAAGGATTAAAACTACGTTTTAGGACCAAAAAAAAAGTGATTTCACTAAAAAATATTACTTTTTGAAATAAAATCAGAATCATATAAATCGCTTCAGGTAATTTAAAAAGGCGGTGGTAGACTAGTGGTAGAACGTCTGTTTCTTGTAGGGTCGTAAGTTCGAATTCCATACCAATGTGTTCCTTGTATAACGTATGTACGTACTACCCGAAATTATTTCGGAGGTAGGTATGTTATTGAGCAATCCGGACCGGGCCGCCGTGGTGGATTATGACCTAATCATCCTTATGACAGTGAGGAGAGACTCGTGCTCAGCAGTGGGACGATATGGGTCGATGATGATGATGTTTTATGCGACATAAGGTACAATATAAAAATAATATATCCTAATGACGATATTATAACGTCATATTGTAACGGTCCCGAATTGGACTCGCTACATTTCACAAAATAAAAATACACATTTGTCAATTTTGGCAGAATACTGAGATTTGCATTGACAGATTGGTGAGATTTTGGCTACACATAAATATTGCATTCAATTTGGGAAAAGCTAATTATTGCACAGGTAGAAGCTCTATGGTAAGAGATTAGAGCGTCGGGTCTATCTATGACAAGGCGGAAATGGAAAACGGATAATTAATTATATAATAATATAATAAATAATTATGAAATTAATAATTATATAATAAATAATTATGAAATTCGAAGGGTATGGTTAAAAGTACGGGAAGGACCTCGCGATGTTGGTAACACTGGAAGGAATGGGCGAATGAGACAACAGCATTGTTAGGGGAAAGAGGGAGACGGAAGATTTAGAGCGGAGGTGAGGAGAGGCGCGAGAGTCTCTGGCTTCTTGGCTTGCGAAACTGCGAAGAGAACGGACGTGCTTAGGAAAGTGAGAAAACCAAAATGGCGAAGTAGTGAAAAGCGCGTAGGAATATGTTTTACGGATCGCTAGGTCTCTTCCAAAGGGGATTTAGTGATCCTTAAAAGCGATTCTGGGGAGATAGGAAGTGATACTAGGGCCTGTGTTAGCTTGAGTCAAACTGCGAATGTTCTGATTCTTGTTGATACTGGTAGGGCGCGTAGGTTGGCGAATTGAAACGGTGCTTGCCAAGAGTTTAGCTGATAGCCTGAGGAATGTGGTGACCTCAGGGGCGTCTTCCGGCATGGGTGGCTAGAAGCGCCTGACCACCCATTTCAATTGTATTTTGTGTACGGGCGGAGTGATTCCTCTAGACAGTGACGAAAATATATTTGCCTGTGCATAAAGTCGATCTGAATGGTCCCCCACACACACACACGGCATTCCTACATGGTTAGGGCGATTTCCAACGACATAAACTCCCTTCCCAGTATGACATCCGGGGCGACAAACTACGACGATAGGTTGCCGTTTGGAAATCTTAGGGTGGCCTAGGGCTTAGAAATAAGCAAAACTCCCGGTGCCTCCGGACTTTAGATAGCTAGTTAGAAAAGGACAACCTTGGAATTTCCCTGTGGGACTTCTCCATGCACAATTAACTTGGGAAAATCTGGTTATCATGACTCCGAAGTTGTGATAATCAGACTTGCTTCTGTTAGGTACGCACCATTTTCTTAGAAGCTAGACAGGTTTTAGTTCATAAGAAACTTAGGGTAAGTAGATAAAGATTCATAAGAGTATGAGTGTTATTTATAAGAGGTGCTAGCCATAGGAGGTTCGTAAGTCCCTATGAGTTAGCTAGTTTATAAGAGCGTAGGGCCACACACACACACACATTGGACTTTCCTTACACCGGGTCTGTTCCAATTTCGATAGGTAAAGTTAAATGTGGGCTCCGGACAGCCCTGAGTGTTTGACAGGTAGGTACACATATCTTTAGTCTAGGTTTCTTCTGATAGGGAGGTATTAATGCTGTAAGACAGGGTCATCTTAAACTATAGGAAACTACGTAAAATTAAGCCAACACAACAAAATATAAAACGAACACTCGGGGAAATTAAAGATACTATGACAAAGAAATGAACTGGTGAGACATAAACTTCCTTGAGGATCAATCATAATACTATAAACTATATTGTAATAAATTTACAGAGTCATAAGGTCAAACATGAATGAGTAAACATCTAAACAATATGATGCCCGGCAATCGAACTGATAAAACTAACCATTACATATGTACCTACTTTGAAAGAAACAAGTTGTAATACAGTTTAATTATTTTATTATCCATCATAACAATGCTATAGAGCCTAAATATAACTTTACATACTCATAAAGTAAACATTTAGGGAAACAATTAAGAAATTAATATAATTTGTGACGGAAAGAAAACGAACGATGAAAACTAAACATAACTGATAAAGAATCAATTAAATCACAATAAGTTAGGACTACTGAATGAAACTGCAAGGATTAAATATAACCTACCTATAAATAAAGTAATAATCTGGACAAATTAAATATAATTTAACTTAGGCTTGGTTCGGAAAGAATAATTCTGATTTCAAGATTAATTAACTGCATAAAGGCACTGGACGACAGATATGACTAAGTTTGTCTCTTTTGGATTGGCTACTTATGGGCAATGACCTATTACCTTCCCTGGATTTTCTTATTACAAAAAAAGGCTGAGAATCTCCATAAGGCTCTTCGAAAGTCACTAACTGAGGCTTACTTTCAACTTGAATCGCTCCAATGTTGAATCCTTCCATGCAATAGATATGGTATTAACTATGGCACTAGAATTCTTAGTGTTACAGAATTATCTAGAAGAACTTTCTAAAAATCCTCCGATAGAGAGATAACCTGAAACCAACAAAGAATTGACATTATACCTAATGGAAACTACCATCAAACCTTAGAACAAGGCTTCTTAACATACTATTTAAATAAAACTAGTACTACACCAGAAAAATGGTTCGAAAGGAATAATTCTGTCCTTAACATTAATTACAAGAAACAACGAACGACAAAAATGAATGAGTTCGTCTCTGTTAGATTGACTACTTATGGGCAAATGACCTATTACCTTCCCTGGATTTTCTTATTACTAAAAAAGGCTGAGAATCTCCATAAGGCTCTTCGAAAGTCACTAACTGGGACCTACCTCTGACTTGAATCGTTCCATCGTCAAACTCTTCCATGAATAGATATGGAAATAACTACAGCTCCACACTAGAAATCTTAGTGTTACAGAATTATCTAGACGAACTGTCACTTTCTGGAATTAAAACAATTCCTAGGTTTTCCAATGAGAAATAACCTGAAACAAAAATAATTGTTGTTACCTACACCTAAAGGAAAAATATCCTTAAACCTTAGAACAATGCTTCTGAAATACTAACTAAATAAAACCAGTATTATTACAACAGGGGAAAATATAACCTCTTACCACATAATATAATTCTACAAATAGAAACCTGGACAATAGTCCCATATTATGCTAAATAAGCTAGGCGTATGTACAGATGGGTAAATAAAGCCTAATGTATTATGTAGTTGCTCCTAGTAGGTAGAGCTAGGATAGGTTTAACGAGATTTTAGATCTCTAAATATTGGGGCCTCTTTCCCTTTTGCTAAAGTAAGTAAGTGGGATTGAGGAACCGCATGAACTAGATAAGAAGGATGGGAAATTCGACCATGGCGGGGGTTATGTCCGCTGATAACCCTTCATCCTCGTTGAATCATGAATGGAGGTTGTGAGATTGTTTACAAACTGGATATGAATGAGATCGAACCGTGAATACTCTTTAGATAAAAGAAAAGAAGTCCCTCTTTATGAAGTTCTCTTGCTTAGATATACTAGACTTATAGTAATAGGCGAGTTTCACGGTATTTTCTAGCGATAACATAAAGATTTCACATCTGTTTAAATGAGTTCGGACGGGTGACTTTGACAAGTAAGCTTATTGTCATGGAGCGATGTTAGCTGCTGTCAGTGTCATTTGTCCTGTGAGAGTGACGGATAATAGAACGATGAATTGAAATTTGATGGAAGACCACAGATAGACAAACATAGTAAATTAAATGAAAGTAAATACTTTCCGTCGAGATTTAGTAACTGCGAGGCGGTACTTAATCCCGACAAGCGGTGGAGAATATCCAAGTCTGGTCCGACGAAATTCACAACTTAGGGCGGGGCGGGGCTCTAAGTCATAGCCGCTGTCATGATCGTAGATTCAGAATGGAAGTTTTAATCATAGACTCTCGTGATAATTACAAAGGTTAAGGTTAAGGTCGAGCGAAAGGTTGATGAGTTACGAAAAATGTAAGGTTGACGAAAAGTTGATAAAAGGTTGACGATTATTAAATTATACTTTCGAGTGAAAGGTTGTAAATGGGACAACGAAGGACTAGGATTAAGACCTACCTGGTTAGATAGTTAGATAATACAGATTTGGTAAGAGGTAGAACGGAACGAGAATATTAGATTGAGTTTATCTAGGGACGCCATATAATAATTTAGGAGTTCAGAAAACAAACGTTGTTAATTTAGCGAAATCTATATTCTAATTGTTTATCTCTTGTGATATTGACTACTGACGGATTGCGAAGCCATACTGACCACTCAAAGAATTTAGGTTACTACACGCGGAACACAACGAAGGGTTACTAGACGATCATCGGGCCAAAATAAAATAAAATAAAGTAAGGTAAAGTAGAATAGAGGAGAGAGAGTGAGGTGCGGAGTTATACGGAGTTGTACTGAACGTTATTATTATTATTAGGAGAGATTATTATTATTAGGAGAGAGAGAGTAGGTTGAGCGGAGAGGAGAGAAGATTAGTTTAAGTTTAAGTTTAATTTAGTTTTATTAATTATTAATTTAGAAAAAAAAATAGAGTAGATGTTGGGGCAGTTAGAGGAAGAAGGGGGGGGGTTACAATATATACAAATTATAATTATTATAAAAAAGCGAGATTTAACTTACTTTCCGTTTTCTTCTGTGTCTCAGCCAGCTTCTTGGTTGGACAGTCGCTAGTCGTGCAAATACACAATTACCGTTATTGTTTGCGGCTATGGAGTGCTTACACCATTGTTACGCGGGACTTGTCCCTTGATTACAGCTTCCGGGATTTTTTTCTTTTTCTCGGTTTTATGGTTTGGACAGTATACAATTCTTACAGACAGTTGTGATTTTTGAAATGGAAAAAATCTAATATAGCTCAATTCCGAGTTGTGACGTTTCAATAATGTTTCTTCGTTTTTATACGCTTTAATAAATTCATGGTAGTGGGAGGCCTCCTCTGCAAGAGACCGCCTGGAAAACTACCACACCTTTGTTAGATATTGATCCGCCAAGCAGTAGTGTGCAAACATTGCTACGTTCCGGTTTGAAGGGCACCGTATTCAGCGATATTACTGGGCATATGAGACTTTAGAGCCGATGTCTCAGGGTGACGAGCGCATTGCAGTGCCGGGCAAGATTATGCACTGCAAAGCCCTGGGTGTCACTTTAACAGTTGTGAGCATGCGTAGCGCTTACCATCAGATAAACGACTTGCTCGTCTCGTCACTCAATCAAAATAAAAAAAGTGTGAATCTAGTTTACAGATTTACTAAATGAAAGTTTTATTAAGAGAAATAAATCTTACGCCAAATTCATTATCATCGTCAACAACGAAGAGAATTAGGCTACAATCCACCACAGATTCATGAATCACACATATCTGAAATATTTCTCTAGCATTTAGGTTGTCCCACGATGTTTTCCTTTGCTTAAAAGCGACTAATATGTACATAGGTTTTACAAGAAATACATTGGTTCATACTGCACAATGATTTGAACTCACTTCCTTCTCCATGGATGGTGGATGTTCTCCCAAAACAGTTCAACCAAATTTATTTCTTGTAATATTTATTGACAAATTGACCACTAAGAAAGTCGATGGAAAAAAAATTAAAACAAAATGTGGTGAAGATAGATAGATGGATAAACTCTTTATTGAAACACCACAGAACAATGACAACCTAAAAAGTAGAACAAAACAAATTTAACAATTAGTGTCGCAATGTAATGTCATGTAAGGGTATTGTTGGATGTTCTGAGATCTGTGGTTGGATTATAAGAAAGTTTGTGTCTGATTCTTTGTCGTAATTTTCCTTATTGTCTTTGTCGTAAATTAAGCAAGTTGCAGAAACAATAAATCCCGGGATAAAATGAAATCCCACTACAGTCGCGCTATAAGCTGACATTATGCATTGACTAATAAATTTCCTCTAATTTAAGTCTAGAGTTCCAGAAGGATTACTTTAATTAACTGGTTACGCGGCGCACAAATAATGTGGGAATCTTTTGTTTAAGATGTACGTCTCGCAATGAGCGACTTTAAGATTTTTAGACAGTCTAAAGAATCGCATCCATTAGAAAGCTACATACATACATACACACAAACAGTCACGCCTTTGTCCCGTTGGGATAGACAGAGACATCAGCGGAAAAAAGTACACCAAATCCCAGGCACCCTCTACTGGTTTCTGGAACTCCAGACCAAAAGGCTGTGTAGGGTCCATGCGTGGTGGTGTCACATCCTTTCCGCCCGGTCTAATTCACACAAAGAACATCAATCCGTCTTTTAGTCATCATCTCGCATACATCCGCAATCTTATCTTTCATACCTCCAACATTCATCGTAGTAAAGTGGCCCTAACCCACTCTACACCCGCTCGGGAAATACGACGTGACGGCTAGTGAACCACGTTGCTTTCCCACTGCGTTCCCACGAGTAGTTAGGGAAATCGAGTCTATTAACATCTCGAGATGTTTTTCGATTGTTCCGAGTTGATTGACTCGCCACCACTTTCTTCGCTTGCTCATAGCGTGTAGTGTGCGGTTTAAACTCGAAATAATTGCAGCTAGAGCCAGCAACCACCATTATTTCATTTCAGATGTTTTAAAATAAATAGGAACCACTCAAATTCGACAGCGAGAGAAAATTATTGGAAACGAGATGTTTGGATAATCGAAAGAATCGAATAAAACATCTCGAACTCGCTCATAGCCACGTACGCGTGGTATTCGAGGGAAGATTTAGAGCTTATGAACATTAACTCACAAGAACCAGAACACCTTGAAAGAAGCTAAATCACCACCAGTCTTTTAATTAAGTTAGCTAGCCAGGTGAACACTAGAGTAAAATTAGATTAGACACAGATTTTCTGGTCGAAAAAATTATAGTCTAGCGACTAGATAACATCTAACATTGATTTGAGACGTCTCTTGTTTTTTCACAAAAAAAGACTCGAATTGTTACGTCTAAATTAAAAGGCATCACATCAAGGAGTTCCAGGTATCTCTTCACGGCTTCTACGAGACAAATATTTAACCTCAGATAGGTCTGAAAAGTACAAACGATTAATTTCCTCTGGAGCAGGAATTTCATTAGTACTAAAAGACCAAAGTATTTTTGTAACAAGACCAAAGTATTTTTATAACAAAAGCCACGCCGGTCTTCGAAAATTTCCGAAGGGAGCGAAGTGTTTTCTCTTATTCTTGTTTGGTGCCTGATTTGTAAAAACCGTCGTAAATCTTTTATAGATCTTTAAGAACGCAATCTAAAAGGAATACAATGCTTGTAAGGCTGGGTGACTCAGTAAACATTTTATAAATAATATGAAGGTGTTTTTTTTTAATTTATTTTATTAATTTTGTGTAAAAAAGTAATAAGATGAAAACAAATGAATCAAAAAACGAAATGTGTGCTGGGACACAAAGTAGAAGTAAAGTTTCAATGAAAAAAATATTTCATAAAAAAAAAATATAGCTAATTTTAAAAAAAATATATGAAACGCGTAACGTTCTCTCTCTTTCTATCTTCACTAACTTATATCTTCCTCTCAACTTCCGTTCGCCTCACCCGATCACATTTTTCGTAACGCTTAATACGCCAGCTTGCTCCCCAAGTCAAGCGTGCGTAAAGAAGTTTAACTTCAAAAAAGGATTGTCTGATTAAATTTATTTGTCTTATATTAAAAGGTTTCCCAATGTCTTTATATTATGCCATCGCAAACAAACGGGAAACGGCTAGTTATCTACAATCCAGTATTATCTAGTAATCTCTAGTGGGGTAGTACCTACGTGATTTAAAGTTATCGGATCCACTCGATCATAGCTTCTGTCATGTTGACGTTATGAGATGAACATTTAGATATAGAAAGATATGTGTTTACGGAACAAGAAAAAAACATGAACCAAAGTACACAAAAAAAACCTGTCAAGAAAACAAACCCCTCGAACAAACAAAAACGGCTGAACAGATATTCTTGAATCATAGCTGAAATTCTCTCGATCAAGCCAATTTTGCTGGTGGGGAATTTTTCTTGGACTTTCAGCCAGGGCATATGAGGTCTTTTAGAGGCAAAGTTGAATTTATCTGCAGTGTGTATCAGATCTTTTCGGCCTCACTCGGCCTCTGTCCCCCGAACAGAGTCAAAGAAAGCAATTTTGACTGCAACACCAGCGAGAAGTCACGCCTTTGGCTTATTCGACCTTATTATGCAGTGAACGTGTTAATTTGATATTTTTCATGACACTGGATGATTAAAAAAAAACGAGCGTTCCGCGCCAACAGCCCGGCTAGTTCACTCATTCCCAATCCGATGCATTTGAAAAACGGCTTACTAATGGAAATTGTAAATAAGTAACGTTCTCCGAATGCGTCCGAATCGTTTCCAATGAAGGAGTTCCCTTATACAAACGTGGAAGCAAAACTCTTGGCGCTTGCAGTACGATAATAATTAGAACTATTTCAGTTCACAAGCAAAATTCCAAGCATCACTCATATTTAGATAAATTTATTTGACCAATAATAATAATCTACTATTTACGTATAACTGTGTTCCGTATAACTTCCATACTACGTTATTTCATACTTGTTGTATATTATTCAACGGAAACATTTCATTTTTAAGGAATAAAAAGCATTATATCTCAATAACCTAAATGTAGTTTTGTCAAAATCAGTTCAGCCGATGTAAAGAGAGGACAAACACACATTCATACACTATTGCATTTAAAAAGAAATTGTTTGACAATATGGACGATTTTTCTCTGGCAGTGTCTTGATTCTCTATTATGTCTTCTACCTAAGCCCACTTATAGTAAAATCTACGCGAATCTCATGAAAACTTATCAAATAATTGTATAAATTCTTGAAAGCGTACGAACACAGATTTGATAACGATTGAATTCCGATAATACATCCGATAAGAACGTAAATCAAAGTAGATATGGAAGGCTTTTCATCACAGAGATGTTATAATTCAGGCGTTCCATGTTCGATATCACTGAACCCTGCCACAGTAGTCGCACAGCCAACCGCAGTTTAGAATATACCCTTCAAGAGTAAACTTGTGGAGTACAGTCGCAAACTGCAAATAATCTTTCAATAAATTAAATACAAGGAAAAATCAAAATGAAGTCAGCAAAGGAAATTGCTTCTCTTAATAGTTTAAAACCAAGTAAGTGAATGATTAATTGTCTTTTTGCGTTAATAATAACAATTATTATTATTATGAGGCCGACATGTCCCACTGCAGGGCAAAGGCTTCCCTAATAATTAATTAATTTTTATTTTTTTTATTTTACTAATTATGATACTCCAAGTCCAAAATATCACACCATACTTGAAGTTCTTAAAATTATGCGAAACGATGAAACGGTAAAAATAAATAAAAAAAAAGCATTTCTCTAATATTTTTCGAACCAATTTAATCTGTGTGTATGAACTTATTCTGATAATAAAATGTAAGACATTGAACTAATAACATAACTAAAAAAACTAAAAAAAGTCTGGTCGATGCGATGACGCGTGACTAAAATGCCTTCACTAATATTGCGTATCGAATCGAAACTCAGTAACTCAAAACATTTATTGTAATGAAGGCTATAGACAAGTAAAACTCTTTGAATTACCATTAATATTATACTTTGAAAATGGTAGTGGCCTCTTCTGCAAGAGACCGCCTAGGGATTTACCACACCTTTGCCAGATATTCATCCGCCAAGCAGTAGAGTGCAAACATAACTGTATTCCTATTTAAAGGGGTACGCGAAATTACTGGCCTTAATCAGACTTTAGAGCTGATGTCTCAGGATGACGAGCGCAGTGCTTACCTGGCACTGGTAAGATTATGCAATGCAAAATTCTGGATGGCACTGTAATTGTTATGGGCAGGCGTGAACTCAAACTCAAATCATTTATTGTAAATAGGAAAAATATTGCACTTTTACACGTAAAAAAAAATCTTATACATGAGTATAGAAATACAAAAAAATAAGTCAAAATATTATGATCTACGAAACTAATGATTATTATCTAATTATGGTTTGAGTTAGAAAAAGGATATTTCCCTTGCAAGTGGTGACTCATGCCTGAATCTCGCACAGGAAAAGGAAAACTCCATTGACTCTACCAGTGCTTCGCTTCGTGACGCTTATCATTAGGTGAACGACTAGCTCGTCTAGGTAATCAGTAAAAAAAGCTTCTTAAAAAATATTCAAAACTCAAATAATTTATTGCAATTAGTCAAAAATAAAGTACTTTAAATAAATATGTTTAGTTGCCAACTTAGGCACCCAAGTTGTATTAAAAAATATCGAGTTGTCAACATGCTCCCGTAACGAGTAACTAGCGGTCTACGGGAGGTACATAACTAGTAGCCTTAACCTTCACTCGCTTCGTTCGTGCGTTGGTCAGGGTTGCCGTTTTAGAGGATTTGGAGCTAGATCAGCTGGTGATGCAAGGACCTTTAGCACTTTTTTCTTATAACTACGCGACGTTACATTTATATCCACACATAGCTTATTAAATTTAGTAATTATTGTTTCATTAAACAAGTAATAAAAATCAATACTTTAGAGCTCCTATGCTTACAAAATAGTTTCTAGGGATCTAGTGAATTTTTTTTAAGAGTCTGGTGCATTTTTTCCTTTTTTGTGTTTGTGTGTGTGTTTTAATATCCGTTCTTTGTGGCCCATTAAAACCATTTACTATTTCATTATTATTTTTTTATTTATTGCTTTTACACGAGGAAACTGATAGGCTCGTAGTGTTTTAAATTATTTGTTTAGTTGGAACATCCTGCTTGATTTTAATAAGTAGGTACTTCAGCAAATCATTTTTTTTTAATAATAGTTGTTACATGTTTGCTCTCCAATACTAATAATGTGTTTGTCTTTAAAATAACATTGTTTACCTACTAGTATTCCCCAGTCAGAAGGTGTTATCAACATATTTACTGAGTTGTCAACTTGCTCACAGTTTTCAACTCATTCAGTTGACAACTGTTCGGGAGTAAGTTGACAACTCGGGGAATAACTTGATAACTCGTTGAAAAATTAATTGACAAGTCCATTATTATGCAAATTATGAGGAATTTCGTTTATTTATTATCATCATTCAAAAGATGACATAAATTAACTTGTAAAACAACTAGAACATAATAGGTACGTTAAGCTAATTTACCGATTTACCAGACAAAGTCAAAACTTTAAAACGGCCGTCCTGGCAAATTGCTATCTTAGACATGTCAAGTTATTCCCGCAAGCCACGGACCATTTAGACTAAATCCAGGTTTATCATATTATAAAAACCATTTTAAATCATCATACTCTTCTTTTATGTCTGTAGATTCATATTATAATTTCATGTCAGTTAAAATTTAATAATCACAATTAATACTTTTTAAAAAATATTTCTTGCTGATTCAATATTGTTCATTGTTTGCTTTGTTTTCATTATTATTTATTTGAAATCATTTTCCATTTACAGCATCTCAAATCAGTCAAATATTATAGCGATTCAACGGGGCCATGCTATAAACATCAAGTGTTTTTTATCAAAATGTGGCAATAAACTGATGAAATATATCATTATACTGATGCAATGCTAACCAAGAAAAAAAAACTAACAAAATCATCAAGGAACAAAATCAGTCGGCAGTCTTATTAATTGCCAACGCTATTTTTAACTGGACTGCTGTAGTTAATTTAACAATTTATTTCAGGTACACGAGAGTTCAAATTTCCACGCGTCAGATCAAAATTAATAGGTTTTATGTTAGTTCGACATTCATTCACACTTTAGCGCACCAGCTGGACTGTAAATAATCATTTTTTACGCAATTCTATTGTTTTATGTATTTTCCTGCGTTCTCGACATTACTGCGTTGCTCGTTGTGGATTGACTTTTTGATCACTATAGGTTTTATGGAACTCTTTTTCTTCGAAACTAATTACTGTACACAATGGTAATTCTGAAAGGTTAAACTTAGCCGTCATTTGTTTTTTCTTGTTAAGGCCCTGACCGACGACGACCTTAGGCACAAACTACACTAGCGGTTTTTCTACCTCGGAAATCTACTCCTGATCCGCACTAGATATAATGAAAATGAAAGTTGTATGAGCCAAAGTTCGAGGTGGTTCTCTGGCCGTACATAATTTGCGTACATATACGTAAATTCAACATTACGAAAATTGAATCTAGTGCGGTTTCCCGCGGTTGGAGAACCAACCGTGTAGTTAAGGCCTTATAATTCCAAAATTAGTATTCTATCAAAAATTATAACGATTAGAGCCTTCTAAAAATGTTATCTTATTAGATTACTCTTTATTTTAATGGATTTCCTAGTATTTTATATTCAAGGAATAATATAAATATTTTAATATTTTTCTCGGTAGGCTCGTCTATCTCCAGGGTTGTAAGTCTAAAGATAAGATACACGAATCATGTTGGAAAAAGTGTAATAACAACATAAAAGTTATTGAAAAACAAGTAGGACACGTAAATAACAAAAAATTAAAATTTAATAAACTACGTATTTTTAGTTTTAATATCTGTCTTGAATAATACAGCCAACAGCATCGCGTCATAAGAGGCTACGATAAGACAACCGAGAGACTTCCTCACTGCCCACTGTAGGACATGACCAAGGCATGAACATGACCGTGGTCATATGCATGACCATGAACATGACCATGGTCATATGCATGACTATTATGTTATTTCCAGAGGCAGTATTGGGCATACGACACCTCCAAACAGCCATGCTGTTTTTGGCCATGGTGTTGGCGTATGGGATGCGAGTCAACATCAGCATGGGAATAGTGGCCATGACCGACAAGGACAATGAAGATGTAAGTTTATTTTCTCTATCTATTTAATTTTCGAGTCTGTTGTTAACCGCATTCAGAAATCCAGAACCCAGATGCTCCATCAATCTCTACCAACTAGAAGGCCTATTCCACTGGCAGAAATCTAAAAGTGAGCAATCTATTGCATTTTGAGGAGGTATTCCGCTCATCACGCCAAAGATCCTCGTGAGATCTTCACAGTTTTTTTACGAGACCAAATTCACGTTTCGAAGTCCAAATCACGGACGTAGCCCAGAAAGCGGCACAGCTGAAATGGGACTGAGCCGGACACGTTTGCCATATGCCAGACCAGCTGTAGGCCAAATTCACAACCAATTCGGTTCCAGCCGGAGTAAAACGACAACGTGGTCGACCCGGGCGAAGGTGGCGTGACGAACTGAACCCACATAGAAAGGATTGGCCAGTAGTAGCAATAGACCGGAAGTCGTGGATGAAGGGAAAGGAGGCATTTGCCCAGCAGTGGGACGATTTAAGCTTATAATAATAATAATTTCACTTACTACCTTTCAAATAAATAAAGAACCATCGAAATCGGATCTGATAAGGCGGAGATATCCAGTAGCCAGCTTTTTGCCTTTTTATAGAAGAAGTGCCCTCCAATTAAAAACATTATAAAAATTATAAAGTCTTAAAACCTGTATACTGAGTTAGATCGGTTGTACTCGTAAAATAGGTACGACATTGGAATATAAACCAACTGACAGAAGAGAACTAATTTTGTCAGGTTCAGGTCAGGTTTGAGACCCTTTGCTCACTCGCTAATTTATAATTATTGTTTTGCACTGAACATGCCGTCATTGGTATAATTAAATCTTGAAACAGCTGTGGCATAGACCTATAGCAGAATTAACAAAAAAGTAATTAATGAGCTGTAACTAAAAACCTAACTTCCAGTCTTTTAATAAGCTAAGACCAAGGAAGTTTTATTAAAGTTAAAGGAATCCATACCGAATTGGCAACTTGCATTTGATAAACAAACACAGCTTTTAAGCATTGATTTTATTTAGTAACAAAGTGACAACCCCGAAGACAATCTTGACCATCTTATGGACCATACTTGTTGTAAACGACACGAACCTCTTTAGTATAACAAACCTTTTTGGCTAGGAAAACTTGTTTAGTTTGAAAGACTTTATTTTTTAAATTAGGAGAAATAAGAAAAACAAATATGTTTTTTTTTTCACGTAGTTTTAGACGTTTTATTTTCGACAAACTAAGTTATTTTCTGATTATACAGGGTGTCCCACGGATATGCCACATGGAAGGAAATACCTTGAATATTGTAGATGGAACATTTTACTGAAAGAAGACATTATTTGAATATAAAAAACAATTTAAACTGCATTCATAGATATTTAAATAATTACATGGTTGAACCAGGAATCGAACCTGTTACACGAGAAAAATAAACAACTTGTAGCTTTATCACATCGATCGAAGGGCTTCATCATAAGGATTATTTTTGCTAAATAACATAGCGTCAGAAATAAAAGGAAGAACATGTACGAATATTCTGCGTCGGATATGTCATTAACCTTTATTTATCCTTATGCCTCTGCTCCATTATCCAGGCAAGATGGTAGCATTGTGTGGTGCTTCATCGCCACCATATTGGGTGAATGACTCATGACGTTTCCACAAAAACATCTGCTGTAATAATTACAGCATAATCTGCTATTACGCTTTGTACACGTGTTTTCATAATGTCACCATTATGAAATTGAAATTATAAAGCTATCACGAGGCTCCTTCGTGATAGATAGATAGATAAATAAACTCTGTCTTGTTACACCACAGAACAAGGAAAGAAAGAAGATAATCATGATTGGAGAGGTAGAATGTGATATATTGCATGTTGCTTGAAATCATAGACTTTTTAGTACCCCTAAGCAAAAGTCAAAGCAAACTAGGTCTCTCTCATTTATTTCCATGAATCTCGATAATCTCCCACATCTGGCCAACTCTCTTAGAAAGTATCCAAAGCTTTCGTCGCTTATCGTTCGCTTATCCACCAGAGCTTTCTGGGTCTCCCTCGGCGTCACCGCCCATCAAGTGCCACTTCGTTGTTAACTTGACACATAATTCAGGATGCATTCGCGCCACGTGTCCCGCCCAATCCCAATCCAATAATGCGACCTGGGCTTGGGCAGATTGGCGATCTTGTCCAGGCATTCTTAGCACCCCTGACTCCCGTGGTGCGCTGGCGTCCATCGTCACCAGCACAAACACAGCACAAACTAGTATTATGCTGATAGTGACGTCATCGGATTCCTACGGAAAACCAAATTAATCAAATTAGTTTTTTAAAATGATATAAAAACTACAGGTCGGAAAATTTGAACAATGCTCATTTAGTTCTTGCAACAATCATACGCAAAAGAGCGGTTAGCGGTATGTATATACCCAGTGCAGCGGTTGCCCATTTTCCGATAAGCATCAATTTGCATCAATAACGCACAAGCCTCTTGAAGTTATCATAATTTTGATAACGCCAAAACTTATCGTTACATAATCAACGCGTTATCTTGACAACTGTCTGTGAGTGACATTGCACTATTTGACTTTACCCCCTTTTCGAAAAATGCTATGTAAGTACGTATAACAAGAGGAAACCACGTACTTATTCTTATTCCATGCAAGGCCTTCAACTGAACGGCCTAGAGTGTCACCACACATAAATAACAAACGTGACGTGACGTCACTCAAAAATAGACTGAAGAGAATGAGCGAAAAAGAGAATGAGATTGAGCTATATAAACTCCCATAAATCCAAACAAATTGCAACGATCTCTTTGGATAAATATCTCTGGTCGACTTATGAACGCTGAGAGATACTGGTGGTGACAGTATGCAGGGCAGTTCAGTTTGAGGCCTTAAACTGGATGGATTTAACTGTTCGTGGTGAGGCCCCAGTACTTAATGGTATGGGTAGGTTTTTTAGGGAAAAACTGACTGTGACTTTGATCCCTTGGATTACTTAAGAGCCTTCTAATGGTTTGCACTATTCCAACTGTTGTTTGTAGTAGTTAGTTATTAGTTAATAAAAGGAATAACTTAACAAAATATATTATTATTGATTATTAGGAGCGGTGGTAGCCTAGTGGGAGAACGTCCGCCTTCCAATCAGAAGGTCGTGAGTTCAAATCCCAGTGCAGGCACGTACCAATGTCTTTCTGTAAAACATATGTACGTAATTATCACTCGCTTTTCGGTGAAGGAAAGCATCGTGATGAAACCCACATACCTACCCGAGAATTATTTCGGAGGTAGGTATGTTATCCACAAATCTGGACCGGGCCCGAGTCGTGGATTACGGCCTAACCCTCCTCACGAAAGTGAGGAGAGACCCGTGCCCAGCAGTGGGACGTTATGGGTTGATGATGATGATTGATGAAATAAAATTTAACCAATTAGGCACCTACACATTATAAAGTGCCCGGAGTGCAAACTGCATTGAACATTGTCGTACTGCGCAGTACTTAAAATTACTCACACACTAGGTGACGTTAGTTATGTTTTTTTTAAATAGAAAAATAAAATGTAAGTTCTACAATTAAGTGAAGGTTGGCTGTCTTCTCGCTACATTGTAATCTGATAATAATAATTATTCACGTGCTTTTTGTATCAAACTTTAAACTGTTTGTCGATAGCATTGGAATAAGCCACACTATCAATACAGATCAATATTCCTGTATGAATGACAATATCAAAACTCAAAAGTCAAATCATTTATTGCAAGGAGGCAAAAATAATGCATTTTACATGTCAAACACTTAAGTCTCATATAGGTGGAGAAAAATAAAAAATAGTCAAACATGATTGACTAAACTAATGCTCAACTGATTATGGTTTGAGCTTAAAAATGACATTTCCCTTTCAAGTGGTCTCTCGTGCCTGAATCTCGCCCAGGAAAAGGAAACTCCTTTAACTCTACCAGTGTTTCGGAAATATGCCCGTCAGAAAAACTGTACGAGTAATTTTTATAAATTTCGTCAATAATTTTTTTTATGCCACAAGTTTCAATATAAATATAATCTTCATTTGTTGTGTCAATAATATCAATATTATTCAATATTATGTATTGCGGTACACGTGGAAAGCCTGATAAGTTTGATAGTCTGATTCCCCATGGACGTAATACCTGTTGCGAAAAATATTGATGCATCAAAATGATAGGAAATCAGTTTGAATGAAATGTTTATAAAATTTATCGATAAGATATTATAGTCTGACACTTTACATGTTACAAAATCATGACTGTATGCATTGTCTTTACCATTACTACTTGACGGATAAATGTTTGATTAGCTTGCAGTTCAAATACATGAAAGAATCGTTTTTTTTTTAACATCATAGCTTATTCAACTGTCCTTAACATTTCAGTCATTCGACTGGAGCATGCAGACCCAGAGCGTGATCCTGTCTTCCTTTTTCTGGGGGTACATCATCCTCCAAATCCCGGCTGGGGAGCTGGCGGCCAGGTTTGGGGGCTCCCTCCTCATCACCATCTCTATTGCTGTCAACTCCGCTATCTCCCTGGTTATACCGATTGCTGCGTACTATGTAAGTATCAGTATTTCGTCATCATCATTTTGTAAATAGGTAATCAAGATTACGACCATCTTAATCCTCAAAGCTACCACATCATCATTCTTATCTTCTTAAGCTTCATGTTTGGCTATGTTTGTAACATGAAAATTTTTATTAATTACAGTTATACAGCTGATGTCAGTTGCTGCCAGATTAGTTACATTATACCCAAATCTTTCTATTTATATCCGAAATACATCATAATTATTTATAGAACGATTTAATGTTCTTATAAATATAGGTTTTTTTTGATCATATTTTTTGGCAGAAATTTTGTCAAAGCATCTCAAAACTCTTCTTAGAACAGAAAATTTCATATTTCTAGGGTGGTTGGCAAGCTGTGTGCGCATGTCGAGTTCTTCAAGGTCTATCACAAGGGTTCACGTACCCTTCCATCCACCACCTCATCGGGAAATGGATACCTCTGGAAGAAAAGAGTAGTTTGGGAACCATAATATATGCTGGTAAGCAATTATCTAAATGTTTACTAAATCAAGTTTGTTCGAAACAATAATTATTATTTACCAAATAACGCCTGACTATTTTCTTTTACAACATTCTATCGAAGATCTTCGAAAGCAATCAAGCGCCTGAAACATTTTTCACATCTTTGATACTTCTGTTCTTTATTTACCAATTCTTTTTCGAGATATCGATTTTTTAATCTAACCAGGTGACAAAATAGCCTATTTTCATCAATTTCTTAAAGCAAGTCGGTAATTTTGGAAAATTTTGTCACCAGTGGAGATGTAAACATCAAGGTCTGGTGGTCAGTCAGGCAACATATTACAGATTACGGCGTCAAGGTTTATCAGTCAGTGCTCCTGACCTACTTCCCAAAAGCATCTGTTCTCTTTATTTCGCAATATAATTTCCAGGTGGCCAGCTAGGGACGGCATTACAGCTTATGGCATCAGGGTTCATCGCTCAGTACTGGGGCTGGCCTGCCATCTTCTACGTGAACGGCTCTCTCGGAGCCATCTGGACGGTCCTGTACGTATTCCTCGGCGCTAACACTCCGCACAGCTCTAAGATGATCAGCGATCAGGAGCGGCTTTACATAGAGACGAGTTTGGGCCATGTTGGCGCTCATAAGGTTCGTAAAGTTCACATCTTGGAAGATCATCAGCAATGGATGTTTAATAAGCCTCAGGCTTTTAAAGAAGATAGAGAAGATTAATAATGTGGTCCTATTTTTCATTTTAGAAATTGAAGACTCCATGGGGCAAGGTGTTCACTTCAGTGCCTTTCGTTACCCTGATCTTAGTGCACTCCTGCCAGGCATGGGGCTTCTGGACCCTTATGACGGAGATGCCTTCCTATTTTAAGCAGGTGCTGGATGTGGATATCAAGTCGGTGAGTACACTCGTGTTGAGTACGGTGAGTTTAAATCACTGGAACAATGAAAACATAAATGATGAAAAAGGGATAAAATATAAATGAAAAAGACGAATGTTAACAAGGGGGGCAGAAACAGCGTTATCGAGGCGCTGGCGCGGTTTCATATAAAGGAGACCCGCGCACGTCCCCGTGACGGAGCAATTTGTAATTCAGTTTTTCGGTTCTAATTTTTGAGGATAAGGTCAAGTCTGTACATTGCTATTATAATGATAAAAATACCATTATCTGGTAAAACATCCCACCAGAGCGAAACCGCTTAAAATGAAGCGCTTTTATGATCATTCTTAGACCTGCGAGGATTTTGATATTCAACTCTATACAAATACAGCCAATTTCTGGATCTTAAGAAGAGTTAAATACTGACAGCCATTGATAGCTAATTTTGACCAATTTTCACCGTACCTTGCTTGCTATTTTGAATGAATCATTGTTTACTTGAAATATCTACCAAATGTGTAAATTATTTTTTGCTTCTAATCGACAGAATGGCATGATGTCAGCCCTGCCGTATCTCGCCATGTACCTCTTGAGCTTCCCCTTCGGTTTCATCTCTGACTATATCCTGAGAAAGCAATACCTCTCCATCACCGCTACCAGAAAACTCTCCAATACTATTGGTGAGTATTCCACGGATACCAAATCAGCGTTCTACAATTATTTCAGAACTGTTTAGTTGTTTTTTTTTTCATTTGGGGCTGCATAGAAGATACGTGCCCATTTTTTTTTTTATGATACTAAGTAACAAGACGAGCAAGTTGTTTACCTAATGGTAAACTGTACGCCTGCCCATAGCAGTTACAGTGCCACCCAGAACTTTGCATTGCATAATTTTGTGCGGCACTTCACTTGGCTACGGCCTGTCACCCCGAGGCATTGATTCTAAAGGCTCTAAAGATTCTAAAGGCTTTACTGAAAACAGTGCCCCTCAAACCGGAACACAGAACTGTATTCACACTACTGCTTGGTGGATGAATATGTGGGAAAGGTAGTACTTCCCCGGGCGCTAAACCAGATTTGAAACACAGCTTCATCTTCATAATTAGTAAAAATTTCACTATTAATCAGGAAACGTTTTAAGACCACGTTCATGATCAAAAATCTTCATTTATAAAACACTTAGAAAATTTGGAAACAGAACAACAAATGATATGATTTAATTTGAAATTACCCAATATTTGCAGGTTTGTTTGGTCCAGCCATCGCTCTGATTGGGCTCTCATACTCTCCTGCTGGAAACATCACCGTGGCGGTCACACTGCTCACCATCGTCGTCGGTTTGAATGCTGGCCATCTCACTGGGTTCATGGTCAGTTGTTCTATTGTTATAAAAAAAAATATAGAATTTAATAATACATCGTTAAAGTAGGCAAATTACACCTTGGCGATACAGGTACCTTGGAATCTTCCTGGGCAGCTACTGCCTTCAAGCAGAAAGTCAGTGTGAAATCCAGCCATGAATAACCACTTGAAAGGGAAATTTCATTTTCAAACTCAAACCATAATCAGTAACTCATATAAGTTTAGTTGATCATATTTGATTTTTCTATATATATGAGACTTAAGTTTTTGACTTGTAAAAGTGCTTTATTTTTGCCTACTTACAATGTTTGATTTGAGTTTTTTTCAGTTTCTATCTCCAAGTCCTTTTCAGAGTATTCCAGCAGGCAATGCTCGTCTTTTAAAACCTCATGAGATAGAATAGGTTGCTTCTAATTAACAAGTCTTTTAAAGTTATCTTTGAAACTGTCGTGGTCATTAACATTAACATAAGCATTGCCAGTCGCACAGAAAAAGGCCTTTAGAAAAAAAAATTCGTATTCCGTTCCGATAGGATTTCGTTTGCAATGCCGATACTCAAGTACTGTTTTCCTTAACATTCCAGTTGGTGCACATTGACATGGCTCCGAACTTCGCTGGCACGCTCATGGGCATTACCAATTGTATAGCCAACATGGTGTCTATTGTTGCGCCGCTTGCCGCAGGAGCGTTGCTCAAAGATGAGGTAAAGCATCATCATTACTATCATCAGTCATTAACGCAAGCCTCTCCTAGAGGATGCCATTGAGCCCGGTCTTTGGCCCCTTATCCAATCCCGGCTAGGTTTCCACTCTAGAACTTATCTACTCCATTGGTGGTTAGGTCTTTAAGAGATGTAACCGGGTCTCTGCGTTTAGCTTGATACATTTTTTAAGCTATATCCATTACATTGATGTTCTATAGGATGTAAGGTAAAGTAAGCGGTGGTAGCCTAGTGGGAGAACATCCGCCTTCCAATCAGAAGGTCGAGAGTTCAAATCCCAGTGCAGGCACGTACCAATGTGTTTCTTGTAAAACATATGTACGTTATTATCACACGCTTTTCGGTGAAGGAAAACATCGTGAAGAAACCTACGTACCTACCCGAGAATTATTTCAGAGGTAGGTAGGTGATCCACCAATCCGGATCTGGCCCCCGTAGTGGATTATGGCCTAACCCTCCTCGCGAAAGTGAGGGGAGACCCGTGCTCAGCAGTGGGACGTTATGGGTTAATGATGATGATAAGATAAAGTATAATAGGGAATAGCTTGTGGGTTTTTTGTTTCGAATACATTCAAAATTTCAGTTTTTATTCTTATACTTCCTGCTATACGTACCTACGTCATCATCATCATCATCATCGACTCATATCGGTAAACTGCTGAGAACGTGTCCCCCTCTTTCTCTTAAGGAGGATTAGGCCTTACTAAAACACATTGTCATGTCTACAGAGAAATGTTAAATGTTAACCCCTTTTCAGACTGACGCAAGCCAATGGCGCACGGTCTTCTACATTTCCTCTGCGATATACGTTATTGGCAACGTACTATTCTTGGTCTTCGGAACCAGTGAGAAGCAAAAGTGGAACGACGTGGGAACTGGTGGGAATCAAACCGGTACTGACCTTTGAATTTACTTTATGTTTCAGTTTTTCACGAGAAATAATAAATTTGTTTTTTTTTGTTTCAGATGTACAGTCAGCTACGAAATCGGATAAAGTTTAAAACGAAACATATTTTTAGACAATAAATTTAGTACCTGATACTCAGTTCTTATAAATGCCATAATATTATTAAACAGTAAGTTAATCGTTTTAAAATAAACATCGTGTCTTTTATTACCCTACCCATCGTATATTTACAAATAGAACCGTATCATCATCAACCCATAACGTCCCACTGCTGGGCACGGGTCTCTCCCCACTTTCGTGAGGAGGGTTAGGCCATATGCCACCACGGGGCCAAGTCCGGATTGGTGGATAACATACTAACCTCCGAAATAATTCTCGGGTAGGTATGTGGGTTTCCTCACGATGTTTTCCTTCACCGAAAAGCGTGTGATAATAACGTACATATGTTTTACAAGAAACACATTGGTACGTGCCTGCACTGGGATTTGAATTCACGACCTTCTGATTGGAAGGCGGACGTTCTCCCACTAGGCTACCACCGCTTACTTATCAATAAGAACCGTATACTTATCAATAAATTTAATGTTAAGGACAGCAATGTGGGCACATACCAAAATTGACTAAAACTTATGAAATCTACTTATTTTTATACTACAGAGTAATGAGATAAACAGGTCATTCATCTGATGGTAAGTACTGTCCATAAGACCTACAGTGTCACCAAGTGCTTTGCATTGCAAAATCTTGGGCGGCACATTGCACTTCGTTCGTCACCCCGAGATATTAGTTAATAATGGATAGATAGATAAACTCCATCAAATAGAATCCATCCAGTTTAAGGCCTTAAACTGAACTGCCCTGCTAACTGTCACCTTCAATATCACTAAGTGTTCATAAGTCGACCAGAGACATTTATCCAAAGTGATCGTAACAATTTGTTTGCATTTATGGGAGTTTATATAGCTCCATCTCATTCTCTTTCTCTCTCATTCTCTTCAGTCTATTTTTGAGTGACGTCACGTCACGTTTCTCATTTATTTGTGTGTGGTGCCAATCTAGGCCGTTCAGTTTAAGGCCTTAAAATGAACTGCATGGAATAAGAATAAGTACGAGGTTACCCCCCAGAACGCACTGAAAGGGAAAGACTGTATGAACTATGATTTGGACGCACTGCCTTACCATTACATCTGCTAGCTATTGAACCGTTTTACCACGGTCTATAAAAAAGCTAACGGTCAGTAAGTGGCGTCGGATGTCCGAAGCTATCGCTATGAAAGCCGTGCGTACGTTAAGCAACGCACTGAGCGCGTCCGCACGGTTTTCATAGCGATAACTACGGACGACCGATGTCAGAACTGACCGTCGGGATAAGACTAAATACGACCAGTTTTTAATGTATAGATGGCAGCACAGTTTTAAGGTTCCATACACAAAGGGTAAAACGGGACCCATTACTAAGACTCCGCTGCCTGTCTGTCTGTCCGTCTGTCACCAGGCTGTATCTCAAGAACCGTGATAGACAGTTGAAATTTTCACAGATGGTGTATTTCTGTTGCCGCTATTACAACAAATACTAGAAAACAAAATAAAATAAATATTGAAGGGGGCTCCCATACAGCAAACGTGATTTGTTTGCTCGTTTTACTCGATATGGATAACGGCTTGAAATATTTACAGAATATTTAGTTATATTATATTCACTTTAAAAATAAATAATTAAAATAAAATAATTTTGCCGTGTTTATAGAGAATGGTACGGAACCCTTCGTGCGCGAGTCCGACTCGCACTTGGCCGGTTTTTTTTTATTTACTGAATTCAACCTTGACTTCTCTCATTTTACGAAGTTAATTTCTTATCACTACATTTCTAACATCAACCTTACTGCCATACGTATAAGCATCACAGTCTCCACCAATATTGATATTTTTATCTTTAACTGCTGGGAGTCTGTTGACACTATCAGACGTAATTGGGATTATGTGAGAACATGACATGTGTTATCAATAAGTATCGATTTGTACAAGTTAGGTAAATATTCTTAGTACATCATAAGTTTACAAGTGCATAGTCATGTGTTAAAGTAATAGAACAATGGGGTTAAGGGATGTGAGTGAGGTTGGCGCTAAAAAGCCTAGTAAGTGTGTTTTTTACTTGATTTAATTTAATTTACTGTGTTAGCGTTTGTTAGTATGTTAGTGTGTGTGGGTGGAGGTTTATTTACATTTAAATTTTGCATGTCATTTTCGACTCAGCTCCCGTTTCAATTGAGTTGATTTTTTTATGCTTAATAAGTACTTATGACTATATTTTTTTTTGTTAAATCTAAGTGATCTAATGATAGAGATGGAAGTAATTTAATACACGTAATTTATACAATTTCAATAATGTAATTTAATAGTTAGGTAATGATGGTATATCATAATATTGTCAATAGAATAATTTATTTTTATATTGTATATATCGTGATAGGGGTTGAACACCCCTTTTTAAAAAGTGCAAAACCGCTGGCCTGCTGACCACCGGCTTTGCTATTGCAATGTAAATGTCTACCTAGTTGTTAACTTTACTCACAAGGCTAACAAAACACACCCTGGAATTTAGTTTGAAATAAAAGCAGATGAATCACTGAAAATTATAATTATTTTATTGAATTATTTAGCAAGGATTTACTCACAATGTTTTCGCGCCGAGAATCCAACTCAAAGTGCCGTCAAGAAACTAGCTCCGATAGTTCCCAGCCACCATTTTTTGCGCCAACCAATAAGATGGTAGCGAGTTACAAGATATGAACATAGATGGCGCTCATGGCGGCTTCAAACTATCAGAACTAGCTTATTGAATTAGCAATTACTAAGCAGAAGCTTTTAATAAGCATTACTAAGATTATGAAGCCTAGTACGGCTAGTAAATAAGCATTACAGCAATCATAATTTTAAATAGGAATAAACTTACTTTGAAATGACGATAGGAAACGATCGAACTGAGAACTATTTTAAGTTGGGTAATCATTTTGAAGGTTTTAACTGGATACAACGCAATTAGAATTTACTCTTAGATTTGATGTCATTCAAGCATACAGATTACTGATATTCAAAAACAAATCTTAACTTAATCGAGTCTTTTCGACTCGATGACGTAGGTGCCTGATTTATCATTGCGGCGGCGGATATACTCAAACATAACTCTTTTAGCTTGATAAATTAACTTAGAGATTGTAAATTGACAAAACGCTATTAAAATGGATGTTAAGGTTTAACATTATTAAAGGTTACAAATTGATAATCGTCAGAGATCAAACTTAAAAATAAATCGAAGTATCTTTGATCAATGCCGGAGATTCCCGAAAGCTCCCGATTCGTCCTCGCGGCGACATCATCCATCGCTACCATCTTATTGGTTGGCGCAAAAAATGGTGGCTGGGAACTATCGGAGCTAGTTTCTTGACGGCACTTTGAGTTGGATTCTCGGTGCGAAAACGTTGTGAGTAAATCCTTGCTAATTAATTCAATAAAATAATTATAATGTTCAGTGATTCATCTGCTTTTATTTCAAACTAAATTCCAGGGTGTGTTTTGTTAGCCTTGTGAGTAAAGTTAACAACTAGGTAGACATTTACATTGCAATAGCAAAGCCGGTGGTCAGCAGGCCAGCGGTTTTGCACTTTTTTAAAAAGGGGTGGTCTACCCTTATCACGATATATAAGATATTTTTTTTTGTACAATTTTGTAAAGTGCAATATTTTGCCTATTTACAATAAATGATTTGAGTTTGAGTTTGAGGAAGACAGCGGAACTTCTCATTGACTAACAGTAGACAGATGGCGTTTGGTCTCATTTTGATCAGCTTGCAGAACGAAATATATTATTTTATAAAATTTTGTCTTAACCTTTACTTCTAAGTAAAACTAATTAGTTTTGGAAACCGATACAGGCAAAGTCTTGAGTATCTACAGCTTAGATTTAACAAGGTAGATCTTTTAATTATCGTCCACTAACTGCATCCTGCGGTTTGACCTGCATTAAGTATTATCCGTTGATTTGTATGAGATAATATTCTATATGATAATACGGGTTCTATATGATAATAAACTACCTGTGTACCGAATTTCATCCAAATCGGTTCAGACATTTTTTACGTGATGGAATATCAAACATCTAAACATTCAGACATCCGAATATACAAATGTTCACAGTTACGATATTACTAGCTGCACCCCGCGATTTTACCCGCGTAGTTCCCGTTCCCTTAGGAATATGGGAATAATATTTTATTTTATTTTTTTTATTTATTTTAATATTTTTTTTTTTTTTTTTAATATTTTTTTTAACGTAGGTTATATTTAACCTACGTTACTCCCTGATAATGTAGCTTTCCATTGGTGTATGGGGTTCTCCCTTGAGGACCAACGCCGTCGGGGCCGCGGAAGTCCACTCTCGCACCCGTAGCCCCGACAACAAAGGCGTCCCGGTGGAACACCCTGGGGTTTAGTGGGTATACCCGTCAGATTGGCGGGGGAGTCCCACATAACCACCCGGCCCTCACCCGGGTCTGGTGGTATGCGTAATTGCATTCCCCAGGTAAAAAAAAAAGCTTTCCATTGGTGTAAAAAATATTAAAATTGAATTTGTGGTTTAGGCGTTAAAGCGTAACAAACAAAATCACATTCACGCTATTATTATAAGTAGAGTATGAAATAATAGAACTTGTCACAATTAATTTGAGTACGTATCATATAAAATAAATATAAATGACTTTTATTATAAAAAAAGGCCAAAATGAAATATTATTTCAACAAGAAAACTACAATCATAATGACGATTTATACATCGTTACAAAGGATCCCTCAGGGTCCTATTGAGACTGGAATTTTGGCAATCTAGATACTTTAATATTATGTTTCAGGCAATAAATAAAATTAAGTATACATTAGGTCCTAAATTATAGTTGTTAGATGCCAACAAGAAAAATCTTAGTGGGTAAGCAGAAATATCGTTATGGCTGGTCCCGATGGTGATTATGGAGAATTGATCAAAATTGCCGTCTAATGTAAAAAAGCAAATATCTTTGATAGGTTGACTTAAAAGTTTAATGAATAAATGAGTTAAGGTAAGGCTCTTCTGCAAATGAACGCCTGGGGAAGTACCACACCTTTGCCAGATATTCATCTGGCAAGCAGGAGTATGAAAACAATGCCGTGTTCCAGTTTGTAAGTCACTGTTTCCAGCAAAATTACAGGTCCTATGAGACTTTAAAACCAATGTCTTAGGGTGACGAGCGCAGTGCAGTGGTTATGCAATGCAAAGTTGTGGGTGGCGCTGTAACTGCTATGGGCAGGCATAGCACTTACCATCAGGTGACCGACTTGCTCGTCTTGTTACATAGTAATAAAAAAAGACAAACTTTGCTACTTGCTGGTTTTTCCTAATACAAAGACAGTAAGCCTTTTTGAAGGTGAGCGCCACGCCTGCCCAATCAACGTGATCCAAACTTATCTTGACTTTGACGATTCCAATCAGCTTGGGCAGGCATTGGAATCGTCACCATGAGATAGTTGGTAGTAAGTCTGATATGCCCAGCAATATCGCTAATAATTGGAGTAAGACCATAAACAATCTTGTTTTAGTCAAACTCTCTATTTTCCATCCTAAGAAGAGAATACCTCTGTGTTTCAGAAGCTCTTCTGGGCATCCGGCACCTACAAGCAGTTCTTCTATTCTTCGCCTTGGTTCTGGCGTATGGAATGAGAGTCAACATGAGCATGGCCATTGTAGCCATGACAGACAAGGACAATGAATCAGTAACTATTTAATCAGTAACTTTCACTAGCATAATCTCGCGCGGCACTGCACTGCGCTCGTCAGCTTTAAACATTGGTTCTCAAATCTCATATGCCCAGTAATTTCACTGGAAACAGTGCCCTTCAAATCGGAACATGGTATTGTTCTTACACTACTGCTTGGCGGATGAATATCTGGCAAAAGTGTGGTGCTTCTCCAGGTGGTCTCTTGCAGAAGAGGCCTACCACAACTAGTACTGGCAGTGCCACTGGTAGTGGCCGAACGGTAGCTATGAGCTTTACATTCCAACTGTATCCGCTTGAAACTCCAGCCAAAGTCAGCTCCAGACTATTTATATAAATATTTTGACTGGATGACTCAAGCACGGTGAAGGAAAACCTCGTAAGGAAACCGGTATGTTCAAGAATCTCAAAATTAAATGACATTGTGACATTCATCAATTCGCACTAGACCAGTGTGGTGCATTATAGCTCATCTCTCTCATCATCTCTGAGGAAAGGCCTGTGACGCAGCTCTAGAAACATAGGCTGATCATGAGAAGGATTTCACGACTATAGCTAGAAGTCTGTCATCATGTCAGGTCCATCCAATAAAGAAGAATTGCTGATGATGAATTGATGATCTTGGCGTCATTTGTTTGAACCACCTTTCATTCTTATCTGCTTTTCCTATTCTACTAAAAACTAACAATCATTCTTATCCCCATAGCATTTTGACTGGAGCATCCAGACTCAGAGCGTGATCCTATCTTCGTTCTTCTGGGGGTACATCGTGCTGCAAATCCCTGGAGGAGAGATGGCGAAGAGGTTCGGAGGGTCCATTCTAATCACTGTCTGTGTAGCCATCAATGCTGCTGTATCAATGTTGGTCCCTACAGCGGCTTATCGTGTAAGTCTATCATGTCGTTGGACTAGATACCGAACTAGCTTCTGAAATTAGTTATATTCCTTAGATACACTTGATTGTTCAGTTGGTTTGGAATCTATTCGCTATGCTGCAGAGTAAAGGTTCAAATCCAATTAACAATACAAAATGAGCTTCCGTATAAAAATATTGGTAGTCGGGCACTATAATATTCACTTAGATAGCTACGACCTTTAAGGTGAAAGTGCCAACGAAGATTTTTGGGGTGTTCCAGTAATCATTCTTGAGAGTCTACTAACTTACTAGCGAAGAAGAACTAATTCTATTCTAGACAGGTCTTTACCACCGTCGACCACATCTTCACAATAATTTGATGAGGTTATAGTCAAACAGTAGCATGTGGAAACTTTACCTCCCCTTAAGTGTCACGCGATCCATTAAAGCAAAAGAAAACCACACAGTTCACACATGAACGTAACGTGACCGCATAGCAAGCCGTTACATTCCTTAGCAGCATGAAACAAATTATAATATAAACCTAAACAGATGACGGAATGCTTATTGTGGTAGTTCTATTTCCTCATAATCACTATTTTTAATAACGCAGGTAGCTGTAGTAATATGGCACTACGTTAACAACAGTTTTTGAGCACGTATATATGTAATCATTGTTTTTACAACATGCCATGGCCTTGTTCTGTAACAGATACCTACTAAACACAGTGCAATGCTTTATTTATTAATTTTAATTTGAAGTGTCCTAAGATATATTTCAAAATCAATAACTTAACTTAAGAATCCATTCCTTCTCTTCTGGATTGGATGTATTCCGATTCCGGTGAGATTCTGTAAACTTTCATAAGTGCCCGCTTGGGGTCCATGTGAATAAAGATTTGAAACTGTTACATTGATTTCAGGGAGGATGGCAGCTAGTTTGTGCATGCAGGGTGCTACAAGGTCTCTCTCAAGGGTTCATCGTACCTTCGATTCACCACCTCATTGGAAAATGGGCCCCTGTTGAAGAGAAAAGCCGTTTGGGAGCATTGATCCATGCTGGTGAGTAATATTCTGATTATCTGAATCTTCCAAGCCTCCATGGTTATTAAAGTATTTTGTACGATTGTTTTGCCTTGCATTGTACAAATGCCTTTACATCTTCCGTACATTTCTAAAGATGATTCCATCATAAATACCTAATGATTTAGGGTTGTTGGATGTTTTATTATGAAGATTATACCAAATTTGGTCTATCAATTTTCTGACTCATTTGATATCGATCATATTCATCATTATCATCATCAGATCATCATCAGATATTACCATCATTATCGTCAATATTGCCATAACTTAACTGTCGCATTTATAAAATATGCTTTGTGCCATAAAACAGTATTGAACAGTCTTCATCGACATTTCCAGGGTCACAGCTTGGGAATGCAATCCAGTTCCTCATCTCTGGTTTCATAGCTGACTCCTGGGGCTGGCCTTGGATTTTTTACATGAACGGCATCTGTGGAGGCACGTGGACTCTCTGCTACATCATCTTTGGATCTGATTCCCCTCAGAGTTCGAGGATGATCAGCGCGGAAGAGAGATTGTATATTCAGACTTCTTTGGGTCAAGTTGGTGAGCAGAAGGTAAGTTTCATTTTACTTTCCGATAAGACAATTCCCCATAATTTTAGCAACTTACTTATTTTATGCTATGATCGCACGAGCTTAACCGCATGTATCTCTATTATCAGATTCTAATCCCTAAAACATCCTTTGTGACGGTCACCTCCTTTGCAACATGTTTCTAATGAACCGCAATCCTAAAACTTCAAAAGACGTTTGCACCTTAAATATCACCAAACAGAATTGCGTTGTAATTATTTCAATTTACTTTTATTACAGAAGTTAAATACCCCCTGGAAAGCAATATGGACCTCTCTCCCATTCATATCACTAATAGTGGTCCACTGCGCACAGAACTGGGGCTTCTGGACCCTCATGACTGAAATGCCTTCGTACATGAAGCAAGTCCTAGACGTTGATATCAAAGCTGTGAGTGCACTTTGCGATAAAAAAAATCGAACATCATATCTGACCTTGCGATTCACCTACACGAACGTAACCTACTGAAATTTTGTGCAGAACAGTAAATTGGAATTTGGTAAATATTTAGGGAGTTTTTTTGCCGACGTTACTACGTTGTATTTGGCTAAATTGGCTAATATACAGCAGCTAGGAGAACGAACGCTACCCGTTAAGTCACGTATACCGAGGGGTGAAAAATGGGTTACAGAAGTCACTTTGCTAGAGGAGGCATGAAAGATAAGATTGAGGATGTATGCGAGATGATTATAAAAGATGGATTGACGTTCTTTCTGTGAATGAGACCAGGCAGAAAGGATCTGACAACCAAACCAAACCACTAAAACTGTGTCGCACCTAATATTTGCTCAGTGGCGTGCAAATATGTGACCAATCAGATGACGCAGACGCCAATCACAGCGTCTATTTGCGGTGTCATGCAAACATCGTCATTTTTAAAATTAAATCATCTCGGAGCTGCCTATAAAAAAATTCGAAAACCGATAAAAACGCTATTTACGAAAAAATGCGTTTTTTCATTGAGAGATGTTTTGCATTTGATTATATTTCGTAATGGCAAAGATGCGTTCTTAAATGTGATGCGCTCACCCAGATGGTACTTGCGGACCGACCGCGGATCAAAATCGTAATGGTAAGTGTCTTTTTTGACGTTTTCAACATGGGCAAAATGTCAAATTGAATACGTTTACCATTACGGTTCAGAAGCTGTTCACTTTCACTTTCATGGCCCTGACATTACAGTTATTGGGAACATACATACGCAACCAGAGCGTTTCACCGTCACTCGAATGAATCGAAAAAATACCTAAAAATATCTGAAACCGTTGACAGTATGAACATTCTAATTTTCTTTTTTGACAGAACGGCGTGATCACCGCTCTTCCCTATCTAGCCATGTATCTATTGAGCTTTCCTTTTGGCTACATGTCAGACTACCTTCCAAACCATGGTTGGCTCAGTATTACTGCGACAAGGAAACTGTCAAATTCTATTGGTAAGCTACCTTTATGAAAGGTTACGGGATAGTAATTTGCCGAAATATGAGATCTTCCAAGGGACATACTATTCGAATTTGTAAAACAATGATGTTATAATGAAATAAAAATTTGACGTTACTGTGTTTGTGGACACAAAGCTTTAAAGATGAGCAAGCTGAAGTGACAGTGGGCTGTTAACATTTCTAGAAGAACCAACAACCGATGAGGTAGACAAGTTCTAGAGTAGACCACGTTAAGGCAAACGTAGTGTAGGACTCCCGCCCGGTAAGTGGAGTGACGATTTGCGTAAAACGGCTGGCATGAGTGGAGACTGGATGAGGAGAGCTGAAGTTCAAGCTCAGTGGCGTCCACTAGGAGAAGTCGACATCGAGCAGTGCATGAATACGGGTTAATTAATGATGAAGGTGATGCTGACAATGTAACATGTAAAAAAAAATGTGCTACCAAAACATGGGACACAGTTAATGATTCGAGATCGAGACAAATCATTGTGGTGCTGTTTTATAGATTAAGCCATGCTATTTTATAAATTATCAAAATTGCATTCAATTATACACCTGAGGGTCTTTTTGGTGTCCTATAATGATCACATAAATATGGATTATTCAAGGAAAATATCTGCAGCTAACATCGTTGTTTTTATAGGTCTCTTCGGTCCAGCCATAGCTCTTATAGGGCTGTCATATACCCCGGCTGGTAATATAACGGCTGCAGTGGCACTTCTCACAGTCGTAGTTGGACTTAATGTTGGCCATATTACTGGACTTATGGTAAGATTGTAACTAACTAGTTAAGATGGCGCAACGAACCAAAATGAGTCTTGGGCTTTGATATTAAGGGTCATTACTTTGGTCTGCCTGGTTGATGGTCCCAAGTACTGCTGGATAGATGAAGTAGAGAAGCACTTGGGCAAGCTCCAGGCAGAGGACTGGCGGAAGGTGACGTAAGACATGGTAAGATTCTACATGCTTATCCAACAGAATACGGAATGAACAGTTGGTTGGCTTAAAGAATCATAATTGCCGAGTGAACTGGAGATTCCAATAAAAATGAATATTTCTTTCTAGTTGGTTCACCTGGACATGTCTCCCAACTTTGCGGGAACACTCCTTGGAATCACCAACTGCAGTGCCAATATAATATCCATCATCGCGCCCTTAGTGGCAGGAGCCGTACTGAAGGATGAGGTAAGAGTACTTAAATCTTAATTAAACAATATGTTATACTTTTTGTATTTAATTCTATTTCGGATGAACCAATTACTAAGGATATTTTTTTGTTAATAACCAGCGGACTTATTAAGGAACTCTTATGATATTAAACTGTTTTTTTTGTCATTTTTTCCATACCACCCCATACTAAAAAAGCCAAAATATATATAGTCGAGTTTTAAATACTGTTAGCGCGGCAGCTAAGCTGTATAGGCTGAGCGCGCCTCCAATGGCGGGGGAAGGATGGCTGGTAGAAGAGTAGTACAAAGGAACTTGGCGACTAACCTGGTCTCCATGCAACTGCAATCACCTCGGTTCGGGTCCGTCTCCAAGCTGCTTGTTCCTTCAGGATGTTATGACGTTCGATGTAGTGGACTGTATTTTAGGCGGTTGGTGCGTGTCGGCAAGGAGCGTTTACGCGGCGGGTTTATAGCGGGTGTTGTTTATATTTGCGCGTCGAATTCACGTGGACCACCGCAGAGGAGCAGCAGATCCAGTACTTTGGATTCGGCGAGAGCGGCAGCCGCGAAGGACGAGGGTCGATCGCAGACTACTTGCGGCGGCAAGCAGTTTTCTCGTGGATACCACGATATGAGCGACAGAGATAGTCGCCAAGAAATGATAGGAATAGGAAGGTAGGAAGGTATTATGAGTGCCAATGTAAGTGGCGCGAACATTTGCCCCCGGCCTAAAAACCATTGGTTTTTAAAAGAAAGCGGGAAATAAAAAAAATAAAAATAAGAGTTAAACTCTAAAGCGGTCAACGGGTTAAATATAACATAGCGGTTGACCGGGGAGCAAGGGGTTAAATTATTGGGTAGGTAAGATACATAAACGGACGACGGGTCTCTGGTAGACGCCGGTCGCCGTTTTTACTGACGCTACTCGACAGATGCCATCGCCGCCGACATGAGTGGCCACGACGACGCCGAGAGGCCAGGATAGCGGGGGAATATTATCAGTGATAATAAGAACAATAGAACCTATTGTAATGGGATTCGAAGGTGTATTCCATTTTCCTCTAGATTGAAGTAAGTGAAGATATTCCAACTTCCACCGTTTGGAAAATGATTGTACCATTTGATCCAATAAAGCGTACCGTTTCAATAAGTGTCCAGGTTCATCGGGAACCGTGCAAGCGGGTAAATGCTTCAGCGGTGCGGTCATTAAGAAATGTGAAGCACTCAGCGCGGTCGGCTCAGACGGATCTTCGCTCAATAACGTTATAGGACGAGAATTGATAACGCATTCTATCTGTGTGATTACGGTTAACATTTTTTCATAGGTGAGTGACTGTGAACCGATCGTTTTATGAAGATGACTTTTAAACGCTTTCACATATATTTCATAATTCCCCCCGAAGTGAGGACTTCGCGGTGGATTGAATTTCCAGTGTATGCGATTAGCTGATAACTCATCTGAGATAGACTTATTATATTCGTCGGAATTTAAAAGATCCGTTAACGCATTTTTCGCATTTTTAACGCATTCCGTTAACGCAGAGGCGGGAAGGGAGTCAAGGAGCGCGGGTGAGTTACTAGCCCATTTGACGAGATCGAAGCCCCCGGCCTTGAGCAACTCGCGGAGATCGTCTCTGAGTTGTAAACAAGCAGACAGAGTAGGCATGGAGTAGCACACGTCGTCCATGTATGTGTTGTCGCTGATAAGAGATGCTGCGAGTGGGAAGCGGGCACCGTCGGCGGCGCACAGCTGTCGCAACACTCGCATCGCAAGGAACGGACTGCTACGTAGACCAAAACAAACGCGGTTGAATTGGTAGGTATCAAGCGGAAAAACGGGATCGAATCGATACAGGAGTTTTTGATATTTGCGGTGGTCCTTATTTATCAAAATTTGTAGGTACATCTGTTTAATATCGGATGTAAAAGCAATTGGGTAGAGGCGGAAATCCAAGAGGATTGTAAAAAGATCGTTTTGTAAATTATCCCCGGTATATAAAACTTGATTCAAGGAGAGGCCTGAGTCAGTTTCAGCACTGGCGTCCATCACCATACGCCATCGAGTTGTTGTTTTTTGTAGTCTCGCAATGGCGTGGTGTGGCACGTAATATCCAGTAAAAGGACTATCATTGTCGATCAGTGAAATGTAACCCTTCTGAATGTACTCTTTGATTATAGCATCGTACTCTAAGCGCAGAGCAGGTGTCGCGGCGAGCTTACGTTCGAGATACATGAAGCGTTTTTTAGCGATAGGGTAAGAATTACCCAGAGAGGTCGCGGGATCGCGGGAGAAAGGTAACGCTACAGAATAGCGTCCCGTAGGATCGCGGGAAACGTTATTTGTAAAAATGCGTTCACATTCTATAGCGTCTGGGCTCAAAGTCGGCGTGCATTGCACCTCTTCAAGCTGCCAGAAGCGTTGGACAAGATTATCTAAACGTGGTCCTTCCGTAAAGGTACAGAGGGAAATATGAGAGCGGCATCTATCTTCAACCAAGGGGTCAGTGATAGAAACAACGGTTTCAATATGAGCGGGCGTAACATGAGCGGGAGTAACATGAGCGGGAGTAACGGGAGCGGTCCCGATTACGATAAAACCAAAAATGGTTTCAAAAGCGGTTGGAGTACCAGGCGGACCAGCGGCGCGGCCTGATAGCAATATTTCAGAAAAGAGCGGCGCGCCTATAAGTATGTCGATCTCGGAAGGCGAAGCGAAACTGTCGTCTGCCAGAGGCAGGCAGTTCAGGTATGAAAGGCAGGATACGTCAATTTTCACTGCCGGTAAATTGTCTGTTATGCGGTCGATAACATAGGCGTCAATTGCAATAAAATTATCATTTAGGCGGGAAGATAAAGTAGCAGAAACTGCTCCCTTGATTGGGTTAGATGCGGAACCTATCCCTTTAACAACGGTGTTCGTCACCTTATTGCATTTTAAATTTAATTTAGCGCAACATTTTGAAGTTAAAAAGTTACTTTGGGAAGCCGAATCAATTAAGGCGCGTACTACATGGCGGCGACCATTTAAATCCGTAGCATAAACTTGTACGGTTCCCAGTAAACAAGTAGTGTCATTAGGCTGCGAAGCGGGGCGTATATTACACAGCGACACCTGTTGTTGTGATGACTGATAAGCAGTTGTAGGTAAGTTCGTCAGCTGAGCGCTAGCGGAGCCCGCGACGGGCGGCGGCGATGCCGAAGGCGGCATGTGATCCCCGGCGGCGGAGAAGTTGCCAGTTCGCGCGCGCGGAGGCGGCGCGTGCGCCTGTGACGGAGCGCTAGGGTACGGGCGATTGTCTTCACGGGAAGATGATACTTTGCGGCATAACATAGAATGATGTTTACATCCACAATAACGGCAATTAAATTTAGAATTGCAAGCAGTATTTATATGCGTAGTGCTTAGACAATTAGTGCAACCTTTGCTTTGTTTTACAAAAGTGTACCTGTCGTCGATAGAAAGCTTATCAAATGCAGGGCATCTATATAAGTTAGCGTGATCGGCTTGTTTGCAAAGCGGACAGTGAGTGACGCATGATGCTGCAAAAGATTGCGTAGACCTAGCAGTACCCGGCCTGTTATCACTGCGGCTAAGAGAATCGGTCGTAGTGCGTTCCAATATTTTGCTTTGTTCGCGGATGAATTTTAAAAGTTCATTGTATGTAGGCATAGATTTACCTCGCATGTGCATTTCAAACGACCGTGCAGTACTTGAATCTATTTTCTTCAAAGCGAGCGATAGTAAAATAAAATCAGACACGTTATCGAGCTTGAGAGACTTCAAACTTGACACAGCCGTGCAGAATTTATCTAGGAATAATTCTAAGTTTTTATTCGTCGCGGTGTTAAAAGATTTAAAATCAAGCATTTGATCAAGATAAGCGGAGGCTAGGTTACGTTTGTCGTTATACTTATCGACGAGCGTCTGCCATATGATCGGATAATTATCACCGTTAGGTACGATACCAGAACAAACTGCAAGGGCCCGGCCTGACAATTTATTAATTAAATATTGGACGCGTTCGTGATCAGTGAGATCGGGATTTTCGTGAATCGTGCGTTTGAATGACTCATAAAATATCCTCCAGGTCATCGGATCTCCATTGAAGACCATCAAATCGAGTTCAGGAATTCTGATGGATTTACGTTGCGGGGCAACATTGAAATCAGCGGTTTTTAAAGGCGGGTTAAGTTTATTATAAACAAACTGACAACGGCAAAACATATCTTCGAAGACGTTTATAGATTGGTAGTTTACCGTGTACGAAGCGTTGAGAGTCAACTCGGTGACATTTAATTTGTTCACAATTTCATTGAAATCGGAGCGTAAGCGGTCTAACGAGATCATTCCACATAGAAATAAATCTTTCTCAGTATCATCAGTGAAAGCCTTTAAAGATCGGTTAAAAATATCTTGTAAGCGAGAAAATATAATGTCACGTTTACCTATCAAGGTCAAACGTTCGACCTGTAACGTATCGAGCGCTTTTGCGTCCTCGTATACTTCACTATCTTTGTCTTTTGAACCAGTAGCCATAGACATCTTAACAAAGTATAAAAAACTAGATAAAGTATGAAATTCCTAATTTACTGCAACTGCCTACAGCATTTACCTGCCGCGTGCGCGGCGTATTGAATACCCACGTGGAGACGCACGGGCGGTCGTTAGGAATACCTTCACTTTTTAATAAAAATTAAGAATTACGGAAAAATCGTTATTTTTACTATTTAGGAATGCGGAATACACGAAATAAGTATATAAGAGCGTAGTAGGATAGTACAGGGTACTATCTGAACTGTAATTGCGGGCGGGAACACGATAATTATAGGAAATTATCGTTGGTAAAAATACCAATATAAAATTGCGGGCGGTTATAAAGAGGACTATATGAGGCCTAAGAGGGGCCAGAGAATAGCGGGAGGACCAAAGAAGATCCGGCGGCGGAGGACCAACAATATGTTAGCGCGGCAGCTAAGCTGTATAGGCTGAGCGCGCCTCCAATGGCGGGGGAAGGATGGCTGGTAGAAGAGTAGTACAAAGGAACTTGGCGACTAACCTGGTCTCCATGCAACTGCAATCACCTCGGTTCGGGTCCGTCTCCAAGCTGCTTGTTCCTTCAGGATGTTATGACGTTCGATGTAGTGGACTGTATTTTAGGCGGTTGGTGCGTGTCGGCAAGGAGCGTTTACGCGGCGGGTTTATAGCGGGTGTTGTTTATATTTGCGCGTCGAATTCACGTGGACCACCGCAGAGGAGCAGCAGATCCAGTACTTTGGATTCGGCGAGAGCGGCAGCCGCGAAGGACGAGGGTCGATCGCAGACTACTTGCGGCGGCAAGCAGTTTTCTCGTGGATACCACGATATGAGCGACAGAGATAGTCGCCAAGAAATGATAGGAATAGGAAGGTAGGAAGGTATTATGAGTGCCAATGTAAGTGGCGCGAACAAATACATAAGGCGAAAACAGACTAATGCAGTGCGGCGAGCGGCGCGCTGCGTGGCGTTGTCAGTTTGATAAATGTTGACTTCGATAAAAACGCACCAAGTGACTTCTTCAATGCGGCTTGCCGTTTAGAGAGAGTTACAGAATAAGGCCACAGACATTTAAATTTTTAAGTCGCCAAAGAGGCGAACACCGAATTGTAATTTAGTTCTGTTTGTATATTTATTTATTTTCTGCTAACAACTTAGTTCCAAGAAATGTAATAAATATAGAATAATATTATTTTATTTCAGACAGATCCAAATGAATGGCGAAAAGTATTCTACATAGCATCAGCTGTTTACATTGCTGGTAATACGTTCTACCTCATCTTCGGCACGAGTGAAAAACAGAAATGGAATGATCCTGGAGGAAAAGGTCCCGGTAAATATTTCATTATGAATGTTGTACCTAAAATTAAAGTACAAAAAAATAACCACAGAGATACTTTTTATTCCGTAAAATTCAAGTTTCCTGTGGGATAATAATTAACGCGGGTAAAACCGTGGGATGCTTCTAGTACCATAACATAAACATATTTTTCTTCTTATTTTCAAGGGTCTTAAATCTTATTGCACGACTGTCATCAAAATCTTGACGTATCAATTTTAAGGAAAACATTACACACTATAATTATTTATATCGGTTCTAATTAACTTTACAGACGCAGAAATAGCGGTGAAAAATGAAGAAATGTGTATTTAAAAAGAGTGTTTAATAGTCACTATTCAATAAAAATAAATTGAGGTAAAAATGTATTATTTGTAACGTCTTTAAAATCCTGACCCTTTTTCCACTTACAATGGCCACCCTATTTTAAATTAAATTATGATATTAGAAAAACATTTATAGTAAAACGACAAAGCTATTATGAATACCAAAAACATATAGGTATTAAAATACTATACGTAACTATTCCAAAAGAACGAAAAAGATATAATACTTATCTAATCTGAAGAAAAATAAAACTTATAGAACACTTTAACACACTTAAACACTTAGAACTTAGAACACTTAAATAACACTTTAATCAAAAAGTTGTTGCCAAAAAAATATTTTTTATCCAGACAAACTTTTATAAAATACTTATCCGGTACAGCAAGCTGATCAGAATTACTCCATCCGCCACTAAGGATAGATATGTAAACTCTTTATTGAAACACCACAGAACAAAGAAAACTTAGACGTATTAAACTTAAGAATTAGTGTCGCAATGGGCGGTGTTATCGCTGAGAGCGATCTCTTCCAGAAAACCACGAGGAGTTCCGTTGTCTACCTTCCATGTCTATCATCAGAACAGCTTGCTATCACCACAATATGAACTGGACAGGCGTGCAAAATTTCAACTCATTTCAACAACGGAAACTCGGTCAAAATTTACTTGCAAAATTTGAGCTGAACATATTAAATACAAAAATTGCAAAACATAAGCTTGCAATAAATAAAAGCTACGAATAAGATCTTAGCATCGATTTGTGTAGCTTATATTTTTCAATAGGTACTTTATAATTATTTATCAATATTATTGATTATATTTTTCGAGCGCAGCGCAGAGCCGCGGAGGATTATGCAATGCAGGGTTCTTGCTGTGACTGTTATGGGCAGGCGAAGTGCTTACCATCAAGTGAACAACTTGCTCGTTTCCTCACTTGTTTAAGTTGTCACGTCTTAAAGACCAACCTGTTCGACTCACAAAAACTCACTTAGCAATTATATAACACCCAAACCCACTAAGCGGGCTATTAAATAAAACAAGTCATCAACCGCTACTAATCAACAACTGTATTTATTAACCTATAAGTGCATTGCATCCAATCCACATTGTTGCTTCGTCCATGACTTTGGTAGGTTCACCAAGTACGACGTTCATTGCAAACAAACAGAAAAAAAAACTGTGGCGAATGACTCGATCCTACGTTTGCATTCCATAGACTGTTGTCAATGAAACGGCGCACGCGACGAATGTCTACCTTGACGGAAACAAATACATTTAAATTTAAAAAATACTCATTTCATTCACGAAATAAAATAAAAAATTAAATTAAAGTTGGTATTAAAAAGTGTTAAATATTATAGAGTGCCTTCGCTTTAAAAGTGCCATAGTTTATTTAAGTGATTAAATTTTAATTTAAATAAGAATTGTGAAAAATAAACAAGAACATGGATACCAAAGAAAATATTGTAGAAGCAAAAAAACCTGGTGAGTATTTTATTTTCCTTATTTATTTACACGTTTTGAAATCTGCATATTTGAGTGAAATTTTAAACCGTATTTATTTTAGACTCATATTTAGATCGTGGCTGTTGCCCTACCTGGGTTTCACTGAGCTTATTATAAGCCGAGCTATTTAGCATTATATAAAAAAATTATAAAATCCTTAGTCGTGGGTAACCAGAGTATCCATCTGACTAGCTAATACCCCTAAAATAGGGAATTGCCCCCAAAAATAGGACCCGACGCATTCCGAATAACTCATATTAATAATAATTATTATTACGTTACAAATGCTTGCGTTTGGGAATTAATTCGTCGGGATCGTATTTGAAACTTATCGAGACTTGTTTATTGGGGAACATATGTTTATTTCCTGGACAGAAAACGACACTAAATCAGAGTGACATAGATTACGTTTTTTCCGGAAAAACGCAGAGTTTATGTGGGAAAGCTGTGCCCTGGCCAAATAACCAATTATTCTATGTCACTAGATAAATGAATAGAGATTTCTATATGCCTTCGTTCGAGGACTATGAAAGAAAATATTGCAAGGAAAGCAGCATGTCCAAAACATAATAATTATTAAATCATAATTACAGTGTTCCAGCTTGAACGGCACTGCTTCCAGCGAAATCACTGAGCATATGAGACTTTAGAGCCGATGTCGCAGTACAGTGCTGCGCAGGATTATGTAATGCAAAGTTCTGGGTGGCACTGTAACTGTTATGGGAACGATTGGTGAAACGATCACGGAGACATATAAAAAATTACCAGTTGTGATGACGATGATGATGATGATGAAATTTCGATAGCTAGCCAGTTCACTCACGTACACGTCATCAAAATGCCATTCAAGATTAAATCACACACATAGTAACATAACATATCACATCATAAGAGACGTTTCATCGGCACCGAATTATTGTTATCTTGGCAGAAATATACATTTCACAATGCCAATAATGATAAATCACTTACAGTTACAGTAACTCTAAGTGTCAGTTGATAAGACGTTTGTAAACGTCAACAATCGAATCATGGGCATTGATTTTTAATAGCCGTAGATTATGGGTTCAACTGGTTGTGTAGGTTTTAGAGCAAATGCAAACATTTCTGACATAATGTAGGTTAAGGAGCAAAGACGATGAAGAATTCCTAAGATGTCAAGCTACATTTGCATTATTATCAGAGAAACCTTCGACAAAACTATGCATTCCAATGTGCCATTCACTAAAATTATAAAACTGACTAAGCACAAGATGCGTTGCGTCGATTAAGTCCATTTAGTTGTTCTGCCAATGACAAAAAAGAAGAAGAAGTAGTTGAAGAAGTGCTTAAGAAGAAGTACAGCTTAAAAAATCAATGCGAGCCTTACAAAAGTTTTATATGATGTGTGAACCTCTGACACCTTGGTAATAAGCAACATTTACATAATATCCGATGGCCGATATGGGTTAATGATGATAATGATGCATTTAACTAATTGAAATTACTATTAGGCCAGTACCATAACAAAGATCGCTGGCTTGTTAAAATTAAAACAGAATGACGAATGTAGCTTGGTATTAAGTAAGGAAGAGGTAAAACCGCTAAAGCTAATATAGAACTAGATGGAATGATATTCATCATTAATTGTTTATCGTTCTCCACTAAATTAGATAAGTCTCGCTTCCATTGACACAACTGACCCCAAAAAAAATCTGGTTTATATGAAAAATCAAGGTTTAATTAATCTTGGGGATAGCCATGAAGCACAGGAGTTTGAGAAGGAAGTAGTATTTCCATTACTGAGAGTAGAAATCAACTGGACAGAGTAGGAGGTAGAGACATTCTTATTGAAAAATAAACTAATTTCACAAAATAGAGAGAAGATAAATACTTAGGGAAAGAACAAATTAAACGTGAAACTTTTAAAGTAATAGGAAGCAAAACACTTCGTCTACTAGAGAAACTTCATGATGTTTTGATTATTACTTCTGTTTTCAGATTCCAATTTCGGAATAAGGCATGTGCAAGTCTTGATGCTATTCCTGGCCATGGTGTTGACCTTCACCATGAGAGTCAACATGAGCATGGCTATAGTCGCCATGACTGACAAAGACAATGAGAACGTAAGTATCGAGTAAACTTTGTAAGTAGGCAAAAATATAGCGCTTTCATAAGTCAAACACATGAATCTCATGAACAAAGATAAAAATAATAACATTAAACACGGTAAACTAAATGAATTAGAACCTAATAATGGTTTGAGTTCGAAAAAGGAAATTTCCCTTTCAAGTCCCGATTCATTGCTGAATCTCGCACAGGAAAAGGAAACTTCATTGACTCTACCACTGCGCAGTGCTTTGAATATGCTATTAGAAGATAGCCCAAGAAGCTACCATGTCAATTCTTCAATTTTCTTTTTCTAGTTATACTGCTAAGAGCGTAGCAAAACCAATCACCGATCAGCGGGCTGACGGCGGACACAAATTGTAATACTTAAATAACGTTTTTGGTACAGTCCAAATCTATACTAATATATGAAGCTGAAGAGTTTGTTTGTTTGAACGCTAGGATCTCAGGAACTACTGGTTCGAATTGAACAATTCTTTTTGTGTTGAATAGTCCATTTATCGAGGAAGGTTATAGGTTATATAACGTCACGCTACAACTAATAGGAGTGGAGCATCAATGAAGAATGTGGCAAAAACGGGGAAAATATATTGCTTTTAAAAGAGTTATTGCGAGAAAACTTGAATTATGCGGGTGAAACCGCAGGGCGCAACTCGTGTCAAAATATACGTAACATGTCCATTCGTATCGACGATCTATCTTGAGATAATACATCAATGCAAAACTACTTTTTCTCTATAAACAACTTATTGGTATAGAATAACTATATTGCTCAAAGGATAACAACTATACATGATACTAATGACAGTTCCTTTTTAAGACTCTGACTAACCTTAGTCTAATCTAGCATATACGGAACCTTCCATCACATAATAACTAAAACCTTGAAACCGTCATTGTTTAATTATTTATTAGGTTTCAAAGTAATCTAGTCACTAACATTAGTATCAGCATTGAAAACCGGATGTTTACCATGTTTTTCTTTTTTATTTGAATGATTGCCGAGACGAACAAGTCGTCCACCTGATGGTAAGCGCTACACCTGCCCATAACAGCCATATCACCACCCAGAACACTGTATTACATAATTCAGCGCGGCAACGCACTGCGCTCGTCACCCTGAGACATCGGCTCTAAAGTCTCATATTATTATACCTAGTAATTTCGCTGGAAACGATGTCCTTCAAAATGTAACACAGTAACGTAACACACTACTGCTTGGCGGATGAATATCTGGCAAAGGTGTGGTACTTCCCCAGGCGGTCTCTTGCAGAAGAGGCCTCCCACTTTCCCACTATTTGTTTGAAATCCCAATATTTCGGCACTATTACAGTCACCATGGTCACGGATAAACCAATGTTCTTACAAGAGCGTAGTTATTAAGTGCAGACGTATCGATCTATCCTCTTTCTCTCACGCGTTTTACGCTTTAAGATAAAACATGGTAAATATGCCGTTTTTAACAATAATTCTATATTTGTCATCACCATCAACCCATATCGGCCTATAACTGCTATACTGCTATAGTACGGGTCTCCCCGTATGTTCTTTATATTTCTGTTTAATTACCTCATTATTTAGTTTTAGTATCATCAATAACCCAACTGCCCACTGCTGCATTCTCGCCTAACTTTCGTGATGAGGATTAGGCCTTAATCTACCATGGGAGCCCGATCCGGATTGGTGGATAACATACCTACCTGCGAAATAATTCTCAGGTAGGTAGGGGGGGGGTGTGTGTGGTCCCTAAGTGGGTTTCCTCACGAATTTTTCCTTTACCGAAAAGCGAGTGATAATCACGTACATAATATGTTTTACAAGAAACACATTGGTACATACCTGCACTGGGATTTGAACTCACGACCCTCTTCTTGGAATGCGGACGTTCTCCCACTTGGCTATCACCGCTTGGATCATTATCCATTTCTTATCCACCACCTAGTTGTGTATTTTGTATGAATTCTTCGTTTCATTATTTTAGTTACTCGTTTGTGTATTAAATAAACCTTATACCTAAAAATAATTGTACGTAAATCTTTTATCTCTTCATTAAATCGTGGGAACAGAACAAATTTCAGTTTTTTATCAATTGTCTTGCTTTAGGTACCTATAAAAACCCCGAAAATTCCTACGTATGGACTGTGATATTATCAGCTATTTATCAACATTTTGAAATGTGACTCTGAGCTTAATCTCTATTGATATTTTGTTGATTTAATATACCTATCTACAGATTATCTGAACGTATGTTAATATGACAGGCTTCATCTTTTATCGGAATTGGAAAGGCCTTCATGGAGATCGATATCGTGATATGTGTGGTAGGTATTTGTAATGACCTGCATTTACTAGCAGTGCGAGGAAACTTGGCAGAGATGAATGAACATTAGAATAGAAGATTTTTGTCGTTTTTTGGTTCAAAGAATCATATTTACCTGAATAGTTAATGATGCGGAAATGATGAATATATGACGATGCTGTAAAGAAAATATCTTTAATGTAATATAACTAAATAAATGGTATAACATCCTACAGAAAGTCAAGGACAAATGATCTAGTATGATGAATGGTAGCTATTTATTAAGTTGCACAAGAAATAGTCCTGGGTTCCACAGATATAAAAGGAAAAGATACCGTAATATTTTCATCGTAATGGCGAATTAGGCGCCTAGCACCTAACGGTACCGTAGACATTTTACGAGGGTGAATCAAAAAGTTCTTAGAAGTGCATATATATGAAACCTTTTTGGATCAAGTTCGATATTCAAATTAAAGAGTGTCTATCACACTATATTTATGCAGACTGTCACTTGTTTTTGTCAGTTCGTTCGCATGTAATAAATTTTTTTGTGCAACGAGTTGCTAAAAAGTCAAAATTATGGATAAAAGTGAGTTACGTGCGGTGATAAAATATCTCAGTTTGAAACAATGTCTACGAAGGAAATTTTTTTGGACATTCAGCAGACATTAGGGGGTGATGCTGTACCCTATTCTACGGTTGCGTACTGGGTGGCTGAATTTAAAAGAGGTAGATCAAGCTGTAAAGATGACCCGCGTTCTGGGCGGCCTTCAACCTCCGTTACAGAAGAAAATGTCAAAAAGGTTGAGAATCTGGTTTTGGAAGACAGAAGAATGACTATAAAACATATAGCTGAGATCCTAAAGATATCTTTTGATAGCGTTCAATCCATTTTAATTGATTCACTGGGGTTCAAAAAAGTGTCTGCAAGATGGGTGCCACGAATGTTAACCGACGAAAACAAAAAGCGACGTTTAGAAATTTCCAAGCGTAATCTCGAAATGTTCCAGCGTGATTCGGATAATTTTTGCCGTCGTCTTGTCACCATGGATGAAACGTGGGTCCACCATTTTGATCCTGAAACTAAAAGACAAAGCATGTCTTGGAAACGACCATCCTCTCCATCCATTAAGAAATTTCGAGTTGCTCCTACCGCTGGCAAAGTTATGGCCTCTGTGTTCTGGGATAGTGAAGGAATCCTTTTTATTGATTACATGCCAAAAGGCCAGACGATTACTGGACCCTATTATGCAAATTTAATCCCGAAAGTGCGTGAAGCGATTAAAGAAAAACGTCGTGGAAAACTGTCGTTGGGCGTGTTGTTCCTTCAAGATAACGCTCCTGCTCATCGATCGGAAGTTGCGCTCAACGCAATCCGCTGTGCTGGCTTCAATCTCCTTGACCACCCACCATATTCTCCGGACTTAGCCCCAAGTGATTTTCACTTATTTCCAAAATTAAAAGAGGAAATTCGTGGAACAAAATTTCACGATAATGACGCGGTTATAGCTGCCGTAGAGGACTTTTTCGAGAGTCAAGAAAATATTTTTTTTTCACAAGGAATAAGGAAGTTAGAAACGCGTTATTCTAAATGCATTGCATTGGAGGGAGATTATGTAGAAAAATAAAATATTATTATTTAAATCTTTGCATTTTTTAATATTGATTCCAAGAATTTTTTGATTCACCCTCGTAATTTGTTTTTGACTGTAAAAAATCGATTCAAATAAAACCTGTACAAAAAATTTAATAATAGAATGTAAATGCCCGCCAAAACCGATCGTTTCCATAGATAATACAGCTGTCAAGACATAGTTAAGTGAAAAATATCTGGCATGCTCGATTTCTTTCGATTTAACTATGCCGACAATTTCTCAACATTTTTTGTTTATTTGACTGTGTTACGATACCAGCAAGCCGTTCAACTGATGGTAAGCGCTACGCCTACCCCTAAACAGTTACAGTACCACCCAGAACTTTGCATTGCATTATCCTGCGCGGCACTGCACTGCTCATATCTGTGGAGAGTAGTGATTTCGTTACTTTTTTATGTCTACAATCTACATAGTCAATTTTAATTTCAAGGTCTAAACTTGGCACGTGTGACTTAATTGGAGCTATGTTACAATAGACTACACGTTCTCGATGCAATTAGGAGTAAATAGTATACGACTAAACATTACTATTCTGTAGTCTGTGGTGCTTATGCCCACATTAAGATAGATACGCACACTAAAATAATTTGCAGGAATGGCTAATATTTGTAGTTCTTAGTTTCTAAAACCATAACTAAGTATATAAGATATATATATAATATATAAAATAATAATATATAAAATTCTGTGTCGAGGTGTCCACTTGAAAGGGAAATATCCTTTTTCTAACTCAAACCATAATTAGATAATAATCATTAGTTTCGTAGATCATAAAATTTGACATATTTTTTTGTATTTCTATACTTATGTATAAGATATTTTTTTTTTTTTGACGTGTAAAAGTGCAATATTTTGCCTATTTACAATAAATGATTTGAGTTTGAGTTTGAGTTTGAGTTACTTGCCCTTTTCCTCCGAAACGACTTGATCGATTTTTATGAAATTTTATATGTATATTTGGTAGGTCAGTGAATAAGTTTTAAGCTATTTTTCATACACTTAAGTGATAAGGGTGGTTCACCCCAAACATTTTTATTTTTATTTGTTGAATTTATTTTTTTATTTATTAAGCTTGAAATATGTGGCATTAAATAATAAAATAGCTAGTACATATGTAAAAAAACAACATAAAAAACTAAACGCTAAGGTAATCGAACCAATTCTCTTCCTTCCAGTCTTTCGACTGGAGCATCCAGACGCAGAGCGTGATCCTGTCTTCGTTCTTCTGGGGGTACATCGTGCTGCAGATCCCTGGAGGAGAGATGGCTGCGAGGTTCGGAGGCATGATCCTCATCACGCTGTGTGTCGCCATCAATGCTGCCACCTCTCTTCTGATACCTATTGGGGGGAATTATGTAAGTTTATCTTGATCTTATTCTTTTTACCGCGTCTAGATCACATTAGATAGATAGATAGATGAACTCTTTATTGAAACACCACAGAACAAAGAAAACTAAAAACTAGAACAAAACAAATTTTACAATTAGTGTCACAATGGGCGGTCTTATCGCTCAGAGCGATCTCACATTGTATCGATCAAGAGACAAAATCATAATAGTGATCGTGATAGGCATGGTTTATTCGTTTTTTTCTCTAAAAATATGATAAATAGCTTTCATTGGACAGTTGGATTTTGTCAGCGTTGGTCTACAACCAGTGTAGGAAAGGGCGAATGCCTAAATCAAATCGAAATTCTCCGTCGGGAGTTGGTGTACTGCTTTCCGTTGGGGTCGCAGCGTAGCATGTGGAAAGATGTAGTCTCTGCCTATCCCAACAGGAGAAAGGCGTGACTACATAGCTACATAGTTATCTTGACGGACCAGTGACCCCAATTTTAAATGCAAGTTGCAAATTAATTTTCCTCTTACTGCGGGATTCCCTCCAAATTACAGAGGTGATTTTCCTTGTACAACTTTGGCTAAATAATCGACGTAAGAGATTAGAAGCATGATACTAATTTACTATCATATTTTTTCATCTGATGCAACAAAATACAAAAACAAATTTCTTTATTATTCAGCCATCTAAATTCGTATGGAGTGCTGTTGAATTCGGTTAACTCAGTTCATTCATTTTGTATGGATTTGACGGGTGTTATGGCAATGAAGTCACAGTGTAGGCAAGTAATTAGTACTAAATTAGGGTCAATGCATCGAAACGAATCAACGGTAACGTAAAATTTTCAAATTCGATTTTTACGAATTCATTCCCGATCCGACGCATTCGGAAAACGACTTTCCTTTAGTAATTGTGAATGAAGTTTTTTGAATGCGTCGGATAGGGAATAAAGTGGTAGAATTACAGGAGTGCAGGTGGCAGAGGTATGTATATCGTGTCATAGGTACGATCTTTGGACCTTTATTGGTCTCGTCTTGCCCTCAAAATATGTCGATATTTTATTCCAGGGAGGCTGGCAGCTGATCTGTGCATGCAGAGTGATCCAGGGTCTCTCTCAAGGGTTCTTGTTCCCATCAGTTCACAACCTCATCGGCAAGTGGGTTCCTTTGGAGGAGAAAAGTAGACTCGGTACCATGATTTATGGAGGTTAGTCTCTCTCCAAAGTATGGCATTGGAATGACTGGATATTTTGGTACTTCTGGTATTATGTTAAGTACAAATACAGTCATAATGGACGACATTAGAGCTGCAGCTTCCTTGTGGCATATGATACCCTGGTACTTCTGGTGTAAGTAACGTTCAAAATACCACTTTTTTTTCCCAACGGTTCGTATCAGATTTTATTATAAACTGCTTTTTCTACAATTTTATTGGCGATATTGATTATATTGTAGTGTGAGGACTCTTCTGCAAGATACCACCTGGGGAAGTACCACACCTTTGCCAAATTCATCCGCCAAGCAGTAGTGTGCAAACACGAACAACTTGCTCGTCTCGTCACTCAGATAAATAAAAACAATGGGCGTCGGTCTACAATAAGTGGCATAAAAAACTGGTAAAATTAATCATAGAATGAAGTCTACATTAGGAACAATGGTAAATACCTATCAGAAACAGTGCCAGATTTTTTGTAGAATTTTAGATTTTTTTGTGATATTCTGCCTTAGGTAGTTTCATGCCGTTCCAGATACATCCGTGAAGAAGTAGTGTGCAAACATTACTGTATAGAACTGTAATGAAATTACTATGCCTAAATTATGGGACGTGAGAACCAATGCCTCAGCATTAGTCCTCGACGGCGAATTTTGGAATGTGCTAAATTTTATTTCCTAGTTTCTAGACCTTGTTATCTTGACTAAATAAATGATATTAAATTATAATAAAAGAAAAAATATGAAGATTAAGAATAAGGTCACCAAGTTTGGTGAAGCCGGTTTATAAAAACCAGACGCAATTTTCTGCTCGCTTGCGTTCAAGTTCAATAAACTTTACTTTAACATAAAATAAGATGTCAAGGAAAAGCAGGTAAAAAATATACCTTTATGATACCAGTTTTAAAATCTCTTGAGTATAGAAAAAAAATTTCACATGTACGACACGCGGCACTACAAGAAAATAATATATGATAAAAATCAGTAATTAAACATGAGATAATATCTATTCCATATTATGTTCTTTTTGTCAACAAACATAAAAAACAACGCGTCACGATCTTATATCTTTACCACTACCTAGGACAATAGACCAAAACGCATACACACTAGACCACACTTCACACAACACATAATTATTATAAGATTCAGGTAGCTAGAGGCCAGAATCTATTTGTGTGAATGTGACGCATTATTTATTTACACTTATTCAATTTCAATAGAGAAGACAAACGTTTCATTTTACCTCTTTTCAAAGCACCTCCAGTAAGAACATAAATTACCTCTTTACTGCTCATTTACCACGACATACAGTATCTAAACTTGACTGAGATGTGACCTTCCATTCATTAGAGAAGATGTTTTCCTAGGTCACTTGTATTGTCTCTACTTCCAACTGTAATTATTGTTGTATTTAGCAAACAGGAAAATGCAGTATGATCATACCTATTATTGAAAATATGATAATGTACCTGTAAAGATGACGATTGAAAAAACAAATAACGAGATCCTGACACCGAGCCCCCCCCCCCCCCCCCCCCCCCCCCCCCCCCCCCGACACACACCTCTCTCCTTCACTATGGGTGGTAGAAAATGCTCTTAGCGTTAAGGCCGCCATTTGTACTAGTTAGTTAATCTGTGCAATAAAGTAATAAATAAATAAATATATAACACCCAGACTGAGAACAAATAGATGTAGTTCACTCAAGTCTATGCGAGAATTTAACCGGCGCCATCACGGTTCATAGTCGGCTCATTGTCCTTAAATCACGGAAATCTTCAAGCTTAATAAAAACTCGAGACCAGGTATAATACGATTTTACATGGCATAGTATGCGACATGAATTCTTAAGAATATCTAATAGAGAACATTCGATACACCGTTCGAGAGAAGACCGTAAGGTACAGATGATAAGCTTAATTTTTCCAAAGTGGAATTACAATTACATGACCTTTAGCTGTCACGCCATGAAGAGGCCTTCTTTCTTCCGGCCATGCCTTGATCGATCAACCGGAGCATTAATAATGCGATTAAAAATTTACTCCAAACATTTTCCTTAAGATTCCATCGTTCAATAACGCTAAAGCAAAAACACACCGAAAGGAAATCGGTATATCCAAGGACATAAAATATTCAAAGTACCGCATTCCTTCAAAATATCAATTTATTTATTTTATGTAGATAATAAAAATATCATTTCTACAATAAATCAAGTACTCATGAAAAAAGAGATAAATAAATAAATGCTTAACTAGAGTAATTAGTATCTTGTCTGGAAGAGATCGCTTTAAACGACAAGTCCAACGATTCTACTTAAGATCTTTAAGCACATACTACGAGTATAAGAAGTATCTTGTAGCATAATTATGATCCATTCCTTCTCACAAAAGTGAGCTGAGAAAAGCTTCTGATTTATGATTTTCATTTTCTTCTCAGGGGCCCAACTTGGCACAGCTCTCCAGCTCATGGTTTCTGGGTTCATAGCTGACTACTGGGGCTGGCCTGCCATCTTCTACGTGAACGGGACCCTGGGCGCCGTGTGGACTGTCGCCTACGTCTTCCTAGGGTCTGACTCCCCACAGAACTCCAGGATGATCACCAATGAAGAGCGGCTTTATATACAAACTAGCTTGGGACAGATTGGGAAGCAGACGGTAAGTGATAAAGAATATTTGAGTAACACCAGAAGGCATACCATGACATCTTATAGCGATTCAATTGACGACTTAAACTGAACCGCGTCTGAATGGAAGTAACATAAAAAATAAGACGTCACGGTACGATTATGCGACGCGGTTCAGTTTAGGTCTTCAATTGAATCGCTATAAGATGTCATGGTACGCCTCCTGCAGTTGTAAATTGTCACTTAGATTCTGAAAATTAGGAAACAAAATCCATGATGGATTTTGGACTACAGAACACTTACTTCTAACGAAGTTTTAGACTACGAAAATATTGTCAGAATCAATCATATTAGATTTTAATACATTTATAAACTACAACATGAGACAACTCATATGAAACGAAGAAAAATTAAATTTATTCATCCTAACATGAAAGTTAACTGATTCTAGCAATTGAATCTCAATACATAATTTGAGAAAATTCCATAACGAAGGTTTCCATAATAGTTATTATTTTAATATTTTTCCAGAAACTGCAAACTCCCTGGAGAGCCATTTGGACCTCTCTGCCATTTATATCGCTGATCGTGGCTCATTGCGGCCAGAACTGGGGCTTTTGGACCCTCATGACGGAGATGCCGTCGTACATGAAGCAAGTGCTGGGGGTCGATATTAAAGCTGTAAGGAAATAGACTAAAAACTGGGTATCCAATGAACCATTTCCATTTTCTATCATCAGAACAGCGTGTTGCTACCATAGCATATTGTCATTGAACAGGTGTTTCAAATTTCAACTCAGAACAACAGCATCTAGCAAAATACAAAGGCTCAAAATTTGGTCTAAACCTACATCCATCTCCAAGGTGATTTATAATCAGTCCATACTCCATCCATTTATTATAACCAACACAGTGGTTTAATTCAAAGGTTCTTAAAAAAAAACTTCAACGACTGTCAGGTCAATGATAGTACGGACAGGACAGTCAATGTTATCATCAATCCATATCCGCCCACTCCCAAGCACGGGTCTCACGTCACTTCCGTTGGGAGGATTAGGCCGTATACACTACGAAGGCCCGGTTTAGATTGCTTGGTTACATTCAATCACTATCAGTTTTCTTATATCCCGTTACCATTACCTAATGGTCCTTAATAGGAAGCAATGGCATTTCCTTCCAGAACGGTGTAATGTCAGCCTTGCCATACTTGGCGATGTACATGCTGAGCTTCCCCTTTGGTTTCCTGTCAGACTTCATCCTGAGGAAGCAGTGGCTCAGCATCACTGTCAGCAGGAAAATCAGCAACTCCATAGGTAAGTTCAGTGACAAGTAGAAAGGGAAGAGTGGCAGCTTCATATTTATGTCGATGTCAAGCCAAGATCCTTCTAGAATGTCGCTGGAATAAATTCTTTCTGTTTCAATATCCTTGTGACGGGAGCCATCGTTTACCTGATGGCACCACGCATGCCTATAACAGTATCCCATAATTTTGCATAGCACTGTACAACGCTTGTCACTCAGAGACCAGTTCTTAAATTTCGTATACCCGGTATATCCGCTAGTAATCCATATCAGACCACTGCTGAGCGCAGGTTTCCCCTGATAAACATAATTATTATTATTCTATTTATTATAGTAATATTCCAAAAATGATGAGGTAAAGTTTGTGAGATAGTAGGTTTGTAAGAGGAAACCAGAAATTTTGATCAGTTTCTAAAAAAATCTTCTCTAATAGGAATGCATTTTACTTGCTATGGTCTTCTCGAAAAACTATAGTTCCGACTGAAAATTTTTTCTAGTAGAAATTCTCTGATAATAAATGCTTTGATGCTTTAGTTTCACCTTTACCTATTACCATTTTTAGGTCACTACGGACCAGCGATAGCTCTCATCGGTCTGTCATACTCCCCTGCTGGCAACGTGGCTGTCGCAGTGGGTTTGCTGACAGTTGTCGTCGGGCTTAACGCTGGACATTATACTGGCTACTTGGTAAAGTAACTGTTTTCTACTGCTGACTGTTGTCTGCTACGAACTGTCTTCTACTAGTAAATGTTTTCTACTAATGTTTATTTTCTACTCATCATCAACCCATAACGTCCCACTGCTGGGCACGGGTCTCTCCTCACTTTCGTGAGGAGGGTTAGGCCATATTCCACCACGGGGGCCAAGTCCGGATTGGTGGATAACATATCTACCTCCGAATTAATCCTCGGGTGGTATGTGGGTTTCGTCACGATGTTTTCCTTCACCGAAAAGCGAGTGGTAATTACGTACATATATTTTACAGAAACACATTGGTACGTGCCCGCACTGGGATTTGAACTCACGACCTTCTGATTGGAAGGCGGACGTTCTCCCACTAGGCTACCACCGCTTCTATTACCGACTGTTTTCTGCTATTGTTTTCTACTAATTGTAGTTTTCTATTTAACTAATATCAGTGTTATGCTAGTAGCTTTTTTCTAGTACTGACTGTTATATACTCCAGTTTTCTACTAATGATTGTTCTCTACCATTATCTATTTTCAAATAGTAACGGTTTTCTACTACCGACTATTTTCTACTCCTAAGAATTTTCGATATCTGGTAGCTGTCAATTCTTTACCTCCAACTTCAAGCAGCGTAAACACCAATTTAGAAATTATAACTCCGTGAAATTCTAACGTAGGTACGTGTATTGTACAATAATACCGCGGGTTTTCTACACGTACGTGATTTGTGATGGGTTTAGAGCAAAATGATACCAGGATTTACATAATAACAAGAGATTATATTGGTCTTCCATACTACAAATTAAACGGAACGGAAGTGACCACTTGACAGATGTAGCCATCGACTAAACACATACAGTAAACCATAGACAATTGTATAAATGTTACCAGTGCTTATTACAATTTAAATACTTATTACTTTGTTAATTTTCTAACAATTAGTTCACTTCTACCTTGAATAAATAGAAATTGTAAATAATGATAAGTGAATTTATATTAAATTTAGGTATTACAAATATAAATTACAAAGAACAGCCGACATATTATTATGTTGGTACTAGATTGGCAGTGAGTTTCGAACTAGGCACGGTGTGTCTAGGGACTCGAATGCGGGTAACCCAGAACAATTTTTAAGAACATAAAGATTAAAAAAAACTTAAACAATCTAGGTAGGTAAGTTAGTATGTAATGGCAATAATATCATGCCTGAATGGCTTGGCCTGAAACATTTCTTGTATATTGCGCAATGTTGCCAGATATCTTGGATTGTCAAAATTCTCCGGATCAACTGTTTTCACTATTTAGAAAACTAAATATAATCTAAAATGATAAAACATTTCATGAAGAGCGTAATTTTTTCTTCTTATTTTGTTCCACTGCTTGGATTTTCATAAAAGGTTCTAGCAACATCGGATTTACCTGAGATATACTGAATTTATGAGTACAATATTAATAAGCCGCCGATCAAGCCTTGAGCCGAGTAAACCTCATCGCAAACTCATATTTAATTAAAAGGTCATAAAAGTTAATTTCCATTTTATATCCAGTCATCAAATTTTACAATTTTACCGCTAAATAATTCATCGTTTCCGTCAACATTAACGTTGTGTAATTACAAAATGATATTAATCTTCAATCAATTGGGAAAGACATTTGTTTGAGAAAAATCATAATATTTTGGTCACTTCTCTTTAGTTTTTTTTTTACTTTCCATTTTTCCAATCTCAGTCAATCTCAGCCAATAGACACATAGTCAAGTCACAGTCAAGTGTCAACGTCACGATTCAGTAAACTGGTAAAGGCTTTACTGAAACTTCCAGTGGTTCTGGAGAGAACATTAAATGACACGTTCCACACTCGTGCACGTTAGAGAAAACATAATCATTAATGTACGAAATCTAGAACGTCAAATTTAGTATTTTCTGCCAAAATACTCAAGGTAGCCATGTACGCTAGGGAGTGCCTGACATGTTTGCCTATACAGGACCACTAGTCAGGTAAGCTCCTACCTAAAACTGGCACAGTTGTACAAAATACACGCCACGGTTTACCTTTACAGGTCAACAGACAAGCAAACCTATCAGCTATCCCCTAGCGTGCGTAGCAGGCATAGGTTAATTTTAGAGTATGTGTAGACGAGGGTTTATATTTGTCAGTCAACTTACTTACAGCTGCACCGTCTAACGCAACTGTTATGGACAAGCATAGCGCTTTCCATCAGCTGAAGAATGACTCGACTCGTTACTCATTCAAATTGAAAAAAAAATACCGTGGTAGGTATTTGTGCAAAAAGGTATTCGCATACCAAAGATCCGGAGGTTGTAGTCCTCTGCGGACAAAAAGTCCCCCGTCAGCGCCGGCGTTTAGGTTCATCATTATCCTCATCAATCCATATCGTCCTACTGCTGAGCATGGGTCTCCCCTCACTTTCGTGAGGAGTATTAGACCACCACGGGGCCGGATCCGGATCGGGGGATCACATACCTTCCTCCGAAATAATTCTCGGGTGGATATGTGGGTTTCCTCACGGTGCTTTCCTTCGCCGAAAAGCGAGTGATAATTGCGTACATATGTTTTACAAGAAACACATTGGTACATGCCTGCTTCTGCTTGGAAGGCGGACGTTCTCGCACTAGGCTACCGACGCTTTTTAGGTTAACTTTGGTATAATTGTAATTATTTTTTTGATGATTCCAGCTGGTACACATCGATATGGCGCCCAACTTCGCTGGTACTCTGATGGGTATCACCAACTGCATTGCCAACGTCATATCCATCATAGCTCCTTTGGCTGCGGGGGCTATCCTGCAAGATGAGGTAAAGTTTTCCTAGACAATATTTCACCAATTTGGATAAGGTTTTATCTAAAAAATCCGGATTTTTGGATTGGCCTGCGTTTGTGGGATCGCGATCCACGTAGTTCCTGATTAGGGGCCTGATATGTGGTGAGGTTTTAGACAAACCCACCCATCCAAAGTCACGTGTATTCTTTTGTTATCACAGAAAGTATGATAAAAGAAATCATGTTCTCTCTGGACCGGGCCCGCGTGGTGGATTATGGCTCTAAGTACTATGGTAGGTAGGATCATGATGGATTTCATTGATTTCTGCAATAGAAAATACCAGTAATTAACGTTTGCTTTCCTACTTTGGAAAAAGATATTTTTTAATGAACAGGCTTTCATTAGTTTTACCTATATCTATCTATGTATAACTTTAAGACGTTAGATTACATTGAAATTTTGCACAGAATTGAAGATCGATGAAAAAAAAGTGTATTTTATAGTTTAAAACTGTTTTAGAAGTAAAACTTCTTTACGCATGCTTGACTTGGGGAGTAAGCTGGTGAATGCGTTACAAAAATTGTGATCGGGTGAGGTGAAGGGAATTTGAGATGGAGATATAAATTAGTAACGATAGAAAGAGAGAGTGTTACGTTTCGTATATTTTAAGAAATAATTTTTTAATGATATAGCTTCAACATTATTTTTAAGTTGAAGTTTTCTTCTACTATGTGTCTCAGCACATATTTATGTAGTTTTTTTTTATATTTCTTTTCTAGACGGACGCAGCAGACTGGCGCAATGTATTCTACGTATCTTCCGCCATATACGTTGCTTGCAATACGTTCTTTGTCATCTTCGGAACCAGTCTGAAGCAGAAGTGGAATGAACCCGTTAGCGATGAAAGCGCTAATGAATATGGTAAGTATTTTTTTTTTCCTCTTCAGTGCATTTGGCCAGTGTCAAGTTCAATGGATGAGCCGACTGCGAAGCGTGAAGTAGATAGATAGATAAACCCTTTATTGAAACACCACAGAACAAAGAAAACTTAAAAACTAGAACAAAACAAATTTTACAATTAGTGTCACAATGGGCGGTCTTATCGCTCAGAGCGATCTCTTCCAGACAACCATAAATAATATTAATGAAGTAATGATATTTAAATTAAAGTTTTTATTAAGATAGACATGATGTCGTGTCCAAGTCAGTCATTCCCCTTATTCGCTATGCCACACGAGATTCCTTGCCGAAAACGCGCGTTGTCATAACGCGCCTTAAACTTATTTTGAACCTTAAAACTTCTCGAAATACGCCTGAAACGCGCTAGATTCAGTGAGCGCAGTGCAGTGCCGTGCAAGACATGCAATGCAAATTTCTGGGTGGCACTGTAACTGTTATGGGCCGGCGTAGAACTATCAGGTGAACGACATGCTCGTCTCGGCACTCAGTCAAATAAAAAATTAAAAATCACGTAATTTTTGTGTTTACGCCAAAAACTAACATAAACGTTTATTTTTCAGAATTTACAGAGAAGAAGGTGGAAAAAGTCGTCTAACATAATCCAAAAAAACTAAAAGTTAATATCTTTAATTAAATTAAATTTTAAGTGTGTACATTTTGTAAATAGTTATTTAACAAATAAATAAGCATTACTAATTGTATGTATTACTTATTATGATCCCCAAAAAGCTCATTAATTTCAGAAAAAACTTAGAAAGCAATGGTCGAATTGAGAACCTCCTCCTTTTTTGAAGTCGGTTAATAAAGCTATTAACACAAGGATACAATATTCCGATAATGAATTCTACGTCCAGCGTCGATTTTATCACTGCAGTGCGTAAGAAACCATAAGCAAAATCACCGAAGCTAGGTGGTAGAAGATGCACCATTACCACGTTCACTGCTGAAAACACAGAAGTTGTGTTTTTTATAATATTAATACGCGGGGGCGGGAAAACACACCTGTTGTGTTAGCGCTGCTTACATGGCGGCTGTATGGCGAATTACAGACCTGTGTTTAACGCGGCGCTACTACAGTGCGGCTCACACAGACGGCACGCCATTGCTGGAAAACACACACGGTGCGTAATTCATAAAGACAAAACATTACTAATTAAAATAAAAACAAGTAGAAATTCAAATATGGTATTGATAAATTTAAATATAGAATTTAAAAAGTACGATACTAAGGGCCTTAACACGCTCACTGCTGAACCGTTTTACATTTTTGTCTCTTTTGGGAATCTTCACACAACGTGTGTGTTTGCTATTTACTGGCGTCGTAACTAAACTCAATCAGCCGTGCGCTCACAACTGTTGTGATAAAATTTTCAATACAGCAGTGCAGGTTGGCACGCCAGGCGTAAAATTATAAAAATACAGACGTGTGTGTTATCAGCAGTGAACCTTGTCTAAGCTGTGAAGTTGGGCAGAAACAACTACAGAGGGAAGCCTCTGTTTAACTATCAATTGTGCCAAAGTGATATTAGTGTAAACATTGCAATTGCGGCAAAGTGCTTTGCGGTAGTGCAAACATTGAAACTAACTGGCTGCCTCGCTGACCACAGAGTAGCATTATAGTCAAATATCCTCTAAGTAAATTATACTATTATTAATTAGGACAGCGTTCTGGCTCCCAGGCAGGTGGTACTAAGTGAAGTCGACTCGTTACTGGGATCGAGTTTTAGTGAAATTTTGTATGTTAAAGTTTTTAAGAAATAGCAACATTACAAAAATTTTGATGAGCCGGCTGCAAAGCGTGAGGTTGCGGGTTCGGTGCCCGCACAGGCCAAATATTTGTGTGAACTACAAGCATTTACTCTGAGTCTGGGTGTTTGTAGGACCATGGTCCTCGTAGTTCCTGATGCCCTAGATACAGAGAATTTTAGTTAGGGGTCAGGATCGTGACGCATAATAAAAAAAAAATATATTAAAATCTTATAATCCTACTAAACATACCACCAATCCGGATCTGGCCCCCGTGGAGGAATATGGCCTAATCCTCCTCACGAAAGTGAGGGGAGACCCGTGCCTAGCAGTGGGACGTAATGGGTTGCTGATGATGTTGATGAAACATGCCACATAAAACATTTTTTGATCGTCGTCCTTGCATCGTTTTTTATTAATAAATCCATAATATATTTGAATTGGTTTTCTAAAAAATTGTTATTTATGTACCAAGCCCCACTCAAAAGGATCTAATTAATGATTTATATTTAATATTTTCTTACATTACTTTTCACATTGAAAACTAAGTTCACCATGTATTAAGTTTAATACTTCATACTATCATAAGTCTATAACTAATGTGCTCTGATAATCAAAGGCCACGATTAATTTTGGATCATTGTGCCATCCTAGTCGGTTATATTTGTTAATAAACGTTAACAGCGTAAACGCTGTAACTTTGAAACGCCAAATTGTTCACCAAACTATATTTTTGTTGAAAAAAAATCATAACTCAATATCTACTCGACCTAAAAACGTAAATTTTGGATATTTGGTGTGTTACATACAAAGCTACAATACTGCTACCTTGGTTATATCCTAAAGTTCCTAGGGGACGTTGAAATGTGGGTTTGTTTCCAAATATGCAAAAAAAGTATTTTCGGGTCGGTCAAAGTGTTACAGCGTTTACGCTTTCTAGCGTCAAAATGTCAATGACCATGTTCCTTTCAATCCTTATTTCCATGCACTAGTTGTTCCAGTGGTAGCGGAAACAAGAAACGTACAAGGCACTGCGCCGTAATTCCGGCGTCCGGCGCGAGTATTAACATTGTCGACATTACAGTAAGTACACGCCAGTAAGGACATTACTGTCAAACTTAAAAGATTTCAACAACGTTCGAACAAAGAAATGTGAATTACTAAATCAATCCAATTTTTCAATTATATGCTGAATAGACCAAACTAGAGCGCACCTGCGGCTTTTGAGCGCTTTTGACACATGTTGTCAAACAAAGGTGTCGAGTGACGTCATGCAGTGAGCCGCACGCCGTACTCCGTACCACATTGATATGTCTTACCCCTAAGGTTTCACAGTAACATAATACACAACATAATACATTGTAAATATCCCATTTTAATTTATAATTATACCTACCAATTTTCAGTTTGTTTCTTTTCTCAGGAACAAAACCCATCCTAGGTTTTTAACCAAGGTACTACTAATAACGCACAGTGCAGTGCCGGGCAAGATTATGTAATGTAAAATTCTTGGTGGTACCGTAACTGCTATGGGCGGGCGTGGCGCTTACCATTAGGTGAACGACTGGCTCGTATCCTCAGTAAAACAAAATAAATAATAAATACTTTCTATAACAAACAACCGATGATATTTCCGTACCCTCGGAAAAACAGACACGCTTGGAGAAACGGTAACTCATGAAAATGTTACTGGGCACTTTCCATAGTGTTCCATCTCTCAATCAAACTAACGAATGTACCTATATAATTAATTAGAGATAAGTTTGACTGTGCTTGACTGGTTGAAATTACCCATACTGATTGCTGCACGTACGTTGTAAAATTACGACGATTCCAGTATCATTCCGGAAGAACCACTGGAATCACGTTAGGTAACCGTATTTTTTTACCATCACACCTACTGGTGTAATGAGCTTTATATATATAACAGTAGAAATTATAATTATTTAGGTATATTAGGTATAAGTGGTGGTAGCCTAGTGGGAAAAGGTCTGCCATCCAAAGAGAAGGTCGTGAGTTCAAATCTCAGTGCGGGCACGTACCAATGTGTTCGGCGAAGGAAAACACCGTGCGGAAACCCACATACCTACCCGAGAATTATTTCGGAGGTAGGTGTGTTATCCACCAATTCCCCCTCGTGGTGGATTATGACCTAACCCTCCTCACAACAGTGAGGGTAGACTCGTGCTCAGCAGTGGGACATAATGGGTTGATGATGATGGTGATTAGTGCAAGAAAAATCAATTGATGCTTGATTGATCCATTTAATTATTGTTGATTGTTTGTGTGAAGGAAATCACAGTTTAACTAATGGGTTTTTTTGTTATTTGCTTACAATGCTGCGTCGAAACTAAGATGTACTAAATGTAAATTAAGGTGTAACTAGATTGTTCATAGTCTAATAACAATATACATAATATAAACTTATAACAAAATATTGTTAGCTTCATTTATAATAATAATATAAAAATCATAAAAACAAAAAAATAACATCGAATCCGTACTAAAATTCATCCAACGTTCAATTAGCAAAATTGAATTTAAAAAATTCATGAGATATAACAACAACGAAGGCTCTGTAATCAAGTATTCTATGTATACTAAACCCTTTTCTAAAAAGAGTTGAAAATTTAACAAAATTAAATGAATTCTAAACAACTGCAATGTTATTTTTAAATTAAAATGTACTGTTTAAACTATTTAAATATCCAGCACGAGACTAATTATCTGCAAATTAGAACAAGGCACATAAATCGCACTTTATGTGACTTAGCGTTTTTTTCAATGTTTTGGCCGAATATTCGACCTAACTATCCGGCCAAATATCTGACTATTCAACCGTATTAATTGACAAAATCTTCAAATTACTCGATATTATCCACATTTTTGTAGTCTCACTTCTAAAACTAATATCTAATACTACCTATGTACCGATATTTAATTTTGTTATTTCAGAATAAAGCACAATAATACTACCTTGAAATAATATTCGACGCTTGTATTAAAATAAATATATAAGTTAGTATAGGGAGCCTTTGTTAAAATAAAATAGGCTATAAAATAGTTTTCTATTCTATTCTATTCTATATATCTATTCTATATAATACCCTACCCGAGAATTATTTTGGAGGTAGGTATGTTATCCACCAATCTGGACCGGGCTCCCGCGGTAGATTATGGCCTAACCCCCTCCACGAATGTGAGGGGAGACCCGTGCTCAGCAGTGGGACGATATGGATAGTTGATGATATCTTTTATGCCGGATACTGGCCGGAGAAAAACTGACATCTCTATTTAAAAAGCACAATTTAAAAGTTTGTATTCTGAAGCTACAATTCTAAACAGTAATTCAGCCACAGTGCGCATGCATCGCGCTCCTCGACACGAGGCGAAGCGATAAAACCATAAATTTAGTTTTTCTGTTACAAAATTCAGGTACGTGGTAGTTAAATTCAAACCCAACTAATTACAGCGAAGAGAAATTGCTTAGCTTCAATTTATTTATGCTCTTAGTGTAAGCACACTCCCTAATAGTGACGTTTGTCTTTGTGTAGGCTAAGAAAAAACTAGGGATCGTCAACATTTTATGCGTCCAATGAATCCATGTTACAGAATCAGACTTTTTGTATAAAAAAATATTATATTATAAACGATGATTAATGACACAACTTGCATTTCAACCAAATATTACCATACTTATTTCAGAGTAATAAGGTGTTATTTAAAACATTGAAGAAAACTTTTTTGTTTTAGGATTTTACATACGAGCGGACTGGCAAATCTTGGATTACACTTTCACAATAATTGTTTGTTGTTTCTCCAAAGACGTAAGGCCGGCCTCAGATTGAGTTTGTCAGGCCCTCTGAAGATCTCTGACTTAACCACTGATATCAATCAAAAAGAAATAAAGACGATGACTTAATGACAATATTTGTCAGTCTCGTATTAAGTTTTTCAGACCCTCTAAAAGAGTGACGTGACGTGACGTGGCTTAACGACTGCTATTATTCGATAACAAACGAGACCGATGGATAATCAACTACCTGTGCTAGGCCCTTGTTGAATTTTACAGCTTTTCTGGGGGCCTCTGACGTGGCTTAACGACTTCTATTAATTAATAAAAAAAAAAGACCGTTGGCTAATCAACAACCTGTGCTAGTCTCTTGTTGAATTTTCCAGGTCTTTTGGGGGCCTCTGACGTGGCTTATCGACTGCTTGCAATCGAGAACAGGCAAGATTTAACCGTAACTTTGGCATTTAGCAAGCAGCGATGCCTCGACTACAGGTTCACGGACAGATAAAAACTAATATGTAAAAGAGTATCGTGTAAAACACACATATTCGCACTCCAGAATTGGAGTCGGCTTAACGGGTCGCGGGGGAAATTAGAGCTATTTCTTTTTATTACGCCGCTACTTTTATCAGCAATGGTATGCCATTGTGATATGGCGGCAGCAAACAGAAATGGACCGTTTAGACATTTATCATGGACTTTACCCCTTCAAGTGTTGCGAGGAGGTGTTTAACAAAAGAGTCCATGTAACGTGTACGACGCGCGACGTGTTATTAAGAAAAATACCTACATAATGTCATCATCATCCTCATCGTCAACCCATATCATCCAACTGCTGAGCACGGGGAGACTCGTGCTCAGCAGTTGGACGTCCTCACTGTCGTGAGGAGGGTTAAGTCATAATCCACCACTTGGGGGGATTGGTGGATAACATACCTACCTCCGAAATAATGCTCGGCTAGGTATGTAGGTTTTTTTCCTTTACCAAAAAGCGAGTGATAATTACATTACATAACATTACTAATATATTATGCTTTTTACATAAATACATTGGTACGTGCCCGCACTGAGATTTGAACTCACGATTCTCTCCTTGGGAGACGGACGTTCTTCCACTAGGCTAACACCGCTTACTTCTATATAATCTAAAAGTAGTATATTATATCATTCGACAAAATAATCAGTTTAACAAAGCAAAATCATTTCCTGTTACTTGCTCCTGAGAACTGTGAAACCTGTGGTGCTTAATCTTTGTCCTCGGTTTTTAGATGACTGTTCGTTATTTTAGCATAACGTTCCAAACCAGGTTTTATTAAACTAACTTTAAGTCTGGCAAGCTAATCAAAGTGAGTTCAAAGACCATATTTCTACTGATGGCCACTGAAGAGTTTCGTTGTCTTCCTTCTGTCTCTATGTTGATAGCAGTCAGATTATTCCACCATTCCAATTGTCATCGGAATTTATAGACAATGCTAAATTTCAACTCAATTGAACAACGAGAAATATAAAAAAAAATTGATTTCATCCATCCATCAATCCATACTTACACTATGACTTATATAAAAACTTACAGCTTATAGATTTGCCGAGCTAGGGCCAGATAGGCCAATAATAAATGCCAATGTTTGTCCTGTCTTCAAGCCGAAACGGCTGAACGGATTTTGATGAAATTTAGAATAGTATACAGATACTTTACAACCTTTAGGTTCTGGAACGGTTCCTGTAGGAATTTAGTCTACGCGGTGAAACCGCGAGCCGCTGCTAGTTTTTAATAAGGTCATAGTAATCATTGAACGGAGAAACCGTGTTCAAATCGATTTACAAATTGAGGAAATTTTCTCTAGAGGTTACTTTTGTAATTGTTGATGCTATGCCTCAAGGACAACTATTTTTGTTATTTTTTAAGGATTACTTCAGATTTTCTGTTATTACTTATAATAAAAATGTTGTATTAACTTGAGTATTTCAAATGAGAAATAAATCATTCCACAATAATTTTCATAACAAAATTAAATACTACAATAAAATTACAAATCGCCAAATTTGAAAAAATAGTTGAAAATGAATTTAAATGTTTTTAAATATATTTTTTTCATGCCATTCTCAAGACAACGGGGGTGCTGTCTCTGCATTTCAGAACCACAGCATTTGCATAATAAGACAATTGGCATGCAGACTAGGTTTCCGCAAACTGCACACGGCGCATTCGAACTTATTGAAGTGAAATTTGTGGAATTAATATCAAATGGGGCTTGAAATAGGGGGCGAGTTTATAGATTGAGAACCACTACGATGTAATATTGGGAATTAATGCCGTTACTGGCGAATGAGGAAATTGTTAATTGGTACCAATTGGTAATTGGTGAGTTGTGGGCACACTTTGGCTTTGTGGAATACGGAGATTTAATGTTCAAGCTAAATTTATCAATGGTGGTAGATTTCTTTGGGAAAGACGGAGTAATAAACTCAAAACTCAATGCCCAATTTTTTTTTTTATTAGTTTGAGTGACTAGACGAGGAAGTCGTTCACCTGATGGTGAGCGCTACGCCTGCTCATAACAATCACAGCACTACCCAGAACCCTGCATTGCATAATCCTGCGCGGCACTGCAATGCGCTCGTCACCTCGAGACATCGGCTCTAAAGTCTCATATGCCCAGTAATTTTGCTGGAAACAATGCCCTTCAAACATGAACACAGTAAAGCTTGCACACTTCTGCTTGACAGATGAATATCTGGTACTTCCCCAGGCGGTCTCTTGCAGAAGAGGCCTCCCACTACGCCTCCCATTTATTGTAAATACGAGGATAAAATATTGCACTTTTACACGTAAAAAATTTAAATATCTAATTAATATATGGTATTTAATTTCGATGTACAAAATATGAGGAAGAACAGAGTTTTTGTTGCCACAAATTTTTAAGCAAAGCTTTTACAAAATACGTTTTTGGTCCCGTAAGTTAATAAAAATGAGCTTAAGCAAAGTCAATGTACGGTTAGTCATTGAGGAATTCCGTTGTCTACCTTCTACATTCTATCATCGTTGTCTACATTCTATCATCGCATAAATATATATAAATAAACAACGCGTCACGACCACTAGAATTCCTTGTTTCTAAGCAATTGGGAACTATAAAGACCATGGCTTTACAAACAATAAAAGCTATCCCAGAGCTACTGATTAGCTTAAAAGAATCTATTTCTAAAGACAGTTATTTAGTTTTTTTTATTCATACTGTTCGCGCCACTTACATTGGCACTCATAATACCTTCCTACCTTCCTATTCCTATCATTTCTTGGCGACTATCTCTGTCGCTCATATCGTGGTATCCACGAGAAAACTGCTTGCCGCCGCAAGTAGTCTGCGATCGACCCTCGTCCTTCGCGGCTGCCGCTCTCGCCGAATCCAAAGTACTGGATCTGCTGCTCCTCTGTGGTGGTCCACGTGAATTCGACGCGCAAATATAAACAAAACCCGCTATAAACCCGCCGCGTAAACGCTCCTTGCCGACACGCACCAACCGCCAAAAATACAGTCCACTACATCGAACGTCATAACATCCTGAAGGAACAAGCAGCTTGGAGACGGACCCGAACCGAGGTGATTGCAGTTGCATGGAGACCAGGTTAGTCGCCAAGTTCCTTTGTACTACTCTTCTACCAGCCATCCTTCCCCCGCCATTGGAGGCGCGCTCAGCCTATACAGCTTAGCTGCCGCGCTAACATATTGTTGGTCCTCCGCCGCCGGATCTTCTTTGGTCCTCCCGCTATTCTCTGGCCCCTCTTAGGCCTCATATAGTCCTCTTTATAACCGCCCGCAATTTTATATTGGTATTTTTACCAACGATAATTTCCTATAATTATCGTGTTCCCGCCCGCAATTACAGTTCAGATAGTACCCTGTACTATCCTACTACGCTCTTATATACTTATTTCGTGTATTCCGCATTCCTAAATAGTAAAAATAACGATTTTTCCGTAATTCTTAATTTTTATTAAAAAGTGAAGGTATTCCTAACGACCGCCCGTGCGTCTCCACGTGGGTATTCAATACGCCGCGCACGCGGCAGGTAAATGCTGTAGGCAGTTGCAGTAAATTAGGAATTTCATACTTTATCTAGTTTTTTATACTTTGTTAAGATGGCTATGGCTACTCGTTCAAAAGACAAAGATAGTGAAGTATACGAGGACGCAAAAGCGCTCGATACGTTACAGGTCGAACGTTTGACCTTGATAGGTAAACGTGACATTATATTTTCTCGCTTACAAGATATTTTTAACCGATCTTTAAAGGCTTTCACTGATGATACTGAGAAGGATTTATTTCTATGTGGAATGATCTCGTTAGACCGTTTACGCTCCGATTTCAATGAAATTGTGAACAAATTAAATGTCACCGAGTTGACTCTCAACGCTTCGTACACGGTAAACTACCAATCTATAAACGTCTTCGAAGATATGTTTTGCCGTTGTCAGTTTGTTTATAATAAACTTAACCCGCCTTTAAAAACCGCTGATTTCAATGTTGCCCCGCAACGTAAATCTATCAGAATTCCTGAACTCGATTTGATGGTCTTCAATGGAGATCCGATGACCTGGAGGATATTTTATGAGTCATTCAAACGCACGATTCACGAAAATCCCGATCTCACTGATCACGAACGCGTCCAATATTTAATTAATAAATTGTCAGGCCGGGCCCTTGCAGTTTGTTCTGGTATCGTACCTAACGGTGATAATTATCCGATCATATGGCAGACGCTCGTCGATAAGTATAACGACAACCGTAACCTAGCCTCCGCTTATCTTGATCAAATGCTTGATTTTAAATCTTTTAACACCGCGACGAATAAAAACTTAGAATTATTTCTAGATAAATTCTGCACGGCTGTGTCAAGTTTGAAGTCTCTCAAGCTCGATAACGTGTCTGATTTTATTTTACTATCGCTCGCTTTGAAGAAAATAGATTCAAGTACTGCACGGTCGTTTGAAATGCACATGCGAGGTAAATCTATGCCTACATACAATGAACTTTTAAAATTCATCCGCGAACAAAGCAAAATATTGGAACGCACTACGACCGATTCTCTTAGCCGCAGTGATAACAGGCCGCGTACTGCAAGGTCTACGCAGTCTTTTGCAGCATCATGCGTCACTCACTGTCCGCTTTGCAAACAAGCCGATCACGCTAACTTATATAGATGCCCTGTATTTGATAAGCTTTCTATCGACGACAGGTACACTTTTGTAAAACAAAGCAAAGGTTGCACTAATTGTCTAAGCACTACGCATATAAATACTGCTTGCAATTCTAAATTTAATTGCCGTTATTGTGGATGTAAACATCATTCTATGTTATGCCGCAAAGTATCATCTTCCCGTGAAGACAATCGCCCGTACCCTAGCGCTCCGTCACAGGCGCACGCGCCGCCTCCGCGCGCGCGAACTGGCAACTTCTCCGCCGCCGGGGATCACATGCCGCCTTCGGCATCGCCGCCGCCCGTCGCGGGCTCCGCTAGCGCTCAGCTGACGAACTTACCTACAACTGCTTATCAGTCATCACAACAACAGGTGTCGCTGTGTAATATACGCCCCGCTTCGCAGCCTAATGACACTACTTGTTTACTGGGAACCGTACAAGTTTATGCTACGGATTTAAATGGTCGCCGCCATGTAGTACGCGCCTTAATTGATTCGGCTTCCCAAAGTAACTTTTTAACTTCAAAATGTTGCGCTAAATTAAATTTAAAATGCAATAAGGTGACGAACACCGTTGTTAAAGGGATAGGTTCCGCATCTAACCCAATCAAGGGAGCAGTTTCTGCTACTTTATCTTCCCGCCTAAATGATAATTTTATTGCAATTGACGCCTATGTTATCGACCGCATAACAGACAATTTACCGGCAGTGAAAATTGACGTATCCTGCCTTTCATACCTGAACTGCCTGCCTCTGGCAGACGACAGTTTCGCTTCGCCTTCCGAGATCGACATACTTATAGGCGCGCCGCTCTTTTCTGAAATATTGCTATCAGGCCGCGCCGCTGGTCCGCCTGGTACTCCAACCGCTTTTGAAACCATTTTTGGTTTTATCGTAATCGGGACCGCTCCCGTTACCCCCGCTCATGTTACTCCCGCTCATGTTACGCCCGCTCATATTGGAACCGTTGTTTCTATCACTGACCCCTTGGTTGAAGATAGACGCCGCTCTCATATTTCCCTCTGTACCTTTACGGAAGGACCACGTTTAGATAATCTTGTCCAACGCTTCTGGCAGCTTGAAGAGGTGCAATGCACGCCGACTTTGAGCCCAGACGCTATAGAATGTAAACGCATTTTTACAAATAACGTTTCCCGCGATCCTACGGGACGCTATTCTGTAGCGTTACCTTTCTCCCGCGATCCCGCGACCTCTCTGGGTAATTCTTACCCTATCGCTAAAAAACGCTTCATGTATCTCGAACGTAAGCTCGCCGCGATACCTGCTCTGCGCTTAGAGTACGATGCTATAATCAAAGAGTACATTCAGAAGGGTTACATTTCACTGATCGACAATGATAGTCCTTTTACTGGATATTACGTGCCACACCACGCCATTGCGAGACTACAAAAAACAACAACTCGATGGCGTATGGTGATGGACGCCAGTGCTGAAACTGACTCAGGCCTCTCCTTGAATCAAGTTTTATATACCGGGGATAATTTACAAAACGATCTTTTTACAATCCTCTTGGATTTCCGCCTCTACCCAATTGCTTTTACATCCGATATTAAACAGATGTACCTACAAATTTTGATAAATAAGGACCACCGCAAATATCAAAAATTCCTGTATCGATTCGATCCCGTTTTTCCGCTTGATACCTACCAATTCAACCGCGTTTGTTTTGGTCTACGTAGCAGTCCGTTCCTTGCAATGCGAGTGTTGCGACAGCTGTGCGCCGCCGACGGTGCCCGCTTCCCACTCGCAGCATCTCTTATCAGCGACAACACATACATGGACGACGTGTGCTACTCCATGCCTACTCTGTCTGCTTGTTTACAACTCAGAGACGATCTCCGCGAGTTGCTCAAGGCCGGGGGCTTCGATCTCGTCAAATGGGCTAGTAACTCACCCGCGCTCCTTGACTCCCTTCCCATCTCTGCGTTAACGGAATGCGTTAAAAATGCGAAAAATGCGTTAACGGATCTTTTAAATTCCGACGAATATAATAAGTCTATCTCAGATGAGTTATCAGCTAATCGCATACACTGGAAATTCAATCCACCGCGAAGTCCTCACTTCGGGGGGAATTATGAAATATATGTGAAAGCGTTTAAAAGTCATCTTCATAAAACGATCGGTTCACAGTTACTCACCTATGAAAAAATGTTAACCGTACTCACACAGATAGAATGCGTTATCAATTCTCGTCCTATAACGTTATTGAGCGAAGATCCGTCTGAGCCGACCGCGCTGAGTGCTTCACATTTCTTAATGACCGCACCGCTGAAGCATTTGCCCGCTTGCACGGTTCCCGATGAACCTGGACACTTATTGAAACGGTACGCTTTATTGGATCAAATGGTACAATCATTTTCCAAACGGTGGAAGTTGGAATATCTTCACTTACTTCAATCTAGAGGAAAATGGAATACACCTTCGAATCCCATTACAATAGGTTCTATTGTTCTTATTATCACTGATAATATTCCCCCGCTATCCTGGCCTCTCGGCGTCGTCGTGGCCACTCATGTCGGCGGCGATGGCATCTGTCGAGTAGCGTCAGTAAAAACGGCGACCGGCGTCTACCAGAGACCCGTCGTCCGTTTATGTATCTTACCTACCCAATAATTTAACCCCTTGCTCCCCGGTCAACCGCTATGTTATATTTAACCCGTTGACCGCTTTAGAGTTTAACTCTTATTTTTATTTTTTTTATTTCCCGCTTTCTTTTAAAAACCAATGGTTTTTAGGCCGGGGGCAAATGTTCGCGCCACTTACATTGGCACTCATAATACCTTCCTACCTTCCTATTCCTATCATTTCTTGGCGACTATCTCTGTCGCTCATATCGTGGTATCCACGAGAAAACTGCTTGCCGCCGCAAGTAGTCTGCGATCGACCCTCGTCCTTCGCGGCTGCCGCTCTCGCCGAATCCAAAGTACTGGATCTGCTGCTCCTCTGTGGTGGTCCACGTGAATTCGACGCGCAAATATAAACAAAACCCGCTATAAACCCGCCGCGTAAACGCTCCTTGCCGACACGCACCAACCGCCAAAAATACAGTCCACTACATCGAACGTCATAACATCCTGAAGGAACAAGCAGCTTGGAGACGGACCCGAACCGAGGTGATTGCAGTTGCATGGAGACCAGGTTAGTCGCCAAGTTCCTTTGTACTACTCTTCTACCAGCCATCCTTCCCCCGCCATTGGAGGCGCGCTCAGCCTATACAGCTTAGCTGCCGCGCTAACACATACTTTTTAATTTCATAGAAGGCTGACTTCTGATTCGTACATGTAATTATGTAGCCAATCCCAGGAAAAAACAATTTTATTTGGCTCGTTAGTCGGGTGGCCTTACGCGCTACCCAGTAAATGTAATGAATATTAATGTGCGACATTAATTAACGTAAGGTTCTAACTACGAGCCAATTATATAGAGCCGGCCAATGGCACGGACCATATCTCAATAGCACCAGCCGGCAGTTCTAAGATTATTGTAATGCTCTCATTAAAATAATAAAGGCAGATAGACATTCTGAATTTTACTGAGTCAGTAAAAGTATTTCGGCCATTTTGGATCGGTACGTTCAGTGAATTTGAAATTAGTTGGAGCTTGGTTTTTTGATTAGTTTAGTATTTAATTAATTTGCCACCAAAGCCCTGAAATAGCTTGTTATCCTGTCCTACTATAATTCCAACTTCCTAACTTTAATATTATAAATGCGAATGTGAGTTTGTTTGTTTGTTACGCTTTCACGCCTAAGCCGCTGAACCGATTTAAAAAATTATTTCATCAACAAGAAGCTACATTATCAGCGAGTTACATAGGATATATTTTATTCCCATATTTCTACGGAAACGGAAACTACGCGGGTGAAACCGCGCGGTGCAGCTAGTAACAAAATAAAATATAAATTTATTACAATTAATTAAAATGTAAATGTTTGGAGGTTTGTATGTTTGTTACTCAACCACACAAAAAGAGCAAAGATGATTTTAATGAAGCTTGGTACAAAAATAAACTTTATAATTATGGAGCTATCCAAAAATCTACCCTTAGAAGGGTGAAAATGGGTGTTAAAATTTAAACAGAAAACAAGAAAACCGCGGTTGTAACTGCGAAGCTCCGCTTCATAATAAGACTCTTGAGGGTGTTTCAAAAAGTTTTATTTTGCTACTCTTTTTAATATTTCAACCATGCATTGAGATGGACTGTTTTTGATGAAACACAATTAGCAATGAGGCATTCTACACGCCCAAGATAAACCATCTATCCAATCATAAGATATTGCGAGAGGATCAAAAGAAAAAACAGAGTTAAAAAAAAAAAAATAACAGGATCGATTTGTAAAAACGCCATTTAGTTTGAGTTAGAAAAAGGACATTTCCCTTTCAAGTGGTGACTCATGCTTGAATCTCGCACAGGTAAAGGAAACTCCACCTTGGTATTTGTTAGTTTCATTATAGAGTTGTGTATATGTATCTATCTATCTATCTTATACCTCTTTGAGCGAGCCCGTCACAGCGTTCATAGCAATTACCAAGCTAACATGTCATAAACCTAATTTTCTCAAAAATAATATTTCACATGAAGACCCATTCTCTTTTCCCTAAAAAATACTGTAATGATAAGCATAGTTATACCTATTAGATAATAAGCCACTGTAATGTTTACTTTAATAATATTGCAGCAATATTGTACGTCCGAAATGGGTAAACTGTTGATATCTAATTGAAATTACTTATAAGACCTTTGTACACAGTTATTACAATAAAATATATTCTATTCTATTCTATTCTATTCTAAAAATGTGGAATTTCGCTTCTATTTTGTACTCACATTTTTCAGATGCAAAGTTTTAAATTCCACTCCAGCAAGCTGCACATATTTTCGCCTTTTCTCTATATTACTGAACATTACATTGGTCTACTGTTGAGTTCCATGCACAAAACAAAGCTGCGCTCACATTCCTAACAGGAAGACAGATGGCGCTTCTGGAATTTATGCTAAGGTATTTAGTGCTACCGTATAATACGATAAAGTTTGGAAATTGGAGGTCGGTTTGTCATTAGGATGATTAAGGTAGGTAAGGTATTTGACATTACTGTATCAATGATCTACGAAACCATACCTTGGACACTTAATAATAAATAATAGTTTAAAAAACTAATTAACACGCTTTATATAGAAAACCGTTAAGCTGGGGGGGGGGGGGGGGGGGTAACCACTAACCACTTACTTATTCTTAACCCATGCAGTTCATTTTAAGTCCTTAAACTGAACGGCCTAGATTGGCACCACACACTCATAAATGACAAACGTGACGTGACGTCACTCAAAAATAGACTGAAGAGAATGAGAGAAAAAGAGAATGAGATGGAGCTATATAAACTCCCATAAAGGCAAACAAATTGTTACGATCTACTTGGATAAATGTCTCTGGTCGACTTATGAACGCTTAGCGATATTAGTGGTGACAGTTAGCAGGGCAGTTCAGTTTAGGCCTTATACTGAATGGATTTAACTGTTCGTGGTAAGGCCCCTGGTCTGGTAGAAATGATGTAAGCAAAACTGAGCCTTAAAACTAGTTTCAAATTCCAACAATGCCGGAGCAGATTTATTCTTGTTATTATAGAAAACTTTCAGGACTGCACATTGAATAAATGATGAACCTTACGACCAGGCAGCAAGAATCGAATGAACAGCTTCGAGTTTGCCGCTGCGGACTCGTGAATTTTTGATTTTGAAAATGTCAAGAAAAGAATGGATGCTGATTTGGAAGCAGCTTGTTGCAGCTGAGATCGAACTTTTGCTAATAATTTGCGGTTTTTGAGAGCGTTTTATATTAATCGGAAACGGGTATATCTTTCACGTTGATTTAAAGTTAAAATAAGGCAATAATTTTTAATTTATGTAGTTGTATAATTAATTATGAATTCTATTCGATTAATGACATAGCAGAACGATCCTCCGTTCTTATTTCATTTACTATTAGGGCCATATCGTGTTAATAATTCCCATTTAATTCTCTATTACAGATGGTCAGGACACCATAATTCGTTGATAAATCCGGTCATATATCAACGGCATAAGGTCGGGCGACCGCGCCGGGCAAGATGGATAGCGGTCATTTCATACTGGTATTGACCCTCTTGTCGGCTAGGTAAAGAAAATAAGGTAGTGTCCCTCGGTGTTAGAGTTTGTCAAGTCACCCAATGAACTTTGATATGACTCAGTGACTGCTATCAATCGATAGTAACCGGGACTGGCGACGGTTAAGGGTGACAGTATTTTTTTTTGTTTGTTTTTAAAGGTAAACTTCTATATAGCTGGGGGTATTAGGATTATTTTTGTCACGAAATAGCGTTACGGCCGTGTGGAGGGGATAAAATATATAAAGCGTGGTGAGAGGAGACAACGGTGGAGAGAGCGAAAGGCAAGTATTAAATATTTAATATTTTTTTTAGAAATGCAAGTATAATTTTTATTTTTCCTATGACTATGTGTCCCAGGACACATTTTTGTATTGTTGTAAAGCCGTGTCTCTTGCGTGTGTAGATCTACACTACACACTACACAAAAATCCTTACACGACATTGTAATTTTTGACAACATGTCTTGTTTGGTATGAAAACATCAAACATTTTCAAAAAAAAGACAATGTTTTGTGTAGAAACTTTTTGTGTAGTATGTAGACCAAAACACACGCAGGAAACACAGCTTGAGTGTGTTGTGGGACCCTAAACAGTCACCTATGCAATTGTGGGCCACAGGGGACGTCGGTTAACCGCACCTCTGGTAATCAATCGAAATCACTCAATCAAACTATGCCAACAAGCATAATTATTGTCATTTGCTGGATGGTAAGAGCTTTTAATTCCGTTACTGATAATTTATCACTTTATAAGCTACTAGCTGTACCCTGCCACGCTTCGCTGTGGCACATTCGCACATTCTCTGATATGTCACTGATGAAAAAAATAGATAAAAACAATCCTTGATGCGGATTATATATCATTCTAAAATTTCGTTCGTTCCTCGTAATAAACCACTTTTCTGAAGTTTCGATAACGATATTGATGTTGATAAAAACTGAAACAGTTAGAAAATTTTAAACTCAATGAAACTTAGAATATAATCTCACTTTGTTCATTACAAACTTTTAATTTGAGGATGGAGTTCCAAGCAGGTATCTTGTTACAAGGTTAAAAGGTAGACCGACTGTAAAGGTACGGACACAACAAGCGGTGGCACTGGGGGTGGCACAAGTGGTGGTGGTGGCAATAACGGTGACGGTTTTTATTATATAGTTAAATGCGATACTTGAAGTCTACAAATCTGTGCTTCAATTCCAACAAATATAATAATAAACACGTAGGTACAGTTCTAGGTAGGTAGTGATAGGTTTTTCTGTACTGTGTTTATTTTTGTTTCTGGTGTACAATAAAGAGTTTTCTATTCTATTCTATTCTATTCTAGGGTTTTGTATTATAGTTTACAAGGTTTAAATTTGAAATTGTTAAGTCATTCTTGACATCATGATTTAATGTATATCAAATGTTTAGACTTCATTAAATTCAGCTTTATTTTCATCAATTTAGTTGTAAAAATTATACTGAAATGTTTTACTTTAAGCGGGAAATTTAAATTTAAAACATATTTTTTTTATTTTCGTAGCTAGACCGAATAACTAATTTAAATGATAACGACAAAAGTAGATAATTATTTACGATATTATGTATTGTTGAGGTATTTAACACTAACGCAGCTGATTAATCTAATAGCTTAAGAAGTCAATAAACACTTCAGTCGTCAGTTTAACAGTTGATTGGCTTATTTGAGCAATCTGGTGCTGTAACTGAGTCCTGTAAGATAATTTTTTTTTATTAAACGACTAATATTTATAAAACCAAATCATTAGAATAAGGGTTATAAAGAACTTGTTTTGTTTTCCTGAAGCAAATTTGTACCAAACAAACAAATAACAGCTCAGTTATCGTAAATTGGTGTTACGTTAATCACCACTGCTACTGCCACTGCCACCGCCGTGCGTACCCGTAGTGTACTCGCACCTTTAGAACCAGATGGAATCCAGTTAATCTAGCTGAAAAATTAATTAAATCCCCAAACGGGCCACCTCTGGAGATAGTGGCATCAATATTCAGCGAGGCTCCACTGGGAACTGGAAAATTTACAAATTTTTTGAAGTTTGCTGAATTTTAAACGCGGTTTTAAAAGTTTCCTACTTATTTTCCTTGATGGAATTGGGGATGAAGGTTTTGTGGATAGCTCAGTTTTTTTTTTATAGAAAATGCGGTTAACGTTTACTTTCATCATCATCATCATCAACCCATAATCCAAATCCCAGTTTCGCGAGGAGATTTAGTCGATATCTCAGCCAACACAAACTAGCGTAAGTCTTACTAAGGGTAATCAAAAATTGGCAGTAAAATTAATTAAAAAAAAAAAAAAGAAATTCTCGTCAAAACTTATATTGAAAACGATTTGATACTTGACATATGAATATGGTGAAACGGAATGAAGAGACCACAGAGTACAAAAATTGTCTACAATTTTATTTTATTTACGCTTGTCATTGGCAATGTAAAAAAACTTATAAATTAGTAATTTGGTGTTTTAATTTCATTCACCGCAACTATTACTAACGCACACTATTCCCGTAACGAACAAAAATAACCACAATTTAGAACCTATATAAATTATAGCTTATTTCTTCATTTTTGCCGGACTGGGCACGACGGCAACAATGTTTAATGTATCAATTACCGTTTCACACCCTTTATCGGCAATAGGCGAATGACTTCTGTCATAGCGTAGGCAATGTGCAGTAGGTAAAGCGACGACATTTCAGATATTAAAACTATATGTTTACGCGTAGGTAAAGAGAGATAACTATAGATCTAAAAAGCGAGTCTTGTTCTTAGCTTTGACCAAAATTCGGTCACATTACGTTAGATTCACAATGTCGTAAGAAACAATATCTGACATAGCTCGCATGTCACCTTTTGTTGTAAATCATATGGGAATGATTTACAATTGATTCTAAAACACATGCATAGATTTCGTTGGAAAAAATATTTAATTGTTGTGGGAACTAATGTATTAAAGTTTTTTTTAGTACAATAGGCTGTGGACTTATGAGAAGGACCCAAATACATGGCATAGCTAGATTGCGTCCGCAGTTAGCCCGACTGCAGGTGTGACTGTAGGTGTGTCTGTCACTTAAGAGTCTTCAGAGAGAGTGTTCAAAGATCCCAAACACACTAAATTAAAAATGGGATGGTTTAGAAAATTTCTAGATTTTACCTACTAGCAGTATCTCCACTGTGACCAGCCGTCTGTTTTTGCTAGCGATATGCAACCGTAATTGATTCCTTCATTAGCGAGAAGAACAGTTACTCGGGATTTTCGTATTTTCTTATTTTCGTGTTTCTTTGTTTTAATTTGGCGGCTGCTTGTTTTGTTTCCAGTTTATTGCATTCTTTTTGGACGTTTTCTGGAGTTGAAAGGGGATTTGGAGGAATGGAAAGGGACGGTTGTTTTAGCAATCATTCATGTCGACATTTTCTACGGAACGTTTTTTAAGTGTTAGTAGGTATATTACATTCAAAAACGTTTTTAAATCTGCCAAGTTTAATTTGCGCACATACTAATAGGCATAAATATTGAATTACTATTCAAACGATTTTTTTAATTTAATTTTCAGTTTTACTAAGCAGATGTTAGCAAAGGCCAAAAAGTATCCTAAGTTACCCTTTATTGTGTAGTCTTTACATTGTGCTATTTAATACTGTCAAAGTCGAAGTCAGAGTCCGAGTCCGAGTCAGAGTCACAGTCCGAGTCAAAGTCAGAGTCAGAGTTTGACTGTGAGTTATAGTAAAAATATTTATTCACATATGTCCCAAGACGTAAGTTTACTGACTAAAACTGAATTCGAAATACAATCGAGAAGAACTGACAAGAAACCCGCAGGCCATTTTTTTACATTAGCAAATCATCTTATATGATAATTAGTCACAAAGAGGAGCTTGAGCAGTTTGACTCCATGCGTCCTGTGTTATTAACATTTACCCTGCATTTCCTGCAAAGCTCAATATACCCTGCTCTGTAAACCTTCAACTCCAAACAAGGATACATCCGGAATCCAATCGCAGGTAATTAGGAAGCCGCATATGAAACCGAGTACGGCGGTATATGAACTGCACTGCACTCAACATAGCTCCGTTAATATTTGCGTAGGCGCTAGGTACACTGCTGGCGATTAGCGAATTATTAAAGGTCTAGATTTTCAACAATTGCTAGACTAGTTCTAGAATAGAGATCGTGTTTAGATAGATGTAGTACATACAGAATAGACACTCCACCCCCCGCGGTCCGCTTCCCCGCGCCTCCACCCGGGAGGCTGTCAATATTACACGCCCAAATGTAATAGACAAACAGCTAAGTATGAACTTTCATACTAGCAGGTTGTGTTTTGTTTTGGTCGTGTAATATCTTCAAGTATATAAAAGCGCATCTGGCACCTGTACAAACGTTATTTATATGAGTGAGTTGTGAAATCGTCTTTTGTATGGAGTTTTCAGGGTGTAGTGGAATGATGACTTGCAAAAAAATGGTCGGCAAAGACTGGATGAGGAGAGCCGAAGATTGGGCCCAGTGCCGTTCAAGAGAGACCTTCGTTGAGCAGTGGATGAGCATAAATGCTGAAGATGATGATGAATTAGATGATTATTTGACAAAAACTGGTCTCATTTACACACAGATGTATGTAAAAATTATACCATTTCAAATTGGAACGACAGCGACTTTAACTAGAAAACTTTGGTTTAATTTGACACTATAAAATTTGCTTTATGTTACGGCTTTGGTAACAGCAGCAAATTATATTGTGTGATGGTTGGTATACGAGCAATATCAGAATATTATTATACTCTTATTACGGTACATTATATTTCCTGCGAACAGAAGAAAAACATAAACGGTGGCATACCCTGGACACTTTGTACAAAAGCTGATTTGACATTTCTACACGCGCCAAATGCGTGTACATAAAGATATTACGCGACCAAAACAAAGACTACCCGCTAGTATGAAAGTTCATATTAAGCCGTTATATTGACTGACCTCCTGATTGCCCTCCGGATTGCAAGTAGAGGTGTGGGAGGGCTGGACTGTCCATTCTGTATTAAGTTCTATTATGTCATCTGTGACATATGTAGGTACACTAACAGTGGGGTATTTTTGGCGCTTATTTTATCGGCACGTGTAGGTGAGTGGCTAAGGAACCATTTCATATTTTTACCACTTACTAGACTTAATTGTGGCTTTTTGCCATTTTTTGCGTTTTTAGAATCACAGAAATCAGTTTATCAAAATGCCATTGGGTGTCTGCCCCTTTAGAAGCGGTGATAGCCTAGTGAGAAAACATCCGCTTTCCAAGGGGAGGGGTCGGGAGTTCAAATCTCAGTACGGGCACGTACTAACGTTTTTATCTAGGAAAACATTATGTACTTATCACTTGCTTTTCGGTGAGCGATAACGTCAGAATAATTTCAGAGGTGACTGATCCACCAGACTGGACCGGGGCTCCGTGGTGGATTTTGGTCATACCCTCCTCAATAAAGTTAAAAGACACCCGTGCCAGTAGTGGGCTAAGGTGGGTTAATGATAAATGCCCCTTTAACGTTGTGTAATGGAAAATGAAACCAGGACCCCATATCTAGACAAACAATTAACACATTAATCACACGCTCATCGCTAGCATTCTAACAAGAACCTAAGTACACAATTTAGATAACCACCCGCATTCCAAAACTACCTTTACTCCCCAACTCTGAAGATCCAAATTTCTACGTTACCAAATACACTGAAATTAAAGCCGGAACACAAATTTCTGGTTTGTCATTTCCGTAAACTGTCGAAACTCTAAAGAGCTTGTATTTAGCTCTTCTACGTAATTGAACTTAGTAACTTTGTGTTAACTTAGTTAAGTTAGATTATTATTATGTATGTTTGACTTACGTTCCCTTGTGACTGTAACGTATCTGATAGTGTTTTAATAATTATCTTTATTATCTAATAATAAGATTAGGAACGTATTATGTTTGACAGTGGACACAGTGGTGGTTGGTTGAGTTTGATAGTGCTGGTTTGTAACTTTTCTGTACTGTTTTTTTTTTCTGGTGTACAATAAAGAGATTCTATTCTATTCTACGAGTATACATAGCCGTATGCCCGTTTATATAATAATGTATTGTATCGCAATGCCTTCTAAATTCAAACGTCCCGCGCGCCGCGGTACGAAATTACCTAGTCGGTATAAAGACTTCTGCAATTATTAGTGAGCTAATGATGCACCGGAAGGGGTAGGAGAGAAGTAGGGACGCGAGGGGGGGAATGGCGTCAGCCAACTCCTCCGCGTCTGTGATTGGTCAGTTCGCGATATTCCGCCTGTTCTCGCATCATCCGAAGAGAAAACGGAGGGAAAAGGGCTCTCACGCGTCGGCTCTCACACGTTTCACATGTACTGTTGTTATTTCAAGTGTTTTCTCAGTTAATTTAGCATTCTAGCATTTATTTACATAAGTTCTTAGTGTACTGGCCAATTAATTACCCTGTGTGTAAGAATTATAACTCTCTTCCGAACAAAAGTGTTTTTTTTTACTTAAAATCTATACAAAAATTGTCACTTTCCAACAAATAAATAATTTTACAATTCGGGTCAGTACTTTTGGATTAACATCTAGAAGGAAATATTAAATTATTTATTATTACCCACATACCTACCCAATAATTATTTTGGAGGTAGGTGAGTTATACACCGATCCGAACCGGGCCCCCGTGGTGTAATATGGCCTAACCCTCCTCACGAAAGTGAGGGGAGACCCGTGCCCAGCAGTGGGACGACATGGGTTGATGATAAGGTAGAATAAGGCTGCAAATGTTGATGAAGATAATTCAAAGCAGCTTCCAAAAGTGCCATTACAGTCGTGTTTGGCTGGTAGGACGTGCTCAGAGTTTAATTCTAAAAGGGTCATCATTAAATCCCTTTGACACTGGCGCAGGGGGATGTCTAAAGGCGATTGGCACAAATGTACGAACGCTCTAATGCTCTAGTATTCTCTTTACTGAAATGCATTTGTAGCAAGAGTACAGTTTTAGGATGTAATTTGTGTGAGAAGAGGCACAACTCAGCACGAGTACTAACCTAACTTACCTAACCTACTTACGACGTTCACTGCTGGACACAGTCGTGTTTTTTATAATTTTACGCGGGTGCGGGAAAACACACATGTTGTGTTAGCGCAGCTTATGTACCGGCTGTGCGACGAAACACAGACGTGTGTGTTTAACATGGTGTTAGTATAGTGCAGCCCACACAGACGGTACGCCATTGCTGGAAAACACACACGGTCCGTAACGGTGCCTAAATGTAAAAACCGGTTCAGCAGTCAACTTGCATTCAATTTATTTTCTTAAATTTACATTGCGTTTGTGTCGGGCCGATGGCGCACAATGTACATTTTGTTCTATTATTTTTTTTTTCGAAAACAGTGTGAAGTTATTTTTTCTCAAATTTTCTACGAGAAAAATATGAAGTTTTTCGTTTTTTTTTTATAATTCATGTTCAGAATAAGCAGTACAGATATGTCTGTTAATTTGGTACATGCTTAGAAACACATCCTGTATACTCCAAAACTAAGTACCTAACTGATTAGAAAATCTGATTACATTTGTTCCCAACTACATTTCAACAACGATTTCCAGTAAACCGCCAAACAATCTAGGTATGACGATCAGACTGGATTAGGGCTCCGATTAGGACTCAGTGTTCAGCCTGGGGCAGTAGTTGGGGACTTATCTATTTTGTGAGAGATACGAGTAAGTTTACCTACTTTGATTTACTAATCTACTCATGTAGGCCTCTGGTTATTGTCAAAACCATTACAACAAATGAAGACTATTAACCAGGGTTGTCAGTTTTTAATGAAATAAAATTGTTTTTTTTTTTCAATCGCCTTTTACCCCTGTTACACGCACCTGAACTATTAGCGACTAATTATCGGACACCCTGTATACTTAAATAGTAATAGCATACTTATCTGCCAAGGTCTAATAATTATGGACCTATTTCTACATTTCTACAAATAACTGTATATTTTTATTTTTATTTCAATACAATTTCGTATCTCTAAATGTTCGTAAACCGATGTGAAAGCAACTTTGATTATATTTCGATACACGAATAAGCAGATGTTTGTGTATTAATTAGTCGTAATTAGTTATTATACTCGACTAAAGGCATGACTTTAGAACGTGCCTCTGGGCTAAAACAACCCGTTCAGCGCACCTGTTCCATAGATCAACTGAATCGTTTTCGTATCTCGTAAATTAACCACAGAAATAATATAGTATTAAATATAGAATGGATGCTCCAGTTCATGCCATCCACTTCCCCGCACCTCCACCCGCCACCCGGAGGACAGTTGAGAGGTCAGTAAATATTATACGCGCAAATAACAAATGACAATAGACAAACGGGTTAGAAGGAAATTTCATACCAGCTGGTTGCGTACTATATTTGAGTACTTTACTTCATGTATTTGGCGCCTGTACAAACGTTATTTATGAAAATCGGCCAAGTACGACTCGAACTCGCGCGCGAAGGGTCCCTTTATTGTTGTATGGGAGCCCTCCTTAAATATTAATTTAATTATTTATTTTCGAAGTTGTTGCCATTATCAATATCGAGCAAAAATGAGCAATCAAATCACATTTGTTGTTTGGGAGGCCCCTTCAATATTTATTTTATTATTATTTTTAGTATTTGTTGTTATAGCGGCCACAGAAATACATCGTCTGTGAAAATTTCAACTATCTAACTATTACGATTCATGAGATACAGCCTGGTGACAGACGGACAGACAGACAGACAGACAGCGGAGCCATAAAAATAGGGTCCCGCTTTACCCTTTGGTTACGGAACCCTAATTATGTGTGAGTTGTTAAATCCCATTTTATATGGAGTGTCCATGGTGTGAATTAACTTAACACGGTTAACTAATAACAATAGAAAATTGGGTACACTTTACATAGCTTTAGTAAAGGGTACGTGAGTCATTTAATCTCTATTACATATATTTGACTAGTTTTGAGTTAATCTTCGGCTGCGTAGTCAACTTTATAACCCTTATATAAAGGGTTTAAAGTCACATTGTCACTGATTGTGTGATTTAGAGTTCATAAAAATTTCAGCAAAATATAAATACAAAGACAAATTAATATTGCTGCAAGTAGGTCCCGACTCAACATAAAATAATCGTAAGTATGTTACCTTCACAAAACATCTGTACTATTTCAACTATTTTTAAAAGACAATTTCTAATTGTGGATCCAATCTAAAACGTAAGCTCCAGGTATTATGTTCGCTTTCAGCTTCCGTAAATAAAGCTAATTTAAATAAAAATTGCTATGATATTGAGCTTCGACCATCATCTCGTTAAAAAACTAGGTCGGCCAAGCTCGGGGAAGTCGCATCGGAGCTTACTTTCTATATAATTTATGTTGAACATTTTTTTGTGTTGATCAAGGGACATTGGCAGTGTACACAGATGATTTGATTTTGGGTTATTCCCCCTGAAATTTCCCCTAAGGGGAAAAACGGGAATCTAAAACAATGTTCAAAAATCCCCCTGGGGGGGGGAATCCGAAACCTAGTTTTTAATCTCCGTATTAAATTCTGATATAATTTTGGAATTGTCTTTTATTTTAATTTATTTCGCGGTTCTTTTTGTACTGGTCCATTTTTCTTGTATTTTGACTAGTGGTGTTGAAATATGTCATAATTCTATATTTTGTTTTAATTTCACTGAGTGAGGAGACGAGCAAGTCGTTCACCTGATGGTAAGCGCTACGCCTACCAATAACAGTTACAGTGTCACAGAACTTTACATTGCACTGCGCTCGTCACCCTGAAACATCAGCTCTAAAATCTCAAATGCCCAGTAATATCGCTGGAAACAGTGCCTTTCAAATCGGAATACAGTAATGTTTGCACACTGCTGCTTGGCGGATGAATATCTGGCAAAGGCGTGGTACGTCCCCAGGCGGTCTCCTGTAGAAGAAGCCTCCCACTACATTTCATTTTAATTTATTCCGTTAATCTTTACGTACTGGACCATTTTTTTTTTTAATTTGACTAGTTGTGTTGTAATATGACGTATTTCTAATGTAAAATAAACAAAACACGAAAACTATAATCCTTGACACTGCTAAATTAAAAAAAAAATTAACAAAAAAAATAGTTCGCCATCAAAATTGGCAAACTACAGTACTCAAATCAAAAATCGACTCCTTCCACACAGTTTCTCAAATAATTCCTCCCATGTCCATCTATAGCCATTACGGGTCATTGGAACTAAACCTCTGCCTAATGGATCCAAACAAAAACCATCAAGTCCGTATCCGCCAGCCACGGTTGCAGTATATACATTGACAGTACTAGAGATTCGGAAAATTGATCGATTGAACTAGAATTAAGTTGATATTCTTTATTTGTAAACTCACTTATGTTGTATAATGTTGCTGGGAAAAAACCTGTGAAAGATGTTGTGCTACATCTCAAGGCTCTTGAAAGTTATAGCGACTAAAATAACAAACAAAATATATTCTATTACTTACGCTATAGATATTTCAACCGTCATTGATACCGCTTTTCATATCACAACCTCTTGGGGCTTCATATTCCATTACAACGCAGTTGTGTCCTAAAATTGCAGCAGTATTTGCAGTGAAATTATTGAACATTTTTAAAATCAATCTCTCAGAGTGAAGCCTTAAGAGTGGCTGCAGCCATCTAGTCTTGGTTTATTTTTATCTTAAGTTTCAATACTTGTTAAGTTATCAACTACTTGCTTATACTTTTTTAGTTATTTTTAGTTATCTGTTTTGTATAAACTTTAGGTACTGTGTTATGCTGGACAACCATTAAGCTATATTTGCTTAGCGTGTCGCGTTCACTAATGTTTAGAAGGAAGTGCGAATGTGCCTCTATTTCTTATTTTATTTTATTCCTCTGATGAAAGATTTTCGATAAATAAATAAAATATCTGACTACAAAACATTTTCTATTTTAAAGACAAAAAAAAATAACCAGCGTTATTAGTTGGGTAAAAATATTTCGTATCCAAAAGTTTTTGAAGGGACTTAAAAAAAACTCATGGAAGGCTTGGAAGCGTAATTAAAGACACGTAGAGTTTGCTATGAGCTACAAACTTTGTAGCACGAGGGCTACAAAATTTGCCTCTGAAAACTGTGTTATAGACGAACTATGAGATTTTTTTGTGAAATATTACTCATGACTATATGGGTAATAGTAATTATAGTTTTATCTTTGATTACAACAGTTTTTACTGTATTTTGTTTGCTTTGTGTAAAACTAAATGAGTTTTTACTACCTTTATAAACAAACTAAGATGGCGTATCCAAAAATGATTCTTGGCCTCCGATACCAAGAGAGCCAAAGTGCATTGTTAAATTGCGTGATTTTTGAATTTTCCTTCACCTACTTGATATTGTTATTGTATAATATGTATCTAAACATTTATAAATTTTTATGATTTATATATCAATCTATTATAATTGTATAATATTGCTCAGCAGTGGGACGATATGGGTTGATAATGATGATGATATGGTTAGAATAATGTTCCTTATATTTTTATTTTTTCCTCCTTCATATTGATTGCATTACCAGGGTGTCTGGTAGAGAATGTGGTTAGTATTAAGTCCTTGCACATAATATTTTTTTATTTTTTTTAATTTTTTTAATTTGTTGCCACTCAGTAAAATAAATAAATGTATGAGGCATATTATAATTAAAAAATAAATTGGTGTATCGGCTAAATACACCAACGTTATTGCTATTTCATTGGACACTGTCTAAATGCCCTGATGTATTAAACGCAGGAATTACATCACGGGGTGCGGGCCAGGTAACCTCCACGAGTGCCCGGCTGTTGTTCGTCCCTCTTAATGCGTTGCATCCGGAGGGAAGGGCAGCAGCTGGGCCGGTGCACCCTGGGGTTCGGTCAGCAATTCTCCTAGGGGAATTGGTGGCCGTAGCAAATAACCTGGCGAGAAGAGGTCCTTCGCGTGTCCCTCTGATCAGCAGAGGGCACAGCAAGGGACCAATAACGGGGACTTTTGGGCCGCGGATCGGGGGTCCAACGCCCAAGTTAGAAGTCCCGAGCTGAGGTGCGGCCCGTGTGTTCCGGGACGCACCCAGCGGAGAAAGAGGCCCAAGCCTCACGTGGCGAGCCCGGGAGGACGTCCGCAGAGGTGGTCGCGGAAGCGCCGTGCGAACCCGTGACCACCTCCATAATGCGGAGAGGAGAACACCCCGGGGTTTTAGTGGGTAAACCCCGCCAGACCAGCTGGCGGGGGAGTCCCACATAACACCCCCCCCCCCCCCGGGGCCGGGTGGTATGCCTGATGCATTTCCCCGGGAAAACAAAAAAAAAAAAAAGGAATTACATCACAAAAATACAAATAAGCTGTTGAATATTTGTGATTCGTCGTAATTAACATTTTCAATTTTGTGGTGCGAGTTAATGTAAAGTAAAGTATATATTTTCACGCTACGTTATGTTTTCATGAATTAAATGAACAAATAGAGTTGGAAAAGTAGAAATTGTGACATATTAAATGTATTAACTACACGAATTAAAAAAATAACGTTAGGATGAAAGAGACGAATTAAGAACCTACCTTAACAAGTTTTTTTTTAAATTGGATTAAAGACGAAAAATATAACGACAGTTTTGACAGTCGATTAAAAATAAACACCCAGTGCACATCTTGTTGTCTATGCTGTCAAACAAGTGAGTTGCCTGTGTGTACTGGGAATTTGAATTCCCAACGTTCCCACTGCTAAAATAGTTAGTGGGCCCGATGGGAATCCAAATTACCAACGTCCAACAACATCAATTCTTAGTGGGGACAGTGGGGCCTGTTAGTGGGCCTATTGGGAATATACCTAAATTGATACCGAAAATAGATAATCACTTTTCCATCCCCAAATTCAATCTCCAAACATAACCAGATAAAGCAATTCCAACTTTGACACACAAAACCGAAACAAAAGTAAAACTGATCCAATTTTGTTAAGCCTTTAATCGCCCTTTGTCCCGGAATTAAGGCGACAAGCGTAATCAATCAAATTAAAATAATTAGTTTTCAAAAAGCATTTCGTTCGTTCCGTGACGTCTCGCGACTGAGATGTGAAGCCTTAACTTCGTTACAGAGAGCGGTGGCGCGGGCGGACTCATAGCGGAAACGCTAGCGGAAAATACACTTTTTCTGAGCATTAGACTAGCATGCCGTTCACCTGATGGTAAGCACTACGTCACCCCATAACAGTAATTACAGTATCACCCAGAACTATGCATTGCATAATCTTGCGCGGTATTGCACTGCGCTCGTCACCCTGAGACATTCATAATTCAGGTTCTAAAGTCTCATAAGCCCAGTAATCATGCTGGAAACAGTGCCCTTACGGACTGTTTTCACACTCCTGCTTGGCGGCTGAATATCCGGCAAAGGTGTGATACTTTCTCAGGCGGCCTGTCACAGGAGAAGCCTCCCACTACTATAAGATTAATGACTGAAAACTGGATTCATCACTAATTAGCTGTATATAAAATTAAAAGATTTTATCGCATTAACTAGTTGAACTCTAAATTTAAAGACGTAAAGTCCACTTTAGATTAAAACTTTAACTTTATTTACAATTAATCGGATGTCGAGCAGGATATTTAACTTGGTTCAAGCCATGTTTGATTGTTTGACAAGAAACGACCAAAGCTGTTATTTTCTATAACAACCTTGACTCGTAACACGCTCGTTTTGAACTGTCAATTGAACTGTCAAAATAACGTGCGGGAAGCTATCGTTTTGAGAACTACTGATGTTTAAAGCGCGTTATGACATCACGCGTTTTCAGCAAGGAATCTCACGTGGCATAGCGAATAAGGGCCAGGATCTAAAATTAAACTGGAAGATTATGTTCGCTATTTGGCAATATTTTTCGGACATACGAAGATTGCTGAAGCGCTGTTGAATCGTGGTATTTCAATTTTCTTTGTAAGGTGGGGCATCGGATGTCTTGAAAAAATCGCTCACAGCTAGTTGACGAGCCAAGTTCTTACAATAAACCTTGGAGTGAAATACACACCCACTTAAAACTGGGACAGTTAAAGCACGGAGTTAAGAGACTGACAACCGGAAGTGATGAATAATAGAGTTGTTTTACATAGTTATCTCCAAAGGTTCTAGCTTTTCTGAAAATGAAAGAAAATCATTATAAATAACAAAAAATATACGTAAATAGATAATAATCGAAATAGTTTGAATTAAATTGATTTATTTTTTGTCTAGAAATTTTAAACATTACTTATCATTTGATCATTTTTGACTTATGTTATTATATTTTGACAGAGAGAAATACCCAACTTTGGATATACTTTTCCTAAAAGGTAAAAAGACAGTTAGCAGGGCAGTTCAGTTTAAAGCCTTAAACTGGATGGATTGAACTGTTCGTGGTGAGGCCCCTGGTCATAGCGCATAAAAACCCTGGACGCGAAAGCGTTCTTGCTCTTATTCTGAAAAACGTTGGAAATTTCCCATATTTTTTACACTGAATAAATCTCAAAAACATAAGGTTTATCATCAGACGCCTCATAATCGAAATGTTCTCTGTCAATACGCTCCATTTAATACTTAGAGGTTTAAACGTCCTTGTCATTGTGGTACTACGTACAAGAGAACGCTTTCACATTAAGCCGTTTTGTCGGTGGCTTGTCGTTGGGAGATATGAGTGCTAAAAAGTTATTGGACCGTGCGACTTTTGAGTGTTATTGTAGAAATCTCGTGGGTTAGGATCAAACTAAACCCGGCGTTGTCTTGGACAGGTTTGAAGCCGGGTTAATGGTATAGTGCGATATTAGATAAATAGATAGAAATATAGATAAACTCATTATTGAAACACCACAGAACAAAACAAGATTAACAATTAGTGTCACAATAGGCGGTCTTATCGCTCAGAGCGATCTCTTCGGGACAACCATGCATGGAGAACTCACTGCTGAACACGGGTCTTCCCTCACTTTTGTGAAGAGGTCATGATCAGGTCATGATCAACCACGGGAGCCCGGTCCGGATTGGTGTATAACATACCTCCGAAATATGAATTTGTTTATTCTTTTTTTTACCAATACTATGTGCGTGCTGCGGTTTCACCCGTGTAGTTCCAGTTATTTCAGTAAGAACTCTGCATTGCCCAGGTTAAAAACAGCCCATGTCACACATGAAAATAAACAACTGAAGATTATGAAAAAACCCAAACGTAAAACCAGTCTCAAACCGTTAGTTCATACAAAAATCACATAGAAAAATGTACATTCAAGCTTATGGTGTTCAATAAAGAGTTATTGTATTGTATTCAGTTTTTTCAAAATTTTCTAATTTCCCAGACAACTTTTGTAATTTTTCTCTTCATAAAAACTTTCATCTACTTCAACCTTAATTGAAAAAAAAAATTGACGAAGATACATTTTTCTTTTGTAGCTTATTTGAAGTATCGTATACCAAATACATCTTCAATGCCAACGTTAAGTCCTTTACGGTCTTAATTTATGAGTAAAAAAAGTGAAATTACTGGGCATATGATACTTTAGAGCCGATGTCTCAGGATGACGAGCGCAGTGCAGTGCCGCGCAATTATGCAATACCAAGTTCAGGGTGGCACTGTAACTGTTACGGGCAGGCGCAGTGCTTACTATCGGGTGAGCGAATTACTCGTCTCGTCACACATTCAAATAAAAAAAACTGGTTCTCTGTAAAGTTGGTTTACCGACGATATTTTAACGTGACAACGTCATAACAAAACATTGATGAAATGATTGCATACTTTTATGAATAAAATGGAATCATTTTTTAATAATAAAAGAATAAATACTTGAAATTATACTAGTAATCAGATTTTTATAATGCAAGATTAATTAACCTGTCAAGAAGAGAATAGAGATAGATGCGGCGCAAGCATACGAAGAGCGTTACGGGACAATGTGTCAACTTGTTCCTGCATGCAGCCGGCGTTCATCGATTTATTAGACGTTGTCACGTCAAAAAATGACAACAACATTCGTCCAGTACAATAATGTAGAGTAAATTGTTGGTTGATATAAGTCTTCTAATCAATTTTATTGAAACGAGCACGTGACAGCAATCATAATTACAAAACATGTCTATTTCATAGGAATGTTTAATCATTCGAGTGTTCGCGCGTATTTCTGTTTTTGTTGTTTTAAACAAAAGATTCCATAATTATGTGTGACACGCGATCGGTTGCCCGGCACGTCACGTGAATGCGTGACACGCTCAACGTGTTTGCAGGAAAATAATTTCTCTGGACATGCGTGACGGTTGAACACAATTTTTTATAATAGGGATTGGAGCCCCATTCTGCTCTTTGTTCTTTATACATTTTTTATTCATGTTTTTTATATTTTTATATTATATTTTCTTACTAATATAATAATTACAAAAGTTTTTGTTTTTATGTATTTGTTCTCTCTTGACGCCGAAACGGCTGAATGGAATTTGATGGAATTGAACACCTATACAGATACTTTACGTCCTAGATTAGTACATAGGATAATTTTTATCCGGTAAAAATTAGCGGTTCCCGTGAAATTAGTCTGCGCGGGTGAAACCGGAGAGCGCTGCTAGTTTTAAACCATTTTCCAAAGAAATACTTTAAGTACCGCTTCGTACGCGTAAAAATAATATGTATGCAATACAACGTACTAGCTGAATTTACGTCTTATCCATATTTGTCGTATTCTTTTTAATCTGTATAAAATTATTGATTTGTTTTCTTTTTTTATTATAGAACTAGCTGTGGCACATTCACATTCGCTGATATGTCACTGATGAAAAAAATAGATAAAAACAATCCTTGATGCGGATTATATATCATGCTAAAATTTCAGCTCGATCGGTGCAGAACTTTTTGAGTTTTTGAAGCGTACACAAACCAACATAACATTTATATATAGATAGGCAAGCATTTGACCGCAGTCTCACCTGGTGGTAAGTATCGACACGGCCGAGGATGGAGCATGCTTGCCTTGAACAGATACAAATTCACTCTCAACTTGAAGACTTTCAGTTAGTTTAGTTTCCGGGAAACACAGACGCTGGTAAGTTGTTCCATTCTTTCAGTTTTTTATAAGCAAATAAATATCACTTCATTTCGTTCCGTTTCATTTCAATTGGATTCCTTGGTTGAGCAATTAACGGCGCCAGTGTAAGACGCGCTTACAGCCCTAAGTTGAGTGTAAACCACTTCGATCGGAATGATTTTCCCGTTCGATTGGGTTATCTTTAGAACGAACAATTCGTGGCCCCAAGTCGCTGGGATAGGTACTTGCGGTCTCTCTACTCGACGAACTTTCGGTTGGATTTAGAGATTTTCTCGCTTGAGAACAGGGGATTTTTTTATAAATTCTTGTCACCAAAAACGTAGACTTTTACTGATATTTTCAATTTAACTTTCAACATTGAAGGTTATAAACATACGTATATGACGTTGATTATTCATACCTAGTTTAACAGGTTCACTGCTGAAAACACAGACGTTATGGTTTTTTATAACTTTACCCGGGTGCGAGAAAACACACCCGTTGTGTTAGCGCAGCTTACGTGCCGGCTGTGCGGCGAGACACAGGTTTTAACGCAGCGCTACTACAGCGCGGCTTACACAGATGGCATGCCGGTCCGTAACGGTGCCCAAATGTAAAAACTGGTTCAGCAGTCAACGTGTTAAGACTTTTGTTAGGACGCTAAAAGCAATTCTAAGTTATAGGTGACACAGTAGTTGTTTATGGCAGGCGTAGCGTTTACTATTAGCTGAATGACTCACTCGCCTCGTTACTCAAATAATGACGTAAGAATCATCAAAATTGGTCCACGCGTTTGTTCTCTAGCTCACCAGAAATGAACAAACATAAGTAGAGTGATAAACACAATACCTTCTTTTGCGTCGCTCAATTAGGTAAAAAAACTGTTACATTAACAAATATAACGGATTAATGACTAGTACCTTATCTAGTACTTTATTCGGACATTCAAAACAAACCTTAACAGTTAAATTGTCATTTTTAACCTTATTAAAACCATTTGTCTTTCCAAATGTGCTATTTGCTACGTCATAGCCAATATCTGTAATTCTTCAAGCAATGCGAACAAAGAAACAAATATTGGAACACGTGCAAAAGTCCAATTTGCTGGGAAATAGCGCTGGCTTTGAAACTAGATACTGCAGTTACAGTATAAACCAGCACTATAGCTTCGGAGAAGCGAACGTTACGTTAGGTTACGAACGAAGAAGAGAACGTTTTGTGGAATTTAGTATACTGGTACGGTTAAGTATAAGACAGACCAATGCAGGGCGCTGCAGAGTGCCGCATCATTTTTTTTATATTAATAAATAGATTAAGTTAGCCTTTGACTACTATCTCACGTGATGTTAGATCTTTTTGATACATTTTGTATGAAAAAGGCGTTGAGTCAAGTCAAGTGGCGCGTCAGATATTCGGTTACCTGTCAATTTTTGGGTATTCAGTAGACAAATTTCAAGCATAATTTATAAAACAAATAAATAATGCGTCAAGAACACAAAAATATATCCTAACTAGAGAATACAATAGCGGGATCTTGAGCCATTTCCTGGTCCCGGGATTGGACCCGGGTAATCCTGAAAGTTAATTAACGTATCACATAAATAATATTAATTGTGTAATCTTTCTCCCGAATGTTAAGTGTATCAGAACTACGAGGGCGCCATGGTCCTTGTAGTTTCTTGGACCATGCCTACAAACATTCAGAGCGGATACCTGTGGTTCACACAAAAAAATAAAAGAAATTGTAGAAATATATAGTTTTAATTCCGCCTAAGTTGTCTGATGAATTGTTGTTATTGTCTGTTGTTGATTCTATTAACTACCACACAAAAAAACATGTGCGGGAAACAAACCCGCAACCACCCGCTTCGTAGGCCTTTGGTAACTGCCATATCTGTCTATACAGGCAGTATTCCGGTAATATTTCAGTGATGTACAGTACGATAGCCGGAATAATTATCCGCCAGCACAGCAGTGAGGGTCAGTTTACAAAAAAGCAGTAATACTGCAGTCCCTTCTTTTTCGTACAAAAAAAGCTTCTCTGTTTATTTTCGGGTTCAGCATTCGATGTGGGTCAGTAGAAATATGGAACGTAATGTTATTAGAATAGCTGTTATATCAGCGTTTGCTGCAACGTGGCTGTTACGTGAATCTTTTAGGAAGCTTGCTAATATGGTTGATTATCTTGTTAAGCTTTTCTCGTGGCAAGCCAGACAAACGAGGCAATCTATGTGCAGCGCAATTAATGATGTCACTCAATGTCTTTTTCATACAAAATATCACATGCCGCACGCCGTACTGCAATAATCTGTCCCACGCCTTAACTCTCTTTAGAAAATTTACTCGTATATGGAACATTTTGGTGGAACTATTGCGTTTTGTCTTTTTCTTCTGTTTTTTTAGCACTTTCAACTGATGCGTCGTTGTTTAATATTCCAATAAGATGCAGTTCTGATTCTGATAGCATTCCAGCAATAATATAGTACTTCCAAATCCATTAAAAACTCGCTGTTTTTAGCTGGTAGCTTATAGACGTCATTAGCAACAAGAGGTGGGAAACCAGACGCCCTCGTTAGTCATACACCTACGTGTACCCCATAATTGCGTGTCGCTAATCTCCCTATTCTCAAGTATAGTTAGTAGGTACTACGTTGATGGTGATAGATGACATAACAACGCCCGAAGGCGTCGTCACGCCCACGTCCACGCAGTCAACGCCAACGCACTAGCTAAAAAAAAGCTAAATTAAAAATCCCGCCGTCGGCAGATACGTTTAAAAATACACCATCATCACTAGCAGAGATTTCCATTTACGTGGACTGAAATTATTAACTATGCCTCTAAGTAAACGTCAAAATCATGGTCGAAAATATTTATTTACAGAGTCCCAGAGAGGGCCCTCATGAAAATTAACTGATTCTTACACCGGATTTGGAATCGTGAAGAACCGAAAATAAACTCAACGACAATTTGTTTAACGTTTTGATTTCTTAACCCAGCTTTTTTGTAGATGTTACAATTATATAGCCTTTGATGATGCATGCTTATTTCGTCATCATTGATCTCTCTTTAAGAGATGATGTTAAGTTTGTGACATTTTTCGGCGATTCAGTACTACGCACTACTCCTTTGCAGACGATTATAAAACCAATTTCTTTTCATTACCTGTATTCAAAGTAAGTACGTCATCTCATCTGTCGTCTACATGACATGGCAACCCCTAATTTCTTGTTCACATTAAAAATTCACGCGTCACGACCAAAAATGAAATTTTCCTAATGAACGTCGCAATTTTTAAGCTTTTCCTTTTATTTTTTGGAGCGTTCACATTGGGGGAGTAACCGGTAGAGTTGGTCATTAAAATACTGTCTTCATGACAGTTGCTAGACTTATGGTTTGAAAATAATTGATTCATATACTATATAAGAACATGTATTAGCCTGTAACAACCTATGTAAAGGTCTTAAAAGGCACAAATTATGAGGTATATGAATGTAACATAATTTTCAACTCATTGAATCTGCTATCCCTATTCGTCCAAAATAACTTTTAAAATACTGTAAAATAAAAATCATATCACCATAAATAGATTGATTGTACAATGTTAGTTGCTAGCTTATTTGATAATCTTTCCAAGTTTAAAATGACATCTATCTAATGTATTCTCAAAACTGGTAAACAGTGTTGAAACAGTCAACAATTACCTTTTAAATCCCAGCTACAGATATGTTACTTATGCAAACGTAATATCAAACAGCATTACATAAGTAAAACATAGTTGAATCATCAGCTTCGTCTAACTGACTAATCTAAGACCTGCTTTCGCCTAACAGCGCTACTATAATATTCCATCAAGGACTTGCCTCAGAGGACTGACTGGTCGAGTTAATGGAACAGTACTCCACCACGAACTGTGCCAATCTAAAGATACTTTATCTTCGCGTGCAGTGGAATTAGGAGTGTGTTGGAAATGTTTACTTTTCTCGTCTGTTGATGAGACAATATTTCAATTTTTGTGAGTTTGTTTGTGGAGTGTTTAGGTGTTTTGTGACAACGCAAGGATGGACTAAAATATGGGTTTTTAGGTCATGTTCTTAGTGTAGTTGTTTAGTATGACGATTTGGTGATGGCGGTATCTCTAAAATGATTACAATCCAACCAAACTATCGGCCGATCGTCTTTTCTCTCGCGTGGGATCTCTAATATTTCTTATGCAGAACTTGAGTTTTTTTTTTTAATATACAAATGTCCGCCTTTCAATCAGAAGGTCGTGAGTTAAAATCCCAATGCGGGCACGTATCAATGTGTTTCTGTAAAACATATGTACGTAATTATCACTCGCTTTTCCGTGAAGGAAAAACATCGTGAGGAAACCCACATACCTACCCGAAAATTATTTCAGAGGTAGGTATGTTATCCACCAATCCGGACTGGGCCCCCGTGGTGGATTATGGCCTAACCTTCGTCACAAAAGTGAGGAGAGACCCATGCCCAGCAGTGGGACGTTATGGGTTGATGATGATGATGATACAAATGACAACAGTATCTGATCTTTCTCCTTAAGAGTGAGTCTCTCCTTTGACGTGAAAAAGTGCAATATTTTGCCTGTTTACAATAAATGATTTGAGTTTGAGTTTGAGTTTAAGGTAAGCGCCTACCTATACCAGTTGCAGAGTGATAGTTACCTCGTAGTTCTCGATTCCCTAGAATAGGGAATCCTAGTTAAGGGTCAGCATCTAGGAATGTGATTTTGACGCGCTGTTATTAAACTAGTTAGATAGTTACTTTCGCATTTAGACATAGTGTTAGAAAGGATTCGGTAAGTTACTCAGAGTACAACTTTAGCATCAATTTGACCTAGAACTAACAAAATTGTAGTTACGCGTCTAATACACCCTCACCACAGAAGAAACAGTAAAGTAAGCTATCTTTATCAAACTATGTAATAATAAGCGGCCTATGTGTGTATTTTTAATAGCAAATAAAAAAATAGCCAACGAGTTTCTTGCTGGTTCTTCTCAGTTGGATGTTTTCCTACCTAAGTAACCTAAATTACCTTGTTTTTTTTTTCATAATATTATTTAAAGTGTAGTAACGTTTTCAAATTTCAAGAAAATACTGTTTTTATAATTAGTCCTTATATTGTACATCCGAAATGGATAAACTGTTGTTTCTGTCTTAACATAATTTACCATCTTATTATACACGGTTTTCACAATGAATATATTTCGGTTTCTGATTCTGATTCTTCTTCTCATGTGAATAAAGAGTTTTGTGTTTAACACACATTTTAATACCAGTATAATTATAAAGATTACTTACTGTTATATTTCTACTATGGCCTCACGCATGAAACTGAAACAAAGTGCCTCAGAACTGAGTTGTTACATTTAACAAACGGCTTAGACACTTTCAAAGAGTTTGTTTTGCCGTGGAGTAATTAGGTCATAGACAGGCTATATTGGAAATGGAATCCCAAATAATCATCATCATTATCATCATCAACCCATATCGAGCCATTGGTGAGCACGAGTCTTCCATCACTTTCGTGAGGTGGATTAGGCCCTAATCCATGACGGGGGCCCGGTTCGGATTAATGAATGTATAGTAAAATAACATATAAAATAAAATTATTTAACAAACATTTTCAGTGATATACTGAGTTTCAGTTTAAATAGTACTGTTTCTATCGAAATTACAGGGCATAATAAGACCATTAGAAGCCAATATTTTAGGGTGACGAGCGCAGTGCAGTGCCATGTTGCACGTAAAGTTCTGAGTACCACTACAACTTTTATGCTTACCATAAGTCAAATTACCTGCTCGTGTTGACAAATACCAGTTATATACAGTAAATTTAAAAGAAAAAAAGATCCACAGTAGTCTAGGTACGTAAATGTTACATAACCAGAAAATACTACTAATTGTACTACCCTAGTTTACCTATTGTAATTTTTCTGTAATGTGTTTATTTTTGTTTCTGGTGTACAATAAAGAGTTTTTCTATTCTATTCTATTCTATATGAGTATTTTGACAATATTACCTCTCCATTGGCTCCATTGGTTCATCGTTGGAGCCCACCTGCGACATTTTGTGCGTGCTCAAACTTGTGTTTATGGCAGTTTTATCGAGTGTACGCGTAGTACCTGTAAGTTACAGGTCCAAGTAATAAATCAAGCTAAGGGTGCGTTTCTCGGAAATATTCTTAAGTATATGAGACATCATTTTGTTAGGTATTGTTCCAATTAGATACCTATCTTCTTCGTCGTGTCGATTATCCATGGCTAGACGGTATTGGACTAGTATTGGCCTACTGCCACACCTTGGGGGCAGAAGCCTCATAGAGGTCGGTTAGTTTAAGGGACTGAAGGCACGACAGCAAAATATACTGCATCGTTTGTGCAGTTGCACCACAGTCACATTGTGACTGTTTTTTTTTTTTAATTGCAGAATAGGCAAGCATTTGACCGCATTCTCACCTATTGGTAAGCGTCAACACGGTCGAGGATGGAGCATGCTTGCCTAAGAGATACCTATTAACTCTCGACTTGAAGACTTTCAGATCATAGTTTTCGGGAAACACAGACGCTGGCAAGGTGTTCCACTCCTTCGTTGTTCGGATTACTCCTTATTATTAATTTACTCTTGCAGCTGCCCACTTGGCTCCGGTGTCGGTGAAGTGACTTCCCGTGGGCCGCGGGGAGTTGCTCGGCAGGTGGGATAAATCTAATGGCGGTGCATGCATCTTCCTACCTGTACCAGATACCTATGATAACTATGTCGAATCTTTATATTTCGTTAATTTATAATGTACTAGCTGTACCCTGCCACGCTTCGCTGTGTCACATTCGCAAATTCGCTGATATGCCACTGATGAAAAAAATTTTGAAAAAGTTAGTATTTTTTTGTCTTCATCATCATTATCTATCTCTTTAGTATTTGTAACAGACTTTTTCTATAACCGAGTCGTTTTCCTTGAAGAGTTTGTTTCGGGTTGAATTTTTCCTTTCTTCGAAACTTTCTCTTAGAAAGTAAAAGTGTTGGTGTGACAAAAAGTTCAGGTGGCGTATAATGATAACCATTTATTTAACCTGAATTTTTATGGTCACACTCGCTAGCCCGCGGAAAAAAATACGTTTTATCACGATAAAGTATTGTCTGTTCAATTGCAATACTTAACTTCGCTGCTGAAAACACAACAGTGGTGTGTTTCACAACTTGCCGCGAGTGCGGGAAAACACAACTGTGGTGTTAGCTGTATGGGAAAACACTACGGTGTGTGCAGAGCCGCACCCGTGGCTAGAGAAGAAACCGGCTCAGCAGTGAAGGTGTTAAAATATCAATATATCTAATGTCATCAAAATCCGTTCAGCCCTCGGGGTTTGAAAAGAGGACAGATATTTTCACATTTTGAAAATTAATGGGATTTAATTTGGTTTTGTTATTGTTATTATAGTTTGTTGTATGTTTATTGCGTTCGTTTAGCATTTTATAATAGCTTTTATTATGTTCGAGGTTATTATCAAAATATGTTTAATAATAATATATCACAGTATTAAAACCTTTAATAATAACTATGAATGTTATTGAAAATATATTTTTTCTACGAATGCTATTCACTGAAATTCTGCATAGCAATTGCTTTCAGTGCCTTCAGAATATGTGACGTTTTGTACGAATTCAAATATTTTCCATCTTTTCAAATGGAATTTTGCAATCATAGCGTACAAACAGTGCCCTGCGAAATGGGATCGTGTTTTTAACCTTCACCAATAGCAGTCAATGTTCAGTGAATAAAAAAAATATCGTTGTCGATAGTTGAAAAGGTATCGTGTATTTTCTTCAAGGACGTTTTAAATTATACTTACTTTATGGACCCAGCACGCATCTAACTGCGAACCAAAATCCTGTAAGTTTCAATGGATATCGCGAGAGACGAGGAAGAGTTTACTGCCGTAAAGTAAACAGTTAATCGTATACCTTTAGCAGAGTGGGGTAAGCGTGATCGTGCGTGGTCCTTTGCTTAAATCGTTTACGATTCTCTTTTTCAAACGTTCGTTATCTCAAACATACCAAAACAGCGGCACTTTGCCGTGCTCGTAACTCTGAGATATTGCTTTTTAAATCTCACGCTCAGTGATTTCGATGTTACATTGCCTTCATTTTGGAACCTTAACACAAAATGATGTTTGCACGCTACTTCATGCCGGTTAAATACCCTACGAAAGGTTTTTTTTTTTTGCTTTTTTTTTTTCTTTGAGGTGGATTTTAGCAGATATCAAATAAATAACAGGTCCCGATCACATACATAGATCCTGACCCCTAACTAGGATTTCCCGTATCTCGGGAATCGGAAACACCGAGGACCTACAAACACCCAGACTCAGATTAAATACTTGTGGTTTAAACAAATCTTTGCCATATGCGGAAATCGAACCCACGACCTCACGCTTTGCAGTGGTTTGCATCCAAATACATAGCATGCAAATTATAATTTATATGTCATGTTTTTTTATTTTTAAATAAAAAGCGACCTAGCTACGTATCGCTATCTAGTGATTACATATTTGTGCTGCTTGGCTTCGAAAACTCCAGGCATCTTTCGCACCCCTTTTTAATTAAACTACTTTTTACTATAGCTTTAAACTATCATTGTGGCACTGTTTATTACAATCATTGTATTTTTTTTTATTAAAAGACGAGACGAGTAAGTCGTTTACCTGATGGTAAGCGCTACGCCTGCCCATAACAGTTATAGAGCCACCCAGAATTTTGCATTGCATAATCCTGCGCGGCACTGCACTGCGCTCGTCACCCTGTGACATCGGCTCTAAAGTCTCATATGGCCGGTAATTACAGTATCAGAGTATTTTTTACATTATTGAGTGTTTTTATAAAACATGTGGAAAACAAGCATGCGGCCCACCTGATGGTAAGTGGTCACCACCGCCCATGGACATCTACAACGACAGAAACGTAAATTAATTTAATTTAATTTCATTCATAGACCTAAATCGTCAAGTTGGCAGCTACAAAATTCCTTTGAATTTTTCAAAGGACTTTTCGCTTTACGTAAAAGGACTGAAAATACCCGATAAGAGGGTCTTTTGTTTCACAATCTAAAGACCGGTTACTGTCGAGATAATGTTTAACATACGGTCTTTGATATTTGAGACGTCACTATTGGGTGCTTACAGAATGTGTAGCTTTTGAGATAAGATATTCTAGGCTTGTATGAAATTAAATTTAAAACATTTCGGAACATTTATTAAGTATTGAAATTGAAAAGGAAATGGTAAAAAAAATATTCTTAAATATTTGAGTAAGGACCAATATTTTATCCTAAAAAGGTCAAACTGCACGCATCATCTATTTGTTCTTGAATCCTTTCTATGATAAAATTCACCCTCATAACCAACACCTACGCACATTTCTAACGCTGTTTTTAACACCAACCAAAATAATATACAGATCATTCAAAGATTCCAAAATAAGGTGCTGAGAGGTATTGTCAATGCCCCATGGTACATCAGAAACGAAGACCTTCATCGGGACCTAAAAGTGGACTTCGTCTCAATTACCATTAAAAAGTTTGCCGAAGCTCATGAACATAGACTTCACCACCACGTGAACGTCGAGGCTATCCAGCTCCTCGACAACACGGATATAGTGACAAGACTAAAAAGGAAGAAACCTTTCGAGTTAGTGTAGTGATGTGACAGTGAAGTGTAGTTTAGTTAAATCTACTAGTAAAGAACACATTAACAAAGTGCCTTCGCCTTAATAGAGACAGTAAGAAATGTGTTAATGGACACAATCTTAGCAATAACTCTACTTAACAATTTATGTTAAACGCAAATTACTCATTAGTCTTTCAGGCTAGATCGTAATTTTAATGATGTACTTATTGATAAGAAGCATAATTATATAAAAAAAAAAAGCTAAAAGTCATACTAAAATATTTCTGTGCAAAGCAGAAGTTAAAATGAGAATTCAGAAAATCTCACAAAAAACTACCTTCTAAAAAATCCTGAGCAAATATCGATGGGGCCATTCTGAATAAACATCCATATTTCAAGTCCGATATTGCACTAGCATTCCATCCAGCTGTCAGAATCACTCCTCAATTATCAAGGAACAATGGGGAGCTCTAGTTGTTTACATAAACTTCACTCTTAACTTCGACTCTATTTCAGTGCCTTGAAGACTATATTCGCCTAAACAAGAGTAAGCCGAAGTTGTTTGCACAAATTTACTTTTGCACGTAGAGCCAACTCTACCTACAGATAATAAGGACTATTTTTAAGTAAATGTTGGACGGTTAAAGCGGTACACAGGAAACAGTCCTTGTGACATATGATATTAAAATTGGAAACGAAAAGGTGGCCAGTGACATAGCTGTTGTGAGGGAATAGTTGTAAAAAAAGATTTTTGCGGATAATGCGTGCCCTTGATCCCTTGTTTATGACTTTTGTCAGTTTGACTTATAACACAATAAGAAACCCTTACCGCCTAATGTTCTCGTTTGCAGTCCTTAAATTGATGGATACCGTATTTACAAAGTGTTTACCCGCTTTTCAGGACCGAAAGTGTAGAATAATGCCGTTTACATGGACTGGCGTCAGAACTTTTTATATGTAATTAGTAAAATTAACTATCATACATACAAACAGTCACGCCCTTCTCCTGTTGGGATAGGTAGAGAATACTTCTTTCCACATGCTACTTCTTCTACTCTACTCAACGTCTCACACACTTCGTCACTCTTATCTTTCATGCCTTCAACATTCATCGCAGCAAAGTGCCTTTCTCTAGCCCATTCTTCGCCCCTCGGAAATCATGACGAGTTCCCACGAGTAGCTAAGGAAGATGTTGTCCACCTAAGCAGAGACCCACGTGCTTGAGTTAAGCTAGCCTTATTCTCATTCTACGTGCCCGTAGCCCCAACAAAAGGCGTCCCAGATGAACACCTTTGGGTTTGGGTTTAGTTACACCTTTACGGTATATTGTCAGGCTGGTCTTACCCCAGCCCTAGGTGTTATGCGAAATGCATTCCCCAGGTAAAAATCTAGCCTTGTTCTAGGATTGCCGGAGCCTAGGGCATATGGTACGCTATTGGCTAGGCTCGCCCCTAACCATGCAGCCATTGGCACGGCAACCACTGGCTTGGTGGAGATGAAAGGAAAAAGGATTAGGTAGGAATAGATAAGAGAAAGGGTGTAGAAATTGGGCAGCAAAACTAACTAACTATCACTGGCAATGATAATTATGATAATCATGATAAATAGTAGACACATATTTTACTGTCGTACTGGTTTTATGGTGATGGTTGACTTTCTTTGAATTTTGCTTTGTAAGCGAGATTTCAAGGGTTAATTAATCTTGAAGCGTATGTCAAAATAAAAATAATGATGCTAATTTAAAATAGAAATCCACGGATTTCAGGAAGGGTAGACTAAACCGTCATAGCTTTGTACGACAAACACCCCGTGAAACAAAGTATGTACGTTAATTAATGCGAAAACACCCCTGAACTGAGGACTGATTGCGTATAAAAATAGCGGAATAAGTCGCGTGAAGGAGGAGAGGCCCATACTCTATAGTGAGTGGATATGGACTGATATAATGATAAATAATGTTTTCGTTATCCAAAGAAAATAAAGAAAGAAAATATATTAATATGTCATAATTAGCGAAAACGTCAAACAACAAAAACAATAACACAATAATTACAATAAATACTTAAAATGCTAACTGCTGCAAAACTGTTTCAACGGTATCTCATTCTATTCAATAGGATTCGCTATATCTGTATACGTTAGCTTTGTGTATGTGTCTATTTTGTGTACGCTTCAAAAACTTAAAAAGTTCTGCACCGATCGAGCTGAAATTTTAGCGTGATATATAATCCGCATCAAGGATTGTTTTTTTTTTTTTTTTCATCTTGGACATATCAGCGAATGTGCCACAGCGAAGCGTGGCAGGGCACAGCTAGTAATTTATAAAATATGACATTTAAAAATACTAAATGTTAGTCTGAAGAAATAAATGCCATCAACATATTTTAGAGAGTAGCGTGGTCTGCTGTAGACTGTGGCTTAACTTTGATGTTAGGAGACGTTGATGAAATTTTTCCGGTACCCCCCAACAAGACTTTTTCAGTCCCTAACATAAAAATGTTAACTTCAGGTTACCCAGTCCCTCCTCACCCCCTCTTGGGATTATAATGAACCACTAGAGGCAGTCACTTTCGGTAATTTACCTACGTTTTTGACTAACGCCCACGGGGGCAATAAATAAAGTGTTACGCGTAATGAATCCAATTTCGCTTGTGGTTTTAATTAGCTCCTTGATATGTATGGAAATGTGGAGGAGGGAAATTATAATACTAAAAGCGTTTTGTAAACAAAATGGCAGTCGAGGGAAAACTCGGAACAATACTGAAAGTTGAATGGGAGCAGCCAATGTGTGGTTAAATATAATTAATTAATTATAATTGTATCTAAATATATCATACGAATTTAAACTAGTACCTACCTTAATTAAAAACGAGGACGTTTCATATTATATACTCCATGGACGGGGCCCTCATACCTACCCGAGAATTATTTCGGAGGCAGGTATGTTATCCACCAATCCGGACTGCGCCCCCGTGATGGATTATGCCCTAACTCTTCTCGCGAAAGTGAGGGGACACCCGTGCTCAGCAGTGGGACGATATGGGTTGACGATGATGATGATAATTATATTAATAATTTGAATAAAAATAAACTAAATTTTTAGCAAAAATTCAACTTATTAATATGCTAACTATTTTGTTTATTTTGAACTGGTATAAAATATTTTTTATTCTAACCAAACCCATCGCTCCACTCAAACTGTAAATGAAATGCTCTAATCCATTTAAATCAAATAATCTTAAATGTTCTCGAGAGTTTAAAGTCTAAGAGATTTAAAAATCTAGCTTATCATACCTTTTCTATTAGTTACCTCGGAGCATAGAAGAAATATAGTACTACATACAGAATGAACAGTTTCTACCCCACAATCCGCTTCCCCGCACCTCTAACCGCGATCGGGAGGGAAATTGGGAGGTCAGTCAATATTACTCGCCCAAATGACAATAGACAAACAGGTCACCTTTAGACTAGCGGGTTGCCTTTTGTTTTGATCGTGTAGTATCTGGAGTGCTTAGACACGCATTCGGCGCGTGTACATCGTTTCACTAATATTATAAATGCGAATGGTTGTGTGTTTGTCCTCTCTTCACGCCGAAACGGCTGACCAACTTTTGATGAAATTTGGTATACAGATACTTTACATCCAGGAATAGAACATAGAATACTTATTATCCTGTAAACATTAGCGGTTCCTGTGGGATAATAGTGAACGTGGGTGAAACCGCGGGGCGCTGCTAGTTTATTCAATGTGTGAAAAATGTCAATTCCGCTTTTGTATGAAGTGTCCGAGGTGTTCTTGGAGCGCAAGTCACGTAGAACGAAATTAACTCTAATCTTATTCGAGCTCATTGAATATGAATTTACATAAAATTTAAATGTAGTAAAGATAAAACACTGCTGCAGACGCTGATATAATATTTATAAAATTTAATGTATTTTTGTATTATTATTCACTCGTTAAAGTTAGAAATCTAACTTGATGCAAAATGGTGATGCAATTGGAGACAAAAACGAAACTAGCTCTCAATAATCGCTGATAACAGGTATTCATCCGCCAAGCAGTAGTGTGCAAACGTTACTGTGTTCCGGTTTGAAGGGCACTGTTTTCAGCGAAATTACTGGGCATATGAGACTTTAGAGCCGATGTCTCAGGGTGACGAGCGCAGTGCAGTGCCGCGCAGGATTATGTAATGTAGTTTTCTGGGTGGTGCTGTAACTGTTATGGGCAGGCGTAGCGCTTCTCATCAGGTAAACGACTTGCTTGTACCGTCACTCAGTCAAATAAATGTACCTATTTTTTTTTCTTTTTTTATATATCTTGGTGTAAATGAAGAGTGGTCTATCTAACAAACAGAGGCTATTCGACAAAAAACTTCAGCAATGTAAAGCCACATGTCATAACATGTAGTATGAACCTTTATTAAAATGTTTTAATAACTATTTTACCAACCACTATATTGTGGAGTTAAGTGCACCAATATCGTCAGGTACCCGATGCAGGCATGCAAGGCAGCCATTTGTGTTGCGTGTGCCAGTCAACGCTGTCGGTGCAAGTTAAATTATAGCATAGGGAAGTGGTGTCTCTCCGGCCATTACTATCCGGCTTGAAACCAAGCGAACAGATAACGCCGGAAGCTAGATTTGATTTTTTTTCTTTTATATTCTAAGTAACGAGACTAGTAAGTCGTTCACCTAATTTTAAGCGCGATGCCTGCCTATAACAGTTAAACTTCCCCCAAAAACTTGTTTACACAATCTTGTGCGGCACTGCTTTGCGCTCGTCACCTTGAGACATCGGTTCTAAAGTCTCATAAAATATTAGGCCTAGTGATTGCGCTGGAAAAAGTGCCCTTCAAACTGGAACACAGTATTGTTTTTACACTACTGCTTAGTGGATGACAACTTGCTCTGATTCTGTTTGTTATGGGACCATGGTCTTCGTAGGTCTTGATTCTTTCGATACAAGTAATCCTAGTTAAAAGTCAGGATGTGCTTATGTGATCGTATATTAAAGCCTGTCAGGATAACGTTTCAAATTACATAGGATTGTTATAAAGTAAGAAACTTAAAAAATAATGAGAAATAAGTTTAATTAATTCAGTTATCAATTAAGGAAACTATTAATAAATAACCGGTCGCTCATGTTGTATCACGTATACAATAAACTCTTAAAATTTATATATCGTTGTTACGTGGAGATATTATGGCCTACGAACTTACTTGGGAAATCCGTCGATGGCCTCTCGGGTGTGTAATCAGCGCTGTCTTCGGGTTAGATGGGGGATGATGGTGCACAGAGATATATCCATAGGACGCCGATGGGGCGGTTTCTTCTGATCCCGTATCACTTTCCTCCGGGATAGAGGTGTGATCAGGCAATCCACACTACACTTAATCCTGGAGCTCGTCTCCGAGGATGGGAATGGCGTCCACGAAATGGAGCTACCGGTGAAAGCTCAAAACACCGCGACGCGACAAGTGCTCGCACGCGCATTTGAAGGACGACTGACTTCCGGTTGGCCAACCCAAAGTCGTGGGCCATAATAATCTCGTACCAACACAAAACATTAAGCGGAATAGTCTTTGTGTAGTTACGTTCGAAAACACTCAAAATAAAAAGAAAAGAAATCTGTTTCAGTACGAAACAATCGTTTATTTGCTTACCAATCTGTACTTATCTGGCCAGTTATCCGGCTAAAACAGTTTTCCCCTTTTCAAGTCATATAAATTATAACTATCATAGGTAGGTTCACCGCATGGTAATTTAATGCAAGGCTTAATGCTCAATAAACATTGGGTTGAAAATGTTAAAATTGTTAATATTTTCAGGAGAATTATGAAATTTCGCTAAATACTTAATAGTATAGAGTAATATTGGGTTATTTGGAAATTAATAAGCAGAAGTAGAAGAATAATGCTCATGAATTATTATATATTAATAGCCAGTTACCAGTGAAAGAATTTTCAAAATCAATTTAGTCGTTACAAACAAACTCACAACAAAATTTTCCTCTAATATTAGCACAGAATAAAAATTATTTTTACACAACATACAGAATAGACACTTTTCACCTCCCTCCATTCGCATCTCTGCATCTTTTCCTGCAATCGGCGGGACACTTGGAGGGACAGTCAATATTGCATGCCCAAATATAACAGACATTTAGTTTCATACCAGCTTCATACCAGCGGCTCATTTTTTGTTTTAGTCGCGTAGTATGTTTGTCTACTAACACATTTAACACGTGCAGAAATCTCATAGTAAAACCTTAAAAAAACAAAAATCTAATTTATTGTATATAAGCATAAATAATGCACCTTTACAAGTCTACCACTCAAGTCTCATATGCATAGATAAAAATAAAAAAAAAATCAAACATGATCAACTAAATTAATGAGTAACTGATTATGGTTTGAGTTTGAAAAAGGATAAATATAATAATAATGTATCGTGTTTATTAAATACTGTAAGTACGCCACCCACCCTACTATCTAAAAATGTTTTTTAATGTCCATCCAAAGGTTGTCTGGAAGAAATCCGCCAATTGTACTACCCTTGTTTACCTATTGTAATTTTTCTGTACTGTGTTCATTTTTGTTTCTGGTTAAAAATAAAGAGTTTTCTATTCTATTCTATTCTAAATATAATAGTGAGTTGTCAAAAGCGCTTGTTTGCATGAAGTGTCCGGGACGTGATATTGGTGCAGATGTAGGTGAACAAGGTATAACAAAGGATTTACACAAGATGTAAGCCACTAAGCTTCCAAACCAGGGGTATCTAATGAGGCTCTGGACATAGTAGAAATAGAACAGTAACTTATGTTCACTGAAAAAAGCCAACCACGGTTTCTATGACTGCACCCCTACACGCACGCACACAAGAACAATTAAGTTTAACAGTTTAATGACTTATAAGAGCAATCCGGCAGACTTATAAGCGGTGGTAGCCTAGTGGGAGAACGACCGCCTTCCAATCAGAAGGTCGTGAGTTCAAATCCCAGTGCGGGCACGTACCAATGTGTTTCTGTAAAAACATATGTACGTAATTATCACTCGCTTTTCGGTGAAGGAAAACATCGTGAGGAAAACCACATACTTACCCGAGAATTAATTCGGAGCTAGGTATGTTATCCACCAATCCGGACTTGGCCCCCGTGGTGGAATATGGCCTAATCCTCCTCACGAAAGTGAGGAGAGACCCCGAGCCCAGCAGTGGGACGTTATGGGTTGATGATGATGATGAAGAGCAATCCGGTGCATTAGTGCTAAATATCTCCCAAAATAAGGTAAAGAATGATCTACGGTTGTCGTGAATTACACTCGTTTACATTAAATACTGGGTCTTGGACCAAAAATAATAATAAAAACCTTTTTAACCTGCCATAAGCGAAACACCTTAAGTCATCTATTGTCACAACAATTTTGTGGGTTGGGTCCGTTTCGCTTGACTACGTTCAATAGTCGTTTGTGACCGTTTTATGAAGATAGCCTACTTTTCCATTTCAACTATGATCTGGGGTTGTAAGCTCCATAGACGAGGCTTGAAGGAATCTATGGTGGATTCTGCCCCTAAATAGGAAGGCTTATGGGGTGGAATAGTAATAATAGTTGAGGTTTTATGGAAATTAGCGATGGAGGTTGTAAAATGTATAGGGATGTTGGCGATAAACTTTAAATTTAATCGGAACATTGTTTTAGAAATTATTAATCGTTAACTGGTTTGTTTGTTTATTTATTTACTAGTTTCAATGGAAAAATAAGATTTGTTTCTGCGGGAAAATAAAGTAAACGACTAGATTACATCGGCTTAATCCTTTCTTCTTCGTCATATTCAGAACAAAAAACAAAAAACTTAAAACTTTAAATATTTTCAGCCCAATATTTAGCAGAGTCCTCAAACCGCGCAATTATTCTAATCTTGACAGAGGTTAGATAATTTAACAATTTAGAGACGGTGGGCTCGTAGAGACTGGATGCCATTGCAATCCTTAAAGGATTAGCTGAACGACTTGAAGAATCCACGCGTGACCAATGTAATTTCTAAAAAAAAAACATGTGTGAAATTCTGACGCCATAGAAATTAAAACAAATAAAAAAATATGGAACACACTTTATGGTTTATTTTAGCTTGTTCTTTCTCACGCTAAATCTTCTAGATGTATATTATGTTTGTCTCTTTTTAATGTCGCTGTTTTGTTTCATCTAGTTTCAAATCAAGACGGCGTTAAAAAAGATTTCATTTCAATAATTACACTGTTTTCTAGTTTTATTTTTAATTTGCGGTAAGACTCGAATGAAACAGATTTCTTTCAAAACAAAACTTGGTTTCATTTTAATCGTAAAGCGTGTTTGTTTTAGTGCTAAGGCTAAAAGCAAAGAGACCAGTACAAAAGGCCGCGGGCGGGGAGCACCTCCTTTGATAAATATGGCACAACAAAGCAAACAACTAAAAAAAAATACTGGCAATTTTTCTAGCAAAATTATCAAGGAAGTTTTACTAATGTAAAAGGAAATTGGCAAGTTGTCCACCGGTTCTGTCCACGAAACCCTCCACAAGGCTCTCAAGATATGACGTAATTTAATAGCCAATAGAGAACCTTAATGACAGCCAGGCTAATCTATCTTGTAGACCATACCTGAAATATTAACAACCACGGAAAGATTTCTATTGCGCTCACTCTCGTGTACGCTGTGTTACTAGATGTGAATAAGAGAGCTGTGAGACAGCTGTGATCTTCCTTCTATAGCTTGTCCTTATTCCGAGGAAATTACTGAAACAGTTATAATAAAAAATCATATCGATTGGTGTTAGAGAAGATTTGGTCGAAGGTGGTTAACGTGGTTAACGATTATATTATAGATTACACTATCGATTGTAGCCATACATGCTTTTTCTCTCTTCCAGAAAGACGAACACCGAAAAAGGTAAAATAACAAACCTTTAATTTGAGTACCATTTAAATTCCTAATTAGAGGCCAAAGTGCTTTTCATCATCATTGACATAAAACTCAAAGGGCTAATCTACAAATTAGTGTTAAAGATGATCGCACACGTACCGAAGCCAGACGCGCTGAACGCGCCGATGTCATTTGGACCTCGCACATCTGTCCGCAGAGGGAAAAAGGCAGGCGTCCGGCACTCCAACCGATTCCGGCGCATTTTTTTGCCTTCTGAAATTTTTCGGTGATTCGCCGCGTTCTGCTTCGGCATATTATCTAGGAGGTTTCATATAAAGAATTCTAAAGTCCAATTATTTCGACGCGTTCGGTGCGTTCGGCTCCGGCATGTGTGTGACTACCTTAATACAGTTCTTAAATAAATACCTAAATTAGAGTCCCGGATCAGAGTAATTGACGTAATAGTTTAAGTATCCATTAGGGCCTAATTAATGGACACGACAGATTAAAATTTGACCCAAATGATGCTGTTTGCTGAATGACCCGGCCTCTGGTACGGGAGTTCGTCAGGGCTCTGGCTTAACATGGCTTAACAAATTCAGTCAATCGATAACGACCAGGACCGGTGGCTTAACTAGCCCTCCGAGTCACGGAGCGATAGAAATCTGTACATAACTTGAGAAAAGTCATAGGTGACCTCGGCCGAGGTTTCGACCTTACAGCCGTTGGGTTGCAAAGCGCACATGTTAATACTTAGCTGCCATTACATAATAATAATTACTAGAATGAAAAGGCTATTTAAGAGTATGTTCCAAAGTTTGTTGGTTTGAAGGGCACTGTTTCTAGGAAAATTAACTTCTTTAGAAATTTCTTCAAAACCGACTTTTAAATCAACTAGATATTTTGACATTAACACGTCCACAGCTGAAAACACAGCTGTTGTGTTTTTTTATATCTTGCCGCGAGTACGGGAAAACACAACGATGTGTGCAGATCCGTAACAGTGGCTAGACAAGAAAATCGGCTCAGCAGTCAAAGTGTTAAGTCTAACATCACTGTTTGTCGTGTCACATTAGAATAACCCCCAGCATCGAAATAAAAAGAAGCGATTGCTCTTCATCGAGTCATCTCTCATTCTTATCGGTTATAGGGTTTTACATTTCGGCGGGAGTTCAAAGGGAGCCGCCTGCGTACCGAAACCGAACAAAAAGCAATAACTTGCGAGAAAACGTGAGCGTTTGAAGCGAATTTTGTTATGATAAACATTGTTTATTGCAGTGACGTGGCTTCAAAATAGCTTTTTCATTTCTCATGCTCGAATAGTAATAACAATAAGGGGCTTAAGATGGCTGACGGCTGGATTAAGGGTCGGATGCACGCGGCAGTACTCCTCGACACGGCGCGTATTGTCAGGAGGTTCCTCTCTCTGCAGCCTTAACCATCGGTAGTTTGGGCCTTGCCCCGCTACCGGTGGTACCCTAGATTCAAATTTTATTTAATTTAATTTTTGTAGAAAAATGGCCAAAAAATTATTAAGAATTAAAATAAACAAACATAATTATAATAATGCATCACAATCATATATGTTACATAGATCCTGGCCCCTAAACTAGGATAAGTGTGATAATAGCTCAGCCTAACGGGACTAAAGTGTGTTAGTTGCCACGGGATTAAATTATTTTTTTTTAATTTCCTCATTATAACAACAGCCTAGAAACCTTTTGTAATGATTTACCTGGTACTATATTTTTTCTGTGGTAAATACTTCGCTTTTTAATGTTCCATTTATGAAATAATTTCTTACTAAAACTTTTCTTGTAATGGAAGTGAAAAGTGAAGTATTCAACGCGATAATAAAACAACTCAACATAAATGATTATATTAAATATAATATAATGAGTCGTTTTAGTTCTTTGTTAAATAATCTACTATTACCAATAAACTATTCTGTTTTTTTGTTTATTTTGCTAACTAACATAGTAACGTTAAACTTACAGCCCCTACCCATATAACAGTAGTTGAACTCATCCAACTTCATTTCCATGCACAATATATTTTTAAATGTTGTCAGGCAAGATTCATGGCAAACCATCATCATTGTCAGACAGAAAACGAAATAATAGCTTCAATCAAAGCTTGTGTACTGCTTCACTCAGTACTGCTCGAACAGTTTGCTACGAGATGGCGATATTCTATACTCTGCTTATAAAAACGAAAAACGACAATGTAAAGAAAAGTGGGAAAATTGGATATACTCGAGCTTAAATGTAGGTGAAAATATATAGGTGAAAATATAGTTTTTTTGATGCTATAAGTCGTTACTGTCACTTAAAATGCTATATCGCATATGCTAGTTTTAAATGTTCCTTAGATTTTAATAAGCGAAGTCGCGAGCACAGGTAGTTTAAATATATATAATAATAATATTATAGAAGTCTTGGATAAACTCATTTTAGTGACAAGGACGTTTTAGCTTTGAGACGTTTTTGAGGATATTATCCTAACTTTCAAAAGGCTCAGCTGATTTATATTATTGGCTGTTCCCCGCGGTTTCACTCACTTGGCGCAGTTTTCCGGGCTATAATTTAATCTGTCACTCGGGAAAGGTGTACATTCTGTTAATGAATTAATTTTGACAAAAATCTCAATTTTGGATAGACAGATTATTATAATTATGCAAGTATAATTTCGGAATTGTTGTTTTATCTCAGAATTTAGGAAGAAAGAATAGAATAAAATACTTTATAAAAATACATTTATTCGCGAAAAACATAACTTTACATATTATATTATATTAGTAGGTATATAATATTAGTAGTTGGAGGCCTCTTCTACAAGAGAGCGCCTGGGGAAGTACCACACCTCTACTAGATATTCATCCGCCAAGTAGTAGAGTGCAAACATTACTGTGTTCCGGTTTGAAGGGCACTGTTTCTAGCAAAATTACTGGGTATATGAGACTTTAGAGCCGATGTCTCAGGGTCTTGCTCGTCACGTCACTCAGTTAAATAAAAAAAAAATATATACATATATAATGGATTTCATGCACATATAAAAATAATCTCCTTTTTTGTAAAATAAAACGTGATCGAATATCAATTTACATAATAGAATTTAAAAACGGCATTTCAAGAATTTCATCAAACATGTTCATGCTGCGTGGGTTAAATGTATATGCAGGTTAGGATGTTCAAACAAAGACCAACAGCTTATGTTTCGTTATAATACAGCTAACAATAGATAATAATATATAATAAGTATATTGATATCCAGTCCTCGAAAAGCAGAAGCGGAGGGTAGTTGTATATCAACTGCCGATGCACCGCGGACGGGTTAAAATTAAATCTGAAACTCAAGCAGTGTGTGAAAACTAACACTGCGCGCGACATATCGTATCGGTCGCTTCCTGTGGGAATGCGACCTACCTGTTCTCACGCGTGTGCTAAACGGACCTAAGTGTATCGCTATAGACAATATAACTAGCCGGCTGGTGGACGACCAAAGGTGGAAGCTGGGCAAGTGCTTGCAGCAGTTCAAAGTACGTTAGTTTTTTGCATTTGCAATAGCCCATGTAGAGTTATTGAACATCGATTTCCAGTGTTGTATTAAGTCACACATATTTTGGCTTGGTCCAAATGCTACAGCAAAAGATAATCACGTTAGTGCGATTGAATTAGATTTCAACTTGGAATTGACAATCCGTCAGTTACGTGTTCAACGTTCGTTACAAAGAGATTTATGCCCCTTTACTTTCGACCATAAATCGCCAATCAAGCAAACCGCTGTGAAATGTCATCCAACGCAACCTGTCAATACGTCTCTGACATTCCATCTGAGCAATCCTACATTCTCATCCAGAGAGAAAGCTGCATAATAATAATATGTCTCTGCACTGCGTAATTATTCATGTTATAACTAGATGGCGCTATAATAAAACGAAAATAGAATAAACATTGTCTGGAAATTCTAATAATAGTATCAAAAGGTAACATAAAAACACCGCAGAATTCCGGACAAATATCGGATATAAAAGCAACCACCTGATATCCGGAACCGGATCAAATTGGCCAGTCCGGAACGGGGACCCACATTCCTGTGGTCCGGAGGTTGGTGACGGGCTTGTTTGAACTCGATAAAAAGGTATTTTTTTGCCTTTTAAAGTTACGCTCGTATTCAAAGACAATCTATATATACATTATATACAAATCGACACATGTATGTATGTTCCTTATGGACTCCAAAAAGGCAGGACCGATTTTGATAAAACTTTGGTCGGGTCTTCAGTAAATACCCACAAGGGTTCCTGACCCAAACAAACAAAAAAAAACTTGTTTTACGGGATAAAAAGTATCCAATGCGCTAATGATGTAAGTGCGCCACCCACCCTACTATCGAAAAATGTTTTTACTGTCCATCCAAACGTTATCTGGAAAAAAACACTCTCAGCGATAAGACCACCCATTGTACCACCCTTGTTTACCTATTGTAATTTTTTTGTACTGTGTTTATTTTGATGTACAATAAAGAGTTTTCTATTATATTCTAATCCAGTTAATAAACAAATTGCCAAATTGCATCTAAGTCCATTCAGTAGTTTTTGCGTGAAAGAGTAACATCCCATCCTCACAAACTTTCACATTTATAATATTAGTAGAATTAGTGAGATGTAACTTCTTAATAAGGTGAGATGGTGGTGAAACGCTACCTTACCCCTAGATAAATAGGTAACGGGAAACCTAGCTGTTACTTAGAAAGCGACTCGATTCCCGCAATCCGTATAATCTTAATTAGAATACACAGAGTGAAGGTTCAGCCAATTTATCACCAGAAGAACCTTCGCACAGCGTTCATTTCAGTAAAGTGTTGGATGTTTCAAATATTACTGTGGTATTTATCTAAGACTAGGTGTCACTATTCTAGGCCCCGTCGGAGTAAGTTTATTAAATGATAAAACATTACTCAATACGTTCGCTGTTTTTATTTCTTTTTCTCCAGATAATCATATATTTAAAAAAATAACAAAGTCGTTCGCTCGATTCCAATTTTCGAATGCCGCACTGTCATACATTCCTCCTTTTTCCCTTTTTCTTTTCGTCCGACTAAGGTCCGACTACTCAACCAAAAAGTTTTCAGCATAAAGAAGTATTAAGTAACTATTTAGTTAATTGATATCGATTAATTGTTACAAACTTACAAACCCTAACATTTACAATACGATGCTATAACATAAATATTATAGAGGGTAGTTAAAAATCTTTGTATCGATTCTGTTCGCGAACTAAAATTTTTTTTTTTTTTTAAATGACTAAGTCACGAGACGAGCAAGTCGTTCGGCTGGTGGTAAGCGCTACGCCTGTCCGTAACAGTTACAGCTCCACCCAGAACTTTGCATTGCATAATCTTGCGCGGCACTGCATTGCGCTCGTCACCCTGAGACATCGGCTCATTATGATGATGCTTTATAAAACAATAAAATATGAATTATTAATGTTATGTTATTAAATATTATTGTCATAGTTCAGATAAATTTTTATATAATACCATAATACCGTATGTGGCAGGAAAAAAATGAAAAGTGAAAAAATTACATCCCCGAAAAGTTTATGGCGCTATCTTCTCTGACGGTCGTATTTCCGAAGCACTGGTAAAGTTAATGAGGCTTGCTTAACCTGTGCGAGATTTTACTCACAAACTTTCACATTTATAATGTTAGTGGAATATGAAAAAACACACCGGAAATATGCATGACCACTACATAGACACCATCATGGAATGATATTTTTTTTTACCGCCCATCCTATTATTTTGTCCTTTCGCGTAACTAAAATCCTGTAACAATATTTCAGAAATTGGATATCGAATATTTTTCGGTCACCGCTTGAGTTACGCAACCTGTACGTACATGGTCGCAGTATAAAAGTAAACAGTGACCAAGGTTCAGTAATAGAACTAGTTTTTTACCCGACTACCCGAAGGAGCGTTATGTATTTTGGTCGTATCTTTCTATGTGTGTATCTTCCTTTGGCGTGTTCTACAACCTAAGCGGTTTGATGGATTTTGATTGATATTACTTGATTCGTCCAATCGCGAGAGGGACAAAAATAAACTTTCATTTTGTTATTTTCGTACTGGACGATTACGTTACTTCTCTTGCAATTAATTGCAATCAACTGATTGTAACGTTGATTTTCACCTATATTATAATAATCTATTTTGATGTGGCGATATTACATCGACTTTAACTTTAATGTTTTCGGTAAATCTGTTACTTTTTTACTATCCATCTAGTTTTTTTTTAGTTTAGTAGGTAGTTTGTTAATCGTTCCACGAACCATTCGCAAAGAAAAACTTACAAAAAAAACGTAATTTATTTCGTTCATTTCATCCGTTCATTGTGTTTCACTCAATTCATTCGTTGCATTATTTTCACCGCATTTTATCAGGAAAATACAAGCTTATGTACTGCACAGCTGCTTTATATTTGACTCGGACACCGTCCCTTTACGTGCGCGCCATACAAACCCCTAGTCACCCACAAATATTTTATAGCCAGTGCCGGCTTAGTTACTGGATTGTACTTTACTGTCTACCTTTACTTACGACCTTAGAAGCCGTCGCCGCGCATCGCCGCGATCAGCGGTATCATCATCATCAACCCATATCGACCCACTGCTGAGCACGGGTCTCCCTTCATGAGGAGAATTAGGCCATAATCCACCACAATATGGATGGATGGATGGAATGGTCCGGATGGGTCCAAAACATACCAGCTTCCGAAATAATTCTCGAATAGGTTTCACGATTTTTTCTTACACTGAAAAGCGAGTGATAGTTTCATACATATATTTTACAAGAAACACATTGGCTCTTGCCTTTACTTATATATGAACTCACGACCCTCTGGAAGATGGACGTTCTCCCAAAAGGCTACCACCGCTTTCTATTATCAATCTATGGTAATATACGGAGTTGACTGTACAGTCAGCCATGGAAAGTACTAAACATGTTCCAATATCCAATTTAATTTTGCACACGTAAAATTTATACATTTATATTTTTTTTTATTTATTGTTTTAACTGCACTAAACATCAAGTGAGATCCCAGACAATAACAAATAAAAAATTCATAAAGCTTCTTCCTAAAAATTATATTTACCCTGTTAAGGTAACTTGAGACAAAAGGTTCTACATTACCATCTCAACTCAATTTAACTGTGTAGCAAGGACATAAAGCAAAAATCCAATTATTTTTCTGTCTGATAGTTAGCCTTCAAGGGTGAACCTTTCTTGACAAATTAGGTTAGGCCCATATTTCATACAATAGCAGGAGAAAGACAGCGTATCTTCTCTGAAACTTCGTTACGCCATGGTAACGAAGTCACCAATGCTTTTGATATCTACATATCTTTGCTACTTCTTTCTTTTCGATGTTTGAACTATCATCACACCAGGACACTACATAAAAATGAGGTGAATTTTCAACTCACACATATAAATGATGTTTCCACATGCAAAAATAACCATAGATCATTATTTACGTTAGTTTGGGGATATATTTTGCACTAATGCACCGGATTGCTCATATGAGACAGTAAGCTGTTAAACTGATGATCGCGTCGTTAATTTTTTTTATATGATTGAGTGACGAGATTAGCAATTCGTAACTGATAGTAAGCGCTACACCGTTACAGTGCCAACCAGAGTTTTGCATTGCATTATCCTGCGCGACACTGCACGCTCGTCACCCTGACACATCGGCTCTAAAGTTTCATATGCCAATTATATTATGTCTCTAAAAAGGTTATCTTGTAGAGATTGCTTTAAGCGATAATACCGCCCATTCTACCTGTTATTTAGCGTTGTTTATTGTTTTGTTGTATACTTGTAAGTTTCAATAAAAAGTTATCTAACTAGCTGAATGCATACCATGTGAAGCCAAAAAAGAAAAAAAGCTTATTAGGTTCTATGGAATTTCTTTTTACTGATTTTTTTGTTCTTCCTTTTTTCTTTTTCTTAATATCAGGAAACAGACTCCAGTAAGGAGTTCCATTTCTTACCGTGGCTACTGTTCATTTTCTGTGGCAGCAGTGTTTTTCCCGTTATTGCCCCATTATTTCTTACGCGGCGGGGCCATGTTCTGTAGATGGGTTTTAATAGATGATAAGACGTGAGGCGCGTGAAATGTACCTTATATACTCAAACTGTAGACAAAACAATGTTTTAATGTATACACCTAACATTCTGAACAACTTGATTGAAGTCATATTATTCACACTACCTGGGGAGTCACCACGTACTTATTCTTATTCCATGCAGTTCATTTAAGGCCTTAAACTGAACGGCCTAGATTGGCACCACACACTCATAAATGACAAAAGTGACGTGACGTCACTTAAAAATAGACTGAAGAGAATGAGACAAAAAGAGAATGAGATAGAGTTATATAAACGCCCATAAATGCAAATAAATTGTTACGGTCTCTTTGGATAAATGTCTCTGGTCGACTTATGAACGCTGAGTGACATTAGTGGCGACAGTTAACAGGACAGTTCAGTTTAAGGAAGGTTTAAGGCCTTAAACTGGATGGATTTAACCCTGTATTAATTTAGGCTTAGATAGAATATGAAGATATACTTTTTATTTAAACACCACATAACAAAAAACTTAAAGCTAAAAAAAATACCATTAGTGTCACAATGGGTTGTTTTATCGCTGAGAGCGATCTCTTCCAGACAGAAAAGAGTAAAGGCTAAGATCTGTTACGTGGCGCTGTGGTATAGTTACTAGCAAATTTCGTTTTGAAATGTATGGCAAAAAAAGGACTTACTAAATCCGGATCACAAAAGCCTGTGGTCGAATTATTAATAAATACCATAGGTACCTAAAACGACAAGATAACGTTCAACGCCACCCAGTTCTTTTGTAAAACATTTAAATTCCGCACCGCACAAAACTTAAGTTACAGTAATTTAACTGAAATTACGTTCTTAATTTTAAACGGCATTTATATGTAATTCGATCACAAATCATTTTATCAACTCAGTAAGTTGGAGTCGGAAACTCCGTTTACAAAAACATGACGTCCAAAATAATATTGTCGTTTACTTTGAAAGGAAAAACCTATTTTTTCCAAGCGGATATTAAAACAAGTACAATGTGGATGTGTCAATACAATAAATAGTGTGCAGTATGGGCACTTGCGCGGGAGCGAGCCGACTGATTAACACACTGAAATGCTTACAGTAGGATGCTACGTCTGTTGGCACTGACACCCATCGAGCTGCTATTTTTTATTTCGTTCTTACATAGTTATCATCATCGTCATCACCAGCCTACATTCGTCCACTGCTCGACGTAGGCCTCTCCTAGTGAACGCCACTGAGTCCGGTCATCAGCTCTCTTCATCCAGTCTTTGGCAGCCGTTTTTCGCAAGTCATCACGCCGCCACCTAGCCGGCGGGCGTCCTACACTACGTTTGCCTAAACGCTGTCTCTCTAGAACTCGTCGACCCCATCAGTTGTCGGTTCTTCTAGAGATGTAACCAGGCTATTGTCACTTCGACGTTGTATTCCTTTGAGCTATGCGTGTGTGCGTGCTGTATGCGCACGGATGGAAATGCCCACGTTTCTACCATGGTTCTTATTAAAACGTTGACTGCTGAACCGGTTTTTACATTTGTGCACCGTTACGGACAGTGTGTGTTTTCCAGCAATGGCGTGCCGTCTGTGTGAGCCGCACAGTAGCGCCGCGCTAAACACACACGTCTGTGTTTCGCCGCACAGCTGGCACGTAAGCTGCGCTAGCACAGCAGGTGTTTTCCCGCACCCGCGTAATGTTATAAAAAGCACAACGTCTGTGTTTTCAGCAGTGAATCGTGAAATCGGACTCGTTCTTGCTGTATTTTTCCTAATGGAGAAAGGAGACCAATAAGTCGCATTGTCCCTTACTGCATACATTGTATGGTATTGTTTTGTTTACGTTTATTCCTATGATAGAGATGAAAGAGGAATATTTTTATTGAACATTCCACTTTTATGAGTTTCTTCGAATAATACGGTTTGTCAAGAATATGAAATGACGAACATATCTACGATATTTTAGTACGTGTGAAATTTTAATGATTGGAATAAACTCTAGATAACATAATCTGAACCTTTAGTGCCTAATTATTGTGATACTCGTATAGTATGAGTTTAAACCAATATTTTATGGATTTACTATCAACGAGAGATTTAAAAAATTAAACAACAATTTAATATCCATGATAAAATATTGCTGTAAATAAGGAATATTTTTATTTCATTCATAAAGCATTTGCTACGTCATCATCATCATCATATGCAGCTCATCCAACCCACTGCAGGGCATAAGCCTCCTCCCTCTTACGCCATTCATCCCGGCTTTGGGCCGATCTGGTCCATGCATTACCCAACAACATTTTTATGTCGTCGACCCACCGTTGTATCGGTCTTCCGCGGCTGCGCTTACCCACACGTGGCCACCATTCTGTCAGGGACTTACTCCACCTGCCATCGCCACATCTTGCCAAGTGTCCTGCCCATCGCCACTTGAGTTTAATTATACGGTTTATTATTATTTTTATTTGCTACGTAATACAAGTTAAATATTAAGGAAACTCCAAGCTCCAGGTGAAAACTTATCGGCTCTAACGCCGTATGTACATTGAAATAACATAAGTAAAGTTAGAGCGTCGATGGCGTCGGAGCTGGAGAGTTTTGTCAAAGTTTCAGAGCTAGAGCAACAAAATTATGACATACTAGCTGCGTGCTGCGGTTTCACACATGTTCAGTAATATCCCATAGGAACCGTTATTTTTTAGGATAAAAAGGGAAACTATATGCTAATCTTGGTAGTAAGATGTCTGTGTGCCAAATTTGTTGCGTAGATTTTGCGCGAAAGAGTAACAAACATGCATCCATCCATCCATCCATCCTCACGAACATTTACAGTTATAATTTTACTAGATTTCACTGCCACTTCATCCGCGTCAACTACAGTTCATCGCGATAAAACGTATCCTATGTCGTTAAATGGTGTATCCTATATGGGCACTGCTTACCCCCCGCGGTTTCACCCGCGTAGTTCCCGTTCCCGTAAGAATGCGGAGATAAAATATAGCCTATGTATCTTGCTGATAACGTAGCTTCCTATTGGTGAAAGAATTTTCAAAATCGGTTTAGTGGTTTAGGCGTGAAAGCGTAACAAACAAACAAACGAACTTACATTCACATTTATGATATTAGTGAGAAAGTTAGGATATTAAGTAGGATAGGAAAGTTGGGGTAGGAAGTTGTTTACAGCACATATGAGGCATCAGAGGCGTTAAGTTTACAGGCAAGCTTAAAATGAACTAGAAATTCTACTAGCATTACAGATTCACCTACAAAGTCGTAGTTGAAGCTCTCGTTGGCATATGTAGACTGAGCGGTCGCCAACGTTAAGCACATTTGGGTGGTGACCGCTTAGTGTCGTAAACTGAGGGTCACCGTGTACGGTTAACCGTTGGTTGTTAACAATTGACAGAAGTAGTTAAGGGTCTGCTTGAAGCAAACGTGTTGCGGGCGCAGCATAAGTCCTGACATAAGCATAAGATTTAATGAAAAAAAAAATATATATCACTAAAGACATGCAAAAGGACCTGTCGCTTTAGCATGACTATGGCGTTAAGAACTAAAATCTAATATTTTTTACATAATATGAAATAAAAACTAACAGAGCATTAGACGAATATTTCAGTCTATATATATATAAAAATGTTATGTTGGTTTGTGTACGCTTTAAAAACTCAAAAAGTTCTGCACCGATGGAGCTGAAATTTTAGCATGATATATAATCCGCATCAAGGATTGTTTTTATCTATTTTTTTCATCAGTGACATATCAGCGAATGTGCCATAGCGAAGCGTGGCAGGGCACAGCTAGTTTCTTATAAAAGTATTTCTCGGTTGTGCAAAACACACGAAAACTTACTGATTTTTTCACCCGAGCTCGCAACGTCGCTTTCGGCGCAAATGTTATCGTAAAGCCTCTTAGTTGTTACTTCATACCAATTTTTTTTTTTAAATTAATGGGTTTTCTTTTTTATTCTCTTTACTCCTATCCTTATTCTGAGATCATGAGTTATCCTTTCCACTTTCAGAGTAGCACTCGTGCGAAGTGCTTTGTCACTGTGCACTCAGCTTAATTTCAGGTAAACGGTTCAGTGTTGGACCGCGTTTGATAAATGGCCCCGGGGCGAGAGGGGTTAACTCCACGTCGTTTGTACTGAGATAAGGAAATGGGATACCGGTTTCGTTATAGAATATTTAGCGGTATTGAAAATAGTCTCCTTGAAATTGAAACTGTATACTCAAGAGAATAGTCGACATTAGGTATCGACATATTTAAAGCATTTTGTGTTTCTTTTTTACAAAATTTATGAAGTTGGTGAAATTTGTTCTTCATCCGCAATTTAATATAGGCATTGGAATTTATGAGCGTAACATTTATCGTAGCCGTTTTGGCTACGCCCCGTAGCTCCCCTACGATATCGCTACGCTCAACTACGCCGTAGCACTTAACGCTAATTAAGCGTTAAATGCTGTCAAGATTCATAATTAAAAGTTATTTAGAGTTTCCATGCAATAAATATTAAATGATAATAGTGTAAGGAGACGTGCAGGTCGTTCGCGTGATGGTAAGCTCCACACCTGCCTATAACATTTAATCTACATTGACTGCTAACGCATTCATTCGGTAATCAAATACAGTTTTTTTTTTTTTTAAATTCAGTCATTGTCAAAATTATTTACTCATAAGGGCCAAAAGAGGGCACTCATGAAAGTTCACCGACTCAAGCATCGGTTTCGGAATATAAAGAAAACTATTTCACTCATAATATGAGTTTTTCTTTAAGTTCGGCTTGGCTGCTTTATTGGCAAAGCCTGCTAGGTGTCACAACTGACACTGACAGTTGTGACATTTAGTAAAATATTTAGGGTCGTAGAATTTGTCACGTGAGGAATATACTTCCACTATTTGAATTTTCAGTTTACTAATTATTATAAGTTATTTAGATAAAAGTCCTGAACTAAAGGCATTGAATGTTGTTTCTCTCGTTTTGCAGGTAAGTTGAATAGATTATAAATAGATGCTAATATTGTGAAACTTTGTAATGTAATATCTAAATAAATCCCTTGTTTTGCAGAGCAACGCAATTTACGCCTTTTCTTCATATCCCAATATAAGTAGGAACCTTATTTATTTTATTTTTGAGAGGAACTCATTGGCTATGTATTTGAAATATAATGAGCTGTGTCAAGCAGTAGTGGGAGGCCTCTTCTACAAGAGACCGCTTGGGGAAGTACCACACCTTTACCAAATATCCATCCGCCAAGCAGTAGTGCGCAAACATTAGTGCATTCCAGTTTGAAAGGCACTATTTCCAGCGAAATTACTGGGCATAAGAGACTTTAGAGCCGACGCCTCAGCGTGCAATGCCTCGCGAGATTATGTAATGCAAAGTTCTGGGTGGCACCACTGAAACTTTTACAGCGTACCATCAGGTGAACGACTTGCTCGTCTCGTCACTCAGTCAAATAAAAAAACAACCCTAAATCAAATTAAACTTCTTCAGTTAAACTAAATATTCCTCCATCAGTCGCACATAAATAATATATTTGGTTAAAACGGATCGCGCGACAGGCGCAAGATTATATTCGAAATTTTAAGCTTAACAGGCACTCAAAATAAATCACCTACCAAACGCCAAACGTTTGTCGCAGCTATTAAAAAAACATGGCATTCTATTTCTCACTTCATGTGGACTCTACATATTGTTCAATTCGTAGAAAAAGTTACATAATTAAAGACAAAATGTGTGGAAAATGTCTATCTTTTGTTTTTATCAATATAATACCTTTTCACCCGCGTATTTCCAGTTTTTCCGCTAAAACTCTGCATTACCCAGGATATAAACAGCCCTTGTCACTTAACAATAGTAAAGCAATGAATTAACAAAAGTAAAAAACTGAAAATCGCGAAAAAAATCTTAATTCCATCACGTATCCATTGGTAAAATCGTGAGTTTATACACAAATCCCATTGAAAGAAGAACAAAATATCCATTTTTTTGCATTATTTTTTCACTTTTTCTTTCTCTAACATCCTAATTCATGCTATTATGAACAGTTTAAAAATAAAAATAGCTAAACTGGTGCTTGCAAAATTATGCTATGCATAATTTATTATTATTATAAGCTAAATTGTGTTTTCTTAGTTAGCAAGTTAAAAATTCCAATATCCACGTAAAAAGTTAGCACACGGATTACGTCTTCTACCAAAATCCTATCTTAAATCCATCTAACAACTTAGAAGCAATTAAAACTATAATGATATTTCCTCTTCTTCTTGATAAATAGATCTCTACCATAGATAATATACACAAACAAGACAAACCATAGACCATAATTATTTTATATATCCAGTGAGGCAACTCTTGGCTTCAACCCTGTACTACCGCGCCGCCTTCAATGCCTCAAGGTGCTTTCAAACATCGGGTCACCTCAGTAGCGAGCCGGCCTCCGAACGAGCAAGACCTATCACTGCGACCCTCGCCCAATCACGCGCCGCGAATTTAAACTTCGAATACGTGTTTTCATTTCGAAACTTTCCGTGGCAGTGCTTTGTTTTCCTTTCCTTTGCAGTGTTGTGTTTCGTTCCTTTTTTGGCGGACGATGTGTTTTTGTTTTTCGGATTAAAAGGTAAGTTTTGGTAGGTGAGGTAGTCAAGTTTATTGGGAGCTTTTTGAAAACACTTTTAAACTTTAAAAAGTATTTAATCAGAAAAGTTATATTCTATTATAACTAATTACAAATGAGAAGTCCGAACAAAGTTATATGCTCGAAACGACTGCCTAATAATAATCTTAGTACAAAAAACATCGCACGACATCCCACGCGCTCACCGGAGGGCCGGAGACAGCCCAGACGCTACGATAGCATTCTAGTTAGGGCTGACTGTTATCAAGCGCCCAGGTGCGCGCATAACTCCTCCCTCATCAAGTGCGAAATTATCGGGTTCCGTTGAGATCTGGATCGGGTTCCGATGATTTCGCATAAACATATTTTTAAAACGATAAAACTAATGAAACCTATGGCTAAAAACACATATAATAAGACGGTTCCTAAACTAATGCTTTTTGTGTTAATTCCACTGAAATTCACTATTTCACTTTCACCATAATGCCCTTCACTATACACTTCACTTTCTTTTAATTTTAGAATACGCGAAAAATGTCTCATTTCTTCCAAATTGATGTTCTTGATATTGATTGAAGTTGAAGGAGGCGAATTAGTAGTTTTCAATTCAGGTAGGGCTATAATTGGCGTAACTTTGTATTGGAGATTTTCAGCAAACGTGCGTTGATATGATAATTTCAATTCATTCAGGTAAACTACACAATTTTCAGTAGTTGAGACAATATAAGTACCACATAGGGACTCCTTCATATTGTCCTCCTCACATTTTTCTGCTATTATAGTCGGTTTTCGTGCAAATACAATCCAGCTGTCCAAACTGATCCGCTGGACCTTGATGTCTTCCACTTCGACGACATACGGTACGCAAGTAGTCAGATCTGTCTGAAACTCCAGAAGCTGTTCTGCACAGGTCGGTGTTTTGAACTGTATTACGTTATCATCGGTACATAGGAACTTATCAGCATCAATTTTCTCGCATGGCTTTGTGACAGGCAGGTATTTAGAACTTTTCGCCAAAAGGTAAGGGAAGTCGGGAAATATTAAAATAGTTTTGTTAATCGAACCTTGAAAATTTGGTATAGAATAAATTTTAAAATAATTGTATATATTTTTGTCAGTCAACGGTATTTCTAAAATAAATGTTATCTGGCTTTCCTTTACATAAGCTTTTACTTTAATGATTCTCTCGAATTTTAACAAATTGCCTTCACTTACTTCATATATTAAATTATGGATCTGCTCTATGGATTTAAGAATATATAATAGCTCATTCGGGTTTATAATTGATTCATGTAGTACAGAAACCTTAGTAAATGCCAATGCTGTTTCTATCTCATTAAGCGTTATATAAGTAGTCCTAAATGTACTCATAAACGTGTCGAACATATTTAAAACATGTGTGAGATATAAGCAGTTATTTTCTTTATTATTTCCGGACTTTATAATTTCTTCAATTCTTTTCAATCTTTTATCTAATATTAAAATATTGTCATTTGAGGTTTCTGTACTATTAACAAAGTTATCCAACATTTTAGTTACCAAAGTCATCTTCTTATCCAAATCGTTTTGCCTAGAGCCAATCTGTGAGATTTTTTTATCATAACGGATTGCATCCTCATAATCTAAGTTTCCTGAATTAACACTGCTCTCACTGATTGAATCCGATTGCAAAACTCAAGATAATTTTCTGTCTGTTTAATTTTTAAGCTTTCTAATTGTATAGCTATGCATTCTTCACTTCTTTGTTCGCCAAAATGTTGGATTAGTAATTCTTTAAATTGTGCTCAAGTTTCAATATCCTCTTTTTCACTTATCAAAGCTGCTGCTTCATCTATCAACCTACTTGTTATCGTATGCATAATGTACGCATTCTGCTCTTGATCACCATGATATTTAAGAATCAGATATTCACACTTCCTTAGAAATAAATTTAAGTGACGTTTATCTCCACCAAAAAGCGGGATAAGCTTCAGCATCTCATTAGGTATCATTTGAATAGTAGTCATTTTATAATAGTAATTATAATTACTGCACTATTTAAAATAGTCAACTAATAAACTATTTCACTTTTAGTCAAAAACAAAAACTATTTAATTTTTAGTCAACTAAAAACTATTGTCACAATTGACATTAATTATAATAATATAACTCATTTTATTTTTCATTTATATTTTAATAAAGTTAATTAATTTAAAACGGAATTTAATTGTTTCGCTAATAGGTCAATTTATTTTAAACTGGCTTTACTTTAATTACTTTATAAATTCAATTGATTAATAAACTGGATTTAATTTATTTAGTTAAAACTAACACTTTTATAAAGTCAATTGATTTTAAATTGGCTTTAATTTATTTACTTAAAACTAACACTTTTATAAAGTCAATTGATTTTAAATTGGCTTTAATTTATTTACTAAAAACTAACACTTTTATAACGTCAATTGATTTTAAATTGGATTTAATTTATTTACTTAAAAACTAACACTTTTATAAAGTCAATTGATTTTAAATTGGCTTTAATTTATTTACTAAAAACTAACACTTTTATAACGTCAATTGATTTTAAATTGGATTTAATTTATTTACTTAAAAACTAACACTTTTATAAAGTCAATTGATTTTAAATTGGCTTTAATTTATTTACTAAAAACTAACACTTTTACCTATTTTGAGGCAAAACCAGATAAGTTATAATGGACAAGGTTCGATTCCAACTATAACGAAATACGGGAAAGGATAGCGAAAAATTCACTCACCAGCCAATCACCATCATGGTCTCCTTATATCCTTGACGAATTTTTATTTGGTTCGTGTACCGCACACACGCCGAACATCCGCGAATATAGCGTATTCTTCACACAGTTTTCGCGAAAGACGGCGCAGCAAACGCACGATACTACCGTCTGCGCCAGTCAAGTTTATTGGGAGCTTTTTGAAAACACTTTTAAACTTTAAAAAGTATTTAATCAGAAAAGTTATATTCTATTATAACTAATTACAAATGAGAAGTCCGAACAAAGTTATATGCTCGAAACGACTGCCTAATAATAATCTTAGTACAAAAAACATCGCACGACATCCCACGCGCTCACCGGAGGGCCGGAGACAGCCCAGACGCTACGATAGCATTCTAGTTAGGGCTGACTGTTATCAAGCGCCCAGGTGCGCGCATAACTAGGTAGTAATTAAGGTTAAGGGAAATGTTTCTCTGTTGCAAGGCTGTTTAAGTTCGGATTTGATTGATTGTTGGGCTGATGTTATTTGTGGGGATAACTTTGGAGTGATTGATTTAGTTTGGTAACAATTTTTGTTTTGGTCGTTTCGTTTGTTGTAACTGTAAAGTGACCTGTCTATGGTAGAAAATGATTTGGAATTTGTTGAATTATTTATTATTGACCTCCAATTTATATAATTTTGTGAGCGAATTAGACCCGTTTTTGTCTAGTAAATGCTTAAGCCTTTTTATAAACTTATTTTTCTAGATTAAACCAGTAAATAATTATGGTCCCGATCTGTTGAATATACATTTAAATTCATAACTCGGAGGTTAATTAAGATAATACCTATTTCCATACAATTTATTTTTTTAATGTTGATTGAAATGGGTTAAGTAAAATTAAACAAACTCATTCCTACAAATTAGAAACACTCGTAAAATAAACGAATAAATGAAATGTAGAAACTTCTCAGACTAAAAATTAATGGCATTACAGTGTAATGTTAGAAAACGTGTAACAAATCACATTTTTCTTACAAAGTTTTCATTTGAGTTATTTATTCAAATGGATGTTTTAAACAATGCTAAAAAATATATTTATTTGTTTTTAATATTTAAAAAATTATAGTACAAATGTGTGCGGTGTCAAATTTACAAATTATTTTTTCGTAAAAAAAACACATTATTTATAATTACTGATGATGTAATTATTTATCCTGAAACGTATAAAATGTGTTATTTAAAACTCGTTAATTAAATCTTCTAATAGTTCTTATAAGTTATTACACACTCAAAAATATCGGTAACGTCTCATAAATTTATCTGAATTATTAAAACTACAGATTTTTAATCCAATTATTATAATATTTATGTTCATTATTGTGTCTCAAATTTAACAAAAAGAACCCGTATTGAAATAAAAAATAATTATATAGGGAAAACAAATAAAGGCGCTGACTTTTGATGTTATTTCAAGGAAACAATAACCTAAATTTAGATTATGTAAATTTTTGAATTTAATTTACATTATTTACAAATTCTATATTAAACTGTGGTTAAGCCACAGTTGACGTGTAAAAAGTATGTAAAATTTTAAATAATTATAGTTTTCCTTCGTTCTAATTTTTCTGGCGAATATTGAAAAAAAAGAGCCTTAAACGACAAGTTTGCAAAGTTGGAAACTTGGATTGGATTTGGACGTGGATTTTGAATTTGGTTTGGTTTGGATTTGGATTTGGTTTGGTTAGATTTGGCCAAATAGTGCCTGATTCTATTAAATATTTTGAAGTGCTAAATATCAGATCAGATTTTGGCGGTAGGAAAAAGAAACTCCCATTATTAGTATAGCTAAATATGTTATTATGTATCATAAACGTATTCAAGATGGGTAAAGGTCCTTAAGGGTGGCCTCTTTTTGTGGCTTTAACTCAGTTTCCAAATTCAGGGTTGGTAAAGTCCTGAATTATAAATCTCGTGAAACTTCCCTAAAACTTGCGCCCATTTTGTATGTAAAATGTACGCTTAATTAAATATAAGCCTTTACATTTTCCTTGACACGGTCTAGTTTAATTTTGAGACTTCAAATATTAATTCAATAAATAATTCAATTTTGTGTAACAGGAAGTACTCTTTTTTATCTCTTATAATCTTCTATACAAAACATTTATTTTTAAACTTACTTCATAATAGAAGAAGGTTGCAATTAAACACGTATTTTTCATACAAAACAAATTCATTATTTATTTTCCTCATAAAAATATCAAAAGTCACTTAGTACTGCGCAGTACAAAACTGAAATGCGCAATTTCATCAAACGTCACATATCTTTTTATTATAATTCTATAATCACAAAAAAAGAGATTTCAATTCAAATCATTTCAAAGTAGGCTTCATTCATATTTCTATTGAAATCAGAATAGAGCTCGTAGCCATAGCTCGAATGTCTGCAATAAGCCAGATGTAGCTACGATTCGTAGCATGATTGCTACGCTGTAGCGCGGCAGCTACGAAATGGCTACGAATTACTGCTACAACGAATTATGTCGCGTAGCGCGTAGCATAACGACTTCAACGCCCAAACTCGTTTATTTCCAGGGTGTTTTATATTTCTAACGGTACAATTTTAGTAGTGAGGTTTACTCAGTTATATATATACTTACCTCCTTAACGATATCATCATCATCATCATCAACCCATAACGTCCCACTGCTGGGCACGGGTCTGCCCTCACTTTCGTGAGGAGGGTTAGGCCATATTCCACCACGGGGGCCAGATCCAGATTGGTGGATCACCTACCTACCTCTAAAATAATTCTCGGGTAGGTATGTGGGTTTCCTCACGATGTTTTCCTTCACCGAAAAGCGAGTGATAATTACGTGCATATGTTTTACAGAAACACATTGGTACGTAACTCACGACCTTCTGATTGGAAGGCGGACGTTATCCCACTAAGCTACCACCGCCATGTAACGATATATTGAGCGATATGAACGCTAAAGTTGACATTCATATGAGTATTGCTTATTGCCGTCAACTTGTATATCTCACGAATATTATAAATAGGAAAGTGTGCGTGTGTGTGTTTCTGCATTCGTATTTGTCCTTTCTCCACGCTCCAACGTTTGAACTGATTTTGATGAAATTTAGTGTATTAGTTTTTTTTCTTTTTTTTTTACTTTAAGTCCTGGAATAGAAATCAAGATACCTGTTGACCCATTAAAACTAACGGTTCTTGTGGGATAAAAGTAAGCGCGGGTGAAGCCGCGAGGCACAGCTAGTTTTATTAGAATTTATATATATATATATATATATATATATATATATATATATATATAAGTACCAGTAATAATAATATATTTCCAACAGCGACTTGACTCTACCATCAATCCAAACAATTTCTATCGCTAAATTAGAAATTAGACGAAAAATTTCAAAATTAACAAAAATTATGCTTTCCAAAGAACAAACCGATATCAAATAATTCCAACAACAGATATGCCGTTAGCACTCAAAAAACTTGAAACTTGTACTTCCAAAGAATATTAATATCTCTAAAGAGGGTCGAGAACACCCTTCCAAATTATGATGGTGAGCGCCGAACATCCCCTACAGAATAGCAATGAGGAATCAAATGCCAGTAGCTAACAATGGAGGGTTATTAAGACAAAATATATGAGAGATCGCTCTGAGCGATAAGACCGCCCATTGTGACACTAATTGTAAAATTTGTTTTGTTCTAGTTTTAAGTTTTCTTTGTTCTGTGGTGTTTCAATAAAGAGTTTATCTATCTATCTATCTAATATATGTATATATAAGGGTTACGGTTAACTTATTAATAATTAAGAATGGATATTTCCTTTTCGAATTCAAACCACTCATCAATTATTTCTCATGCTTTACTCTAAGAAAAAGGAATAGATACAAAGAAAGAAAGAATGAAAAACACACATACACATAATCTACATACACACACAACATTATATATATATTTCGCAACAGCTTTTATATTAGGTGGTAATTATTCTTATATTATTCATTGTACACATAAAACATAATAATAATTATATACAGTGATTTCCATTGGAAAATATTTAACAAAGATGAGCTTAACTGTGAGAGACGACGTAAAGAAAACGATATTTCTCATATGCGATTACTATATTGTCCAGCGTACGAAACAAAACTCGAAACAAAAAACTATTTTCACTTATGACATTGACACTATTAAAAAGAAAAAAAACTAAATTCGAATATCATATTTACAAAAAAGGTCTGTCGCCCACATTAACAGTATAAAAAGTTTTCTACCAGAAAACCCTTCAGGAAAGAAATCATTCAGTCTAGTTTGTAGATTTTCGTGTAAATTGGTATATTATATAACATGATTCATAATACTATACCATCATCATCATCATCCTATTGAACACGGATCTCATCTTACTTTTGTGATGATAATAAGGCTATAATCCACCACGGGGACTCGGTCCGGATTGGTGGATAACATACCTTGGAAATAAATCAAGGGATAGGTAATGGGATTTGAACTCGCGACTTTCCTTGGAAGGCGGTCATTCTCCCACTAGGCTACCACGACTTGTACATTATTATATTATTTTAAATAATGGGGGAAACTTCGAATGTTTATCTCAGTGATGAAAACCCATTAAAAATAGCTTGAACATTTAAATTTTTGCGTAATAACTTTTTTGACTTAAGTTTTAGTATCTAGTTTCGTTAGTTTCATTTCACTGGAATATCTGTCATGCAATCTACACATTAACGCGGTTTCAAAGCCCAAGTCAAAGGACTGGCTTAAATATAATAAAAGTATTATGTATGTAACCTTTATGACTAGAGTCATATCGCTAAGCGAAGGCCTCCATAATTTTACCATAATTACACTACGCTTACACTGTTAAGATTACCTACCTGCAAACTAAGAGCCATGTGTGAAGCAAATTAAATATTCAACAATAAAAAGTGGAAATATATAGCTTTAATTCCAAAGTAATAACCATGTAAAGTAACGTCTGATTCTACTAAGAATTTATATAAAATACTAGCTGTACCCTGCCACGCTTCGCTGTGGCACATTCGCACAATCGCTGATATGTCACTGATGAAAAAAATAGATAAAAACAAACCTTGGTGCGGATTATATATCATGCTAAAATTTCAGCTCGATCAGTGCAGAACTTTTGGAGTTTTTGAAGCGTACACAAACCAACATAACATTTTTATATATAGAGATTATTAATTTTCCTGTTTCAATTACTGTCTGTTTGCTTAAGGATTCATATAACGTCAAAACTATGCGGTTTGGCAATGGCGTATCTTGTGACTAATCTCTCAACGTGCCTACCCGAGAATTATTTCGTAGGTAGCTAATAGTTTGTTATTTCTCATATAATCATTCAATAAATGTATAAAAAGCATAATCTTGTAAAGTTAAAAGAAATTTAGTTACAAAATCACTCAAAAATAAAAAAATAGACCTAAACTATAAATCACACACGCACAGCACATTACTGTATTCCGATTTGAAGGGCATTGTTTCCAGCGAAATTACTGGGCATATGAAACTTTAGAGCCGATGTCTCAGGGTGAAGAGCGCAGTGCAGTGCCGCGCAGGATTATGAAATGCAAAGTTCTGGGTGGCACTGTAACTGTTATGGGCAGGAATAGCGCTTACCATCAGGTGAACGACTTGCTCGTCTAATCACTCAATCAAATAAAAAAGATAAATTTATAAGTCCTTAGTCAAATGCCTCCAAACGCCTAACTTAATCTCACAAGTGATATATCATTGCCACCTGGTTCTATCAAACTTAACTTACTTTATTTCAGTACCAAATTGTTGTAACTTTCAGCTATAAGTCAAAGAAGTCATCTAAGTTTCTTTTCATGAGTTGAATTGCCTGTCATAATATAAGTCAGATTGATCTACGTAGATACTGCTAAAGAAATGAATTTTCACCCCCTTCCTTTGTATGATTCTGCACCTCAAAAAGGCGAAAGAAACCTTTGTAGGATAACTTTACTGTCCGTCTGTCTGTCGAAGAATACATAAAGGTATCGAATTAAAATTTATATCAAATACGCGGGTCTATAGTTTCTTCCAGCTGTGAAAAATCATACTTGTAAGTCAATGCTATCAAAAGATATGAACGTTTATGTTGCATTCCTTTTTTAATCGAAAGAAGGTTCTCGTTAGACCGCTATCTCTGCCCTGGCCCTCCTAACTGTCACCACCAATATCGCTCAGCGTTCATAAGTCGACCAGAGACATTTATCCAAAGAGATCGTTTATGAGAGTTTATATAACTCCATCTCATTCTCCTTCTCTCTGAGTGACACAGAAGTAAACACACACGCTGTGTGAAGATTCGCAAAAGAGCCAAAAAAAGTAAAATGGTTCAACAGTGAACGTGTTAAGATATTTTTTCAATTGTACAATGTTAATCTCTCCAATATTTAAGTCTTTTTCATACTAAGATCGAGCCTATTTCCATTTTCTTGATAACACTCCCCTGATCGATTCTTTCGTGCGAAGAAATTGTCAATTTGTGAGAGGACGTAATTTTGGCGCGGATAAAATTGATTTGATTTACATACATTTTGGGTTGGTTTCATTAGCTTGTTCTGCGTTTAATAAAAAAAAATCTTTACCGTCTATTTCCCATGGTCTCAACTAATATTGTGTACGTATGTCTAATTATACTATACCAATATACTATTTTAGGCAACCCGACAAACTTTGATTCCTAAGGACATCACTACCTAAATATATATCAGCATCATCGGCATCACGTTTGAGAACAAAGAAATACAAATAAATTATCTATACGTCCTTCTCTATCAATTAATTACAACAGCATTTAGTTTCTCAGGCGAAAATCTTCATCAAAGTGACAGCGCCGCGCGGCTGTCACTTAGAATAGAATAGATCAATTTATTTGCTTGAAATGTGAGTACATAATAAATCGTAACAATGAGAAGGTTCCGACACATTTCGCTAATTGAATGGCATGTAAAATTTTTAAAATTATATAGATATTTAGTTTGAAAAAGGCATTGAGTAGAAAGAATGACTAAAATTCAAAAAATGACATCGCCGTAGAGTTTCTTGGTGCTATCTTCTCTAACGGGCGTATTTCCGAAGCACTGGTAGAGTCAATGGAGTTTTCCTTTTCGTGTGCGAGACTCAGGCATGGGTCACCACTTGAAAGGGAAATATCCTTTTTCTAACTCAAACCATAATTAGATAATAATCATTAGTTTCGTAGATCATAAAATTTGACTTATTTTTTTTGTATTTCTATACTTATGTATAAGATATTTTTTTTTTTTGACGTGTAAAAGTGCAATATTTTGCCTATTTACAATAAATGATTTGAGTTTGAGTTTGAGTGCCGACATGCAGCGCGCCTCTTCAGTGTGGCTTTCCGCTTCGAAAACCGCGTTCAATAAACTTACGAAGACATTGTTATGGTAGTTAAAAAGTATAATTAACAAGGATTAATCGAGAATATTTAATTAAAGACCAAAAGTTTGTACCCAACATTCCGGACAGCTTGTAAGAAAGTCTAAGCCGAGCTGATATTCAGGACAACAGTCCTTCAGAAGCTAGAAGCAAATTAGAACATATTCACAGACCTAAAAAAATAGATGCGACTACTTTTTAAAAACGAATAAAACTACCCTTATAATTCGTTTCTTTTACAATTTCGATTTCTTGTGAATACAGCTAATAATACGGTAGCACAATGTGCTAATGGGATTCAGTTTTGTCGATGCATTGACAATTAACACGTTCACTCCTGCAAACACAGACGCTGTGTTTTTTATAACTTTACGCGGGTGCGGGAAAACACACCAGTTGTGTTAGCGCAGCCTACGTACCGGCTGTGCGGCGAAACGCAGACGTGTGTGTTTAACGCGGCGCTACTACAGTGCCGCTCACACAGACGGCTCGCCAGTGCTGGAAAACACACGGTCTGTAATGTTGCCCAAATGTAAAAACCAGTTCAGCAGTCAACGTGTTAATAAATACATAAATAACGCGTCACAATCACACAGATCCTGACCTTAATCAGGATTACGTGTATCTAAGGAACCAAAAATTACGAGAACCATGGACCCACACACAACAAGACTCAATTCAACCAATTATTAGTATTCCACAAAAAAAATTACCGTGCGTGACAATCGTAGCCGCCACCAGGCGCTCCACATTCACTCATCACCAAGTTAAACCATACAGGATCAATATACGCCATCTGTTTGCTCTACATGCTGTGAGCAACCCGTTCAAATTGACATTCCAAGATATTTCAGTACCCCTCCTTTCAATGGAGAGAATGAAATCGTCGAGGACACAGAACAATGGAGGACCGTACGTTGAGTGCTTGGAGAACAATGAGTGCGTGACTACATGTTTTAACATTATACGCACACACACGAAACACTTATCGGTGTCGTTATCTAAGACTTTTCATCAACCTATATAACAACAACCATACAAGTCTAAACTCTATTGTATCCTTAAACGTTCTAATATAAAGGCCACGCACGCTCACTGTGCCCCTCCCCTCTGCTAAATTTATATGATCACCTGTTCGTATAGCAGTAGTAGTGCGTATAAATTCGCGTTATCCAACCATTTTAACATGTCATTAGTAACGAGGCGAACAAATCCTTTAGTACAGGGTCACCTAGATTTTTGCAGTGCAAAATTTTGCGAGGGACTACACTGCGCTCGTCACTCTGAGATATTGACTCTATCATATGCGCATTAATTTATATGTAAGCAGTGCCCTGCTAACCAGAATACAGTTACGTTGGCACACTACTTAACTGCTTGATGAATTAATATCTGGCAAAGGGCGTACCACTACAAGAATTCTGCTACATGTTTGGGCATTTACTTAACCGGATATGATTGATATAAGGTTTTAAAGCAACATTGAAAAAAAAAACACTGATAATCCGGGAAAATATGGAGAACTCAAAACAAACTCTTCTGCCGAATATGAAATGACCTACATCTTAAATTTTCCGAAGAAGTATAATATGGGGCTCTTTAAGAGAAGAGTGGAGAGAGTAGGCAACGCATCGACAACGCCCAGAGAGTTGCAGGTATCCATAGGCAGAGGTAACCATTGACCATCATTCAAGGCGTCAGCTTGTTTGCCACTTAATCCTATAAAAAAAAACATAACTACATGGTAAATATCCCGTTTTCAATGAATGAGTTGTATTGTGTTTCCACTGTGGTATATGTTCCATGTCATCTATTCATCGGAATCGAATTCAATGAGTTTTAATTACTGCCGGATCGAATTTGGGAGTGATCGGTTTTCAAACGTTAGGTTAAGGGGGGGGGGGGGGGGTTGAGCAAATATAGAATGAAGTTATTGCTTTCCGAGAAGCGGAAACATTAATAGGGTATTTAGGTATGTAATTTTAAATGTGATGGCAAATGTTTGGAAACCATTAAATTTAAAAGGTTAGTCTAATAATATTCAAATTGATTTTAAAATTTTGGGGATACAATGCTAATAATATGATTTAATTTGTTTGTCTAAATCAAGTTTGTTTTGTTTGCTATTAGTTTTTTTTTGTGTTACTAAGTAATGAGACGAGAAAGTCGTTCGCCTGATGGTAAGCGCTACGCCTGCACATAACACTTACAGCACCACCCAGAACACCGTATTACATAATCCTGCGCGGCACTGCACTGCGCTCGTCACCCTGAGACATCGGCTCTAAAGTCTTATAAGCCCAGTAATTTCGCTGGAAACAGTGCCCTTCAAACCGGAACACAGTAATGTTTGCACACAATTTTTTACTACTTTGTAGTAACATAAATACCTATGCAGTGTAGCATTATTTAGTTGGTACAGAACTGCAAATGAAATTACCACCAATCGACATCTACAAAGACTCATGCATGTGAATTCTAAACCAAAACGGCGTTTAAACATGTCAGTTCATCTTCATAGTTTAAACACACGCCGGAGCGAGGAACTCAAAAGCGTGCGCTTCCCGTGTGTAAATATTGAATCTCTGCGCTCCAACGGCGACCTGCTGACTTAAATACAAAACTGGTGGCTTCAGATAAGTCGGTAAACGTTTTCAGTATTTTTTACCCAACTGTATTCCGTATTGAATAGAATGGAATAGAAAAACTCTTTATTGTACACCAGAAACAAAAATAAACACAGTACAGAAAAATTACAATAGGTAAACAAGGGAAGTACAATGGGCGGTCTTATCGCTGAAAGCGATTAATTCCAGACAACCAGTATTGAAGGGCATTGTTTCCAGCGAAATTAAATAGATAGATAGATAGATAAACTCTTTATTGAAACACGACAGAACAAAGAAAACTTAAAAACTTCGACAAATTATATTTAACAATTAGTGGGAAATTACTGGGCATATGAGTCTTTAGAGCCGATGTCTCTAGGTGACGAGCGCAGTGCAGTGCCGCGCAGGATTATGCAATTCTGGGTGGTACTGTGACTGTTATGGGCAGGCGTAACGCTTACCATCAGGTGAGCGACTTGCTCGTCTCGTTACTCAGTCAAATAAAAAAATTACTGACAAAAGAAAGGTTATGTTTTTCAGACGTTTGTAACATGTAAGATATCTAGTTACGAACTACCTTTAAAAAAAAAAATTATTAGAGTATTAGTAATAGACTATAATAAAGTGACAAATAAATAAAATGGCGGCTGTAAGCAGCCATATTAGATGTTTGATGCAACAATAAAATACCAAAGCCTATCGCGTTCGGTATCAATAAACAGGTATTTGAAAGGATATTCCAAAAATATATTACACAAATACTTAAACAACTCTTGCTGATGTAGGAAAACAAAAAAAAAAAATACTTTTTTCAGTTTATTTTAAACTTAATCTAAAATCAATTAAACTAACAAATCTTTTGTATAATTATACCCAGCGATGCTGTGTTTTGGGACATACAATTTAAAACAATAACTGAGTTCCCAATGGAGTTACCTTAATAAAACCACTAAAATATTATATAATATGAGAGATAACTCACCACTAATTAGCAGAAACAACATTACACGCTTTCACGATTTCGGAGCAGCTAAAATATAGGCCCTTTTATACGAAAATAATATATTTCAACAAAAACTAAGACGCAAACCACAAGCCGCCGCTCTCATTATATTCAACTACGGGTATATAATTATATGACATACTATAATATATAGTAAACTAACCAACCCTATTTTCGTCTATTATTATATCCACCACCATACTACATGGCAAAGCTGCCCAACGTACGGCCCGCGGCTTACATTTGTGCGGCCTGCGATTTATTTTTGATCTCCTGCAAATATAAAAAAAATCTTCAGGTAATTAATTTTCATTCGCCACTGATAGATAGAAAAATTCTGAATAAAATCGCGTTCGCTACGCTTGCGATATAGTTAAATTAATTCATTGTTGCTATTATTTTAAAATTTACATTTGATATTATGTATAATTTACTGCTCTTGTATAAATTGCTTAAACTTTTCAATTACTATGTAATTTTATTGTCCGTACTGATTTAAATTGCTAAAAACACTCGTCACACTTATGTTACACATTCGAATATTATTCAAATGCAATGAATTAGGAACATAATTTTAGTTTTCGTGCCTGCGGCCCACCAATCTATTAAGTCGCTTGTATTGGCCCGGGATCGTATTGGGTTTGGACAGCCCTGCTCTATGGTTAACAAAAACCATTCATATTTGTCAACGACACACCCTGTACATACGTGACCCATTTCTCTTTGTTAGCGTGCTAACAGACGGACGACACTTACATATTGGAATATGTATCGCCACGGCTTCCGAGTATAAAACATCTTAAGGAAGGGCATCTGCGATCGGCGACTTGGACATGTTTAGTCGATTATTTCCATTGTTCAAACATCTATCCATTTATCCATAAATCTATCGAAAAAAAAACGAACATCACGTAAGAGTTGACACTTTGACATTAAGGTTTATTGAAAGAAGTTTGCAATAAGACTAGGACTTCGGGAGTAAAAGGTCATCGTAGAGTATACAAAGGTTTAAAAAGGTTTTCTATAGACATCTCTTCTCAGTTTTAATATACTTTAACCATAAACAAAAGAGTATTTCATTAAAGTTTTTTCTACTTTCATTATGCCTCGAAGCGGTGGTAGCCTAGTGGGAGAACGTCCGTCTTCCAGTCAGAAGGTCGTGAGTTCAAATCCCAGTGCGGGCACGTACCAATGTGTTTCTGTAAAACATATGTACCTAATTATCACTCGCTTTTCGGTGAAGGAAAACATCGTGAGGAAACCCACATACCTACCCGAGAATTATTTCGGAGGTAGGTATGTTATCCACCAATCCGGACCGGGCCCCCGTGGTGAAATATGGCCTAACCCTGCTCAGGAGAGTGAGGAGTGACCCGTGCCGAGCAGTGGGACGTTATGGGTTGATGATGATTATGCCTCGACATAGAACATAGACGGGTCGGAATGAGAGATAAATAAGAAGGAATAGTTTCACTTCTTACGCGTGTACGCTATTAAGCACGCCCTTTTTTTCTTGTTACGCCTTTTGAAAACATTTTCGCTGAGTGTTGTTTGCTAACGAACTATGAAAATAATTCTAGCGGCGCGGTCGATCACCAAAATGTTTTTTTTTGTCTCTGGAATGTTTTACAATTTGTATAGTTGTCATTCCCGGAATTAAATTAATACAAAAATAAATAAATTTGATTTGATTATTTTTAAGCTCGTTTTCCTCTATTCGGTTTAGTTCGTAGTTGGGTTTTTGTTTTTCATTTATTTTTTGACGTAATTTAATAGGGTGGTATTTTTTTGCCGTTACAGTATTAATTTGGGCACTATTTATTAAAATTGAATTCTCCTTAAAATCAATGATATTATGAACTAATATAAAAAGGAATGAAAAAATATAAACCAGAATATTTAAGAAGCGGTGGTAACCTAGTGGGAGAACGTCCGCCTTCCAATCAGAAGGTCGTGAGTTCAAATCCCAGTGTAGGCACGTACCAATGTGTTTCTATAAAACATATGTACGTAATTATCACTCGCTTTTCGGTGACGGAAAACATCGTGAGGAAACCCACATACCTACACGAGAATTTTATCGGAGGTACGTATGCGATCCACCAATCCGGACTGGGCCCCCGTGGTGGATTATGGCCTTACCCTCTTCACGAAAGTGAGGAGAGACCCGTGCCCAGCAGTGGGACGTTATGGGTTGATGATGATGATGAATATTTTACAAAACACATTATTTCGATAATATTTGCAATTGACCTCCCGAGGGGAACCGTAAGTACCAACATTTAGTGAAATATGGGGCGACTTTACGTGTGGCCATTAAAACAGCAACATATTAGTGTAACATAATGTCATAAAAATTTATTCATTATCAAACACAGCTGTACTGCCATAGTACACAAATGATAATGCCGCATACCACGAAAATTATATATTTCATATTATATACTTATATGCTTCACCCTTTCTGCCATGATCATCATCAACCCATATCGGCCCACTGCTAAGTACGGGTCACCCCTCACTTAGTGAGGAGGGTAAGGAGGGTTATGTTTTCCTTAACCAAAAAGCGAGTGATAATTAATTAGATATGTGTAGAATGGGTATCCTACTTCATTCTTTCCATAAAGCAACAACAGGAGAGTGTTTTAAAAGATGACAATAATATTTTCAAAGGAAGGCATAATTAGTGACACTCCCAGTGTTACAGTCTTTGTCTTTGTCTGTTGAAGATGACAGTCCAATGTCTCAGGATGACGAGCGCAGTGCAGTGACGCAACAGACTCATCACTTAGTAAAAAAAACGCTTTTCAGAAGGCGGGCCGCTTGTTTGTTTACCCCAATTTGTTCCACTGATGGGCAAAGGTCCCCAATTTCCTTCTAAACATCTCGTTCTCTCGCAATCTCAAATCAAATCTCTCTTGAAAGGCTTCAAAGTCATCACGCCATTGTTTTCTAGGTCTGCCTCTATGGACGATATCGCGTCCCTGATCAGGCACTCGCCGCGTAATGACCTTTGCAAAGTTACTAAATAAAAAAAAAAGTATAATACGTTCTTAGAGATCGCTTTGAACGATAAGTCTGCCCATTGTACTATATTTATTTCAATAAGTTCTATTCTTTATGTACCTTGTGTATTCCTGAACTGGTTAACAATAAAGTATTTTATATTCTATTCTATTCCTTATAATTATAGAGCATTTTATTAGAAATCCAATCCGCTTATGTTATGGCCACACCACTACTCATACAAAATAATAATATTCTTGCAAAAATGTTTTTTTTTTGTACATAACATACAGGGGAAATTGACAACATACAATAAAATGGAATAATGAAATTATAATTGTGTCTATACGAAATATCAATGAGCATGCGTCGTTCATCGTTAGCGCCAAGCCAGACAGAAGAGGTGCGGTGCGCTTCAAAACGTCACTAGATGCTTTTTTCATACAAACGCCAACCGACGCTTTCAAAATAGACAAAACTTAATGTAGAATAGAATAGAATAGAAAAACTCTTTATTGTACACCAGAAACAAAATTAAACACAGTACAGAAAAATTACAATAGGTAAACAAGGGTAGTGACAGCGCCGCGCTGCATCGATTTGTCTTTCGACGTATGTTTAAACTATAACCAATAAAACAGTAAACAATACAAATGACATTTATTATTAATTCATGTAAAATAGGCAAGTATAAAAAAAAAATTATTACGACCGTGGCAACCATGATCTTTTTTCAGTTCAATGGTACAAAACGCGCGCTGAAGCAATCATCTTTAATACTTTAACAATAAGGAAAATCCATAGAAATGGACGTTTCCAATTTGTAAAAGAGGCAGTCTTAACGGACAATCATTCATGGGAAAGGCTCCAATTCATTTACCCGGGGTTAGAAATGTTTACGGCAAATTAGAAATTTCTTTGTAGCTCAGAATGAAAGCGGAAAGTAAACAAGTTTATAAGCGTTTTCTAACTTCTTAGAAACTTGAGGACAAAATAAGACAAAGCCACGCGATAATCAACTCAATGTTCTGTAATAAAACTAGATTGTTGAGGTACTCCATACATATATCGCTTTTTTACGACCAGAACGTGCTATCTCACATTCTACACGCCGCCGATTGTACCGTTAGTTATAAGATGTTTTTACTTTTGCTTGTATGTCTTGGAGTGCAATAAAGGGTTGTTAAGAGATAACACGTTTTTGTTGCAAATGGACGATTAGTGAGGCTCTGATTCTATGAGTCTCGAGAACTACGCAAGTGAAGTCAAGGCAGTCTCAGAAAAAGAAGAATCTACATCCTATACCAATATTTACTGTTCCAGATCTCCTCCCTGAATAAGGAATTTTATAAATTATTTATCTTATCACTCGGTAAATATGTTCAAGAGCATAAAAGTTCAAAAGGAGCGTCTCAAATTACCCAAGAGATTTTTTTATGAATTTCATAATATTCATTATTGTAATTTCACAGAGGCTTCCCGTTTAAATGGTAATTTTTCAGAAGACGCTAGTCGGCGAATGATTTTAATTTTAAATCGAGGAGCCTTATGCTAATTTGAGAAGGAAATACAAATCTTTTGATTTAACTGGACAGTATCTCTATTATAGCAAACTGAATGGCAATTACCATCTGTGATTATATTTCATATACATGTAAAGAAATGATAACCTACTTACATAACTATCATTTCTTTAATTTGAATTTACCCGCGCTCATTTTAGTGAATGACCGATTGGACAGACAACATGAAAGTTAAAATCAATGACAGACTGAAGTCAATAAGACAACGACACTAGCATGTCTTATTATTATTATTATATTCGTGAATTTAAAAGCTGTGAATGTTGTTTCTTTAATTACAGGTAAAGTAACGTTTTGTAAAGCACTAAGTACTTTCTGTATAAAACAATCGTTTGCAAACAAATAAAATTTTAATTACAGAAACGCAGTTGAGTTTATTTACGGAAGTCAGACCTTTTTTTTTTTTTTTTTTTTTTTTTTTTCCCGGGGAAATGCATTAGGCATACCACCCGGCCCCCGGGGGCGGGGGGGTGGTTATGTGGGACTCCCCCGCCAGCTGGTCTGGCGGGGTTTACCCACTAAAACCCCGGGGTGTTCTCCTCTCCGCATTATGGAGGTGGTCACGGGTTCGCACGGCGCTTCCGCGACCACCTCTGCGGGCGCCCTCCCGGGCTCGCCACGTGAGGCTTGGGCCTCTTTCTCCGCTGGGTGCGTCCCGGAACACACGGGCCGCACCTCAGCTCGGGACTTCTAACTTGGGCGTTGGACCCCCGATCCGCGGCCCAAAAGTCCCCGTTACGGAAGTCAGACCTTACATAAGATATCTTATATACGAGTACATACATACAAACAAACGAAGTGCAAACGTAAACGCGAACGCAGTCTAGGACGCGCACTGGTTAGGTGCAGTAACGACTTGCGGAAAACTGCTGGCAAAGGCTGGATGAGAAGAGCTGAACATCGGGCTCAGTGACTTCCATTTTCACCGTTGTCGAATAATAATAAAAATAATAACGCATCACAATCACATAGATAGATCCTGACCCTTAACAAGATCCCTTGCATCAAGGGAATCGGGAACTGCGAGGACCATGGTCCTACAAACACTAAACACAGAGCAAGTACTTGTGGTTCACACAAATCTTTGCCCTACGCGACAATTGAACCCGCAACTTAACGCTTAGCAGTCGCCTCTCACCGACTATGCCATGGAAGTTGACAAACTTATCTTTGTAACTATAGCATGTTGCGTTGTGATTATAAAACGAATGTCTAATTCACACAAACACTAAACAATCTCCTGTAAACACACCTTTACCGTACCCCCTTGTTTACGACTGTGATATATTGCTCAATAGATCATGGGTAGTACAATTGTGGTGGAAATTATGAGTGTACGGATATCGGACCATTTAAAGTCCAATTAATCATCGTCTTTGCCTTTATTTAACCAGCTGCCTTAAGTAAAAACAACCAAAAAAGCGTTTTCTTCGAAAGTAATCTTTGGTAATCAGCGGTTTCTTTTGAAAAGTTACTGTCATCATCATCATCGTCAACCCATATCGTCCCACTGGTGAGCACGGGTCTCTCCTCACTTTCGTGAAGAGGATTAGGCCATAATCCACCACGGGACCCAGTCCAGATTGGTGGATAACATACCAACAACCGAAATAATTCTCAGGTAATGTATTTGGGTTTCCAAACGATGTTTTAAAAGTTAACTCTAAATCACTATTAAATATAATCTTTCTTCTACTATGAATAGTTGACTGGTAGAAAATGCTGTTAGTATTAAGTCTGACAACGGTACAAACTTTTTTATCTATGCAATAAAGTATTTAAATAAAACAAACTATCAGTTTGTACTAGAATCTGAAATTAATGTATTAATAACAAAATAATATAATTATTCGTAATTCGTAAGCTCAACGTATTACTATAATTCCGTGAATTCACGGTGTGAACTGAGCGTAAACAGATATATATAAACCTACATAAATGTATCTCACAGTGCAGTGCAATTCTGCTACAAAACTAAAATAGCAGTATTGCATTTTTTTCACCATCATTTTTGTCTCTGAGCCATACCTTGGACACTTCATACAAAAGCTTATGTATCGGCAGTCGCTCACACACATTAATGACGCTTATAAACTACGCGACCAAAACGAAAGACAGGCCGCTAGAAAGAAGGTTCAATAGCCACGGACTGACTGCGCGAGCAGCCTCGCGAGGCCGCCTCGGGCATTTGCCGCGGAACGATTAGCGAAGCGGCGCGTGCATTCGCCTCGGGCGAGGCACGTCCTGACTAACAGAGCATTTACTTAGGCCTCGCGAGGCTGCTTGCCCAGTACTCTGCTATTGATATACGGTTTGTATGAACTTCCATACTATTTCGACGTGTATATAACTGCAGTCTCGATTGTTGGTAGAGGTGCGGGGAAGTGGTTTGAATAGTATACATTCTGTATTCCGTTATGTAGTACAAAATGTTTTTTACTGTCCATCCAAAGGTTGTCTGGAAGAAATCGCTTTCAGCGATAATACCGCCCATTGTACTACCCTTGTTTACCTATTGTAATTTTTCTGTACTGTGTTTAATTTTGTTTCTGGTGTACAATAAAGAGTTTTCTATTCTATTCTATTCTACAACATAATGTCTTCTGTCGGAACATATATCTAATTTCGATTGGAACTGGCTAAAAAACAGAGCATTTTACGCTAAGTTCACGAAAAATTTTCACCGTCAGTTCACGGGCTAATTTAGAGGCACCTAAATATTTTTTTTTTAATAAAGTCACGTATATGAATAAGGAACCTTTTCATAAAAATCTTCATTAGATGCCACCTGCTCCCATATTGGTTTTTGTGAGAGGTGGAAATATGATGCTTACATGATTTTTAGCCTTTGCTTTGGAACTTACATTTTCATTTACTTTTAGAAAATAATCCGAGTGCATTGGTCTGAAAAAATAAACTATTAAACAATGGTGTTCATTTACTTTTGGGAAACTTTTTTTTGAGATGTTGTGATGTTTCTGTATTGGTCCCTTTTCACGCCGGAACGGCTGAACGAATTATGATGAAATTAATTTTGTGCATAGATATTTTAGGTCCTGGAATATAAAATAGCGGCTCTTGTGGTATAATGATTAAAGAGGGTGAAGCCTCGAGCTTTGACTAGTTAAATAGTTATATTACTCCAAACGAAGAAAACAACTTTTATCATTTATTTAATGTAACTGTTAGGTTATCGAGTCTTATTGTTGGAAAAAGGCATAGTAGGAAAAGGCTACCATTTTATTCACACGTTTCAACAGAAAATATGATCCAAACCTTTCCCATCAAAAAAATCTATTAAGGCGAATACCGATCTATTCAATAGTGACATTATCAGTGATATTAAAGGGAAACGGCTCAAGATTGATCACGTGGGTGGTCGTCACTGGGCACAGTGGAACGTCTTCGCAGTAGTATAAGTTGGGACGTTTGCAACAAGTGCGAGTTTGAATTGATAACATCACCTTTTCGAAAGATGGAACTTGGATAAGTCTTTATTTTGACAGAACTGAACTTCAACACGACAATTCGATGTTTGACGGGATTGTACAAAAATATTTCCAAATATGAGTTAAACTAATAAGTTTCCAATTATTGCTCATTAAAAGTCCGCCCATAACGCAATATTTTTAATTTTTAAACTAGTGTACATTAAAGTAATTATTTCTATGCTATTTTATTGCCTCTCGTATGTCTATTTTATGTTAAATTATTTTAATTTCTTCGTGTCACATTAACTCCACGTCGCTACATCATGAATATGTCAAAAGGTCTTAATAAAATGTGTCCTCTGTCAAATATCCCTGTAAGCCTGACGTGGCGCCATCTAGAACTTAGTACGGGTAACTAAGGAGCATAAAGTGGATTTTAAGGTTACTTTAATTGATGTTTAGAGCTGGGAATATGCCTAGTAACTGTACTCCTTAAGAGTGATTGATAGTAAGTTCTTGAGTGGTGATTCAGTCAGTTTCCTTCAATAGAGCTTGTAAGATCGTGTTTAGTCTTATGCTGACGCTCAGTACTGACAGTCGTCCGTAGCTCTTGCTGTGGACACCGTACAGACGCGATCAGTGCATAGCTAAAATAAAAAAAAAGGTAAATGCACGCATGGTTTTCATAGCGATAGCTACGGACGTTTGACGCAGTACACGCAGTCAATTAAAGACTTAAATCGGCCTAACTCTTTTGTGTACCGAGATGGTAACCGACACACCATGTACCTACCCGAGAATTATTTCGGAGGTAGGTATGTTATGGTGGATTATGGCCTAACCCTCCTTACGAAAGTAAGGGGAGACCCGTGCCTAGCAGTGGGACGGTATGGGTTGATGATGATGATGATGATGATGATGATGATGATGATGATGATGATGATGATGATGATGATGATGATGATGATGATGATGATGATGATGATGATGATGATGATGATGATGATGATGATGATGATGATGATGATGATTATGATTTTGATGATGTAGATGGTGGTGAAATATCAATAACTACGACATCAGGTTTGATTCCTGCTCTGCTCCAGTGACTTGTGTTTGAATTTCCATTACTCTGTCCTTCGGTCGGAGGTGTTTAGATGGCCTAACAAACTTTGACAGCTGAGGCCAGCACTACCTTATTGAACAACGACCAAAGACAAACAGTACTAGTCCAACTTAAAAATAAAACGGGGTGTAGCTGTGACTTAAACATGTGAAACGACTTCAAAATGGCGGCGCTTCCCCCTCCGCCCCGCGCGATGCGTCACAGTCCTCACTCAACTTAACGATTTTTTATATGTCAGCTATCCAATGGCGTAATGAAATTTTCGATGTAGTTACGTAACTGCAACATCAAACTGTATCCTCTGATTTTATTATCATCAGATTTTTAAACTGCCTTCCACTATCGAAGCAAAGAAGTATTCACGCCGAAAAGTGTTGTGTAACCAAAAATATAGGTTACCAAACAGAAACGTGTCAACATTTACGTTCACATAAAGTGAAATTGCATTTAAATATGCTTCTGCAAATGCGTTTTTCCTACATGTCAAGCTTGTAAGTACTTGTTGTAAAAATTATTATGAGACGTGCAATAAAATGACTTGTTAGTGCGTGTAACATGCACACTATAAAGCACGCACTAATACTCTTTTACTGCAAAAACGTCATAATTCGAAGATTTTACTGCCCGGTACGAATAAACGTAAATCATCGCTGAAACCGCTTAGGAATACCTCGTAAAAACCGACTGACGAATTAGCATTCGGATATAAAAACTGGAAGTAATAAAATTACTTTGAATAGGTTATTTTATAATGTAAAGGTACGGACAGACGGAACTGGTGCCAGCCGCGATTTTGTAGCTATCTAGCAACCAGTTGTCATATTTTATGTAATATCACTCATTTGTGACAAGAATAACGTAATATCACTCATTTGTGACAAGAACGTATTATCTATTCAACAACAATGATGATGTCTTCCTTGATGTATCCGTCAACGGCGAACCTTGTTAGACCCGGAGGTGAGGTGAGAGCGAAGGTCGCTGGCAAAGCCAAATTTTATCTTAAAGCTCTTGTTACATGGCGCATAGTGCAAGAAATACACACGCACTCTCACAGATACTCATCACGGAACCCAGACCTAGAAAGTTAATTTAAATTCATAATTATATCTATTTAAACCTGTAGCTCTCATAAATATTCTCCTTTTGTAAATAGTCTACAGCCTCCCGCGATACAGGCTTGCCCTAGTGCGGGTACTGTTAGTAACTCTGTGTATTTTTAAGTCTTTATGGTAAACTAGCTGCGCCCCGCGGTTTCACCCGCGTAGTTCCCGCGTAGAATATCATATTTATGTTAATTATATCTAATCAAAAGCCTAAAAAATAAATTTGAAGCTTCTATCTTTAAAAATGACGAAACTTCCATACAAACTTTAATCTCCTATTTCAAACCCTTACAATGATTTTATCGCATTATAAAGTACGCTATGTCCTTTCTCAGGCTCTAGACTATCTCTGTACCAAATTTTATATCAGTCGGTTCAGTAGTTGAGGCGTGAAAGAGCAACAGACAGACAGACATACAGACAGACAGAGTTACTTTCGCATTTATAATATGAGTAAGGAAGTAAGGATAAATGATTTTGTATTGTATTTTATTGTACGTAGAAGAAACAGAACAGAACAGAAGAGATAACACGCTCTTATCGCAAATGAGCGATAAAATAGTATTTACGCATGTACATTGTACATCAATTAAGCCGAAGTTGTACATGCTATTTCCAATATTTCCAAAATTTCCACAAAGCTCACAAATCAAATTATCAAATATCACAAAAAAGCAAAACAAATGGCAAAAAGATAACGTAAAAACGAAGCCAGCTGAAGCAAAAGAGCCGACGGGAAGTCAGATGAAAAAGTGTACAACTGGAGTTATACGCTTTTTCCCGACTCTCGGCTATAAAACACAACTGAGTTCCTTATATCCTTTATGTAAAACACAAGACCATAAAATATTTATCAACCTGTTTGTGTAATGCAGGCACTAACAAAATATAAAGGGAACACCAATACTTTGAGTGCCACCTGGTGCCTTCAATATATTCTTTATATGAGAAAATGTTGACAAAACGCCCTTTGTTGTCCACAGTATAACGAAGCATCCAGTATCTCAACTTCAATATTTTTTATTTATACATTTTTTGAAGTTGTTTATCATAGAAATTCAACTCAACAACTTCTGCCATTTATCTGTGCTAGGCACAGTTAAATGGCAGAAGTTGTCTCTCGTTGTTAATTGTGTTGATTTTATTATTTAAAAAAAACAATGATTTCCTATTTCCTAAATTGAAAATAAAATTATTAAACCAACTGCTTAAATCAAAGATATCAAGGTACTTTGTGTAAGCTTTCAGGCACAGTGCCAAAAATACTTGTCGCGTTGTCTTGCTATGTTATGTAATGTAAAGCGATACTAAATATCTAGGCTTCGAATTGAATTATTCAGTTAAAAATTATGACTTTATACATCAAAATTGACAACAAACCTACTTTTGCAATATACAAGGAGAAAATAATTGTATTCATCAAACTACTGTATGACTAAAGTAACCCGATTCCATGTGTGCGTGACAAATTCATTTAACAAAAGTTATTTTACTGTTTCTAAGTATACTAGATTCTACGGCTACGGCGTATAGAATACACAACGATAACCTGGGAACAAATGTACGTATTTTGTAAAGGTGTGACGATTCGCCAATTCATAAAAATTGTGAAAAGAGATTGCGAGTCTGGATGGCAAGGTAGCATTATTTTAGTGTAAATAACTCTATTTTGTCGTGATGTGAGTTTACTTTGCATTGCATAATTTAATAATTATATTATAGTAATTATGTAGTACTACATACAGAAACCCCCCTCCCCCGATCCGAGTACCCGGCGCGATCTGCTTCCCCGCAAACAGAAGGGCAGGAGGGCAGTTAATATTTTAATATTACCAAGCAGTAGTGTGCAAACATTTCCGTTTTCCAGTTTGAAGGGCCTTGTTTCCGGCGAAATTACTAGGCATATGAGAGTTTAGAGCCGAAGTCTCAAGGTGACGAGCGCAGTGCAGTGCCGCGCAGGATTATGCAATGCAGGGTTCTGGACGGCGCTGTAACTGTTATGGGCAGGCGTAGCGCTTACCGTCAGTTGAACGATTTGCACGTCTCGTCATTCGGTCAAATAAAAAAAAAAATGCCCAAATGGAATAGACACACGGATCAATATGAACCAGTGAGTTGGTTGGGAGCTAGTCCCATTTAACACTTTCACTGCTGAACCATTACCTTTGTGGCTCTTTTGAAAATCTTCACACAACGTGTGTGTTTACTGTTTACTGGCGTTGTGTCGTAACTAAACTCAATCAGCTGCGCGGGCGCCCACAACTGGTGTGATAAAATTGACAATTCAGCAATGCGGTTTCGCTCACCAGGCGTGTTTTCGCTTGCCGTAAAATTATAAAAACACAGACGTGTGTGATTTCAGCAGTGAACGTGTTCCGGCTTAACGTATTTATCACGAATTCTATATCCTCTATATAAAAGTAGTAATTGCATTAAATATTTCTACTAAGAAAACCATTCAAGAAAATGCATTTAAAATGTTCAGTTTCTAAAAAGCATTGCTATAATAGGAGAAAATACAGATGTAGGTGTTACAAATCCCCACACACCAAGCTTCCAGCGAATAGGTTGGCTTAGTTTATTGTGAATGCTTCTCTAGACTTTATTTTTCTACTTATTGGAACAATATACCTGTATATATTTGTTATCTGACACTGATAAAAATAACAGGTTTTTATGGTTGTTATATTTACTAACACAATTATGTTTACACGTCCATTAAGGTAGACAATGTGGTGGCAATCTCCTTTAATTGCATACAGATAGGATTTCGTTTGCTTTATACTCCATTACTCTTGATATTATTGCAAAACGATGGACGAGTACGAGATGTTTCAGTCGATTGTTTCGATTGTTATAACGTATCGATGATTCTCAATGATTTTCTCTCGCACTCGAATATACGTGATTGAGTGCAAAGGAATTTAACGCATTACCAGCCTCTTTGTTTCTTGATACCTTTATTCTGGAAGTTTTCAAGTCAAAGGTGAATAGGTATTTTCTAGGCAAGCATGGTACACTATCGACCGCGTCGATGCTAACCATCAGGTGAGACTGCGGTCAAATGCTGGCATATACTGCAATAAAAAACAAGTGCGAGTCGGACACGCGCACGTAGGGTTCCGTACTGTTATCTGTAAAAACGGCAATATACTTAGAAATTAATTATAAATTTTTAAAGTAATTAAATAACTAAATATTATTTGAATATTTCGAGCATCTACCTGTTGCCGTTATCAATATCGAACAAAAAATTCAAGTATTTTGTATTCTGTTTTTTACTATTTGTGTTATAGCGGCAACAGAAATACAAATCATCTGTTAAAATTTCAACTGTCTAACTATCACGGTTTATGAGATACAGCCTGGTGACAGACGGACAGACAGACAGACAGCGGAGCCTTAGTAATAGGGTCCCGTTTTACTCTTTAGGTACGGAACCCTAAAAATAGTCTAAGTTGTTTTAGACATTCACATGCTTCCAGCGGAAAGCAGTACAGCAACTCCCTGAAACCCTCTACTGGTCTACTGGTTTAACAAACACAATTGGTAAATATTCCGTTAAAAACGCATTATCTCTAATCGCGGTATGTTTACACGGAGGGAGTAGCTGACTGGCTAATGGACTCGCCCTCACCAGTAACAGTTAACGGTATCGCTGTCGGCTGTTTATATTTTATGACAATAAGCAAGCACGAGATAAGCAGGGGAAGCGTTGCAAAATGTATTATATGTCATAATCATAATGGTGCCAATTCCGTTGTGACAAGCTGCACTAAAAATTTCAGCCCTGTCAAATGTTTTGTTGTCACTTTTTATCCGTATGAAAATGAGAGAGATGGCAATAACTTTTGGGCTCCACACCAGTTCCTCTATTTTCCTATTTTGTCTGCAATTTTTCAAAGCCTTTTTCACTTTCTTAAAAACTGGCTAGATCTTTTAAATTTATTTAGTGAGTGCCTTCTATTCTAAATTTAGTCAAAAAAACTTTTACAGGAGCATCGCAAGAGCAACGCCAGGGAAGTATCTAATAGAAACACTCCAGGGCCTTCCCTAATAACTTACGATAACTCTTCAAGGGCGAAAGATATTAGCGGTGGCTGCCGACCGCTACAACTAAGGTTGCCAGTAGTGAGGAGTTATATTATTATTATTAATACTAGCTGTGCCCTGCCACGCTTCGCTGTGGCACATTCGCACATTCGCTGATATATCACTGATGAAAAAAATAGATAAAAACAATCCTTGATGCGGATTATATATCATGCTAAAATTTCAGCTCGATCGGTGCAGAACTTTTTAAGTTTTTGAAGCATACACAAACCAACATAACATTATTATATATATAGATTTAAGTTATTAATACTATGGCACATTGGCATAGGCATAAATAGTATAGCTGTGTAGTATAGAATGGACATTCTCCACCCTGTGCGATCCGCTTCCCCACACCTCTACTGGCAATTCAGAGGACATTTGGGAGGGTGTTAATATTACACATTCAAAAATGTAGATAGGTTACTATGAACCTTTTTACTAGCTGGTTTTCTTTTGTGTATAAACTTCAATTATATGTGTCAAATGAAAAATCACTTATTTGTATGAAGTGTCCGGTGCAGTGACAATTTTTTTTTTTTTAATTAAAATATAAAATTTTCTGCAGATGCTACTGATTAAAGTTATAGTAATTTATAATTAGTAATTATAATTTTAGTAAATATAATTTATAATTATAATTTTTAAAAGGTAAACTACCTTAACCTACTTTAGAAAATCGCTAACATAGGCAAAATTCCTAAGTTCTTGGCATCGTTAGTGTTGTCTTGAATAACACACGAAAGGTCGTTTCAACAACCTTGGCAGTCTATAACTATTCTTTAACTGGACTTAACTGCAGTTCAACTGTTGTAGAACACTTTGATAAGGCTGCAAATCACAGTTAAAAGCGCCAAATTTCAGTTTCCCCATAGCAAAACCTGTTCAAAACCGGTGTTTTTTTTCCAGTGATTTCCAACGATAGCGTGTTTAAATAGCTATAAGAATTGAGATCTGGTTTAATACTTCTAAAAAGTTCTGTACATTTTTGCTTGAAATAAATAATTTTTAAATAGAGGCCGACCTGGCAACCCTGCCTAAAACTTGAAGGAAACGCTTACAGCTAAATAAATAACGAAACTTTAGTGATACTAATTTAAGCGAATTGCCCGCCACTCCACTTGAGCGGTCGCCCAATGAGATATAATTTGATTCAAACTTTTCTTCAATTTAAAAGGTGTAAAGAGTAAATTTTCCTTATTCCAGACTCAAAAGTTAGTTTTACGCAATCTTTGAAGTTGGAAAGGAATGGTTTATTTCCTTACAGGGCATTTCCGGCGTTACCTGGCCGTTTACTTAATTTACTATTAGTACATTAAAATATTGTTTTCGGATAAAACTTGTCCAAGATATAGAGAAGTGGAAAGAATCAAAGGAGATCTTTGCCTAGCAATAGAATACTACAAGTTACAAAAAAAATGTTCTAATGCCACAAAAAAATTGAAAAATATTTGAAGATATTTCTTATCTCAAAAGTCAGAACTACGTAAATTAGTTTAGAATTCTTAAGTTACTACATTAAACTAATCCAGTAAGTTTATTGGATTAATTTTAGCAAAATTAAATATTTTGCAGTTTTTACATAAAAGATTAAAAACTTGTTCTTAAAACTTACTTTAAAGAAGTCTGACATACAGTGAAACCTCTTCGTCATCTATGCTTGCCTGGTACTTCTGTTCCTAGTTAGCGCGAAGAAATAAAGATACTGGACAACACATTGATCTCAGTTTGATTATAGTATTATGAAAAGTTTCTTATTTTAACCATACTTCGAACTCATGCATAGACCTCGTTTGGAAAAAAACATTATTCTCTATTTGAATTTCAATTATTTCGGAGATTCTGGGAACTAATGTATGAAAATTGTTTTTTTTTCGAGATCAAAGGTCATTGGAGATTTGAAAAGTAGCCCTCGTGCCTAATTCAAAAATTGAATTCTTCTTTTACAGGTAAGCGCTGAAGAAAATTTATTTATCAGGGGATAAAAGAAATTCAACGTCATTCCGTAAGTAACTATTCTAAGAAAAAGATAATTATTTTGCTTCGTTCTGCGAAAATGGACGAGGGATCATTAGGAATAGATATCTAAGGTAACTTATAATTGCATTGAAGCTACATACTTAACTATATTTTTGAATAAGGCGCCGCAAAGTAAGCTAAAAAAGAAGTGAGATTGTTTTAACCTGTATTTTCGTTTTATAAAAAAGAGGAACCACATTCAACGTCACCACTGCCTGGACATCGGTGATACAAGTACAGTGCGTTTTCTATAAAATGTAGAGTTTCTTGGTGCTATCTTCTCTGACAGGCGTATTTCCGAAGCACTGGTAGAGTTAATGGAGTTTCCCTTTCCTGTACGAGATAAATCCATGAATCAGTACTAGAAAGGAAAATTTCCTTTTTCAAACTCATAACACAATCTGCTACTTTACTTATACAATGATTTACTTTTTATATTTCTTTTTATACTTATTTGAGACTTAGCTGACTTGTAAAAAAGTGCTAGTAAAAGTTGTAAATTTTTGCTTACTTACAATAAATGATTTGAGTTTTGCTAACTAGAAGGGCGCAGCGACCTAAAATTAGTGTTAGTTTCTGATATAAGCAGTCCGCACTTTTCTATAACTAACACAACACCCTAAATCAGAGTAAATATATTTCGACACATTCCAATTACTAGCATTTTTCAACGGGCCAAATTCGTTTACAAGCGAATGAGCCAAATTTTTCCCATTTATCTGACGCTCGCCCCCTTCTTGTCCATCAATATCCGTTGGAAGGTACAACTTGAGAGTCCAAACAAATGATTCGGCAATCAGCGTAACTGGCAAGCAATCAACGCCGACGTCAATCACGCATGCTGACGTGCTGACCGATTAATCATAATGCGTCGACAGCGGTGGACGTAGCATTCGTCACATGTGACGAGTTCGAATTCTAGGCTTATTTATTCGACACTCGGGTCGGTTTCGGTTATGACATTGGCTACATTTGATTAAACAATATAGTTTTGCTAAGCTAATGTATGTATCTATTTATTAACTAGAATTTATCAAGTCTTTTGTAAAGGAAAACAAATAATCGTGTATGAGAACACAGCTGTCGTGTGTTTCATAACTCGCCGCGAGTGCGGGAAAACACAACTGTTGTGTTTGTTGTATGGCAAAACACTATGGAGTGTTCAGAGCCGCACCCGTGCCTAGACAAGCAAATCGGCTCAGCGGTGAAAGTGTTTAGGCCATACCTTGTAAGTCAATTTTGACCGGTATATCTGAGTTAAATATTGAAACTCAGGTTTGACCCAGTTCCTGTTATACGATTGAGTTGAAACTTTGTATGGTCAAGCCATAATTAAAAAGTTAGCTGGCAAGTTCCGATGACAATATAACTTTGGTGACAGCGAACTGATGTAATGATAGATACGGAAGCTAGATAACGCAACTAATTAGTAACCAATTTTAGATTAATGGCGTTTGGGCTCATTTGGATCAATTTGCAGTAACGAATACGTATTTTAAAAGGGTGCCCTGATATTTTTTTATTTTTATTCCCCAAGTCAAGCGTGCGTAAAGAAGTTTTACTTCAAAAATAAATGCACCTATCACCCTATTGGGGAATTGAAACCACGTTCCAGATTTCAAGAGCAGCAAGCCTCCTCAAATTTTCTGGACAAAAAAAAAACATTTTTTCAGCTCTGTTCTACTTTTCACCCTCACGCATAATATAAAGAAAATGCAACCCAAGACTCATTACTTAAGAGTAGAAATGATGCTAGTAGTGATTTGGCCGGTTAGCGGTTGGAAAATGTACCGGATAAAGCAACAAACAGGTTGTTTAATTTCCCAAACTGTGTATGTCACAGACTGCATTAAATTTCCTGATCTATTTAGACTAATTGATGTTATTAGAAACAAACTAAGGATTTTTAAAATAGATTTCAAATCTGTGAAAAAATATCTTAAGCTACGTTATTTTATGTAAAATTTAAAAACTACGCATTTACGTTTTTTTTTAAACACTTACCATGTAAAGATGTCGACAGTGACTGTTACAAAAAACATGTAATGCAATTATTTGGCAGCATTTTTTATTGTGTCTATTCCTAGATACAGGAAATCTTAGTCACAAAATAGATATGGCGCTTGTCTGAGTCTTGTCAAGATCTATGTAACCTATGAATGTGACGTAACGCTAATTTTATTTAATAATCTCTACCGCTCACTTTAACAGTATCCGGCCACTTTCTTCTTAACCGACTAAATCTAGCCGTTATGTAAGAAACTTGCCGGATAACACAGCATCTCTATTAAGTCTATGATTATTCTCTAATGTCTGTCGCGGACCAGTTTACTTGGACACTCCTTGCTTCTATGAAATCTTAACTTTCTTTCGTTGGTCAGAGGTTTAGAAGAGTGGTCGTCGTAAGACATTAATTTCAGGTATTAACGTCTCAATGATTACTTTAAGCTGAAATGATTAACGGTGCCACATTTTGAACAGACTTCAGTTAAGTCAAGTTTAATGAATGCCATTCTCTTGACTGTGCTGTTTGATAAAAGAAAATCTCATACAAAAGCGTTTGCTTTAAAATGTCCAAGTAAAATTCCAGATAAGCTGTGAGTAAAATATTTACCCCCTTATTTATAAAAAAATATGTGACGTTTCACAAAATCGCGCTTTACAATTTTGTACTGCGCAGTACAAGTGACGATCGATAACTTTTTATAAATAAGGAGGTTAGTATTTAAACGATATGTTTGAAGTTTGTTATTAGTTTATGAAATGCATAATTAGTTGAAAAAAAAAGTTATTGAATGGCCGCGTACTGATCGGGCAAGCAACCTCGCGAGGCTTACCGCGCTAGGCAAATGCTCGGTCAGTCAGGATGTACCTCGTCCGGGCGAACGCGCCGCCTCGCTGGAGCGTACCGCGGCCCTAATCTCACGAGGCTGCTCGGGCAATCAGTACGCGCCTAATAATTGGCAGATTCAACTTCTTACCGATTTTCTCTTTGTCTCTCTTTCTCACTCTGTTTGGTTCCCATTTCCTTGTTCAGTCTCGTCTCTACCCTCTTACTTTCCGTATCCAACAAAGCGGCCACTCAACTAGCATGAAAACTCTCCTGTTACTCACCTGCTAGTTCACACACTAAACTGTAGTGCTCATTAAGACTGGCGTCCACTCAGCCGAGATATAGCGACCGCTTGACCCTACATAATCCGCAAATGACGAGCCTGCTAACTGAACACATTGTCGGTGCAATTAGTGGGGCCATGGCTTCAGATTTATTCATAGATATATAACAATAAACCCACTTACACATCTAGTACATACATTATTTACACTCGTGCACGTTCACGAATTCGACACCAATATTACAAATAAAATACAAAATAATTATCACACGTAGGGAATCTTCACACATTGTTGCCTGTCTCACTCACCTTGTATATTAAGAGATTTAAAAAAATAACCATACGACTTTAAAAAATATCTTTTGTACCAAACCTAAGTTCTGTCAATTAAAGAATTTTCCAATTTGGGTCAATCGTTACGAAATTATGCGCGTACATACATAAATTTCGGCAATTCATTTTCATTTAGATAGATTCCTGTCCATTGTGTTTTAAAAATTCATTTCCATCGAACATTAACCTACATCGCAGGGCCATATTGTACTAGAAAGTCTGAATATTTATGATACACGATACTCGATCATTATGAAAATATGTGTGTCTTTACACAAGCTATTATTTTATTTAACTGTTTGTGTTACTGTGTGAATATGGGTGAGTGTTTACTTAGGTCAAATCTTGCATGTACATTTTGAGTCAGATCCCCTTTTTTTTATTAATAAATGGGTTTGCGTTTGACCACTATCTCATCTATAAGTGACAATGCGGTCTACGATGGTATACGCTTACCTAGAAGTAACCTATTCACTCATGTCTTAAATTGAGCTGTGTTTTAAATTAACACAATAATGTTTGCATGGCATAAGAATATCTGGTAATTCTGGTATTTCCCCAGGCGGTCTCTTGCAGAAGAGGTCTCCCATTACAACGTAAAATTATTCCCAAATGAATGCCCAAAATGACATCAACACCTTTAACCTGACAGTTACTGATTGACGCGGCAAAATCTGTTTCCCGTGTGACCCTGGAGCTAAAATCGCATCGCGTTTCAACCCAAATTTCCCGCCGTCAAGTATAATGTCTTCGCCGAAGAACAAACCTTAAAAGTTGGGGATTACGTCAATCATGGAGCGATATCGCTTCGCAGCTGTCAAGCGGATAAAGTCAATCGCGAAGATGTATCGAGCTATCGAGGTTGTATCAAATCTATCGAGGTGATACCAAATTTATCGAGGTGTCAATTTAGTCCTGTCGGAGGCATACATTGTGGTAAATCTCACATGTTGTTACTTATTCCTTGAAATGTAAATAGGTTTGTGATTAGTTTTGAAAAGATATCTGTATATAGTTTTTTTATTGCGTTGATGAGATCGGTGCAAGACCGGAAAAGAATTAGACTCAATAGTTTAGTAGATGATATTATTTGATTATTTTTTAATTTTTATCTATAGCAAAAGGGCTTTACTTTTGTCTACTTACAATAAATGATTTGAATTTTGTGTTTTGATTGATTATAAGTTAGGATTAAAGTTTAGTCTCTATGTCACCATTTTCATTAAATTATGGTTGTTTGAGATTAAATATTGTCAACTTAGTTCACCTAAAATTTGCTCGATAGCTCCCTCAAACGAGCAACGAATCCTACATCGCGGTGACAAGTCTTTCCGCCACGTCTCACTGACCCAAATTAGTTTTTAAGGTGTTTTCAAAATCTTTATAAGTGCGTTCATTCGTTTTCGTATAAGAAAATCCAAATTATTTTCTCAAGTGTATGGAGAATTATTTTGGGGATACCAGGGCAACAATGGTCGCGTGCAGCTTCTGCGACGTAAGCTGCTGATGCGCCAATTGCAAAGCGTGAGGTGGCAGGTTCTATTCTCGCAGTGTCCCTGGTAATTACTCTGATTTTGAGTATTTAGGCGACCATGGTCTTCGTGAATCCTAGGTTAAACAATGTTTGACAATTAAGCACGCTTGCTGGTTACGATCATTGGAATAAACACCATTATAACAAAGGGCAGTGACGGAATGGTGGCCGAGAGAAGGGTGCAGACTAGTTGGCAGACCACCAGCCCGTTGGTCGGACGACCTTGTCAAGAAAGTCGGAATGCAGTGGATGCGACTCGCACAGGACCGGAATAAGTGGCGTGAAGCAGATGAGGCCTATACCCAACAGTGGGTTGATACGGACTGAGATGATGAAGATGATGATAACAATGGTATATCATACGCTAGTCATTAATTTATGGAATGGGTTTGGGGAATTGAAATACGTTTCATTTCTTATAACTATATTCCATGCATAATCTCTTTTATAATAGCACTAGCTCTTTCATAATAAAAGCCCAATATCCCTAATACGGTTAATATAATTATATCCACATCTCATTTGGGAAAAGATTCTATTACGGGATAATTACTGGTATATTACACGTGTTCTAAAAATAACGACAGTTCGTTACCGAATAAGAACCCAGCCGAAAATATAATATTGTCAGGCCAGCCCTGAGTTGTAAGTCTTCAAACGTCCCCGGAGGAACTCTGGAGTAAACCTTTGTACGATTTCATATCGGACTGGACCTCGTTCGTGATAATAATTTACAGGGATGCCTCGCAGGGGATTTCATCTCACTCCAAAAAGGGTGAGATTTATAATTCAGCTGTTTATTTTTTTTATATGTTATCATACTGTACATCATTCTGTAGTGGGAGGCCTCTTCTGCAAGAAACCGCCTGGGGAAGTACCACCTTTGCTAGATATCCAACCGTCAAGCAGTAGTGTGCAAACATTACTGTGTTCCGGTTTGAAGAGCACTGTTTCCAGCAAAATTACTGGGCATATGAGACTTTAGAGCTGATGTTTCAGGGTGATGAGCGCAGTGCAGTGCCGTGCAGGATTACGCAATGTCAAGTTCTGGATGTACTGTAACTGCTATGGGCAGGCGTAGCGCTTACCATCAGGTGAACGACTTACTCGTCTCATCAATCAGTTAAAATAAAAACATTTTCATAAGGAAAAACTGGCTCTGTTTATCGAATAGGTATAATGACAAACCTCGACGTTTCGATCAAGTTACAAGGACCATGGCTACGAGAAGCCTGGAGAATGCGGGTGCGCCAATACCCACCACCACGCTCTCGACAGTGATCTGCAGGGTGACAGGTGTTGATTCTAATAACCCACATTTAGTGTATTTTATACGCGTCCCGATTATATACATAGATTCTGAACCCTAACTAAGATTCCCAGTATTTAGCCTTCTAGAGTATCAGAAACGATGATTACCATGGTTCTACAAACACCAAGACTCAGAGCAAACAACTGCGGTTCACGCAAATTTTTGCCCTGTGCGGGAATAGGACCTGCAACCTCACGCTTCGCAGTCAGCTCGTCAGCCACTACGCCACGAAGTCCATCAGAGGCCGTTTTGATTTGGTTAAATGACCTACTTTAGATCTTGGCTTTTCTAAACAGATTTGGATAATTTTTTCGAAATACTATTTGTTTCCTTGGATTTGTTTCTTTTTTTTATTAGACTGAGTGACCAGATGAGCAAGTCTCTCACCTGATAGTAAGCGCTACGCCTGCCCATAACAGTCACAGCACCACCCAGAACCCTGCATTGCATAATCTTGGGCGGCACTGCACTGCGCTCGTCACACCGAGACATCGGCTCTAAAGTCTCATATGCATCCAATAATAAATAGTAATATGTAATTTGTATCCATTTATCCATATATTTTCATAAATTTGCTTTGACATCTTCGTTTGAAGTTGATTGGTTTTGAGAGGCGGGCCATTTTATCGGGCCACATCATGGCCGCGTATTTTCATTTTCCGTGCTATTATCCAGGCTCGATATCCGAGGTAAGAAGCATATAATAATAAAGCCCACACATGCACACGCTTCGGTGAACTATATGGCTTATAAGCCGTTGCTTCCGCGTCTGTGGCCGATAAGGAAGGCTCCTTGTATCTTTCTACCTGGGTTAGTTGAGATTTGATTAAAATTAGGTAAGGAAAGAATTTTTACGTGATTTCGTATACCAGCTGCACTTGAATTTTTTTTCGTTTTCAAAGTAGCTTATGTTAGTAAAGTCTATATTGCCCTGAGTAAGGTTAAAAAAATTTTCAACTGTTTGGACGTAAGGCAAATTTCCACGCTTTTCAAAAGTACTTCACAACCTTGAAGATTTTCGGATTGGAGAATGGGGAATGCTCCTACCTTTTTTTAAAGTAACGTTTTGAAAACTCATGAAATTTGTTAGGCAGTGCAAGGCTGTAGTTTCGAACCCGCTGTCGTTGGGTTGCCAAGCGCAGATACTAAAAAAGCCCCAAAGAAGGTTTACGTTTTTATAATTACTGTTATGAATTCGTGAAATTGCGAGAATATTCCCGTATTCACAAAAACGGACACCCATCACCCGCCAGCACCACTTTTATAACCCCACCTTCAAAGCCAGAAAACGAGCAACCCCATCCGTCACATCAAAAAAATGCAAACACATCCAACATCACAAAACAAGCATTCACGATCCAGAAACAACAAAGTCGTTATTTGCCAAAAGCTCGCAAAGTTCATAAAAAATGTTCACTCAAACCTAACCACATCAAATGAAAACCGCGCTGCGCGATACACTGTTATACATTTGCACATTACGAGATAAGGGCATTTGTCCGGGACATGGTCGTTACCCGTGACACTTATGTATGAATAAACAGGAGCCTGGGATGGAGCTTAGTGACACAGCGGGGAAAGGATGTGGGTTGTTGTGGGAAATTGGAACTAACGCTTTGTTGGAATAGTGATCAGATGCGGTAACCTATATAATGTTATGAAGTAACATGGTCACCGAACTAAAAGCACAAAATTCATTATAAACTTCTCGCTCCGACAGCACGCGTGATAGTGAGCCGTGATAGCGTATCGAAGCTTTCGAAGGCGAGACTGGACGTGAAGAGAACTCGACGAAATTCATTCTCAACGTCTCGCTCCGACAGTACGCGTGATAGTAACCTCCTCCTGCTCTATGAAATTGAATCGCAGTTTGTAACCAGACTTCCCGTTAAACCTTCTTTTGTAATTTTTAATATAATAATAAATAGCTCGCTTACGAATATTAATAATTAGGATGGTGCAATTACCCAAAACGTGCTTGGCCTCCGATAATTAGAGCTCCTACTTCGATCTGTCTTGCGCCACCTCCTATCCTACGCCTGGAGCTCCCGCAAGTCCTTCCTTACTTCATTCTTCCAGCCAAAAAAATAAAATAAAAAATATTGTGTATAAAAAATCATCATAAACCCATAACGTCCCACTGCTGACAACGGGTCTCCCTCCCTTTCGTGAGGAAGGTTAGGCCATAGTCCACCATGGTGGCCCGGTCCGGATTGGTGGATAACATACCTACTTCTGAAATAATTATCGGGCAGATATGTAGGTTTTCTCACGATGTTTCCCTTCACCGAAAAGCGAGTGATAATAACGTACAAATGATTTTACAGAAACAAATTGGTACGTGCCCGCACTGGGGTTTGAACTCACGTCATTCTCCTTGGAAGGCGGACGTTCTCCCATCAGACTACCACCGCTTCAAAAAATATAAAAATATTTAAATAATATTCTCTACAATCCACCCTCGTCTAAAAAAAAAGATTTTATTCTCATTTCCACAACGATACCTCTGACTGTATCTAAGTACATTTCCCTTGAGCTGAATAAGCGGAACTTGCATAATTATTTCAGCGGTGACCCGGCACGTCCGGAGACTGTTTGTCGCGAGTGTTGCCCTAGCTGAGTCAATATTTATCGTGTCTGTCAACAGTAGATATGTGTTACTGCTAGTGATGAGACTTATCCGGACACTTTCCGGCATCCGGTCTAAATAATCATTGGATTCCATTTTTTTTTAAATCTGGAAACTCTATGTCAAAGAATGACAAATGCTAATTGGGATACATTTTCTTGAGTATTATCTATGCAATTTTAACGTAGAGAAAATTATCTGAATAATTTTACTGGGATACAATATGCGATACAAATTCTAATTGAAATATTTTTTTGTGTATGTTATCTGAGTAATTTTAATGTTTCTAAATAAAAATAATAGGTTGATGAAGCGTCCTGACGTGAGTTTTGACCTCTGGAACCAAAATATTCTAATCATCTCTCTTCTTACCTAGGAACGACCTAACTTAAGAAAAACAAAAAGTAAGATTTAAAAATACTAACATATTATATTTAATTATAAAGTTATAAAGATATCAATAAGTAGATACTTGGTTACCTACCAACACAATCAATCATTCCGTACATCACATTACGAGCGTCAACTTTGACATAGCTCCGGCATAAATCCGGCCAAACCACATCACACCATATCCCTCCCTAATTCCTAGTACGCGGCATTATGATAACCTCACTGACTAACTGTATTTAGTTTGGGGAGCAGTATACGACCACAATAACAGTGTATGAGCTAGAATAGTGACCTAGGTAACTGCCAATAGTAAGTAATGGGCAAAGATCCCTTGTGTAGCTACCCAGAGCTGTTTAAACTATACAAAGACCTGACCTCTATCAAGATTGGCTATCCAGAGTACTAGGTAAGCAGTATAGCTACGGGACATTAGTACGGGGTTGAGACGGGTCAAGCTAAATGCTGGCGCGACCCCATTTTAAAAGAGTTTTATGATGGAGAAGGATCTCAAAATGACTGGCTGTTCTGTGTATAACCTCATATCTCCAGTATTCTTGGACGTATTTGGGTAATTCTTTTCAATTTTCTAAAGGTAAACCTTTTAAGTGGTTTTCATACTTTCTTTCGAGAAAATGGTTCAGTACCCATATTCGAAGTCCATTTGAAGATGATTATAAGTCTGTTTGTTTTGGATGGAAGAAATAAAAAAGAAAAATGCAGTTTCAGGACGTTGTCTGGTAACAAAACACACACGTCTGTGATTTTATAATTTTACGCCAAGTGAAAACACGCCTGGCTTGCGAGCCCGCACAGCTGTATTGACAATTTTATCACACCAGTTGTGTGCGCCCGCACAGCTGATTGAGTTTACTTACGACACAGCACCGTTAAACAGTAAACACACATGTTGCGTGAAGATTCGCAACAGGGGCAAAAAAAGTAAAACGGTTCAGCAGTGAACGTGTGATTAATTAAAATGCTATTCGGAATAGCTATCTTGCCCAAAAATTCTAGCAGGCTTCAATGCATCTGCTCTTTGGAAGCTAATCCGACTGATTATACAAATGGATCGGCGCCTGACCTTGGAACGTTCTAGACGGCGATTATGGCAAACATGAGCTTGGCAGCGTGCCACGCCATTCACTTGCAGTTATGGTACATCACAATAACGCCTCGCGGTTTTTGCATTGCAAAGAAGTGGCATTGCAACTGGTAATGGTAGGGTTGGCGCTTTGGCAGCCTCCATTGGCGTACGTTGGGATGAGAAGACTTTTAAACTTGAGCTAGGTCGCGTTATCGATTCCTGCCTTAGGGATAAATTTCTGTTAGCCACAGGTATTTGCTCTGGGTGTTTGTGAGACCGTGGTCTTCGTATTCCCTGATTCTCTAGATTATACAGGATCCTAAGCAGGGGTCAAGATCTATTGCATCTGATCGTAAGTAGCTTACAATCAGTGATAAAATTGTCAGAATCAGAATAGCTCCAGAAATCACCTTTTGAGTTACAGAATTTTCGTTTACCTACGGGCACTGTATATTTTATCAAATATCGGGCTTTAAGTGAAAAAATGGCCATATATCACATCGGCTTTACATCAGTAAAAAAACTCAAAATTGGTTTTGCTTTAAAGATTAGAATAGAATTGAAAACTCTTAATTGTACTCCAAAAATAAACACGGTACAGAATAATTACAGTAGGTAAACTAGAGTAGTAAGTACAATGGGCGGTCTTATCGCTGAAATCGATCTGCTTTGAGTTAGTGAAAAAAAATACATTTTGAGAGATTTTTTCTAACCAAGAAATCAACAACAAACCTTTACCTACTTATAATTAGTGTTAACTGGATAAGAGACACGTTCATGTTATAAAACATGATAACATGACACAACATGATGTTCATGTTATGTTATGTTGTGCGTAGATGTTCATGTTATGTTGTGAAATTATGTTTTTCTATAAATTCTGTGCCTGAAGTTTATTTCGAGCTTTTCGACTAAAATCTAGCTTTATCTTATAGACACCCTATCATAGGCTTATAGCCGCAGCATAGTCCATTTCAACCGAGAGCCTCCCGGCGGTCCCGTTTGGCTCAAACCTTAATCCAGCGTAGGAATGCGCTGCGATGTAGATAGTCTAGAATCTAGACTCTGGCTAGACCCAGCTTAGTCCAACTTGCTTCGGTTATGCGAGGTCTGACCTAAAACAATTTCTAAATTAGTTGGTTATTTTTACTTCCCAGTTTTTTTTATGTGAATGTTTTACCGTCGTATGAGAGATATTTTATAGCAATCGTCACACTTTTCTGTTACGCTCGACCGCCACGTAAGAGTTGACAATTTGACGTGAAGGTTTATTCAAAAGAAGTTTGAAATAAGACAAAGAGGTTGCGAGTAATATACAAAGGAGATCATAGAATAAACAAAGGTTTACTTTAACCATTATCAAAAGAGCATTTCTTGAATGTTTTTTCTACTTTAACCTACTAGATTTTGAAATGTGACATTATTACCCCCTCCCCCTTTAACGTGTGACGTGCTTTATGGTGGTCTCTCATATTATAACTTGATAAATATATTAAATACAGCAAAAACACTGATAGCTTCTTCGGCGCTGTGCCGACACTACATTCGCAGGTTATGTAGGTACATACTACAGTTCACAAAATAACCATTTCGACTGTAATTCGTTCAATTCGATATAAATCATCCAAACATCGCGTGTGATGGCTATTAAGTGCGAGGAACATAACGATTTGGTGATTTATGGCTTAGTAAAAAGGTATTCTGTATGTACGTGTAGTCACATTGGATTCACAGTGAGTAGGACGGAGGGGGTGACATTTTTTTTGTTTTTTTTTTTGCATGGCTTGTTTATAAGCTGATATCACAACATAGTATAAAAAAGTCGTCCCGCTGTCTGTCTGTCCATATATATGCTTATATCTTTAAAACTACGCAACGGATTTTGATGCGGTTTTTTTTAATAGATAGAGTAATTCATGAGAAAGGTTTACATGTATAATACACGGATAAAATAGAAGAGAAACACTGATAAGTTTAGAGGTTTCTTATGTGATGTCGTAAATAAACACATTTTTGCGCTTACATTGCAAACCTACGAGATAAATCAAAATAACGTACTACAGTATTGTACACCTTAAAAAGGTCTACACGTACTGTATGTGTGGGTGTTTTTTTTTGTTATAATAGTCAAAATATTGAGTCCAATCCAGTCGGGCATATCTATCTTTTGCCCAAAATTCCAAAAATAGTTTCTTTCAAAAAGGGGCGATAATTCAGAACTACGTGCCGTATCATACATTGTACGAATTGGAACATATTGCAAACATAAGCTTTCTACAGCGTGAGAACTCGAGTCAATACTTCGACTTTTACCTTGTACCTAATATTAAGTCTTCTGCGCATATACTATAGAAACGTTATTCGTGCTTTAGTTACCCAAGTTTACTTAAATTTATGGTACCATTAAATTAAACCATCGAAGGCCAATAGGAAAGCAGCAAAACTTAACGGCAACTAAAATAAGCTGTGAATAATTTAACTTGAAGTTCAAACATTGGTGGTAAGATTTTGATACAGAATTTATTTATTTCTGTAATTTTATAAGCGGTAGGCTAGTGAGAAAATGTCTGCCCTCCACGCAGTAGGTTGCTAGTTCAAGTCCCAGTGCCGGCACGTACCAATTATGTTTCTTGTAAAAACATATGGACGTAATAATTTTCACAATTTTTTCGGCGAACACGTTGTGGGTTAACAATGGGAATGAGCTACCCCGAGAATTATTTCGGAAGTATGTGATGCACCAATTATCATCGGACCCCGTGATAATAATATTGAAAATAGTCATCATCATCATCAACCCATAAAGTCCCACTGCTGAGCACGGGTCGCCCCTCCCTTTCGTGAGGCGGGTTAGGCCATGTTCCACCATGAGGGTCCGGTCCGGATCGGTGGATAACATAACTACCTCCGAAATAATTCTCGGGTAGGTATGTGGGCTTCCTCACGATGTTTTCCTTCACAGAAAAGAGTGTGATAATTACGTACGTATGTGAAAATAATACTCTTCATGGAAGTGGGGCGAGACTCGTGCTCAAGAGTAGGCAGATATGGTTGTTGATCATGGTGATGGAAGTGAATAGAAATATTTTAGATTAGTGTGTTCCAAACTCAGCCATCTAGCGAGTCCAGAATAGTCCAGAATAGACCAGTCATATTAGGAGTTTCACTTCAGCGTTGCGCGTTCTCCGCTTTTTATATCAATAACGGTTAAGCGCACACACTATGCCGAAGGTACGCGACCGAAGTTCCGCGGCTGATTTTACGTTCCGACGTATTCGGCTGATATGACTCACCATTAGTACCGAACTTACGCGGCAGAAATTCAGTTGCGCACCTTTGTGTGTTGCTCACCGCCCCCGGATCTTCGTCGGCAACCGAACTAACTTCGGTCGCGTATAAAATATGCTCTACAGAATAAGTGTCCGCTGAACTTACGCCCGACCGAAGTTAGGTACGCTATAACGCAACGTAATTTTGGCATAATGTGTCGTCAGTAATTCAAATACTATTGCAAGCGTAATCATGCCGAAATCGGTCGCGTACCTTCGGCATAGTGAGTTTAGACACTAATATCGTTAGAGCTATAGAAACCTAGATAATCGTGAAAACCCTATTTTGAGAAGCAGACGTGATACTCTAAAACATTTTTGAGACGACTTTTAAAACGCCAAAAAGGAAGGTGTATGCGAGCTTCCCCTCTATTATCTCTCATTCCGAAGTTGACCCCTTAAGTGACTGCAAATAAGATTTATCGTTAAGGAGAAACCTTCAGTAAATTCCGCATCTAAATGCCATAGATCAATTATGATGCTAGCTACTATGATATTAGCAACCTTTGCCTTAATGAAACGTCAGAAGCATCCATCCAATTCATATTGATACAAGCTGTCGGCTGTGAGCCTGACATTACACGTGTAATCGGTCAGGCGTAATTGAATTGCGGTTATCAACTCGAAGGTTTGACGGGTTAACACGTGTAATGAAAAGCAATATACATTTGATTTTTCCATGCAATAGCCTGAACTTACTACTGGAATCTCTCACCGGCGGTTGTTAACACGTTCACTGCATTATGAGGTCGAATAAGCAACATGCGTGACTTCTCGCTAGTGCGGCAGTCAAAATCGCTTTCTGTCACTCTGTGAAGGGGACAGAGGCCGGAAAGGCTTTGTAAGGTCGGAAAGGTCTCATACGCACTGCAAAGAAGTTCAACTTTGCCTCTAAGAGACCTCATATGCACAGGCTGAAAGTCCACGAAAAATGGCCCCGCAGCGAACGTGTTAAATATATTTGCTTCAATACTTCAGATCATACGTCCGAGTCGAAAGCAGCGTCCAGGCGAACGATCCTATAGTCGGATCAGACAATCAGAAACCAAATCAGAAGTATACTGCTAGGCTAATCTATGACAAACCCCGGACAATCCATACAAATAACTGATTTGACATTTCACATGCATAAATTACGTTAAATACTCAAAGATACTGCACAACCAAAACAAAAGACAACCCTCGAACGAAGATATGTAGTCATTTTGGGAAGTTTTCATTGTAACCCTGAGGGGAAGGTTCACACTAACTAGTTTGTCCAATGCTATTTGTATTTTTTTTAATTGACTGAGTGACGACACGTCCATGTCGTTCACCTAATGGTAAGCGCTACCCCTGCCTAAAACAGTTACAACACCACCCAGAACCCTGTATTGCATAATCCTGCGCGACTCTGCACTGTGCTTGTCACCCTAAGACATAGGCTCTAAAGTCTCATATTTTGCCTAGTAATCGCACTGGAAACAGTGCCATTCAAACCGGAACACAGTAGTGTTTACACACTCCTGCTTGGCGGATGAATATCTGGCAAAGGTTACTTCCCCCGGCGGTCTCTTGCAAAAGAGGCCTCCCACTACAAAAAGTGTAATCTTATATCTTTAAATGAGCAATTCTTGTATATATATATAATAATTGGAATCTCGGAATCGGCTCCAACGATTTTCATGAAATTTAGTATATAGGGGGTTTCGGGGGCGATAAATCGATCTAGCTAGGAATCATTTTTAGAAAATGTCATAAAAAAAAAATACCGAGCAAAGCTCGGACATCCAGGTACTATTAACTGACCCCCAGATTATCCCCCGGATTGAAGATAAAGATGTTATTTGTACAAAGTGTCCGAGTGTGCTATAACCTAAATGAACTACTGCTTCCCTTCCCTATACAAGTTAGAAGCTTTCCAGTCACGTTTCTGTTATTTATATATCTAAGGACGTGTAGTTACCAGAAATTGGAATAACATTCGTGAAAGGTAATTTATTTCACCAAAACACTTTATCAAAGGTTTGGATAGCTATTTTACATTCACACAAGCAACTTCGTTTGCGGTGTTTTTTTATAGTAACAAAGGACAAGGCCAACGCAGACTCTTGTACTTTTGAACATATTATTTTAGAATCTGAAAATGGGGGAGCCTTGAAAAATATATGCTTAAAATTGGGGTTACTTTAGATAATTTTCTAGTAGCATCATCTTTCGTCTGTAGGATTAGGCCATAATCCAACACGAGGCTCCAGTCCAAATTTATGGATCACATACTTCCGAAATAATCTTAAGGCATGGGGGTTTCGTCACAATGTTTCCCTTCGCCGAAAAGCAGGACAAATGCTTTTACATGAAACATACTGGTGCGTGCCCGCCCTGGGATTTGAACTCACGACCCTCTCCTTGGAAAGCGGACGTTCTAGTAATATATGTAGTTGTATCATATATTTTTAATAATAGAAAAAATACCTTTTTTTTTATTGCAGCTTAGTCGCGCTGTACGCCAAAGAATCTACATTAGATATAATACAGAAGAGAAAAGCAAAATTTCCCTAAAAATATTTGACAACTCTAAAACACAGCACACGACAATGTCTCCGAAGGCAGTCGTGCGTTATTCCGTATCATCAAAGAACTTGTAACAGAGATATCGCTATTTATTTAAGTCACGTAGTGCCTACAGCCAGGCGTCCTCAGAGAGGCGGCTTTGTATTGGTGACATTCTGGAATACCAGATGTATCGCTTGAATTGTACATTTTTATGAATAACCTTGCTAGAATTAAGAAATCTTCTTTGAGAGCTATTTTTTCCTTTTGTTTTTAGATACTTTTTGCCTAGAACTCTGCGTCAAATTACCATCAAGTAGAAATATACCAAGAAAATCCATACAAATTAAGCATTACAAAAACAGAATTTAGATCATGATATTCCATAAGTGCGTCGTAGAAATAAACATATTAGTATAGAAAATAAAAAAATACAATATTATTTAAAAACATCTCGCGTTTAAAAATAACCAATGAGAAGTAAATAAATCGCTAAATAGAAGAAAAAATGGTACATAAACTTTCTCCGAATTCTCTTAAAATACTTTCTTCATTTTGTATTACTTAATATATTCCTTGTAATTTTCTTAATGGATAAAATAAACACAAACGAAACCACTTCCAAAAGCCTTTAACACCGATTCGTGACACCTTGCGCATAAATTAATTTACTAAAATTCCATTTCAATACCTACATTTAAGAATACCAGACGTGCTTGAACAAAAAACAAGTTTGTTGAGTAATTTCCTGTAATTGAGCGGTTGGAGAGGTCTCCTAAGGAGGGAGAGGGAGATTTGGAGTCGGGGGCTTGGAATAAATTACGCGAAGTCCCTCATTCTTCGCGAGTTTTTCCCCCACGAAATAGGCTCGAAAATAAATTATCGGTTGCCTAAATAAATGACCATAATTTTTCTCAGTCCATCGGGAAAATAGAATTGCTCAAGTTTTCAATCTCTCCGGTTCAGTTGTGATGATTTTTCATCTATTATTTTCTCCGCTTGTTGAAATTTGTGCTGGAATCGAAACTTTGTTTCGTTTTGTCAAATGCAAAGAATTCGCTTTTCTAAGGTAACGATTTGTGTTTCTTTGTGATCAAAAATATTTTTTTTTTTTCACTTTTACCGAAGAAATAGATGAAATGCTAAAGGTTGGTATAGCTTTGCGTATAAAATTAGAATTGGGTTGAGTTTAACGTGAGGCTTTTGCTACTAACACAAAAAACGTGTGATTTCACATCCTCTCCAAAACTGATTAGGAAAATGGGACTAAAACGTCCAAGGGTTATGAGCTCGTCGATAGGTTCATCGACACCTATCAGCCTATCTATCGTTCGTTCAGATTTTTGTTTTGGCCGCTGTGACAACCAACCCGTGTGACAACCATATCCGGTCTCCCCTTTCATCAATATCATCATCATCATCACCATCATCAAGTGTCTGGTAGAGATTATTCAGCAGACCACCTGCCAGAAGTCCAGATATATATTTTTTTTATATAGGGAATGGCAAACAAGCAGCTGGCCCGTCTGACGGTAAACAGTTACCGCCGCCTATGGACACGTGCAACACTCTGGGCGTTGTCGATGCGTTGCCTACTCTAAACTCAAAACTTAAATCATTTATTACAAATAGGCAAAAATATTGTACTTTTACAAGTCAAAAACTTAAGTCTTTCATACATAGAGAAAAATAAAAAATAAGTCAAAATATCTATACGCTCTAAAACTTCTCCCTTCTTCTCTAGAGATGTTTTTAATACTCTTTAGGCGTGTATGGTTCATACACTCAGCCATCCATTACACAGGAGAGAACGGCTCCCGACAGCAAACAATGCCGCACCAAGGAAGAGACTCTAACGATATAATCATCAGTTGTTTTGTTACATAATTTCACCATTTTACAACGTACCAAACACGGCTCTCTAATCACGATACACCCATTTCACAATACTCCAGAACTGCAATAAACAGACATTAAACATAACCCGTAAAACACTTTATTAGCTAATAAAACAAACGGATATTCTTTATAAGTGATATCCGTGAGATCGCGGCAAAGCGGCCAGAACGGGCAAAACGGCCTTAAAGGACCAAAAAGGGTTTATTATGGCGAATTACCATATCCATTTGAATATTCCCCAAAGACATAAGGGTGAGAATCGTTAGATTTTGAATCATAAAAAGAGGGGGAGAAATACACAGTCATCGTATTAGAGGAGGTTTTTTTTACAGTCATTTTATGTGCGAGTTTTTATGTCGTATTTTGTATGAATTGGATTCTGCTTGTAATGTTGCGTGTCGGTTTGTTCTTTTATTATTTTTTACGGATTCAATATAAAAGGTAAAAGTGTACCCAATTTTTTTCTTCGTGTCAATTATTTATTCATACAAAATTTGATTGAGGGTGACTTGCGCCAATTCATGAACTCTACAATGAAGCTAATTTAATTTCCGCTTAAACTTAGCTTGCCATCTTGCACGGCGTCCGTTGAGTATACATTTAAGTTTTAGCAGATGACTAAATTCAGCAGGTTTCAGCAAAAACCTTTAATATTTTGCTTTGTCTTAGACGGAACCGCACAGACAGTTTTTTTCGAAAAAAAAAAAATATGAAATTTACTGAAGAACTGTGTAATCGGTTTCCATGTTATATAAGCCTTTTGAGCGTCTACTTTTTAAAATAAAATCAGAATCGTCTATTTGAGTTCAAACACTCAGTTCACCAGTTCTATGAAGTATCCAATTGAATGTAATTTAAAAAAAACATTCCTACTCGAAATATATGTTTTTCTTCAATTATTTAGCATATATGTTACCATGAACCTATACAGGACGAAAACGCCTCGATGCGAAATAGCTAACATAGAAAAGGCGATGGTATGAGAGTATGCTCGTCTATGAGTGGAGTTTGAGTTATATAAATAATTATGAATTTATTTGTTTATAGTTATTTTATATTTTCATTATTATACGCACCAGTAACCATCCTATCAAACTTATATCAATTATACATGTAAAAGTGTGTAAGGATGGATGGGTGGATGTTTGTTACTCTTTCACGCAAAAACTAAGTAAAGGATTTTGATGAAATTTGGTAAACATATAGTTTATTTTCTGAATTACCATATATGGTACTTTTTATTTCTTCAAATTTAACAGTTCCTGTGAAATAATACTCATCGTGGGGCACAGCTACTAAATAACAAAAAAAAAAGTTCTTAATGTTTTGCAAAATTATTAAATATTATTACACTTTACCTAAAATTTTCTAAATAAGATAATATAGAAATATATAGTTTTAATTCCGCCAATTTTTAATTTACGACACGTGTTTCGTCTCTGCACGAGACATCCTCAGGTGCTGTTGACTCGCCGAGCGCTAGCAAGAGAGTGAGAGAGTGAGAGAGTGAGTGAGAGTGAGAGTGAGTAAATTTTCTATTTATATAATTTTAATCTATGCGCAAATTAGACCCGATTTCGTCTAGTAAAATAACAAAATACCACGTAAGCTTTGAAATGTGACCCATGTGTGTGTGTGTGTGTGTGTGTCCATTAGTGTTTATGAGTTTTAATCTCCATTTCAGACGTAACTAATCGTCGTATAATCCGAGTAGGTGCTCCCACACACGTCCCCATTCTGTTCATATCCTCGGTCCGGACCCGTATAATGAATCTTTCCTTAGAAATAGTGTGGCCACATATCTGGCTTCATTTGGTACTGATAGAAATAACGATTATCGTATTTGACCATAGATTTATAAGTATTCGTCTTATAGATATTTACAAAAAAAAAATACTTTATGTGGTATTAGCTGTGCTCCGCGGTTTCACCCGCGTAGATCCCGTTACCGCGAGAATGTGGGAATAAAATATAGCCTATATTACTCGCTGATAATGTAGCTTCCTATTAGTGAAAGAATTTTTTAAATCGGTGCAGTGGTTAAGCCAAAACCTTACATATTTCCATACAAACTTTCATCCCATATTTCAACCCCTTACAAAAAAGTAGGCTATGTCCTTTCTCAAGCTCTAGACTATCTCTGTACCAAATTTCATTTGAATCGGTTTAGTAGTTTAGGCGTGAAAGCTTAACAGACAGACAGACAGAGTTACTTTCGCCTTTATAATATAAGTAGGGATTACAATGCATGTCGGGTACAGCTTGTAGTTAATAAATAATCTATGGTTACCCTACTAAGACTTAATAGGTAATTTCCGGGCGGGTATTTCAGCGCGCCACGTGTAAGCCCTGATGTTTTGATAATTGTGCGAGATTCCAAGAATATTATAATATTATTGCAAAGAAAGCATTGAAAAATAAATTGATTATGTCACGTCAGTGTATTTATATTATTTTAATCCTTGAGCACAAACATTGCTTTACTAGACGTATAACTGACTGGCTATTGATAGTGACTCCGACAGAACAGTACATTTTTAACAACTTCCAAAAAGGAGGAGATTCTCAGTTTGGTTTATTCTTCTTTTTTATGTTTTTGTCATTTACGAACTGATTTAGTTTTTTTCTTAACTATAGATATTATAGAGGTGTCTCGTAGAGGTTTCATCGAAATCGGTTGAGTATTTAAAATTAACTAGAAAAAATAATTATGTAATCCAAGTGACCAAAATTACATATTTGGGGGACGGTTTTTATTAATAAAAATGTGTTTTTTTTATTTGACTGAGTGACGAGACGAGCGTGTCATTCACCTGATGGTAAGCGCTACGCCTGCCTATCACAGTTACAGCACCATCCAGAGCACTGGATTGCATAACCTTGCGCGCTACTGCACTGCGCTCTTCACCCTGAGACATCGGCATCTAAAGTCTCATATGCCCAGTAATTTCGTTGGGAACAATGCCCTTCAAACTGTAACACTGTAGGGTTTTTTTTATTTGATATTTCGTTATTTAAAGGTTAATATAAATATCAAGACTGATTATTATAAATTCAAGTATGGTTTTATCCAATATTTATGGTCTAATATTGATTCCCCACAATTCAGTAAGATAATGGATGCCCTACTGAATTATTTTTTTTAATTTTTCTAGTGAACACTAAATTACACGTTACTTTTATAGTTGGCTATACTCGTGCACTTTAACGAAAACTTAAAAACTCCTTTTTACGTACCAATAAAAAAAAACAGTAAAATAACGCAAATTAAAGACGATGAACACAAGCTTTTAAAAAAATACAAATTCAAATTACAATTCCATTTCTTGTTTTCTTTCAAAACTCGCAGTGCAATGTAGTTGTTTCTGCCTTCATCGTCCCTTAACAACCGAAGTACGTAACTGCGCCGTGATTTACGCATACTTAAAGGTAGTAAAGGCCGTACCTTATAAACGATGTATCGCTCCGATACGTAGGGTGCGGCGGAACTGGGTCGATGGGAGTGGTCTACCTTGCTCAATGTTGCTGGGTTTTTTACTGGATAGGTAACACTTGTTTCTGTGACGTCTCGAACTTTAAAAAGTGTGACGTTACGACTTGAACGTGAAAAAGTTCCGCGTGACGACTTGAAAATGACGTTTGGCGTGATGACTTATAAGTCAAAAAAAGTTTTGCGTGACGACTTGAACGTCTTTGAAGTTGAATGTAAACCCAAGCTCACGATAGACACACCAGGGAGGATATAGGGGAGACCTTTGCGCAGCAGTGGGACACAATTAGGTTAAGAGCTTAAAAATAATATAAAAAACAAAAAAAAAGTAAAACAATTAATATAGATGTGCCTAGCTACTTTAGTCACTGAGGAGTTGCGTTGTCTACCTTCCGTCTCTATCATCAGATCAGTTTGCTGTCGTACGTCGTATATGTCGTAACTTCACCTCGATTGAACGAGGGAAACTGGGTCAAAATTAACCTGGAAGATTTCACCCCGATATCCGTACTTGTGACAGTTAAATTAGTGTCAATCCAGACAAAAGAAACGCGCTGTAGAGCATGGCGTCACTATGCCTTTTTCATAAAAATTGCATCAAAGTGACAGTGCCGCGCTGCACGCCGTACGGCGCTTTACACTGATCTGTCTTACGCCTTAAATAAAAGATTGCTGGCGTTTCTATTATACACGCACATGATATCTCCACAAGTTCCGCATAACTCTTCAATGTATGTTAATACTCATAAAAATATACCCCTCCGGCACTGGAGGGTGATTCGTAAGGGGCGATAAATTCGGCGCTTAGCGGAGGGGGCGGTAATGGCCCCGCAAAAGTGTTTTCCACTGTACGAGAGACTGGAATTAGCCTGTTTATCAAAATTATATTTATTGAGGTTCAGACTCGGTGAAAATTGTTTATAGCAATTATGGAGAAAACAAGAAATGTTTACATATTTCGTAATGCCAGAAATAACCGATAAACGAATTTGCTACCATTTTCAACCAATTGACAACCAACCAACCAACCATTTTTTATTTTAATTTTTGATGTTTTTTTCATTTAGTCATATTTTTCATACACATCATAACATACGTCACTCAGCAAATCTCGTTAAAAACGTACTAAGCATGGGCGGCTAGAACTTAATCCGACAAATGCATGGAATTTGTATGATAAAATAACTTTCAAGCGTCCGAGGACATTGATATGTCTTTCGCTTTAAATCCATAGAATTATGAAAGTAGCTATCATATTATTATATTTTTTTTGCTTATGTCTGAAGAACATTTGTTATTTTTTTAGTACAAAACAGAGCCTTTTTACCCCTAAAATAGAAGGACAACAATTTCTTACCTCCCAAATATTTGTAAATTACTCCGCTTGAAGTATTCAAAAAGTTGTAAAATAATTTCGGGTAAACTTTTCCTTAATTTTGTTCATTTTCGGACCAATAACGTGAAAGGAAAAGTTTGGAAATTGAAATTAAAACTAGCAAATTTCATTTGCAAAGTTGAAATGGAATTTGCAGTATCATGGAGTGATAGTGTAAAATGGAATTAGGGAATAATAATATGCTAATGGATGTTGGATAACCCCTCTTGAGTAAAAAGCCGGTATCCCAGACGTGGGAACGATATCCATTTATGTATACACAATTACACATGTAATCGTTACGCCTTTTTATATCTATATATACAAAAACGTTATGTTGGTTTGTGTACGCTTCAAAAACTCAAAAAGTTCTGCACCGATCGAGCTGAAATTTTAGCATGATATATAATCCGCATCAAGGATTGTTTTTATCATTTTTTTCATCAGTGACATATCAGCGAATTTGCGAATGTGCCACAGCGAAGCGTGGCAGGGTACAGCTAGTGTCTTATAATAATTATAACCTGTTTAAGTAATAAAACTTAACTAAGCCTACGTATTCACTATCGGCAGTAGCCTAGTGGGAGAACGTCCGTTCTCAAATACTTACTAATTAACAAAAAGTTATCAAAAAAAAAAAAAAATTGTACGTAACTTCTATAATAGTTTCATTTTCCTTCTTTTTTTTTTCTTCTTTAAGTTACATGGCTCTGTAATGTAACTAATTACTATCGTATGTGTGATATAAAATTGGTAACTTTTATTTCTACGTGTAGCATTTTGCTCATCTCTGCACAACTTTTTGTCTTTAAGTGAAAACTGCTTAAGGCTATGTGTAACTATTACGGTATCTATGATATATTTAAAAAATTGTTAGTGTTCCGTGCAAAAGAAAATAAATGCCGAATCTCAGTCCAGGGACATTTGTCTCCTCACGAATTGGAAGCTATATAGAGAAGGCTTTTGATGTTAATTATTTCGGACAGAGCACGGCTTCTTCGAACTATTTAACTGTCTAAGGCGCATTCTACACAGAAGCGGCGGACTGAGCTACGCTACGTGTTAAACACATATTGCTACGTCCAAATCCTACATTCCTATGGATTGGTAGCAATGTATTGAGAGATTGAGTCTATCACGTCCGCATCTGGTCTACGTCCGACGCCGTTTCGGTGTGTATTGCGCTTAGCTATATATGCTTCCCTGTGTTTATCTTGGACCCTGTATCTCAACTTCGAGGAAACGGGATCCAATTTCGATGCGGTTTTGTGTTGACTTTAGCTTTAGGTACTGATATTTTCTAAAGGTTTGTGCTACGGTTGTATAATCAGTTCGTTGAAAACGTAGGCAGTAAATAATAGTTCGTTGAACTCTGAAATAATTAGTGAACTTTTGGTTTGATTTAGAAAATATTAATTTCCTTGCTCCATTATCATCTTCAACCCATTTGGGCCCACTATTATACACGTGTCTCCCCTCACTTCCGTGAGGTGGATAAGGCAATAATCCTCCTGGGGGTTCTCTCCAGATTAGTGGATCACATACCTTACAAATAATTCTCGGGAACGTGGGTTTCCTCGCAACGTTTTCTTTCGCCAATAAGCGTGTGATAATTACATACGTATTTTATATACGATACATAATTGGCACCTGGTTGTCCACTCCAACCTTTCTAAATAAAAATTCTCGGTTTCATCTGTGTTGGTCTTCTCTACATACCGAAAGGGCTGAACTGTTTTTGATAAAATTTTGTAGTTAGATGCTATAGGTCCTAGAATAGAACATAAAATACTCATTATCCCGTAAATACTGATAGTTCCTGTGGGATAATAGCCAACGCGGGTAAAACCGCGGGGCGTTGCTAGTGAAGGATATATTAAGAAAATACTGTCAACAAAAACTGCTTCCTTCTAACTATCAATGGAAAAATTCTCATTCATCTACATAAATAGGCAATAAATACTATCAAGCATTCACTTTGTTTCACTCACCATAAAACTAAATTCATTGGAAGTTAATAATATTGTTAGGGTTTGTAAATTTGTAACAATTAATCGATATCAATTAACTAAATAGTTACTTAATACCTCTTTATGCTGACAACTTTTTGGTTGAGATCTTTTTGGTTGAGTAGTCGGACCTTAGTCGGACGAAAAGAAAAAGGGAAAAAGGAGGAATGTATGTCAGTGCGGCATTCGAAAATTGGAATCGAGCGAACGACTTTCTTATTTTAAAATATAAGATTTTCTATGGAAAATAAAACAGTGAACGTGTTAAGTAATGCTTTATCATTTATTAAGCTTACTTCGACGGAGCCTAGATTAGTGGTACCTAGTCTTACAATATATTGTATTGGGGATGCATCTAGTCTATGAGAAGTTATTGTTTCGAGATGCAATAAAATGAAACTACATCACGTAAGATGTGATAACATTGTATAGGTAACTCCTTGTTTATTCCGACGCGTCAAATGCGTGTCTAACAAACATACTAAGCGACCAAAACAAAAGACAACCCGCTAGTATGAAGCTTCATACAAACCCTTTTGTCTATTGTCATTTGTCATTTGGTCGTGTTATATTGACTGACCTTTGACTTTCCTCCGGATTGCGGGTAGGGGAGCGGGGGGGGTGGAGACTAGAGGAGTGTCCATTCTGTATATCTATGACTGATTTCAGCTCTATAGCCTCTTGGCCAGTTTGTATTTGTCTTTCTGGGGTTTCAATTAACTGTATTGTTGTGAAAATGCTGATAGTGTAAATATAGTAGTAGGAGTCCTCTTCTGCCAGATATTCATCCGCCAAGCAGTAGTGTGCAAATTACTGTGTTCCGGTTTGAAGGGCACTGTTTCCAGTGAAATTACTAGGCATATGAGACTTAAGAGCCGATGTATCAGGGTGACGAGCGCAGTGCAGTATCGCGCAGGATTATGCAATGCAAAGTTCTGGGTGGTACTGTAACTGTTATGGGCAGGCGTAGCGCTTACCATCAGGTGAACCACTTGTTCGTCTCGGCACTCAGTGAAATAAAAAAAAACTACTTGTCTTGTAATAATTCCTACACGAAATATGATAAGGACTCTGTATAGATTCTTTCTTACTTGGATTGCAACCGCCATCGCCACCTCGAACTCGTTCCGCTACCTGATTACGTAAATCTTAGCAGTAAAAAAGCGACAGCAATCACTAGCAATCATATCCCGATTGCCCGCTTATTGTCCCGCCTGTCGCAGAATGCAATTGACGACAAGACTGAAATAGTGTTGGCGTTTGACTGCAATGTTTGCGAGATTTACGTCAGACGCAAGCCTGTTGTAAGATTCGTAATAAGGCAGCCTAAAATATCTCGTTACTTCCATCAATCCAAGCAAGCATTACATCCTAAAATCCAGTATCAGATATTGGCTTACCAACCTTTTTAGGGGTAATATTATATATTCAAATTTTATCTACCCAAGTTATGGGTCAATTTTTCCTATAAATCGAGGGTATTACCGGGCGGCCTTTGAGATTATATTTTCTATTTGTGGACCCATAAATTGTGACTGTAATGTTTCCCAATTTTCCGGTGAGGGTCCAAGTTTCGATGGGCTATTTTTAAGCGGAAGCTTTCGTTTTCGGATTTGTTTTGTGTTGCAGTAAAACTTTAAAGCTTCGGACGAAAGTTTTGCACATGTGCCATTTTGTTTGTTGCAATTTTATAGTTAGGCCATTATTTTTTTTTCTATGTATTATGTCTAGATGTGTTCTGCAGATTCACTCGCAAGAGAGAAGTATCCTGTTAGGTATTTGTTGAATTTTTTGACTTTATCTGAATTAAAACCAAATACAAAGAAAAAATATTACTACAAACAGAATGGACACTCCACCCCCGGTGATCCGCTTCCCCGCACCTTTACCCCCAATCCGGAGGTCAATCGAGAGGCGGTCAATATTACGCGCCAATATGACATGACTATGCTATGACAATAGACAAACGGATTAGTATAAACCTTCATACTAGTGGGTCGTCTTTTGTTTTGGTCTCGTAGTATCTGAATACATACACACATTTGGCGCGTGTAAAATCGTCGTTTATGTGTGTGAAATGTTATATGTATGGTATGTCCTGGGTGTGCCATATTCATTTTATGATATGGTCCTTGTTAAGAATAGTATAATATTATTATCTGGCATACTCAATTATAATCTATATCTATACTTAATATATAAAGCTGAAGAGTTTGTTTGTTTGAACGCTAAGATCTCAGGAAATACTGGTTGGAATTGAACAATTCTTTTTGTGTTGAATAGTCCATTTATCGAGGAAGGTTATAAACTATATAACATTACGCTAAGACTAATAGAAGCGGAGCATCAATGAAGAATGTGGCAAAAACGGGGAAAATATATTGCTTTTAAGAGAGTTATTGCGGGAAAACTTTAATTATGCGGGTGAAACCGCGAGGCGCAGCTAGTATAATATATACCTACACGATAATGAACAAGCTCTAATTGAGACATCAACAGCACATTCCACTGTTTAGTCAAAATTAATTAACAATTTACACGATTCCGCGACAGTATTGCTCGCTTCATGCTGTTTCGTGATTAAGAACCAATTAATGATGTCGTGTGAAACCGGCGTTGAGTGAAATCTACACTGTGATTTGGATTCTAATCCAAGGACCAATTTTCAAATCGCGATTCTTGGTTGAACGAATCGTGCTTTTTGCCAAAGACAAAATAAATGAATATCGTTAAAAGTTTTATGACCAAGATTTGTTTACTGAAAAATAAAGTTCAAAAAACCTTGATTATTATACCTAACTTATTTTGCCTGTTTTGTTATATTGTAATTCTAACTAACATGTTTTCTTAAATGAACCGAAATAACGAACTATTATTTTAATCCTAAAAATTCGAAAAACATTGTCGAATTTTATTTAAAACCTGATGTTTGCAGCTTCTAATTTAAGTGTTATTGCTTAGAAAATTTCTTAAATAAAGGAAAGTGGCGTTTAAAACGATAATGAGAACTGTTAAAATTGAATTGAACGATGTTACATTCACACATATAATTCCTTATTATAACATTTATACAAGTAAAGCTAATAAGGTCTCATTTAGCCTTTTCCCGACGGACAGTACTGACGGCTGTCCAATGTCCGTAGCTATCGCTATGAAAACCGTGCGGACGCGGTCAGTGCGTTGCTAGACACACGCACGGTTTTCATAGCGATAACTACGGACGACCGCCGTCAGCACTGACCGTCGGGATAAGACCAAATGCGGCCTAAAAGCGTCACTAACAGAAAGGCTACACCCATACTGTGCCCCTTGGCCGCTACCGTTCTCACTCATTGTATAAAAAAGGGTGTCTATAAAACTATCACGTAAGAAATTAAACTGTTCCTTCTTCATCATCAACCCATAACGTCCCACTGCTGGGCACGGGTCTCTCCTCACTTTAGTGAGGAGGGTAAGGCCACGGGGGCCCAGTCCGGATTGGTGGATAACATACCTACCTCCGAAATAATTCTCGGGTAGGTATGTGGGTTTCCTCACGACGTTTTCCTCGAAAAGAGAGTGTTAATTACGTAAAAATGTTTTACAGAAACACATTGGTACGTGCCCGCACTGGGATTTGAACTCACGACCTTCTGATTGGAAGGCGGACGTTCTCCCACTAGGCTACCACCGCTTCATTCTTATTTGTCTCTCATTCCGACCCGTCAATGTTCTACGTTATGGCCTTGTCGAGGCATAATGAAAGTAGAAAAAACTTTCATGAAATACTCTTTTGATAATAGTTTAAGTCTGTGGTCACACAGAGAACTGAGAAGAGATGTTAATAGCAAACATTCTTAAACCTATGCATGCTCTACGAAGACCTCTTGTGATGACCCTTTGTGTTATTTCAAGCTTCTTTCAATAAACATTCATGTCAAAGTGTCAGCTCTTATGTGACCGTCGAGCGTAACAGAAAAAGTGTGACAATTGCTGTAAAATTTCTCCCATACATCGATAAAAAAGTTTTGCTTCAGCTTTAGATTTTATCGTATAAACAGTACACACGCTTTATAAAAGTTTAAAAAAGCTTTATAATACCTCTATTGTTTATGAATTTTATCGGCAACAAGCGAAATTTCTATCTAGAACTGTAAGTGCCTTCACATAGCAGATAATCGAAGTTTTTTAGTTATGGGATACTACATGTACTCGACCGAAACTCACCTTATTGTAGGACAACCTTTATTTAAGTTAAATATTGATTTAATAATAAATTGCAGTTGTCAATGAAAACTATTTTTGATAATAATTCTTTTATTAGAAATTGTTCCAAAAGTGTACCAAGTGGATTTTTCGGCATAAAATGTTCTGTTTTGTTTTTTTTTTTTATAATAGTTAATGTTGGTGTTCCTGGCCATCTTTTTGAGTATGTTCCTAATTTTGATTTTTATCTAACCTTTTTTTTATTTTACTGAGTGACGAGACGAGCAAGTCGTTCACCTGATGGTAAGCGCTATGCTTGCCCATGACAGTTACAGTGCCACCCAGAACTTTGCATTACATAATCGTGCGTGGCACTGCATTGCGCGCGTCACCTTGAGACACCGGCTCTAAATTCTCCCGGTAAATGCCCGGTAGTTTCGCTGGAAGCAGTGCCCTCCAAACCGGAACACAGTAATGTTTGCACACTACTTCCCCAGGCGATCTCTGGCAGAAGAGGCCTCCCACTATCACCTGATGGAAAGCAACGATATGTCCTGTATGTGAAGTACGCTTGCCTAGAAGATTCCTACTCTCTCATGACTTGCACACATCTGAGTCCTAGTTAACCGGAAACACTGACCGGGGCAAAACGTTCCATTGACTTCCGGTTCTCTTATTAAACGATTAATGATTTAAATTTATTACATTTAAAGTTTGTACAATGTAGGTGTATTTACTTTAAACGGATCTCAATAAATCCTTTTAGATAATTCCTAGAAACAAATCCAATGAATCTCCAATTTCAGCTTTCGCAAATTGATTTAAATTTTGTAGGTACTGGATGTATAAATATTGATTCGAGAATTAAAACAAATTTGGGTCGTGTTTACCCGAGCCGCCTTGTAATCCATGATTAAATCGACAGCCCCACGTGTTTGGGGTCCGAAATCCTTTTTGGGGTTCCATTATTTACAGTTTATTATCTGACGTTAATAATTGTGGTGTCACTTTTATTTTCAGTTTTTTTTTTAGTTACGTTACTTCTGATTAACGTTTTCAATCGCGACGTGCTTTGTAGGGCACTTTAAGTGATCGATCCCGGTGGCTACAGATTGACAGCAGTAGTTAAGCCACGTTAGAGGCCCTTGCATGGTCTGACAAATCCTGCCACAAAGGCCGGCACAGACTCATTGGATAAGCATAATTATAACGTGTTCAAACTCAAACCATAATCATTAGTTTAAGATACATCATATTTAATTTATATTTTATTTTTCTCTATGTATATATTGTATAATTATGAGACTTGAGATTTTGACTTGTAAAAGTGCAATAATTTTGCCTACTTGCACTAAATGATTTGAGTTTTGAGTATTTGGAGAATATAGTTGTGGATGAATAAATATGAAGTTGTTTAAAAAGAGGACTGTATACTGTATAATATAGTATATAGATATCCTACTTCCTACTAATGTTATAAATGCGAAAGTTTGTAAGAATGTATGGATGATTGTTCCTCTTTCACGCAAAAACTACTGAACGGATTCGAATAAAATTTGGAACACAGATAGTTTATAATAAGGATTGAGTAATAGGGTACTTTTTATCCCGATAATATGTTCCCGTGGTGCAAAACGGGCACTACGCTGGTGAAACCGCGGGGCGCAGCTAGTATTGTATAAAAACGAATCCCGATTACCCTTAGCTACGCCATAATTTGAGACCGGCTGGACCAATTTGGCTGTTTGTTTTAAAAGGCTCGTAATAGATTCGACAAGGTTCAAACGAAAAAACAAATAGGAAATGTTGGCTGAAAATTGTAAAATTTGGAAAATCTTAAAAATGTTTTTTTTCTTTATGTAATTTGTTTTTACTTTTGTTTTTTTTTTCCGCGATCTTCAGGTTTTCGTATTCGTGTATGACATGGGCTGATTTTAACCTGGAAAATGCAAAAAACTTGCAGGAAAACTGGGATTATGAGAGTGAAACCGCAGCCGCAGCTAGTAAATAAATAGCTTAGAATGTAGCTTTTTCTTGCTTCTTATATACGAGCGAATCATGCTTTTATCAAAGAGTTTATGATGATTGGATACAATTTTGTTAAACTTTGAAATTATTAAGGTCGTTACACATAAATAGAAGCTCGTCTCTGACTTGGGATTAAATTTTGTTTTTCTAAAGAATAGTAAAATTGAATTTTTATTTTAATAATGTTACAAGGTTACCTTTTTTACTTGTCTGCGTAACGAGATGAAGAAGCCGTTCACCTGATAGTAAATAGAATCAGACGTAACCTTGCGGAAATCCATAAATATATTATATTTCTTCTTTTTCTTATTGATTATGGAAAAAAGAACAGCGTAGGTAAATATTGTTTTTATTAGAAATACAAACTCCTCGTCGTCTTATGTCTAAAAAGTTGAAATTCTCCGTTTTATGGGGAGTTAATTTATAATTTAATATCGTCGTAAAGCAACGAGACCCAAACCATTCAACGCTGAGAAAAAGTTGAATATAACCTTGTCCTTCGTGTAGTTACGACCTTTTAACGGGTTAAAAACCTTGTTTTCTGTCGTCGAATTATTATTATAGTTTTAATTCCGTCTAAGTTGTTAGATGAATGTATGATAGGACTTTGTTGGATGACGTAACCCCTATGGCAAATCTATCCGTTTGAATATCTAGATCTCTAAGCAACCCTTTATTTATCAGAAAACCGAAACAACCCTAACGTATCACCCCGTACCTAAATTGTTCACCTGATGGTAAGCGCCACGCCTGCACATAACAGCTACAGTGCCATTCAGAGCATTCAGAGCATGCGCTCGTCACCTTGTGACATAGGTTCTAACTAAAGTCTTATACGCCTAGTTATTTCACTGGAAACAGTGCCCATCAAACCGGAACACAGTAATGTTTGCACACTACTGCTTCATTTATTTATTATTAACCCCGATTCTTTCTTCGCCGCCTCTATAAAAGAATATTATTTTACTTCACAGAAATTCAGATATTAATCTAGATTCCGAAGAGAAACACCTATTAACTCGAACCAGTGACTCGGAAATCGACCCTTTTAAAAAATAGACGGAAAAAGATTTTTGCTTCTTACTTCATCATAATCATCAACCCATATCGTCCAACTGCTGAGCACGGGTCTCCCTTCACTTTCATGAGGAGCGTTTTGCTATAATCGACCACGGGGGCCCGGTCCAGATTGTTGGATAACATACGAGTACCTACGAAATATACCTCGGATAGGTATGCGGGTTTCCTCACGAAATGTTAACTGAAAGCATCGCTCTTAGCGATAAGCCCATCCATTGTACTATAATATGTAGATTAAGTCAAATAATATTTTTTTATATTTCAGTCAAAAGTGCTTGTGACCGAAAAAAAAGGCAAAAATAATATTGCTGAACCGATTCGTCAAAAGTATGTTATAGTAAAATAGAATAGGAAACTCTTTAATAAACACCAGAAAAAAACACAGTAGATACAAAAACATTACAATAGGTAAGTTAGGGTAGTACAATGGACGGTCTTATGGCTGAAAGCGAATTTTTCCAGACAACTTTTGGTAGGTCAGTAAAAATCGATAGTAGTGTAGTGTATTATTATATTATAAGTAAGTACCTTGAATATTTGTATACTTGTCTATCAAAACATTTTTGCTCCATTCTAATATCTCCAAACTCCGAATTAATCTGTCTTTGATGTTTAGCGATGCCTCTAGACGCAACTATTTTGGTCCGAATACCATCCATTCTCATTTAATAATAATCCCTTGACAAAACAGGGCTTCAATATCATTCTGTTTTTATCTCCGGCGACGTTCCCTGACTTCATTACGATCCTCATGGGTCCCATGGGACACCTTTGCTATCTTTAGCCTCCTGGCCCAATTTTGACTCTAGGCCCGTTTCTGCCGTACCTGGAACTGTTGTAGCTATGGCCGAATCCGAAATTTTTTAATCGATTGTAGAAACATCTCGATAGTCCTTGACGAGTTACTATCGCAGTCGATTTACGCTGAATCTGAGTTGTTTTTAAGCCTCCGAAAGGAATAGTTCCGCGCCGTGACACCGACTGTGATTCTTTCGAGTTTAGGCCGACTTAGGTTAGAGGGAGAGTGAGCAAAGAACGCAGCGGTAAGTCAGTCGACTCGGAGCTATCGAAAAACATCTCGATGATTCAGTCGAGGTGATACAACACGAGCGCAGAGCAAGACAAAGCAAGTGAAGAACGCAGCAGTTAGTCATTAGACTCGAAACTATAGAAAAATATCTCGATATATCACTCGGGTACGACACGATACAAGCGTAGAGAAAGTGAGAGCGAGTGAAAACCGTCTCAGTGAGTTATTCGAGTGAACAATCGATAAACGTCTCGATAGCTAAGTCAGGGAGCGAGATATTATAGACTCGATTGTAACTTTACGCCAAATGCGATTTTATCGATTGTCTAAACCTCTCCGACTTGCCCACCGCTAATGGGAACAGGACCTTTATTTGGATTTTAATTGTAGGTCTGGGAATATTGTTCTCATTTCGGTTGGCAAGCAAAGATTAAGGTTGCGTTTTCTTACAGTTTAGAAGGGCAGGGTCGGAACTTTTTGCAAGAATCTTTGCGCCTGCTGTAAATATTGTTTCAGATATTATCATCTACCAAGAGACCCTTCATGTTTTACAAACTATACGAAGTTATTTTTTTTCAAGACTACTATCCCACTAATATTACAAACTAGCTACGCCCTGCGGTTTTACCCGCGTTATTCCAGTTTTCCGGCAAGAATTCCATTCCATATAATATAAACTCAATATCGTTTTAAGTTATAGCCTATAATGTTATGTTATTCTGATGTATAAACAATGATACAGTTAAGTTTTATCAAAATCCGTTGAGCCGATTCAGCGTGAAGGCAGAACAAACACAAACTTTTGCATTAGTAATGTAATAAGGCTGCCGGCTTCCGTCACGCACTATAGCCTAATCCTCCTTACGAAAGTGTGGTGAGTCCCATGTTTAGCAGTTGGCGGTTAGTATTATGTAAATACAGCATAAGTGAATCAATACGCAAACTTGTGCAAGTACATAACACCATTGTAATACATATTATTATACATAATCGGATTATCACGATAACATTAACTAATCCATCAGAAATTAATTCCAAATCGTGACTAAGCCGTGAAGTGGAAACTAAGATCCCACCGCACACTCTAGTTAAAAGCAAACTTGGTCGATCAACGATATTATTGCAAATGCAGGGATGTCGTATTGCGTTTACGGCAAGTTTTGATCGCAAGATGGAAGAGTTAACTCGTGTTTTTGTAATTAAATAGCGTTGAGTTGGCTTTCGACACTAATTGATTTAATACTCTGTCTTTCATTTTCTTTGTAATTTGATTGTGTGTTTATTACCAACTAGCTGTACCCTGGCACGCTTCGCTTGTGGCACATTCGCACATTCGCTGATATGTCACTGATGAAAAAAGCGTTGAGTTTTTGAAGCGTACACAAACCAACATAACATTTATATATATATAGATTAGATGTAATTTTTTTCTTCTTTGGCAGCTTTTGAATATAACTTTGACATAGTTTATGGTAACTTAGGAGAAAGACGGATTAATGCAACGTGAAGTGCGGCGCTCTCATATTGATACATTTTATAAATTTAGACAGCGCCGCGCTGTCACTTTGATGAAAATGTATGAAAAAGGCATAAAATTACGTCATTCAGTGTGACTTGCTTTTTAGAAAAGTAACCATGATCATTTTGTTGTCACTACATTTGTCTTTCTATTATGTCTTTATTGCAACCATTTTTGTACATTGTACATTGTAAATTTTGTATTTGTGTTCTTTATCAATTTTCAACGCTTTGAATTTGTATTTGTGTAGTGCGTACAAATTAGGAATGGCAGTATAAAAATTGTAAATTGGGATTAAGCCAGGGGTAAAACTAGTAAGTGTAAGGGGTAAGTGTATCTCATCACAAATTACATTGAAATGACAGAACAAAAACTACATCGATCGCAAGTTAGACGCGCGACAATCGTCCTATAAAGAGTCACCGCAACGACTCTACAAATAATAGGACTTACACAGCTCGCTCAATAATTCAATGCCAAAAGCATCTGACTCGCCGGTAGCACAGATAACACAGTACTAGGTACAGAATGGACACTCATCACCCCTCACGATCCACTGCCCCGTACATCTGCCCGCAACCCGGGGGACATTCGAGAGGCTTACAACATGACACGCCTGAATAACAAATGACAATAGACAAATGGATTAGTATGAACCTTTATTCTAGAGGACTATCTTTTGTTTTGCTTGTTAACACCTTCAGGAGGCCTGCCATGACATCTTATAGCGATTTAATTGAAGACCTAAACTGAACCGCGTCGCATAATCGTACCGTGACGTCTTATTTTTTATGTTGCTGCCATTTTCAACCTAAACTGGATCCAGTTTACAGACAAGAAAATCGGCTCAGCAGTGAAAGTGTTAAGTATTTTTGAGAACGAACATACGCATTTGGCGCGTGTGCAAACGTCATTTATATGTTTGGGTTGTCGAATCAGCTTTTGTGTGGAGTGTCCAGTATGTACCAGTAGCCTAAATGCTTGAGCGAGTTTACGTGCCCTCTGGCGCATTTAAGTCCACACTTGCCACGGCAACAGTCGGTAACTAATAAATCCTGACGGCGAGAGAAAAGCTCATTGGCAAGGATTCGGTGTCCGTGCTTAGGTTTTAGTAGCTAGCACTCGAACTTCAACGTAAAGTCTACCCCACATTGGCGAAATATTATCGATATTATCACAGACGTTTTTACGATAACTGTTTTAACAGTAACGAACGCAGTACCGTGTTTAAGTTCAATTGAGTAAGACTGCATATGTGTAGTCGGATATTTATCCACCACGCAGTATTGTGCAAACTTCACTGTGTTGTGATTTTTAAAGCACTGTTAACAGTGAAATTACTGGGCATAAGAGACTTTGGAGCCAGTGTCTCTGGGTGGTGAGCGCAGTGCAGTGTCGTGCAAGGTTATATAATTCAAAATTCTGGGTAGTACTGTAACTGGTTTGAGCAGACGAGACGCTTACCATCATCAGTAACATCATCATCATCATCAATTAAATTATTATTTCGGAATTATTTCGAAAGTATGTGATCCACCAATCTGGACTGGGCCCCAGTGGTAGAATATGGCGTTATCCTCCCTAATCAGTAATATAAAAAAATATATTATGTATTAGGATGTGATACTATAGAAGCAGAAAGGACGCAGGACGTATTATCGGAATAACGCTGCAATATTATCGACTGATAATATCGCGGCTGTGTGTCAATACCTTAAGGTTTTGTTTTGTAGAGCTTCTCACTTATATTGAATTTGCTTTTCCGTCTGGTTCGTATTTTTATAGCGTTTCTTCCGCCAATTAAAAACGTGTATTTACGAGTTGCTTTTCACGGTGAATTCGTGCATCGGAATAATAGACCTTCGACCGAGTCTACCAACCGCTCGTTGTGGCGTTCAAGGGGGGAGATTTTTGTTCGTGGACGTCTTTCGGCTGATGATGATGAAGATGATCAAACTAGAAACTAAAACACAAATCATTGATTGCAAGTAGGCAAAAATCATGCCCTTGAACAAGGCAAAAACATGAAAAAAAAAAACAAATATAATCTACTAAGCTAATCTTTAACTGATTATGTTTTGAGTTGTAAAAAGGAAATTTCCCTTTCAAGTGGTGACTCATACTCCTCCTCCTCAACAACCCGTAACGTCCCACTGCTGGGCACGGGTCTCCCCTCACGAAAGTGAGGGGGATTAAGCCATCATCCACCACGGTGGCCAGATCCGGATTGGTGGATCACATACCTACCTCCGAAATAATTTTCGGGTAGGTATGTGAGTTTCCTCACGATGTTTTCCTTCACCGAAAAGCGAGTGATAATTACGTACATATGTTTTTACAAGAAACACATTGGTACCTGCCTGCACTGGGATTTGAACTCACGACCTTCTGCTTGGAAGGCGGACGTTCTCCCACTAGGCTACCACCGCTTATGGTGACCGCGTGGTGACTCATGCCTGAGCAAAATTCTTATTAAGGTCTTATGAAGGTCTTATCGCTGAAAGCGATCGATCGACTGTACAAAGAATGAATTTACCCAAAAACTTCTAGAATCACGTTACATTTGATGTTTTCACTACGACCCACACATGGATGCTCCGACAACTTGCCAGCGAGTTAATCAAACGGATGCTGCCGTACACAAAGTTAAATATTGATATAAAACGGCGGCGACGACTGTAAACAGCTAACTTCCAACGAACTGTTCGGGAAGTTCCTAATTAAATTAGTGACACGCTTTATACGGTATCCCAAATAAGTGATTTTGTGACCGTGTCACGGTACCTAGCTATGCCAAATATGGACAAGAGCTGTGACATTTATAAAGTTAATTAAAATGCGAAGTACTGACTTCTGGGCCACAATTCACTGTACTCTAGGAGACAGGGCTCATGATTGTGTGTTGAATGTTATCTCGAAATAAATAATTATTGTTGTTAATTAACCGTTACCCCCTCTGAAAACCTCTGCGTGGATGACGTTTAGCTGGGTCGTGACTCCGTGGCCTTCACAAATACGCATAATTAAACCCGTCCACACTTTTCTTTTTTCACGTATATATTTTGTCACAGTCACGGAGTCACGGTCACATATGTGGGCCCAGCTTAAGGTGTGCTAAAATTAATCGAAAATAGTTTTCCACTGTTATAGTATGTATTTACAAGTCAATTGGATAATTTTCAGTAGTTTATCTTACTTTTCTAGCCTAGTATTGTAAATTTTTGATTGAAACCGCATTCCAACGAGGTGCCAAGTCTGCTCAACCGGGTCATACGTGGCCAACACTGCAATCTCAGGAAGCATCTGTAAGCGTTCCAACCCCCAGCTCCAACCCTTGATATTTCAATTTACCTTGACTCCGATGCCAGCTCGTGGGAAGCAAGCCAAAATACGTAAATTCAATACAGGTTTCTAGAAAATCTTTTCTAAGTAAGAAATGGACCGTAAAAGCTCAACTTTGATTAGATCCGTTAGAAAAGATTCATCTGGTTGAAGAATATTACTGTGGCTTAAATAATGCGATCAGACGAACAAAGGACTCGAATGATAGTGACCTGAAACAAAAATTATAATATTAATATTAAATGGATTTTTTTAACATTTTTGTCCAATAATCTCCTTCCGGCACAAAAAGGCGATTTTACGAAACACTTAGGCTCAGATCCGGTTTTTTCGATGTCCGAAGCTGTAACTATCATTAACATCATCATCCATCATCCATTCCATATCCACCCACTGCTGACCGGGTCTGCCCGAACTTTCAGAAGGAGGTTTAGGCCATAATCCATGACGAGGGTCCGGTCTGGATTGTTGGATTAGGTACTTACCTTCGAAATAATTCTCGGGTTACCTCACGATGTTTTCCTTCAATGAAACACGAGTGATAATTACGTGCATAACATGCTTTTACACGAAACAACTCGATGCGTGTCCCCACTGGGATTTGAACTTCCAAATCTCTAGAGAGAATGCTGACGTTCTCCTACTAGGCTATAACCGCTTCTCCGCATATCGGATTAATTATACGCCAGCATAAGGTCCCATATTTCTCCCACATCTTTAGCCCTCAGAAGTGTCATAAAAACAGCTATGTCACTCACCTTTAGGTCCCCGACCTGGAATATTAACAAGTTAAGATTCCGAGCCCGTTCCGCTCGAAAGGTCGCCAAGTAATTAAGGGTCCCAGGGCACATTTTATCACATAGACGTATCAGTTCGGAAATGTCAGCTTGGGATCAAGTTGTTTGACCTTTTGACCTGCGATTCCTATTTGTTTTGGGATTAACGTCGATAATGGTAAGTTTACAATGTTTGTTTGTTTGTCGAATGAGGTAATGCTAGGCTCTTGTGCCAAAGTTTGTGGTCCAAGGGCCTCTGAAGTGCCCTAACGACTGCTGCCAATCGATAACAATCTGGACCGACGGCTCGACGTGCTTCGAAGCACGCAGCTATGAAAATTATGTACCCCTATTTACAAGTGTAAAAAATTTTCTAATCGAAATTCGAAAAGCGACGTCCGACAGAAAAACTTTTTTTAAAATGTTATTAGGTAACGAAACGAGCATGTCGTTCACCTGATGGTAAGCTCCACGCCTGCCCGTAACAGCTACAATGCTACCCAGAACTTTTCATCACAAAATCCTGTGCGGCACTGCACTGCGTTCGTCACCCTGAGACAACAGTTCTAAAGTCTCACATACCCAGAAATTTCGCTGGAAACAATGCCCTTCAATTTGGAACACAATAAAGTTTTCACAGTGCTGCTTAATGGATGAATAACTGGTAAAGGTTTGGTACTTCCCCAGGTAGACTATAACATAAGAGCGTTGCCACTACACGTCTTCCAATATTCCACACGTCTCGCAATTAGGTGAAGCCTCTTTTTTATAGGACTATCTAGTTAAGCTCCATTACTGTCCATCTATACTATCTAGATGCGAAGATCTGGTCGTACTCATACCTCGTAAGCCCGGCTTAACTGCAATCCACTTAGAACTTCGTCCGTCATCCCCTTGTAAGGGGTTGAGTTTTTAAACTTGCAGATCTCTGTGGCTTTAATTAACAGTTTCATGTAAATCAGGGAAGTCCTGAGCTTGGAGTTGAAGGGTCCTTTTTTCTTTGATCATTGCTTTCATTTGTGAATACTTATGTTAAACTAAAAGTTTATTTAGTAGGTAGTATATTTTTCCGACTACCGCTAAGTTTAAGGATGGGTTATGTTTTTAGCAGTCTAAACAAATAAATAACGTGTCACGATCACATACATACTCAATGCGGGTGAAACCGCGGGGCGCAGCTAGTAACTAGTAAAACTTTTGTTCAGCAAATCTACGAAAAACATTTTTCTGAAAGCCTATAGAAATTGATCAGTTGATAAGATATAGTTAGGATAATAAAATCCAATCAGAAGTCAGCAATATTTTCTCGCCATCGATATGCGTCATTACCGTATTCCAATAAAACTCGAAGCGTAACAGACTGAGATCCCTTTTTTTCTGTTTACGATATATCGGCGTGTAGATGCGATATATTTCTGTTTACGATATTTATCTGGCCGGCAGTGTATCTCGCCTCTCGAGGGCTCCGGTTGTCCCATTTCTATGTTAATGCAGTGTATATTGATAAGTAACGAACGAAGAAGAACGACACGTGTGAGCTTGTATCACTTTTTGCGGATTCGTCGTGTTATTTATTCTTTTTATGTTTTTTTCCTTATTTGATCTTTCTATAAGGCTGCCTTCGGCCTAATTATGTTCTGTTCAAACGAGGAGTTCCGAAACATCGGCCGATAATTCCATTCCTTATAATTTTACGGGAAACGCAAAGTAATGATTTATTTTTATATTATTATGAATAGTTCTGATTTTTAATAACGTAAACAAAATACAGACGAATTGATAACCTCCACCTTTTTTGAAGTCGTTTAAAAAGGGCTGGCGCTGTTGAAAATGAAAAAGCGAAATAAAAAAGAAAACTTCAAAAAAACGTGTTTTTTTCGATTTTAGTTCTGGCCACCTAAGTTAAGAGCCTTATTTAAAAAATAGATATAAATTAGAAGAGATATGCATTATATGTAATGCGAAATTCCGGGTGGCAATTTCACTGTTATGGACAGGCGTAGCGCGTCTCGATTCTCAGTAAAATAAAAAAATATACCTAGTAGAAAAAACCCTTTGCAAAATGGTATTATCGACTTTTGTTCTGGAACTCCTAAAAAGTACAGCTGCAGCTACAGCTTAGGAAAAATATAAGAACGCATCGGCCGGTAGTGCATCTACAGAAATAAATAAATAACAAAACAAGTTGACAGTTGGTGAACCTTGGACACAACAGTTGCACAGTTGCAGTTGCAGTAGTTCTGCACAATTGAGGAACATTCCGCAATCTCTCAACGCAGTGACGTTGCTTATATTCTTAGCCAAGTTCCTATGAGATACAACCATTGATTCTAAAGTAAGATAGTTCTGCAAGATGCACCAATCATTTTGAGTATCATAAAGCCACCTTCAGTGCTGAGAACACAACTGTCGTGTTTTTCACAGCTTTCCGCGAGTGCGGGAAAACACAAATGTTGTGTTTGTTGTATGGGAAACACTATGGAGAGTGCAGATCCGCACGCGTGGCTAGACAAGCAAATCCGCACAGCAGCGAAAGTGTTAACCCCACTCCAAGAAATCTTGTTCCATCTCAATGAAGAAGGATTGGTTAGTGAGGCAACTCTCCAAGGCCCCGTTTACACGTAAAATTTGTTATTACGCAGCGTGATTTTACACCTGCCATAAATTATAAATCCTACATACCTCTGTGTTCACGTATGGCATGTAAAAACATAAAAATCAACAGTATACTCGTAAATGTTGTGATGGGCGAGATGTTCCAAGAATCGCATTCGGTCCGAAATTACAATCGAGTGTATAAACACCGCGCTCCCCGACTGCGCTATCGAATGATTTTTCGTTTGTTTCAAATCGACTGACTCGCTCTTTTAAACTCGATAGAATTGCAGTTGGTGGTGCCGACCGCGAATATTTCCTTTTAATTGTTTAACACGTTCGCTGCGGGGCCATTTTTCGTGGACTTTCAGCCAGTGCGTATGAGGTCTTTTAGAGGCAAATTTGAACTTCTTTGCAGTGCGTATAAGAGCTTTCCGGCCTCACAGAGCGTTTCCGGCCTCTGTCCCCTGTATAGAGAGAAAGAAAGCGATTTTGACAGCCGCACCAGCGAGAAGTCACGCATGTGGTTTATTCGACCTCATAATGGAAAGAAACGGGTTAAAAACAATTCGGATTCGCTTAAATTCGACTGCGAGAGAATCGAGAACCATCGAGATGTTTGAACAATCGAAACAATCGACTAAAATATCTCCAACTCGCCCTTCGCTAATACGGGGTACGATGTCGGGCAATGTTTTCGCCTCGCTCGTGCATTTTTTGTTAATTTCCTCCAAAAGCACCAATCGAGCGCCCCGTTTTCATCAAACGGCTTGTTTTTGTTTGTTTGTGAGTTGTTATTCCTTACAGTGTGTTTTGCAATACTATTCTTGTTTCAGGTAATTGATAGTTAAATTCGTAATGCCAATACACGTTTTATGTCTGTAAGTACAATATTATTTGACAACGTTTTTTGAGGCCTGGAAAAACCCTTGCGGTGTCCCCTCTGCCACAGAAGGGGGCGTGTGCGACCATGAGCAGTCCTCTGCCGAGGTGGGGCAAGACGTCGCATCGAGGTATCCAGGCCTCTACGCCTGTGTGGAGGTGACCTGGCTCACCAAGGTCACCCCCCATACAGTATATTTTATGGGCAAGCGTAGCGCTTACCATCAGGCGAACGACTTGCTCGTCTCGTCACTCAATAGAATAAAAAAAAAATACCACACCATACAAGCATCGTCAAAGTATCGTATCGTAGTCATCGTCATCGTAGGTACACTCAAAATATAAACTGCGTAATTTTTAGCAAAACCATCGCAAACCATTTCAGCACTTTCATGCTTCGCAGGGCGCAGCCGTTCCTTCTATTTATTACTGATTCATAGCAGCCATTAAGCCATGTCAGGCCCTTGAGCGTTCTGACAATCACATCTTGGTCGAACCTTATTTGAGATAAGGTGCGCCCCGCTGTTTCATCCGCGCTAATTACAGGAACAGTTAATTTTATGGGATACAAAGTATACTATGTGTTAAACTAGTTATGTAGGTATCGAATTAAGTCTTAATCCGTAAAGTCATTTTTGCCTGGTGGAGTAACAAACTTCCAAACATTCAAACAAACAAACGTTTCACATTTCTAATATTAGTAGAATCGATCGACAATTCCCGATACGCCATGTTATTCCAATTTCATGCAGAACCGTCCAATCCCACTTCAAGCCTTCGTGAAGCCTTCCCGTAATCGGAGTTTTACTCATCTCAATTTATCCACGGAACCCCGAAGCCCTCGAAGCCGTACTAGGAAGGGTGCATTCACAGTGAAATTACAGACGGCAAAGTTAGAGAATATCTGAGACCAAATTATATGACCACTGTGTAGTGTTACATTGGTATTACGATTTCTTTCTAAGCCACTGCATTTGTTATTTGATTGTGAAAAAAAACTATTTATGTGATTTTAAAAGGCAATTTGATACTATATTCAACCTCATACGTGTAATTTGCATAGAACTCTGTTTACGCGTTCTTTTCTTCCACGCATCTGCGTATTTAATAAGGGTAGGCAACGCACTGGCAATGCCCCTGGCGTCGCATATGTCCATAGGCAGCGGTGACCACTTACCATCAGATGGCTTGCGTGCTTGATTGCCAACAATTTTAATAAAAAAAAATACTTTTGCTGAAGTCTTTTTTGCTACCACTTTTGCCAAACGTAACTCGAAGTTGTTTACGACACGCAACACAAGCGCGTTCACACCTCTATCATTGACGATTCGTTTCTTGTGTTTCATCCTGTTGGATTCGTATTTTTTGATCGTGGTTATTATTTTTCACGATACGTGTGCATTTTTTCGTGTTCATTATAAATCAGAAAACAAAACGAAACATCGATGTGGGAATGAGCCGTAACAGATACAGTCCGCATCGGAAACCGCGCTTTTCCGGTTGTTACAGGGGCGTCCCAAAATAAACCCTGAAATATCGAGAATTCAAACCAAACTTAAAACATGGTGAACATTCCGGTTTATTCCCAATGGGCCCACTTACTGGCCCACCATTGGGACGCTGTGAATTATTTTTCCCGGCGTTTTTAGTGTTTAATTTTAGTGAGGAGTTTGTTTATTTGTTACGTTTTCACGCCTAAACCACTGAATTGATTTTTAAAATTCTTTCGCCAATAGAAAGCTACATTGTCAGCGAGCAGCACATGCTATATTTTATCTCCGTATTTCTAAGGGAAAGGGAACTACGCGGGTGAAACCGTGGGGCGCAGCTAGTGATCTTCTAGGTTTATAAAACGTCCTTGACTCAGTACATTATTATTTTAACCCCCGACGCAAAAACGACGGGGTGTTATAAGATTGACGTGTCTCTGGTTGTGTGTCTGTCTGTGGCATCGTAGCTCCCGAAGGGATGAACCGATTTAGATTTTTTTTTGAAAGGTGAATTAGTCGGGAGTGTTCTGAGCTATGTTTGATGAAAATCTGACCAAGATTGCCGCCGCTACAAAATGGCGGATTACATATTTTTACTGTCACCCTACCCCGGAGCCGGATAAGTCCAGTATCGCCTGAGATCTAATCTAATCAGCGCTAGTGTAATTAGTTCTTATTGAACTTCTTTTTATAAAGCTTTTTAAATTAATTGTTAATCCATATAAATTGAGTTTCGTGATTGGAAAAATATTTTTAATTAGGCTTAGAAAGTATAGTCACATGGATAGTTAGTTATATTTCTATTTTGCAAGGGGTTGTTTTGTTGAGGTCTGTTTGTAAAAAGTTTGTGGAAGTATCACTTTAGTATAGTGACTAAGACTATAGATTTATTAGGCTGTGACATCCTACTAATATTATAAATGCGAAAGTTTGTGAGAATGGATGGATGGATGCTCGTTCCTCTTTCATGCAAAAACTACAAAACGGATTCCAATGAAATTTGGAATACAAATAGTTTATAACCAGCATTGAGTGATAGGCTACTTTTTATCCCGATAGTATGTTCCCGTGGGACAAAACGGGAACCACGCGGGTGAGACCGCGGGGCGCAGCTAGTTATAAATTAAAGCGTCCGTCTGTGATTCCAAACGATATGCCAAAATTGAATTGGAAGTTCTTATAATGATAAATTACCGTTTTCAGAATTATTGTCTGTCTGAAAGTTTGTGTCGCAAAGACTCCGAAAAGGCTAAACATGTTTCGATGAAAATTACAGAGAACAAAACAGGAAACTTCATTTTTTTTGTATGTTTCATATTTCTTTCGGAGTTCAGGAAACATGATTAAAATATATTTCTCCAAGTGTACAACTAGTAAAAATACGCATTGAATTGAGAAGTTAACAGCTTACATGCCTTTTTTATATTTTCAAAATTACCGTATTCCGAGTTGAAGGGATTTTTTTTTTCTGTTAAATTACTGGGTTCCTGGTAGTATGAGATTCGACTTAAACGCGACTGTCAACCTGTAGCTAATAAGTCGAGTGCTCTCAACCACTCCATCATACCGTGCCGGCTTGTTATCACAGCGGATGGTACTACAGTTGACAAAGTTCGAACGTGGAGAGCTCTCTATGGTAGCGAACTGCCGTACTGTGGAGTGGCTGTGGCGTATGTCAGTACCTACTTTGCATGAGCTTGTTTTTGTAAACTTTTGGTAGTTACTTTTTACTTTAGTTTTGGTAGTTACTTTTTACTTTAGTTTTGGTAGTTACTTTTTACTTTAGTTTTGGTAGTGGCTTCCCAGTGTGTAAATGTTCTTTGATAGTAATTTGATGGTTTGCTAACCTGCTTCTCTGTGGTTTTTTTTTTCTTTGTTACTAAGTAGCGTGATAAGCGAGTCGTTTTTTTTTATTTGACTGCGTGATGAGACGAGCAAGTCTTTCACCTCGTGGTAAGCGCTGCGCCTGTCCTTTGCATTGCATAATCCTTTGTGGCACTGAACTGAACTCGTCACCCTGAGACATCGGCTCTAAAGTCAATTCGCTGGATAACCAGGTGGTAAGCATCACGCCTGCCTATAACAGTTACAGTGCTACCCAAACCATCGCATTGCAAAATCTTGCATGGCGTGAAAGTCTCATATGTCCAGTAATATTGCTAGTAAACTACATAATAGAATGAGAAATAGAAAATTCGCTTTTTTCTATACTATAAGTACCAGGGATTAGTAACGTAACATCAGAAGGCCTCGCCTCTTGTGTGATGTGCCACTTGTGATTTTGTTTTGAAGCTAACATAATTATTATTATACCTAAAGTACCAGGGTAGCATATCTCGAGAGAAATTTAATCAGACTGGCATTGTAAAATGGGCCAGCACTGTAAATATCTCAGAAGACGTACCGCAGAGACGGAAGTCCTGAGGGTGAAGAGTAACTGTTGATATGAGGGTAAATTTAATGGAGGCTTCACCTGCAGTAGGGTTGTAACGTGGAATTTCGTTTACCGATACGATAGTTGAAAAAAATACGGTTGCTGATTTGGATAAAAATAATTGATATGGGAATCTTTTTGTTAATTTCTAGATATGAATGGGTAGTTTGAGCTTTAAGGGTTAATAATGGTCCTTTTTGAAATCTTTGTAGGTATATAAGTTATTATAATTATTATCAGCCCATATCGTCCCTCTGCTGGGCAAAGGCCTCCCTCCCCCCTTAATGTAAGTAAGTCATATACAAATCAAAAGTAAACTAAATAGCCTATGGGTTTTCTAATTGTGGCATTTATTTTTTTTATTTTGTTAACTAAAATGGTATTAACCAATTAGTTAGTTAAGTATACTTCGAAAAAGGTACTTTCACTTTTTAAAATCAAATTTAAAAAGTATGCATTGTTATATTTTTAAACGATTTAAATCCTGTAACGTACATAAATAATATTAAATACTCTGGAATACTATCGTTAACAACATGTGGCGACCACGGCAGGCTGCCCTCAAAACTTTATTTACTCGACGTTTTTTTTGAAAATACGGATTTACTCGTATTTCAAAGTATCGTTAAGTTGCTGATACGGATTTCTTATCATCGTCATCATCATCAACCCATATTATACGCCCAATACTGAGCACATGTCTCGCCTCACTTTCGTTTGAAATAGGCTTTAATCTATGGGAGCTCGCTCAGTCTAGATTAGTAATTGATCATAATTAACTTCGGGCCTCCGTGGTGGATTATGGCCTAACCCACCTCCCGAAAGTGAGGGGAGACCCGTGCCCAGCAGTGGGACGAAATGGGTTGATGCTGATGATTATAACTCCAAAATAATTCTCGGGCATGTGAGATTCCTCACGATGTTTATTTTTATTCGAAAATCAAATGATAAAAAAAACTAACTAGCTAAGATGGCGCGACGACTTAAAATCAGTCTTGGCTTCCGATAATAAGAGTTACTCCCATATGTCTAACAAAAAACACATTGGCACATGTTCGCACTGGAATATGAACTCGCGAACCTCTCCTTGGAAGGCGGACGTTCTCCCACTAGACTATCACTGCTAGTTATGTGCTTACAACAAATGTCCGATTTTTAAACGATACGGATACGGATGTCTGGACATCCCTATTTACGTGTACAACATTTACATAAATGTTTTAATGTGCGAAACATTGCATATCTCGGAAATGTGCTGGAAATGTTGTTTATAGCGTAACAAGATAGAATCCGCGGCCGTTACGGTTCATCGTTTATCATGGAAACGGGAGAGGAGAACTGCTCGTTTGTTTACGTGTAAGCAAGCGGTGATAGCCTAGTAGGAGAACATCCTATTCCAGTCATTATGTACATTTGGAAGAGCATATGGACCCAGCAAGCTAAATTTATGATATTACGTGGTGGCTATAAAAGCTTAACTTCGAATTGTCGACCAAAATTTCCTTGCGGATTTTCCGCCATCTTGTAAAAGGGTTTAAATTCAGTTTTTTTATAATAACTCGGTTCTCCGTTGAGATACGAAAATTTTATGCAAAACTTTTTTGTTGATTTTTTTCACGATCAACATTTAAGGTCCTATACATTTTTCGCCTATCGTTCATCGTTATTGAGATATCGGAAAAATAGCAAAAAACAAATTTCACTCCCCAAATTTGGGGCTTTGGGGCTCCCCAAAAACTATGCTTATCTACCCCGTTTTTTCCGAGTGCAAATACCGGTGAGAGAATTATTACCGAAAGAGGAGTATTTAGGAGATGGGACGGTGGTTTTCAGTAAATACATAAAATAAATAAATTATCAGGTACATACATAAAAATAAACTTAAATCCATAGTAACATAACAGACACAACATAATGTATTTTTTATTTTGTGCATTTGTTAAATTTGTGATTACTGTTCACTAAATTTCACTAAAGTTCAAAATAAGGATTTCAATTTAAACAAGTTAAACAAAGGTACAACAAGATAACCACTTTGAACGAATCTCTGAACAACTCACGCCGGTTAAAACTTCGAGTGTTTCACTCACTTTAACGTTGAAAGCAAACAAATTCTTTAAACTTCCAAACTCAAGCGAATCCTTCCGAAAACCGCCTAAACTTTCCACATAGTCTTTAATTACTCGGCAAAGTCTAGAAACCTATACAAATAAATGTCTAAAGTACTGCAGATACACAACAAAGTAGAATCCAGCTTTACAAAGTTAGATTAAAGATAGTAAATTCGCAGAGAGTGGGATTACAAAGTGGGAATGTAAAAAGTTTGAACAATAAAGGTATATATTGAACACTAGCTGCGCCCCGCGGTTTCACCCGCGTTGAGAATTATCCTAAAGGAACAGTATTACTTACGAGATAAAAAGTATCCTATGTGTTAATGCAAGTTATAAACTATCTGTGTTCCGAATTTCATTCAAATCTGTTCTGTCCTTTCAGCGTTACAGAGTAACAAACATCCATCAGTAGGATTACTTTTTTTTTATATTTTATTCATGGATCCCTGTATCAAGGGAATCAGGAACTACAAGGACCATGGTCCTACAAACGCCTAGACTCAGAGCAAATACTTGTGGTTCACACAAATCTTTGCACTGTGCGGGAATGAAACCCACGATGTCACGCTTCGCAGTCGGCTCATCATCCACTACGCCTTACCCTACCCTATTCCTGCTCGCTATCTTGTCTATCCAGAGGTTGTCTGGGAGAGATCGCTTTAAGCGATAAGACCGCCCATTGTACCTATTATTAAGTTATGTTTTTTTTTTATCTCTGTGTTTTAAACATTTTGGTGTCAATAAAGAGTTATTTATCTATCTACGCCATGAAGACCGTCAAAATTTGCCATTAAAGAATAAACCATGCCTTAAAAGCAGAATAAACCATGTGTTTTTTCTTCTCTTTAATTATGAGACTTACGGGTTTGACTTGTCAAATGATTTGAGTTTTTAGTTTTATATTGCCAAAATTCGATGACACAGTTATTACGATACAATCTTATCGAGTGCGATCAAGGATGTATTTGTTGTGAAGAATTGTGACAACCTACGAGACCCGGTCAAATAAACCGTAGCATTCGATCAAACAAATCCACAATGGCGAGGCATTTCCACACAAAAAATCACTTACCCAACCCGGGCAAACGCCACCGAATCACATTTACAAGAAGTTCGATATAAACTGGACAAGTCTGCTCCCTTGGAAAGGGTCCCTAAACGTATTTATTTTGTCGATCAGTTTGTACGACTGCGAGTGACTTCTGTTTATCGATTTGGGAAACTGGGAAAGTACCACACCTTTGCCAGATATTCATCCGCCAAGCAGTAGTGTGCAAACAATACTGTGTTCCGGTTTGAAGGGCATTGTTTTCAGCGAAATTACTGGGCATATGATACTTTAGAGCCGATGTCTCAGGGTGACGAGCGCAGTGCAGTGCCGCGCAGAATTATGCAACGTAGGGTGACTGTTATAGGCAGACGTTGCGCTTACCATCAGGTGAACGACTTGCTCGTCTCGTCACCCAGTCAAATAAAATAAAAATGGGATAATAGGTTAGGCAACGCACTCTCACTTGGTTTATGCGTCCGTTTCTTCCACGTACCTGCAAGATGTGGAATGATCTACCACCTGAGGTTTTCCCTCAGATGTACAGCAGAACTTAAAGCAAAAGTTAAAAAAGTCCTTACTGGTAAAGGTAGGCAACGCACCGGCAATGTCCCTGGCGTTGCAGATGTCTTTAGGCGGCGGTGACCGTTTACCATCGGGTGGGCCGCGTGCTTATTTGCCGCCTATTTAAAAAAAAAAGGCTTTTGGTGTCAGCTTCATGTACATCCTCTGCGTGCTATATCATATTCCCTATGTCTAATACATATAGAAGCTACTACTTCATTTTTGATGATAACTTTAATCTGTTAAAGGCAATTTCTTGGGGCCTACGTGAACTTCGCCACTTTGAGATTTCTTCCTCCTATCTCACTAATATTATAAATGCGAAATTTGTGTTTGTGTGTCTGTTTCCTTGAAACAGCTGAATAGATTATGATGTAGCATACAGATACTGTAGGTCTTGGAATAGAACATAGAATACTTTTTATCCCGTGTAAATTGAGGGATACTGCGGGATAATAGTCGAAGCGGGTGAAGCCGCAGGACTACGATAGCTAATCAAGAATTAAAAAATCAAATGGGATCTCAAAAATAAATACTAACCTGTATAAAAAAAAAAACTACAAAATAATAAGACTTAAATACTGTTAAAATCCGAGAGGGTCGACGAGGTCAGTTGGCAGACCACCAGCCAGATGGGCAGATGACATCATCCGAATGCTGGGTCAAGCGCGGGGAAGGAAAGCTTTGGAAGAAATTTGGCGTAATAAAGAAGAGGCCTGTGTCCAGCAGTGGATCGACAAAGGCTGGTCATGATGATGATGATCACTGGTAAATGCTCATTAACAAAAATATAGCTAAATCTAAATGACGAATTCATCCCTTCAACTTGTACGGTTGTCCCTTTTAGTAGACGTATGTGTACTTAAATGGCCTGTAAATCCTGTTACCCCTTCTAGCAATATTTTACAGTCTAAATACTTAATCCAGAGAACATTTGTCTAAGTATCTGTCCGTTAATCTTAGATTTGAGGAATATTATTACAAGTACAATACAAAGGATATTATTACGGTTTTAGCTAACATCATAACAATTCAAGATGTATTTAGATTTAATGGGCATTATATCAAATCTCAGTAGAATTTCATGCGATATTTGTACTGACTAGTCTAGAGCTGGGACTATAATTGTTTAAGTACAATCGGCATCAGAAGCAGCTGCATATGTCTCGATTTAATTAAATTTAATAAACTTTGCCCCAAACATCCATTCATCCATAATAATTAATTCAGCAATCTAATTAAAAGCTAAAACTAATTTTAATACAAGAAGATAGAAGAAATGATTTGGTTTTATATAAGGTTCCAAAGTAACATGGTCATTTATTACATAGATAGATAGATAGATGAACTCTTTATTGAAACACCACAGAACAAAGAAAACATAAAACTAGAACAAAACAAATTTTACAATTAGTGTCACAATGGGCGGTCTTATCGCTCAGAGCGATCTCTTCCAGACAACCATGCACGGAGAGAACATTAAGACAGGACATTATACATTACATAAGTTATTACAATTGGAAATGAGAATATTGGGAACTCAAAACAAACAGTATGGTAAACATCACCTTTTTTTGATTGAGTGACGAGACGAGCACGTTGTTCACCTGATGGTAAGCTCTACGCTTGCCCATAAAAGTTACAGAGCCACCCAGAACTTTTCATTAGATAATCCTGCGCGGCACTGCACGGCGCTCGTCACCCTGAGACATCGGCTCTAAAGTCTCATATGCCCAGTTTCGCTGGAAACAGTGCCCTTCAAACCGGAACACAGTAATATTTGCTCACTAATATTAATATAATATCAAATCTTACACTTGTTTATCGAAGAATAATGAATTGCTTACTACATCCAATTAAACTATAAGGTGCAAACTAAGTCCGTCCATAGGTATACTTTGCAAAGAAATCAGTGCTCGCAAAACTATATACCATTAAT